>CM072220.1:71289374-71336415 GCA_036851935.1 Coregonus suidteri
AGGTAGTGTCCCTCCACCAGCAGCCAGCTGTAGTTAGCCATGATGCAGTAGTTGGAGAACATCACCACTAACTTACACACCACCTACAGGATATGATGAGAAAAGATACACTACATGACCAAAAGTATGTGGACACCTGCTTGTCAAACGTCTCATTCCAAAATCATGGGCATTCATATGGAGTTTGTCCCCCCTTTGCTGCTATAACAGCCTCCACTTCTGGGAAGGCTTTCCACTAGATGTTGGAACATTGCCACGGGGACTTGCTTCCATTCAGCCACGAGTATAAGTGAGGTCGGGCACTGATGTTGGGCGATTAGGCCTGAATCGCAGTCGGCGGTCCAATTTATCCCAAAGGTGTTCGATGGGGTTGAGGTCAGGGATCTGTGCAGGCCAGTCAAGTTATATTTACTCATCAATCTACACACAATACCCCATAATGACAAAGCGAAAACTAAAAACACCTTATTTACATAAGTATTCAGACCCTTTGCTATGAGACTCGAAATTGAGCTCAGGTGCATCCTGTTTCCATTGTTCATCCTTGAGATGTTTCTACAACTTGATTGGAGTCCACCAGTGGTAAATTCAATTGATTGGACATGATTTGGAAAGGCACACACCTGTCTATATAAGGTACCACAGTTGACAGTGCATGTCAGAGGAAAAACCAAGCCATGAGGTCGAAGGAATTGTCCGTAGAGCTCCGAGACAGGATTGTGTTGAGGCACAGATCTGGGGAAGGGTACAGCAATGTCTGCAGCATTGAAGGTCCCCAAGAACACAGTGGGCTCCATCATTCTTAAACGGAAGAAGTTTGGAACCACCAAGACTCTTCCTAGAGCTGGCTGCCCGGCCAAACTTAGCAATCGGGGGAGAAGGGCCTTGGTCAGGGAGTTGACCAAGAACCCGATGGTCACTCTGACAGAGCTTCAGAGTTCCTCTGTGGAGATGGGAGAACCTTCCAGAAGGACAACCATCTCTGCAGCACTCCACCAATCAGGCCTTTATAGTAAAGTGGCCAGACGGAAGCCACTCCTCAGTAAAAGGCACATGACAGCCCGCTTGGAGTTTGGCTAAAGGACTCTCAGACCATGAGAAACAAGATTCTCTGGTCTGATGAAACCTGGCACCATCCCTACGGTGAAGCATGGTGGTGGCAGCATCATGCTGTGGGGATGTTTTTCAACGGCAGGGACTGGGAGACTAGTCAGGATTTAGGGAAAGATAAACAGAGCAAAGTACAGAGAGATCCTTGATGAAAACCTGCTCCAGTGCGCTCAGGACCTTAGACTTAGGCGAAGGTTCACCTTCCAACAGGACAACGACCCTAAGCACACAGCCAAGACAACGCAGGAGTGGCTTCGGGACAAGTCTCTGAATGTCCTTGAGTGGCCCAGCCAGAGCCTGGACTTGAACCCGATCGAACATCTCTGGAGAGACTTGAAAATAGGTGTGCAGCAATGCTCCCCATCCAACCTGACAGAGCTTGAGAGGATCTGCAGAGAAGAATGGGAGAAATTCCTATGGGATTTAATTTGTTTGTTGAAATACAAGAGTTTAACCTTTGGATAGAAATTGGTTTCTCAATATTAGATAACTTGTTTGTTGAAATACAAGAATTTACCTTTGGATGGAAATTGGTGTCTCAATATCAGATAACTTGTTTGTTGTAATACAAGCAATTTAACCTTTGGACAGAAACTGTTGGTGTCTCAATATCAGATACCCAGAGTATAGATATTCTACTCAAAGAAAGCGGTGAGTGTGACTAACTGTCAGTGGAGTTTCAGCTGTTAAGTCACGATAGGCCGTATCTCTGTGGTTTTACTAAAAAGAACAGAACAAGGAGTAAAGTTTGCTATGAAACAGGGCTGATTAAGGACATCAATTTGAGGACATCTACCAGAGACAGAACTTACGCCTGGCAATTCAGCGCCTAGGTGTTGGGACCAACCCGCGCGGCCAACGAACAGGCGGCAAGTCTAAACCACGCCCAGCCTCTGCTCTGACAGGCCTGTTCAGAAACAGGAACTATCTCTGTCAAGGGTATTTAAGGAAGAACATGTGAGACAGCCGCCAGTTCTCTGATCTCCCTGCGTGGTGCATCAGTGAGCCCGTATACGAACCCTCATACTTATCATTTATACATTTGCATTTAATAAACTTAGCTTGATTTGCAATAACTACAATGATGTCTTTTTCATTCCAATACCAGATTTGAATTGACGCACTCTTACAATTGGTGACCCCGACTGTGATCTGGTAGCGGAACTTCGCTGGGATTCATCCAGCCCATTGGACATCGCTGTCGTCGGACGGTGTGTTTTTCACAAAGAGACCGGTCTTCTATAAAAGGTTAGCAGATACCTATTGTTATAACAACTGAAATCTGCATATTGGCATTATCCAAATTATTTGTGGAAACACCTGTTTGATGTAAGTGAATTCTATTTAATACATTAAAATTAACTAAATTTATTATACTAATTGACAAATGCAAATTGGGTTGATAAATATGTGGGTTAAAGCCATGGCCCTAATTATATATGGTTGTAGCCTGTATAATTAATGCTTTTACCGTGTATGGTTGTAGCCAGCACGAGAGAAAAAAGGGTTGGAGCCCTGTAGGTTTTATAAGTTACCGTGTATGGTTGTAGCCAGCACGAGAGAAAAAAGGGTTGGAGCCCTGTAGTTTTTATAAGTTACCGTGTATGGTTGTAGCCAGCACGAGAGAAAAAGGGTTGAAGCCTGTAGTTTTTTAGAAGTTACCGTGTGTGGTTGGAGCCAACACGAGAGAAATAACTGTTTATGTATGTGATTAAGTTTAACTCACAAGGGTTGGAGCCCTGTGGTTATATAGACGATCAAAATATTAGTTTACATATGGTTGGAGCCTATATAAACTGAATTGGAAATGATATGTGGTTGTAGCCAGTATAATACGCTGTCTATTGGAACTACCCAATAAGCGTGCAAAATAAGAGGGATAATAACTGTGTTCATGTATTGTATGTGTTGAATTTATTACTGTATAGAATTGTGATAAGTGACTAAAATTATGACAACAAGATAAAATATCCTAGTAAATAGTAATATAAAAATTAACATATATCCTACAGACAAAACGAACGATTACATAGTCTAGTGGCGTGAATTTAATTACGCATAACAAACACAATAATAAGAATGGCAGAAATAACATTGAAAATTTTTAAATCAACCTTAGAAGTTAATGGGGAAAGGATGGTAAGGAGTGGAAAAGAAGAGGAGAAAAAATTGTACAAAAAATGGCTGACTGATGTTCGATACATGCAAGGGACGGTATCCCTATGCAGGGGGAACCAAAAGCAATATTAGAAGCAATGAGAAGAACCACACGAAAAACAGAAGAGGACTGGAAAAGTGGAGGAGAATCCAGGAGTGGGAAGACCAAAGACGCAATGGAGAAAGCCCGAAATAAAAGAGAGAATCGGACTGGCGATGCTTGAAAAACTGAAGAAAATGTCAGATGAAAGAGGCTGTTCACGACTATATCCCGCACTTCCCACGGCTCCACTACCTTATGAGATGCCCCTAAAAACAATGGCACACGTGATCGATGTTTGCTGGAAAAATCAGCTATCAACACAACGAACAGATAAAGGAGAGAAAGGGGTGTGGGTGAATCGTAGAGATAGAAGGGAGGAAGTAAGTGCTTCTATTGGAAGCAGTAGCCTGATCTGAATAAAGAGTGTCGGAATTGAGCCGACTGAAAGGGAAGTGGGAGCGGAAGGTAAGAAGAAGGTGAAGAAGAGAGAGAAAGTACCAATGAAGAGAGAAGAGGAAGAAGAATGGGAGGCTTGTCTACTGATAAGAAGAGGAGGGAAACGACGAGGAAACTGAAGAAAATAGAAGAAGAAGTGAGACAGAGGGAGGGGCTGAGAGAGCGAAAGTGTGGCTTTTGGAGCCCAGAAAAGACTGGCAGTTGGCTGGGAACGCTGTGGGTATCTGACGAGAGAATGTTCTAAACTAAATCTAAAAAAGCAGACGTGCGTCATGGGTGAGAAAGTAGAGAATATTTACATTTGCATTTTGGTTAATTTGGCAGAGGAGACGCTCTTGTCCAGAGCGATTTATGGGAGGCAATTTGGGTTGAGTGCCTTGCTCGGAGGGGCATCGCGCAGATTTTTCGCCTGGTCGGCTCGGGATTGTAACCGCGACCTCTCGGTTGTTGGCGCGGCGCTATTGGTCACTAAAACTGCCAGCCGCCCATATGGAGTTTAAGATTGTGGCGTTGTTGGATAATATGATGGCGGAATAAACTGACCATAACGTATGTTGTTTTTAGACGTAATGTATAATATAGTACAAAGCAAATAGAGGGTTAAATTGAACTAATATCATGGAAGAGCTAACGTTAGTACAGTGAGGACAGGAACAATATAAGGGGAGAGACAGATTTTCCTAGGGGATTGAGTAAAATAATTGATAATGGATCATTTGAGATGAGATCACATGTAGCAGAGTTAGGGTAATCAATTAAATAATCATTGTCTATACTCGAGGAATTTTGAGTGGTTTAATGAATTAGATATGAGGAATTAGAATGATACAAAAAACAATTATTGATGGGTTAAGACTGGGGATATCAATTTTTGTGTGTATCACCATCTCTAGATATAAACCAGGAGAAAGAGATTAGCTCATCTCAGTTAGGCAGTATTTAGGTCATAAAAGTGAGCTATCAAATGAGGTGAGGCCTGGCTATTTGTGGATTGTTGTTTTTTCAAATTGGGTTAAAATGGGTTCACAGAGTCACCAGAGGCTGTACAGAGAAAGGACGAGCCCCCATGTTGCCCCTAGTGAAAGAACCTTCAGAGAATGGTTTATCACTAGGTAAATGGTAAAAACAGGGAAATAGAGAAAAAAAAAAACACATACTGGCTGGCAGAATACACCAAATGGGGATCAGTTATGGCCACTCCACTGGGAGATATAGAAGAAAGTTGAATTGGAGAGCAAAAACCCAGCCCAGAGTCCACCTGGAGATAAGTTTTAAAAACGATGACAGGAAGAGATTTTCTGTAACTCAGGGAACAGGAGGTCTGAGTTAGCAGCAATCGTTCAATTATGGTCACAAGGACAGCAGATGTAGGACTAATTAAGGGGGTAGCTCCAGTACAAGTGATTCCTCGAATCGATAATAGGGACCATACCAAAAGCAATATACTATGAAACCAGAAGCAATAAAAGGGATAATAATAATAATAAATGGTATGCCATTTAGCAGACGCTTTTATCCAAAGCGACTTGCAGTCATGTGTGCATACATTTTTTTTTTGTGTATGGGTGGTCTCCGGGGATCGAGCCACTGCCCTGGCGTTGCAGGCGCCGTGCTCTGCCAGCTGAGCTACAGAGGACCACCTGAGCTACAGGATAACACCTACATTTGAGCATTTACTTAAGGGAGGGGTGATAATTCCTGTAGATGAGGTACAATGAAAACTCTCCAGCATTTCCTGTTAGAAAGGAGGCACCTAGCGCCGACTGGAGGATGGTCATGGACTTGCAGGGGGTTAATAGAAATATCATTCCCAGAGTTCCATGTGTACCAGAGAACTCCTATTTTACAGTGATAGATTTAGCTAATGCTTTCTTTAGTATCCCAGTTTCTCCGGATAGTCAGGGTGGTTTGGCTTTCCTTTTCAGGGAATGAAATGGACTTAGGTTAGGATGCCTCAAGGCTACTCGGAAAGTCTTACAATCTTATAGCCAGGCTATAACTAGGAATTTGGGAAAGTTTGAACCTAGGGAAGGAAGCAAAATTTAGTTTATGTAGATGATATTCTATGGCTAATCCCACTCAGGAGGGATGTAAGAAGGATTACAATCCAATTGTTAACCTTCCTGGCAGAAACAGGGACACAAAGTGAGCCAAAAAGAAACTTCAACTTTGGCAGAGTGAGGTCATTTACCTATGGACCACACTATAACACAGGAGGGGGCGAATGTTAAACTCATCCAGGGAAAACTGCTATATTGAAGCGCCAAAACCGTTAAAACAAAAAACAAATGATGAGCTTTTTGGTAATGATAAAACTCCTGTAAAAGCTTGGGTACTCCATTATGTACTGCATACGGGTAAAATTAAGTGATATTATCTATGGGAAGGCAATGGCAGCCCATGGTTAAAGTAATTTGGAACTCTAAGGAGGCATACATACATCAGGGATGTTATCCAAATGGTAGAGAGTAACGAGGGATATGGACATTGGTAGTGATTTACAGATGATGAGGTTTTTTTTTGTGGGCTATTAGATATAAATGGTTAATCATGAACATAGAGGTTTTTATTTCTTTGTTGCTAGACAGAAGACTTAGGTGAACTAGAAATAGACTTGTCATGTCCAACAATTAGTCTTCAGGAGAAGTCCCGGGGGAGCCTGGGTAGAACAGAGTTTGAACTAAACATAAGTGTTTTTTACAAGATAAGAGATTGATTGATGGATTACTATTGATTCTGAACTGGATGAAAGTTGAATTTTAGCTGCCCATTAAAAGACAAAGGAAGTGGGAGGAGCAATAAGAAAGCAAAAGACAATCTCAAAAATGAAAGGCATGGCAATTGGATGATAAATTACATAAGGATGGTTAGAAAGGTGGTAATATTGACACATGGGCAAATCATGTGTCAAAAAGGGGGAGTGATAGGATAAAAAAAAAAAAAAAAACACAACAATAGAAATTGAGAGCTCAACCATGTATATGTGAAGATAGTTTATTACCACTCCCGTATGTCAGAGGTTTTGTGGCCCACAGGTGAACTAAAGGAGAAGGTGACCCCACTCTATCTCACCAGGGGACTGGGTGTGGATCCAGTCCGGAAGCAGGCCCTGTTGGGAAGGGCCCTATCAAGTCCTATTAGATCCACCTGGTGCATGTCACACACTGCAAAAAGGTAAACCCAGTTACACCTGATGAACAAACACAGAGTTAGGAGAAAGAACCGATCACCACTAGGGCTCGGGGGTTGGCTCCTTAAACGAAGATTCCTTACCCTGTCTGATCATCCCTGTGTGAGTTCGGTAGAAGGTGAAGCAATGGGTTGGCGTCTTGGACATGTTCTCAGGGCGAGGGGTGGGGATTCACAGGTCTCCTGGACGGTAGGTAGCTGTCTGATTGTGGGGGCCATATTCCTAACACACACGGGACCCTCCTGTTTCAGCCAGAGTGGTAGTTAACCTAACACAAGTGAAAAAGGCATAGGAGACAGCGCTAGACGTAGGGAAAGGGGAAAATACTAGGGACCTTAGGGGAAGGACATCACCAATCTCCATACACAGTTTAGGGACCAGGTGTAGTATTGCGAAAGTAGTAGGGAATTATCAGAAAGGGCAGTGCGACCCATATAAGGTGAGGTACTGTCTGAAAGTCTGAATTATGCTAAAACAGATTACAGACCTGACAAGTGAGGATATCTCTTCAACTGGGGGCACCCTATAGAGTAATTGTCTGCCTCACTTCCAAATCCCCCATATATTTTTTTCACAGATCAATATATATATATATATATTTATATATACTATCCTTTAAAAAAATACATATTTTCCTTTATTTACTTTTCCAAACCCCACCACCCCTTCCCCTAATTGGAATAAACTAGGTGAACAACAATGCTTAGGCTCTACTTCCAGCTTATATATAATAAATAATAATAATATGGCCATTTAGCAGACGCTTTTATCCAAAGCGACTTACAGTCATGCGTGCATACATTTTGTGTATGGGTGGTTCCCGGGATCGAACCCACTACCTTGGCGTTACAAGCGCCATGCTCTACCAGCTGAGCTAAACAGGGACCTCACCTTATACATACTAATATACTTTTATGGACACAGTCAATTTTCACAATAGGTCTATTTTTTGTTTTTTTTACTCCTCAACCTCTCTGATCATTTTCATGATGTCCATCCGGTTTCTTCTGTATGCCCATATCTTTCAAACTGTGCTCTTTCACAAAAGTTCTTAACCTATATCCTAATACTTATAACGTAACTAGGTATTTCCTTACAGAACTCGACCACACGACTGGACAATAATCAAGATAAGACAAATCTAGAACCTGCAGAACTTGCTTTTTGGAGTGTGGTGGTCAAAAAAGCAGAGCATCTATACGGACAGAACTCTTCCCATCTTTATTAACCATTGAATCTATACGTTTTGACCATGACAGTTTACAATCTAAGGTAATGCAAGTATTTTTTTTTTTAGGTCTCTCAACTTGTTCAACAACCACACCATTCATTACCAGATTCAGCTGAGGTCTAGATTTAGGAAAATATTTGTACCAAATACAGTGCTTCTTAGTTTTAGATGGTTCAGGGCCAGTTTATTACTGGCCACCCATTCCAAAACAGACTATACTGGTGTCATCCATGCAAGTCTCAGTAGCATTAAATAACATCTACCTTCTCATTGAAACAGTTCATCATGAAACAGTTTTCTACTGCAACTTTTCATGTACACTGGGAAGTTGGAACGAACACTGCTCTTACCATGAGAAACAGATTTCCCAATCTTCTCTTCCTATTCTTCATCTTTAAATGTTGACATTCAGCTCCTGTGTTTGACTGCAGTCTTCCAGCTTCACTGATAAGCCATCTCTGGTACCTGTGGTGCAAACTGGGCTCGACCTGTCAATCAGGGACCCAGTGTGACCTGTAGGTTTTGGACTCCAGTGCTGGGAAGGAGAGAGGCCATGCTGGGTTTGTAAGTCCGCACTGTTGATGTTACAGGCCTCAGATTTAATCCTAGTCGGCCTGTAGTAATAAAGAGAAACAGACAATGTTGTGGAGAATTGTCCTTATCCTCACTAAAAACAAAGTACTTCCAGAGTTTTTTGTAGAATCAAGATATACCTTTTTTACACAAGCAATAGAGCCGAAGCTGGTCTTGCAGAGCAAAACTACTCTCCTACACTCAGTTGTCAGTTTTTATACAGTTTCACATTTTGCTCCTAAGTACACACCTTTTTCTTAATCCATCCCTGGTTAGTTTACTCCACCATTGTTTTCCAATCTTTAACATCTTGACCGTCCCACCCACTTGTTTATTCTTTTAATAGTGGCACAATCTGACTTCTCTTCCTTCTATTCCGTCTGTTTTTGGAAACAATGGTGCGGGACCAAAACCTTGTTATGCCACTTCCTGGCTCTGTTTTAACCCTTTAAGTGGTTCTTACTCCATAGGGTGTATACTGAGCCATTTCCTGTCTTTGTTTTTCAACTGAAAAGCCATTCCTTTTGGCACCATACTTAGCTGTGTTTGTTTTCTATCCTTGTGTGAGATAGTGGTTAACCGGCGATTAACTGAAAAATCTCCAATACTTTAGGGCCCTTCCTGTCCGTCCGTCTTCGTGGTTATATGCGGGGGAGCAATAAATTGTACAATTGAAAGCTAATAACTGTGCTTTTCAAGTTAGAAAATCATGTATATTTATACTATAAGGCCAGAGGAAGGTGTGGTATATGGTCAATATACCACGGGCTAAGGGCTGTTAGGCACGATGCAACGCTGAGTCGCCTTATTGCTATTATAAAACTGGTACCAACATATGTAGAACAGTACAAATATTGCTTTTTGTCATACTTGTGGTGTAGTACTGAATTACACGGCTTTCAGCCAATCAGCATTCAGGGCTCTAACAACCCCGACCACCCAATGTATATTTACTACAGTAAAATAATATACTGCACCAACTACATAAATATCTGATAGGGGCCATTATCTTCTATGTGGACTTTAAACAAACATCAGAATGGACGACGCCATGTTTTTAACAGCTCGTAAGATTATACATTTTTTACACAAAACCAATATAACAGTTCAAAGAACACAGAAATCTCAAATGGTTTATTTTATTAAGTTACTTTGACGAAATTATGTACATCCACTCAGACAAATCGCAAATATCTAGCTATGTGACCTGTAAAATAGTTTTTATCAACGTTCTTTCACTCACTCGGTTTGACACAAAAATAAACACATAATAACTTTACCAAATGGGGAGAATACCTTGCGGTATTGGTGTTAACTAGCATGTTATGACATGTTCTTTCGACATTAGAAAGCTTTTAAACGTGCTATTACTTACCTGTAGTAATATATTTGAAACAGACACCAGCAAGTTGTCATCTTGACAGCACATGTCTGGCGCATTCTTTTATTCTGAACAATGGGGCGCGCCAACCCGGAACTTCCTGTTCCCCCACTACCACAGTGCAACATCGACATCTATTGGACTGATGGACTAACTACCTCTTAATAATAATATAATAATAATAAATAATAATAATAATAAATAATAAATAAATGCCATTTAGCAGACGCTTTTATCCAAAACGACTTACATTCATGTGTGTGCATACATTTTTACGTATGGGTGGGCCCCTCTACCTCTTCTTCTTCTTATCTAGTATAATGACGTTCACGTAATGTGTATGCCTCCACCTACTGTTCGGTTAGTAAACCAGAGAAAAATAAATGTCATTGTGGAAATGGGGAAAAACTACATCACAAAAATTTAAATACATAAAAAGTCACAGTCCAATCCAAATCACATCCCTACACAGGTTCAGGGGCCTTGGAGGGCGGAACATCTCCAGTCAGTATTCCCTGCAATCAGTTGGAAACTCCTTAGAGGAGGAAGGGAGGACCATCCCCCTCAGTGAATTTCATTTTTTTTTAAACAACAGTGAAACATTAAAAAAGTTATCCTTTTAGATACAACTATATAAAAAATATATACATTAATATTTAACCAAATAATTGATTAAAACACACTGTTTTGCAATGACAGCTAGCTTCCGTCCACGCTCTGGGTACATTGACTTCAATACAAAACCTAGGAGGTATCATGGTTCTCACCCCCTTCCATAGACTTACACAGTAATTATGACAACTTCCGCAGGACATCCTCATAACCTTTTGCAGCATGAAATGACATGTTGTCCACCAAATCAAATTGGATCAGAAGAATGAATCTAGTACTGAAAGCATAAGCTACAGCTAGCTAGCCACTGCAGTGCAGAAAATGTATTGAGTAGTTGACTCAAAAGAGAGAGAAAGACAATAGTTGAACAGTTTTTAACAAATGCATTTCTTCAAAAATGAAGGAGGAGCAAGAGAGAGAGATATTTTGTCATTTTTTTCAGTTTCACTTACTTAGCTAGCAAATGCAAATGTTTAGTTTTGCCTACTCAAATACCCCCCGGGCTCAAACAGAGGGATGCTATGTTAGGTAGCTGGCTATGACTATCTAACACTGGAACTCTTCCAAGTCAAGGTAAGCTTTGGTTTTTACTAATTTATTTCCACCGGGGCCGCCGGTGTAACCGCTGAAGAAAAGAATACAACAAACTGTTTGGCTATGAAAGGAACTGTTCACGTGTGATCAGGGTGTATTCATCATTCCGCCAATTTGTTGAAAAACGTTTCTTAAACGAAAGCAAACGGAATGAAACAGGGATAAAACATACCTGAATTTTGTCCAATAGAAACTTGTTTGCAAAACTGTTGGACTAATGATTACACCATAGATAAGCTAGATGCAGGCAAGTGTGGTCCTCTGTAGCTCAATTGGTTAGGAGCATTATCAGGTTTCTAAGCAATACTAGTTGTGCCCCACCATGGATTGAGAAACTGGAGAAATACCTTCTGAAATCTCTACAGGCTGTGGGGCCACTCAGGCCCAGATCCAGAATGACCTGCTGGGGGGGGGGGGGGGGGGGGGGAGGGGGGGGGGGGGGGGGGGGGGGGGGGCACAAATAGTATTGCTTTAGAGCCCTAATAAAACAAGGTAGATTTTACATTTACGTCATTTAGCAGACGCTCTTATCCAGAGCGACTTACAGTTAGTGCACACATTATTATTTTCATACTGGCCCCCCGTGGGAATCAAACCCACAACCCTGGCCATTGCAAACGCCATGCTCTATCACTGAGCTACCTCCCTGTCTGCCATTCCTCTCCCTACCCGGACGACGCTGGGCCAATTGTTGCACCGCCCCATTGGTCTCCCGGTTGCGGCCGGCTACAGCAGAGCTGGATTCGAACCAGGATCTCTAGTAGTGGGCACAGCTAGCACTGTGATGCAGTGCCTTAGACCACTGCGCCACTCAGGAGACCAGAATGGTCCTAGTGCTGTTGATGTTGAAATGATGTTCCTACTGCTGTTGAAATGATGGTCCTACTGCTGTTGAAATGATGGTCCTACTTATGTTGAAATGATGATCCTAGTGCTGTTGAAATGATGGTCCTACTGCTGTTGAAATGATGGTCCTAGTGCTGTTGAAAATGATGGTCTAGTGCTGTTGAATGATGGTTCCTACTGCTGTTGAAATGAGGTCCTAGTGCTGTTGAAATGATGGTCCTGGTTGCTGTTGAAAATGATGGTCCTAGTACTGTTGAAATGATGGTCCTGGTGCTGTTGAAATGATGGTCCTAGTACTGTTTGAAATGATTGGTCCTAGTGCTGTCTGAAATGATGGGTTCTACTGATGTTGAAATGATGGTCCTAGTGCTGTTGAAAATGTACACAAAAATGTATCTGAAATGTAGCCGTACACATCAACAACCATTGTTTATATAATAACACAATTAAGATATGCACCACATTACTAACTACAAGTGTATCTGAAATGCAACCATATCTGTCCGTAGGTCTACACATAATTTTGTGTTCTATCAACAAACCATATCTGTCGTAGGTCTACACATCATTTGTGTTCTATCAACAACCATATCTGTCGTAGGCCTACACATCATTTGTGTCTATCAACACACACAGATCAGCTGGACAGGATGATTACCACTATGCTATCAAACATTGTACAGGCTTCATAGCATGAACTTCAATAATTTAGAGCTATAGGCTACATTTCGTAGAATGTGGACACTAAGCAATGAGCGTAACCTACAGTAAGCCAAGCATGCCCACTTCTCTCTGTGGGAGAGTTTCAGAAAAGGCTAACTAAATCAAACTAAGTGCGTATTCTATATTCAGAGCTGATGTTACTTTCCTACATGACAGTAGCTCATTTCAATCGCCACAAATAAGAGTAAATGCCCATTCATAGAGCAACACAACACACAGAGACACACACACAGACATACACATACACACACACACACACACACACAGACACACACACTCTATAGCGAGAGAACAGGGAGGGGGTGAAAAACTAGGCTGCATCGTTTCCATAGTAACTTTTACAGTAGCCTATCACACATCGACTGTGTGTAATGCAAATTAATTATGCATTGAAGTGAAAAAGCAAAGGCCTACTATACATTAAAACAATGTGCCAAACAACAGTAGGCTTACATGAGGGGAAAACCAATGAATAAATCATTCCATGAGGAAGTTTCAGATTCCATTCTCCTTCCTGGCTAAATTGACTTCTCAGGTCTCTCCAAATGCCAGCTGGACTTTTCGTTGATGTAACATGCTCTGTGTTCAGAGTCTGTGTTCACTTGAATACGTTATTCAGGTTGACGAACATATTTTTGGTCACCTTGCTGTAGATGCCCCAAAAATGTTAATCATGTTTCAGTGCCAACAGCACAGTCGGCAGTGCTGACAAAGGCCCACCATATCTTTGAAGAACAAAGAACTTGTCAGTTGGTTGCACTGCCCAGCCATTTTAGGAATTCATGCTGATCAAAGCTTAGCAAAATCAACCTATAATTTTTCAGAGCGCTGCGACCAAAACTAACGAAGCTACTAGCTAGCCTATAATTAGCTGTTTCCCTACCCACAACCAGACAACCCACTACAGACTAAGTCCTGCATGTGGAATAAAGAAGTGAGAGTGATTAGCTAGACAATTAAACTTGTTTCAAAGAAAATAAAGGGGGGTGTTTTTTTAGTGTCTAAGTGTTTCAATACATCACATATGCATTGTAGAGAATACTGGTGGCTGGAAAATTGTCTTGTCCCCATGGTGATGTAGAGGTGTAGTGACATGTTTTGAGTTGATAAATAGACATATACATGTCCCTTATGTCCTCAGTCACCTAATCTAAAAACCTCAGTATGAATAATTACATTGAGAATGTAAACCTTTTAAAAGAAGCACATTGATATTCTTTTTTTTTTGTAGTTATGATTATATACCAATGTTCTTTCTATGCATTAAGCATGGTTAGCACCCTTTATTACAATGTTTATAGGTAAAATACATGCATATATATAAACATGTAAATGTCATTGTATCATGTGTTGTTTTTATTGGCTGTTGAATTATGGGTAGGGGTATTTTAAAACCTGGCATTACCTTGTTTGAGAGGAGGACAGGAACGGGTTGGCATGCTGCCTGGTTTTCAGCATGATTGAGCCTGGGTTTTTTCTTTTGAGAGCACTAGTTTACTCAGTTTGAGGCCTACATAGTGTTCACGTCCGGTTTGTTATTTTTGCTGGGAAATAATTGGACAGTTCGCCGACTATATCTCCACTAGCAAATAAAAGCCTCATTGGGCAAGAATAGTAAAGAACTGCTGTTGCCTCCTCAATGTTAAAATCCAACCGCGTGGGTAAATGTGACAATATGTTTTGAATGCCCATGAATTACACAAAAGCATTATATTTACTGTAAAGATAACCCCCAAAAACTACAATGATTCAGTAGATCAATAAAGCTATAGTACTCTAGCAGGTCACAAAGTTGCTTATGCTGACAAAAACATGTTAGTGAATAGGTCAAATATAGCTTTGTGATGCTCATTTGAACTTCCTTTCTTCCTCAGCTGCAGACAAACACTAAATATTATAAAAACATAGTTGTTTTGGTATATATTACACATAAGAGAAGAAAAGGTTGACCATTACAAATAAATGTACAAACTTTATTCATCATTGACAGATCAATCAAGTTCAATGCAGTTATCCTAATACATTCATCATCAATGGCTAAAATAATGAATATAGTGTTTAATATCAACATGTAGTCGTTTCATAGCATGTGTCTAAATTAAACAAAAGTATTTTTGATAAAGAGCAAATACCTACGCATGTGATGTCACGATTCTCTAAAGCAGAACCCACAAGCAGACCAGGACAAGGTGAGTTGAATGAAGGTGAGTATTTATTTAAAGACTTAAATGTGGAAGCAGGAGAATCCAGAGGTGACGGAGCTGGCAGTGGAGGTGAGTTGGTGGGAGTGAATGGGAGAGATCCAATTATGTCTCTGAAGCCACAGATGACCAGACAGCGGTGGAGTGAATGTTCCGGGAGTGTAACTGTAGACAGAGTAAACGAAGGTGAGTTCACAGCAAGCAGAAAGTTACAAAACAACAAAACTAACTCTTAGTAACTTGAGGCTGATACGCAGGCACAACATACTGTTCATGGCTAACGATCCCGGCAGGGAACGGATGTCAGGGTCAGAGCTTATGAAGAGGTGATGATCAGGACCAGGTGTGCAGACATCTGATGAGATGCAAGTGCGGGTAATCGAGAGATCTCCCCGCCTAGCTTTGTCGCCCGGCAACCAGACAGGGTGCGTTCAGGACCCTTCAGGAAACAGACTCCAAGACAGAAAAACAGACAAACTCAGGCAGAAAACAGACTCAGGAAGCGGGATTTCATGACATGTGAAGCTTGGTTATGTAAGATACGCTGTAAGAGCTGTCGTCCCCAAACCACTGCAATGTAAGAATTTGACTGTGTTCAAGTGTGTGCAGACGGACAGAGTATACTGAAGAACGGTGTGTAGAAGGACGACGGTGTTGCAATTGGGGGCGTTTTGGGGGATGATGATCCTGAGTTCCTGGAGTGCCCTGTAAGGGGGAAGGAGATTGAGGTGGCAAAGGTTAGAGGTCAATCGAATCTCCTATTCGCAGGCGATTAAATATAGTTGAGAAAACAAGTGATGCTAGGGAAGATATGGTAGTGGATACAACCACAGCCTGTAGTAAATGTTTGCTGTACAGACAAAACATACACTGTGGGTTAAAAATGTTTATTTGTTTTGCGTTCATTGCCACAGTTATAAATTGGACAGCACAAGTCTCAAGACGTCTAAGAAACTGGACATGATTGTGGCTGCGGCAGAGAAACGTTTTGGGACTGAAGACTTGCAAGGGGTCCCTTGAGCCTGTGTAGGGATCAAGATATACCAAAATTCTCTACTGCTTTGTGCTACACTCGTTAATGCACATTCACCCATTCCCTAAGTGAAAGTAGCCTACCCTTCTTTCATCCGCACCACTATAGACTAACAACTGAGGCAAAAAATCCCTTTGATTGAACTCGACAAGTTTATTGTGGATTATAGAGACTTTTCTGCCTGGAACACTCACTCCCAGCTCACATCTGAAACTATTTGAGTCACTAGTGTCCCTCCACTGGCTCTTACGACAGAGACCATTGAGAACCTGAACTTTTTTCCTGAATAGACATTGACCTTTGTTGATACAGATAACATTACTTGAGCCACTGTCCCATTTCTCCATTTATTTAGGTTGAAATGACAGTATCAAGCCTATTGATTTCCCCATTATGTTTGTTTTTGCTTTGATATGATTATACTCTTTCCCGTAGTTATTTTTGTTGATTCATTGTGATTCAGTTTAATCAATTTTTGGAGAGGTATTGCAGTTTATTATACTTGGCCCTACGGCGCAATCTGACAATCTCTCTCTTTCACTGAGTACAACACAACAAACCCAAGAGAGGCCTGCTGCCAACAACTGGATTGGATCCCTCAGAGCGTGCCTGCCGTGGGGGTCGTGGGGTGACCATGGACCGTTTCCATCAAGGACTTTTACATTTTAATTTCTGGACTTGTCCAGTTGGGACTTTTAGTCATTGCTAAACAAAGATTGTGGAACACCCTTCTGTCAGTTTGGAACGTCTAATATCCTGTAACCACTCATTCATACAAACTCATACAAATGCAAGAACTGAGATTCACTTATCTACAGTGGGGGAAAAAAGTATTTAGTCAGCCACCAATTGTGCAAGTTCTCCCACTTAAAAAGATGAGAGAGGCCTGTAATTTTCATCATAGGTACACACGTCAACTATGACAGACAAATTGAGGAAAAAAAAATCCAGAAAATCACATTGTAGGATTTTTTATGATTTTATATTTGCAAATTATGGTGGAAAATAAGTATTTGGTCACCTACAAACAAAGCAGATGTCTGGCACTCACAGACCTGTAACTTCTTCTTTAAGAGGCTCCTCTGTCCTCCACTCCGTTACCTGTATTAATGGCACCCGTTTGAACTTGTTATCAGTATAAAAGACACCTGTCCACAACCTCAAACAGTCACACTCCAAACTCCACTATGGCCAAGACCAAATAGCTGTCAAAGGACACCAGAAACAAAATTGTAGACTAGCTGCACCAGGCTGGGAAGACTGAACTGCAATAGGTAAGCAGCTTGGTTTGAAGGAAATCAACTGTGGGAACAATTATTAGGAAATGGAAGGACATACAAGACCACTGATAATCTCCCTCGATCTGGGGCTCCACGCAAGATCTCACCCGTGGGGTCAAAATGATCCACAAGAACGGTGAGCAAAAAATCCCAGAACCCACACGGGGGACCTAGTGAATGACCCTGCAGAGAGCTGGGGACCAAAGTAACAAAGCCTACCATCAATAACACACTACGCCGCCAGGGACTCAAATCCTGCAGTGCCAGACGTGTCCCCTGCTTAAGACAGTACATGTCCAGGCCCGTCTGAAGTTTGCTAGAGTGCATTTGGATGATCCAGAAGAGGATTGGGGAGAATGTCATATGGTCAGATGAAACCAAAAATATAACTTTTTAGTTAAAAACTCAACTCGTCGTGTTTGGAGGACAAAGAATGCTGAGTTGCATCCAAGAACACCATACCTACTGTGAAGCATGGGGGTGGAAAAATCATGCTTTAGGGCTGTTTTTCTGCAAAGGGACCAGGACGACTGATCCGTGTAAAGGAAAGAATGAATGGGGCCATGTATCGTGAGATTTTGAGTGAAAACCTCCTTCCATCAGCAAGGGCATTGAAGATGAAACGTGGCTGGGTCTTTCAGCATGAACAATGATCCCAAACACACCGCCCGGGCAACGAAGGAGTGGCTTCGTAAGAAGCATTTCAAGGTCCTGGAGTGGCCTAGCCAGTCTCCAGATCTCAACCCCATAGAAAATCTTTGGAGGGAGTTTGAAAGTCTGTGTTGCCCAGCGATAGCCCCAAAACATCACTGCTCTAGAGGAGATCTGCATGGAGGAATGGGCCAAAATACCAGCAACAGTGTGTGAAAACCTTGTGAAGACTTACAGAAAACGTTTGACCTGTGTCATTGCCAACAAAGGGTATATAACAAAGTATTGAGAAACTTTTGTTATTGACCAAATACTATTTTCCACCATAATTTGCAAATAAATTCAATTAAAAATCCTACAATGTGATTTTCTGGATTTTTTTTCTCATTTTGTCTGTCATAGTTGACGTGTACCTATGATGAAAATTACAGGCCTCTCTCATCTTTTAAGTGGGAGAACTTGCACAATTGGTGGCTGACTAAATACTTTTTCCCCCACTGTATGTCCCATTTTTCAATATGGTCTTTGATATACAAAGTGTACAAAAACATTAGGAACACCTTCCTAATATTGCATTGCACCTCCTTTTGCCCTCAAGAACAGTCTCAATTCGTTGGGGCATGGACTCTACAAGGTGTCGAAAAGCGTTCCACAGGGATGCTGGCCCGTGTTGACTCCAATGCTTCCCACAGTTGTATCAGGTTAGGCTGGATGTCCTTTGGGGTGGTAGACCATTCTTGATACACACAGGAAACTGTTGAGCGTCAACCCAGCAGCGGTGCAGTTCTTGACACACACAAATCCGGTGCGCCTGTCACCTACTACCATACCCAGTTCAAAGGCACTTAAATATTTTCTTGCCGGTTCACCCTCTGAATGGCACACATACACAACCCATGTCTCAATTGTCTCAAGGCTTAAAAATCCTTATTTAACCTGTCTCTTCCCCTTCATCTACTCTGATATAAAGTGGATTTAACAGGTGACATCAATAAGGCATCATATCATTCACCTCGTCAGTCTGTCATGGAAAGAGCAGGTGTTCCTAATGTTTTGTACATTCAGTGTATATAAGATAAAGATGGTGTCATTATCAGTTTTCAGCATTAGTTTGAGTGGATTATATTTTATATTACTAAACAACTTTTGTTTAATGATAAACAAGCTATGAATCGAACTACCTGTGTTTTTTTAATTGTCTTTTAAATCTAGATTCATTATTTTATTCATTGATTATGAATATATTTGGATAACTGTATTAAGTTAATTGATTTGGCGGCAGGTAGCCTAGACATTAAGAGTGTTGGACCAGTAACTGAAAGGTCTCTGGTTTGAATCCTGAGCCGACTATGTGAAAAATATGTCATTGTGCCCTTGAGCAAGGCAATTAACCCTAATTGGTCCTGTAAATCGCTCTGGATAAGAGCATCTGCTAAATGACAAAAATGTAATGAAAAATAATGTTTGTACATGAATTTATGCTGGGCAACCTCTTCTTCTCTTGTGTATAATTAAATGAAACAAACTGATTTTAAGTGAAATAGTTAGCGTCTATATATAACCAAATCTGATCCCATTCACATTCTCCCAAACAAAAGACCTATACTGTATATACAAGACACAACATTACCGCTTTGTTTTACCCGGGCCAGAGGGACAGGGCCATAGTAGGCTAGACTATGTATCTGCTGTTGTTAGTAGCCTGCAGTTTCCATGCAATACAGCATGTGTCAAATCGCTAGTGTTTAGGTGTATAGGCTTCTACATTAATGCAAGAGTTTTTGCTTGTGTCTGTCGGGAGTGATGTGTTATCAGGCTTGCTAAATAACTACCGGAGGGAAGTGAGAGCGCTCCTTGAGCTTTGTGCCCGGTCCGCGCGACATGGGTCAAGAGACGCAAAGAGCCAGCATTAGCACTCCGATGTAAAGGACAGCCCTTACAAAAATGTACCATCGTAGTACAATGAACAACAAAATTCCATTGTACTATTCTTTTTAATTTTTTTTTTATAAAACATCATTTTTTTTCATAGCATCTACCACTCCATTAAAGGAGTAGTTCACTATTTTACAACTTTAATTCCTATATGTAAGGTTTGTATAACAGGGGACGTCGGTCTGTACTCAAGATTCAAAGGTATATACTCAGGAGATTAATCTCTGATTTTAGCAGCGCCATTTTTATGCCTTAGCGGCATTGCACTGTGGTTCTTCAATGTTTTCCTGCCCCTGTCGAATGGATAAAACATTTGTGGATCTTTCGAAAATGTCTCCTGTATCTACCGTTTCCATCTTGTTGTGACGAGTTTCTCTGGTATCAAGTAATTCAGGATGCAAGAATATACTTAAACAATTATATGGAGAAATTGATGCAAAGTATTTAATTGATTACGGTACCGGGTTCGCATAACAAACGGCACGTGCTTTGCCTCTTGTCATCTGAACATTGGACAAAGGAAATCTCTCAGTTTATATACTTCATGTTACACGTTTCTTCAACAACATCTGGTAACCATCAGTGGGCACCCCCCACTCTGATGGTATCACCCTGTACCCCAAGTCAGTATATTTCATCTATCAGTCATTCTAAAATAAACCCTAGTAAGCTCCCTAGACATACTGGAATCGTTAGCATTCAGACTCTGTGGCACCAAGAGTTACCTATCTAACAGATTTAACTTTGTTCATACAACACTATGACAAGACGTTATATCACATCTCATTTCTACCAGCATCTTAAATGTGCAATCAGAGGGGAAAAAAACTAGACACCTTTACTCCACATACAGAGGCGCATACAAAGCTCTCCCTCGCCCTCCATTTGCAAATCTGACCATAATTATATCCTCTTGATTCCTGCTTACAAGCAAAAACTAAAGCAGGAAGCACCAGTGACTCGGTCAGTAAAAAAGTGGTCAGATGAAGCAGATGCCAAGCTATAGGACTGTTTTGCTAGCACAGACTGGAATATGTTCCTGGGATTCTTCTGATAGCATTGAGGACTACACCACATCAGTTCACTGGCTTCATCAATAAGTGCATTGATGACGTCGTCCCCACAGTGACTGTACGTACCTACATACATACACCCAACCAGAAGCCATGGATTACAGGGCAACATCCGCACTGAGCTAAAGGGTAGAGCTGCCGGTTTCAAGGAGCGGGGATTCTTACCCGGAAGCTTATAAGAAATCCCGCTATGCCCTCCGACGAACCATCAAACAGGTTAAAGCGTCAATAGAGGACTAAGATCGAATTGTACTTACACCGGCTCCGACGCTCGTCGGAGGTGGCAGGGCTTGCAAACTATTACAGACTACAAAGGGAAGCACAGCCTCGAGCTGCCCAGTGACACGAGCCTACCAGACGAGCTAAATTACTTCTATGCTCGCTTCGAGGCAAGTTACACTGAAACATGCATGAGAGCATCAGCTGTTCCGGACGACTGTGTGATCCCGTTCTCTGTAGCCGATGTGAGTAAAGACCTTTAAACAGGTCAACATTCACAAGGGCCGCAGGGCCAGATGGATTACCAGGACGTGTACTCCGAGCATGTGCTGACCAAACTGGCAAGTGTCTTCACTGACTTCAATGACTCACCCTCAAATGGACCATCAATACCAGAGTTCTACAATACTACTTACATAATCAACTGGACATTACAACAGCCTGAACCTCAATATAGTCCTGGGCATATATTGAACTCTAACAATGGGGGATGGAAAGGGTCTGTTGAAATGAATACTGTAGTGGTGTGAGAAAAGGTAACACAAGCTTCCTCTCTGGTTCCACCCCCCAATACTGAGCAAATTGTAGGTCTTGTGAGCGGAAACTTAAACGCTGTGAGACTTCTGCGCAACGTCCTGTGCGCGTTTACAGTGAACACTGAGGCTGTTACCCTTACAGTTTTAGATAGCATTTTATTTTCTATGATATAGCCTACAGTAGCTATATATTGTGGTGTCAATGCAGGCCTACATTGCATGATACTTTAAAAAACGTTTTTAATTATGAAAGGGCTTGACATGAATTCTTGATTTTTTTACTTGGTTTGTGTAAACACCATGGGCCAAATAGGTGACTGTAAATTGTATTGTGTGTGTATGATGCAAAGAACCACTTTACAAAATAATATTAATTATTATTACCATACAGAGAATTTAGACAATGTAGGCTACCCCTCGCTTATTGGCTTATTTGCATATTCAACCCTGTCTCAAAATACAACACTGCCTCTTTAATTAAGACATACGCTGACTGACTGGCTTTTCAAAGACAGCTTGAAATGTAGCCTACACGTTTTGTTCTCTTGTAGGAAGCAGTATTCCGCATTGCTGACCTATACTTATGTATAATTGGGCTAATAACTCGCTAACTAGCAAAGAAATTTCAACAAATGTGCAGACGCGCGGCTCTGCGGTCTGATCTGAACTGCGCATTCACTCGCTGGTGATTGAAATACCGCTCGTGGGCTACTCCCGTCAATAGAATTCTACTCGGTTCGGACTTGCTCTGCCTACAACAAATCACAGACTCAATCTTGCAAAGTTATATATGTTTTTGGTTTGTTGCATTGAAAAGGGGCTGATATAATATCGATTCGATCACAGAAAAAAACGTTGATCTATATAGTGCAAAATAATGGGGCGAACTCAGTGAAGTTCAATCTCTTGCGTCTCTGCGCGGCCTGGCATTTCTTCTTCGCTGCAGTCCTGGAGGAAGTGCGCGGTCGTGTCACGCGCGCAGTTTAGAGGGAACATTGCCTGCAGCACACCTTTCCTATTATTAGTTAATCTAGATTTGATAACGTCATTAAGCAAGCACACATTATGTCCGTTTAGATAGTTATTGAGCCAATTGCAAGACGCCTGATCTAGGCTTATTTTAGACAAACTTAGAAAAAGTAAGGAAATGATTAACTGTATCAAATGCCTCGACAGGTCAATAAATAAAGCAGCGCAATGATTTTTATGGTCTAAATCACAGGTGTCAAACTCATTCCACGGAGGACCGAGTGGCTGCGGGTTTTCGCTCCTCCCTTGTACTTGATTGATCAATTAAGGTCACTAATTGTAAGGAACTCCCAAACTGGTTGTCTAGGTTTTAATTTAAGAGGAAAACCCAAAAACCTGCTGATACAAGACCCTCCATGGAATGAGTTTGACACCCCTGGATATAGCACCTCATCTAGTGTAGCAGCTGAAAAATATGTCCAGGTCTAAAACCAGATTGGAAGAAATGAAAAACCCACTCACTGAAATATTATTTCAGTTTTAACGTCTTCTTTTTTAGCAGCAGAGGTCAAAACAAATAGAGATGGCCTTTCCTCAGTGTTTGGAGAACAACAGACATCCACCATATTGATAGATGATGTCATATTGTTGAACTGATTCTTTATTTCTTTACAATCAATCATTTTTTACATTAATTATTTACAATCATTTAGATGCATTATTCACAATCATCCTTCACAATCATTATTTACAATCATTATTCACTATTTTCTACAAGAAAAAGATAATAAACAAAGAAAGCGCACCTGTTGATCACAGGAAGAAACCTAACAGGAGTTCATCATTAGGGCCTCTAGGACTCTGTTGATCACAGGAAGCAACCTAACAGGAGTTTTTATCATTAAGGCCTCTAGGACACTATGTTGATCACAGGAAGAAAACTAACAGGAGTTCATCATTAAGGCCTCTAGGACACTATGTTGATCACAGGAAGAATCCTAATAGGAGTTCATCATTAAGGCCTCTAGGACTCTCTGTTGATCACAGGAAGCAACCTAACAGGAGTTCATCATTAAGGCCTCTAGGACTCTCTGTTGATCACAGGAAGAAACCTAACAGGAGTTCATCATTAAGGCCTCTAGGACTCTCTGTTGATCACAGGAAGAAACCTAACAGGAGTTCATCATTAAAGGCCTCTAGGACACTATGTTGATCACAGAAGAAACCTAACAGGAGTTCATCATTAGGCCTCTAGGACTCTCTGTTGATCACAGGAAGAAACCTAACAGGAGTTCATCATTAAGGCCTCTAGGACTCTCTGTTGATCGCAGGAAGCAACCTAACAGGAGTTCATCATTAAGGGCCTCTAGGACACTATGTTGATCACAGGAAGAAACCTAACAGGAGTTCATCATTAAGGCCTCTAGGACACTCTGTTGATCACAGGAAGAAACCTAACAGGAGTTCATCATTAAGTCCTCTAGGACTCTCTGTTGATCACAGGAAGAAACCTAACAGGAGTTCATCATTAAGGCCTCTAGGACACTCTGTTTGTAGCCTTGTAGGAACCATCCTGATCTCACTTTGTACATGTAGGTACGTTGACTACGAATAGATAATAAACAGCGAGCAGCGGTGTAATAACAAATGGGGGGGGGGGGTCAAAGCAAATAGTCTGGTGTGCCATTTTATCAATGTTTCAGCAGTCTTATCGCTTGGGGGTTGATAGAATCATTTGTATGTTTAAGGTAATGACTAAAGTATTCCACCCCGAAACTGTAGAAATGTGATAGAATCATAAGACTATAATCTGATAATGTGTTTAGCTTAGTTAGAAGTACAACTAGGGCATTGACTTATTTTTATATCTATGCAAGCAGAATGCAACTGTGAAACCAACAACAGAAAACAGGATGTGAAACTAGACACTGAAAAACATGTCCCCGCCTAGGGTGTCTTCTGAAACTAGTGTGAAATAGATACAGGAAGAAACAATAGGTTGCTGTGCAAGCTAACAGAGAAATGTAACAGTTGCCTAAATATGGGCTAGGAGCTTTCTCATTGGCCCACTTAGGGGCGTAGTAGAGGTATATAAAAAACGTTGTGCATTGTTGATTTTCAGAGCGCTCTCAATTAAATAAAGGATGACCATTGCAGTAAGGGTCTGTTAATTTAATTTATTTAAACTAGAGATTTATATCTCTGGGAATTATTCAAAGATTTAAGGAAGTGTTTGACTTCAACCATTGAGATAACAAAATTCTCGTGACAAACCACAGAGTATCTGTATAGGAAACTGTGGCAGCCAATCACAGTGTAGGGTTCGACATTTTGCGGGTGTGGAGAGCTCGTTAGAGGATAGAGAAAGCTTGCATTGAAGCGCTGGGCATCGTGTTATGACCTGCACTTATCTGAATTAGGCCACAGAATTATACCTACGGAGGAGCGGCTTCTATGGAGGAACGTTGAATGTCTGAACTTCAGAGTTGGTTTAACGTTGGACCAGAGCAGATGTTAGCTAGCTAGCTAACTACCTTGTTTGTGCAGTGCAGTGCAGTGCAGCACTATAATTAAAAACAGGTCTTACCTGTTTATCGTTAATAAATCCAATGTGAAACGTGGTGACTATAATATCCTTAAACTAGCATTGAAAAAGTTCACCCATTCTTCTTAAATTAAACATATCTCCCTAATTTCTGAATCATGCTTGTAACGTTGTCAGTAGGATACAGTAACCTATGCTTCAGAGGGGAGGAGCAGGTAGTTTCCACACGCACACCCCACTGGCAAAGATTTCCATTCCAGCTGGCAGGCAGAAACTGGAATACTTTTCTAGAGTGAGCTTTGTTGCGATTTTTGTGGGACAGGAAAAAAAATACCCGGAAAGTAAAAATAAGGTTATTACCTGGATCCCATGCTTTTACAATAACTGCTGTGTCCTGAAAAGTATAGAACACTTTAGTTTCCGGTTCTTTTTAACGTTATTTTCAGAACTGTGCAGTCAAGAAGATAACCTTTGTGTCCCGTTTCTATTTTATTACTACAGGTATGTAATAGCCACGTTTAAACTTTCTAATGTCGAAAGAACATGTCGTACCATGCTAGGTAAACAATCCGTTAAGGTATTATCACGTTTGGTAAAGGTTTGATGTGTTATTTTTGTGTCAAACCTTGTGTAGAACGTGATTTTAAAACTATTTTAAACAAGTCACATAGCTAGAGATTTTGGGTTTGTCTGAGTGAATGTACATAATTTTATCATGTTAGTTTCATAAATAATCAATTTATTTGAGATTTCTGAGTTCGTTTAGCATGTTATTGGTTTTGTGTCAAATTCCCAAGTTGGTAAAAATTGGCGGCGTCCTCTCTCTCTGTCTTTATCAATAAATGTTATTATATGGTGTGAACAGGAAATACAATTGTTTTTTTATTGAAGTAATACAGTGAAGACAAGGTTTTAAGGAAATTAGCACATAGTGCTGTCTAAAACAATCTGTAACCTTGTACTAAATGGATTTGAGGCATTTATGCGTTTATCTACTATAGGTTAGGTATTGGCTCAAAAGTATTGTGGAGCTCCTGCACCTTAATATAAAACAGTACCGGCACCCAAATGAGTATTAGCACCCATTTCAGTCCATGTCAAGCACTGAATTAGATTAATTGAACAAGAAAAAAGTGCAAATATTTTTAGAGAATAAAGAAAGTGCCAGAACTGTCAAGACAATAACTTTTGTGTCTGTTTCTCTTTATTACTACTGGCCGATTCAGATAAGTCTGAGGCCGGAAACATCAACAGTGAGGACAAACCCAGCCTGCCTCTCTCCTTCCACACTGAGTCCAAACCTACAGTCACGGGTCCTGATTGTGACAGTGGAGCCCAGTTTACTGCAGGATCCAGAGATGGCATCAGTGAAGCTGGAAGACTGCAGTCAAACACTGGAGCTGAATGTCAACATTAAAGATGAAGAAGAGGAGGAGAAGATTGGGAAATCTGTTTCTCACGGTAAGAGTAGGTTCTATCTAACTAGTTTGTTGGACATGATTTGGAAAGGCACACACCTGTCTATATTCAGTGCATTCTGGAAAAGTATTCAGACCCCTTGACGGTTTTCGACATTTTGTTACGTTACAGCCTTATTGTAAAATTGAGTATAATAATAAAATATGCCCTTTAGCAGACGCTTTTATCCAAAGCGACTTACAGTAATGCGTGCATTTGTGTATGGGTGGTCCCAGGGATCGAACCGACTACCTATTAAATAGTTTTTTTCCCTCATCAATCTACACACAATACCCCATAATGACAAAAGCCAAAAACGGGGCTTTTATCAGTTTGTTGCAAAAACAACAACAAACAACTGAACATCACATTTACATAGTATTCAGACCCTTTACTCAGTACTTTGTTTAAGCACTTTGGCAGTGATTGCAGCTAAAGTCTTAATGTGTATGATGCTACAAGCTGGCACACCTGTATTTGGGGGAGTTTCTCCCATTCCTCTCTGCAGATCCTCTCAAGCTCTGTCAGGTTGGATGGGGCGCGTCGCTGCACAGCTATTTTTCAGGTCTCCAGAGATGTTCGATTGGGTTTAAGTCCCCGGCTCTGGCTGGGCCACTCCAGGACATTTAGAGACTTGTCCCGAAGCAACTCCTGCGTTGTCTTGGCTGTGTGCTTAGGGTCGTTGTCCTGGTTGGAAGGTGAACCTTCGCCCCGGTCTTGAGGTTCTGAGTGCACTGGAGCAGGTTTTCATCAAGGATCTCTCTGTACTTTGCTCCAATCATCTTTCCCTCTATCCTGACTAGGCTCCCAGTCCCTGCTGCTGAACAACATCCCTGCAGCATGATGCTTCCACCACCATGCTTCACATAAGATGGTGCCAGGTTTCCTCCAGATGTGATGCTTGGCATTCAGGCCAAGAAGTTCAATCTTGGTTTCATCAGACCAGAGAATCTTGTTTCTCATGGTCCGAGCCTTTAGGTGCCTTATGGCAAACTCCCAAGCGGGGCCTGTCATGTGCCTTTTTGCTGAGGAGTGGCTTCCGTCTGGCCCACTCTACCATAAAGGCCTGATTGGTGGAGTGCTGCAGAGATGTTTGTCCTTCTGGAAGGTTCTCACATTTCCATAGAGGAAACTCTGGAGCTCTGTCAGTGACCATCATGTTCTTGTCATCTATATAGACAGTTGTGTGGTGACTCTCCAAATCATCTCCAATCAATTGAATTTACCACAGTTGGACTCCAATTAAGTTTTGGATAAGACTGTACATATCCAAGAAGTTTGTCCTTAAATATCTATTGGGAGCCCATCTGGACCTTCCGCTTTACCTCCTTCATATCGAAAATAGCATCAGATATTTCAAACACATCCATTTCTTTTTCCAGATCCAATTTAGTGTCTTCTGAAGTAGAGGGAAAATCAAGACCTGATTAGTTCAGTTCTCAGGAGATTCAGAGTTGTAAAGTGTGTTGTAGTAGGAAGCAAATGTTTGGTTTATTTCTACAGGATCCATTGATAATTGTCCTTGTAAATTATGAATTGCATTAAAGGATGAATTTTACTTCTTAATTTTTTTTTTTTTTTTTTTTTTTTTTTTTTTTTTTTTTTTTTTTTTTTGTTGCCTGACAGGCCAGCAATTTACCAGGTTTTTCACCTTGATCATAGGACTGTTTCAGCCTAGTTAAGCTGTTTGCAGCCTTTGAGGGTGGGAAGTTCTTCATACTGAGCTTTAAGACCAAATCATTCTGTGTTTACTTCTACTGAGTTATCCAAAAAAGCTTTCCCTCTCCAATTCTCTGATTTTGCTGTCCATCTCTCTCTCATTTTCTGATTCATTTGCATTTTGAAAACTGTAAAACTTATAATTTACCCCCAAAAATGTGCTTTGAAAGCCTCCCATCTGGTTCTCGCTGACGTTTTGGTGAGTGTTCAATGTCATATAAACATCTATACGCACATCCAACGTAATGTACGAAAGTCTGGGTCCTGTAACCATCTGGGATGCAAACGCCATCAAGAGGATCCTTTTACTAGTTTTGGTATCCCTATAGAATAATCACACAAGGGAATTGTCATTCAAAACAATAGTATCATATCCACTTCCTGCTACATTGGGAAGCAATGAGCAAGAAACTAAAAGTAGTCTACATGAGAATATGATTTAAATGTTGACGAGTAACATGAATCCTCCTTTTACTCGGGTTCTGAGGTCCTCCAAGGTTCACATAGGTTTATGTCCTGAATGAAATGCTGTAATTTCTTTCTACTCTGCGAGTGTGAAGTGTCTAAACCAGAGGAGCAATCTAGATGAGGATCAAGAGTGCAATTAAAGTCCCCTGCCATTAGGACCTTACCAGGAATGGAGGCTATCAATAGAAATACATTCTCAAAGAATTTGGGATTATCATCATTAGGAACATAAACATTAACCAGATTAATATGCTCATTCAAGAGTTTCCTGTATCAAAAAATGTATCTACCAGCTGTATCAGTTATAATAGTATCCACTTGAAACAGAACAGATTAGTGAATTAAAACCATAACACCATGAGAATGAGAGGAGAAACAGGATGCTATTACTGCCCTTGTCATCTCCTGCATACTTTAAGTAGCTCATCCTTCAACAAGTGAGTTTCTTGTAGGAACAAAATAGATGAATGAAGTTTGTTTTAAGCCTAGTAATAACCTGTTTTAAGCTTGGATAGTTTACAAACTCCACAGACATTCCACAAAGTATATTTAAGTTTTACATTTGAAGTCATTTAACCAAAGATGTAAACATGGAATAAGCTATAGCATAAAGGCATATCTCAAATCTGTTTAGTAACCACAAGGACCGCATTAATATTATGTAGTGAGGAAAATATGTAAAAGATCTGTTGAAAGAAACATAAATATTTACTAATATTAAAACACTGAACCCATTCCCGCTGTCTCCCTAACCACAAGACCATCAACACTTCCTCTCCCCACCTCCCCCTATCGTAGAGTGTAGCCTGGTGGACGACTGATCATTTAAGGGAGCAGTCTAAACCTAAGCGACGCTAAACAAAACAAAGTATCTCCTGCCTTCTCTCAGCCATTACTTCTCACGAACAAAACAAAAGGCATATCTTGCAAGATGTTATGTGAAATATCACAACAAAAGGCCTATCTAGCAAGATGACATGTCGAAATATAACATAGTATTTGTTTGAAAAGTAGCAAAGAATAGCTCCACCTAAAACAGTAACGCTAGTTAATGAAGCCTGAGACTAACGTTACAGTATGGACCTGTCCCAAAATAGTGGTAGATGATCCACAAACACAGGGTCTGCTGTGCTAGTAGCTACCAAGTAACAATATGGCCCATACGTATCGCGTTTAACGTAGTATACCATGATACGTTTATAAACCAAAAAAAGTATCAAAGATCAGAAATGAACAGCCTACGTGAGAAAAAGAGATATCATTGAATATGTGCTACGTTACCCAAAGGACCTTTGCACATGATGTTAGGCTTGCACCTGAGAGTGTCAATCATTTTAAGTCCAATGACATGATCGAAAAGGCTTCCATCATTCTTAAAATGGAAGAAATGTGGAACCACCAAATCTTTTTCTAGAGCTGAATGCCCGGACAAACTAAAGCAATCGGGGGAGAAAGGTCTTGGTCACAGAAGTCACCGAGAAGCCGGTGGTCACTCTGACAGAGCTCCAGAGTTCTGTGGCGATAGGAGAACCTTCCAGAAGGACAGCCATCTCTGCCAGAACTCTACCAATCAGGCCTTTATGGTAGAATTGCCAGACGGGAAGACACTTCCTCATGAAAAGGCACATGACTGCCCACTGGGATCTTTTGCCCAAAAGACACCTAAAGGACTCTCAGACAATGAGAAACAAGATTCTCTGGTCTGATGAAACCAAGATTGAACTCTTTGGCCTGAATGCCAAGCGTCACGTCTGGAGGAATCCTGGCACCATCCCAACGGTGAAGCATGGTGGTGGCAGCATCATGCTGTGGGGATGTTTTTCAGTGGCAGGGACTGGGAGACTAGTCAGGATCGAGGGAAAGATGAACCGGAGCAAAGTACAGAAATGACCTGAAAATAGCTGTGCGGGCGCACTAACCCATCTAACCGACAAGCTTGAGAGGATCTGCAGAGAAACTCCCAAATACAGGTATGCCAAGCTTGTAGCGTCATACCCAAGAAGACTCGAGGCTGTAATTACATTTACATTTTAGTCATTTAGCAGACGCTCTTTATCCAGAGTGAGACTTACAGTTAGTGAGTGCATACATTTTTCATACTGGCCCCCCGTGGGAAATGAATCCACAACCCTGGCGTTGCAAGCTTCAAGAAGTACTGAGTAAAGTCTGAATACAGCTTTTTGATTATTATTATTATTTTTGGGCAAAAATTGTGTCATAAAACCTAGCGGTCAAAAAAGGGAAATTGGTTCCAATTATTTTTCCTTTTTATTCATTTTAGAAACACTTAAAATAAGGGCTGTGTTTTGTGTAGGCTTACCCTGGCGTGACTTTTAGCATATATTAGGCTCTATTTCCTCTCAGATTATTAAAATGCTAATTATTCATCAAAGTAGACATTATGCAAAACAACAAATCACTGCAAGCTCCTGCACGTCATCTCTAGCTGACACCTTTGCTAACAGGTATTGTGTCAATTTATAACTTGCACAAGACAGTTCACAGATTTGTCCATTTTAAATAAATGTAGCCTAATTTATTCATTACTAAATTTAGCTAACATTATATAGTTAACCCAGAGATCCTTACCTTTGACTCGATTCGGCAATTTTGTCCAGATCATCATGACATTTGTAGTTCTTTTATGATAGCCACATAGCAGCTAATTACCATTTCTTTTTGTGGGGGTAAATACAGGCCAATATATTGATAAAAGTCACCCTTGTCCTAGACGAGATTTACACAGTTATCAAAAACGCCACGCCAGGGGTAAGCCTACATGAAACACAGCCCTTATTTTTAAGTGTTTCTAAAATCCCCTATGAAAAATAATGGGGTAAAAATGATTGAACCATTGTCTCCCTGTTTGACTGCTAGGTTTTATGGGTATTATCATTCATACTGTACTACGCCATTGGTGTGCAGCTACCCGAAGCTAGTGGGATGTGATGAGCTGAGACAACGTGGTAAGATGGCGGACAAGAAAAAAAGTGGAATGGGGGATTGCAGTGGGGATGGCACAAACCTTCTGGAAGATCTGATGAAGAGGAGAAGAATGGTGGAAAAGGACAAAAGGAGAAAAGTGGAATATGTTTTGAGTGAAATATGGAATGGAAGATCTCACAGAACTTTTAGAAGAGCTACGGAGGGAAAGTGAACGTGACGAGAGTGAGGATGATTAACTGTTGGTTTTTTGGGCAGGTGCAGTGATGACCGCTGAGAAGGAGCTGAGTGTAGAGGGAAGCAGTGTGGGTGAGGGAGTTATCGCTCAACTGTAAAAAGAGTAAACACGTGCTCCAGTTGCCAGAGAACCTGGTGAGAGTGAGGATGAAGGACCTGCGGTGAGGAACTCCGAGGCGGGCCTTGTTCCCAGGATGATAAGGATGATTCTGGCCCGGTGGGACTGAGATTTGTAGAGAGAATGGATCCATATGTGGTGTCTGGTTAGGGGGAGAAGAGGTTGGGGACTGTTGAGTTGGTGAAGGTAACTCGGAGTGGACTCGTGATGATTTATTGTTTCTCCTCGGGATCGGGCGCGCCTCCGGATTACGTGATTAGAGACAGGAATTGTGGCTTGAATTGCTCTCCGGAACAAGGTGGCATTGAATAGGAGTGATAACGGGGTTAGGTTTAAGTGTTGAGGATGAGCAGTTGAAAATGGAAGATTCCAGGTGTCTGTGACGCCCTCTGTTTGTTGAGACGTAGATCCGGTGTAGAGCGTGGGGAAACAGAGAATACATTATCTGTCATGTTGGATTTTGATACATAGTCTCTGCCAGATAAGGTCAGGTAGGAAGTGTCAGTTATCCCGTGAGCGATTACCCCAGTATCTCTATTTGCACATCCATCTCTTGACACATCTATCATTACAGTGTTAATACTAATGGGGGAATTATTTTGCACTATAGCCTATTTATTGCCTTACCTCCAATAACTTGCTACATTTGCACACACTGTATATATATATTTTTCTGTTGTTTTTTGACTTTGTTTTATTTTACCCCATATGTAACTCTGTGTTGTTGTTTTTTATATCGCACTGCTTTGCCTTATCTTGGCCAGGTCGCAGTTGTAAATGAGAACTTGTTCTCAACTGGCTTACCTGGTTAAATAACGGTTAAATAAATAAATAAAGTGTTCTTGATACACTTATTTTGAAGGTGGGATTTTTTAGTATTTATAGCCACAGTTATTAATTGTACTGCACAAGAAGTCCAAGATGCTGAGACATCATTATATCTGCAGCTGAGAAGTTTTTGGGCCTCCAAGACTTCACGGCAGAAGCCCTGCAAGGACTTACTGTTGCCAGAAAATGTTCCGCCCTCAAAGGATCCTTCCTGAGCCTGTGAATGGACCTGATTAGAACAGAAAAGGCTGATTTCAGTTCAATTTAAAATTTCGTTTATTGATAGTTTGTATAATTTTTTTGGGAAATACTGTATACACTGAACAACCATATAAACGCAACATGTTAAGTGTTGGTCCAATGTTTCATGAGGTGAAATAAAAGATCTCCAGAAATGTTCTAGACACAACTTATTTCTAAAATGTTGTGCACAAAATTTGTTTACATCCCTGTTAGTGAGCATTTCTCCTTTGCCTAAGATAATCCATCCACTTGACAGGTGTGGCATATCAAGAAGCTGATTAAATAGCATGATCATCATTACACGGGTGCACACTTGTGCTGGGGACGAGTAGCTGAGGAGGTGCTTGGCAGCATCTAATGGGGATCTCCCTAACAAATACAAAAATGCCACTCTAAAATGTGCAGGTTTTTTCACACAACACAATGCCACAGATGTCTCAAGTTTGAGGGAGCATGCAATTGGCCTGCTGACTGCAGGAATGTCCACCAGAGCTGTTGCCAGAGAATGTTAGGTTAATTTCTCTACCATTAGCTGCCCTCCAATGTTGTTTTTTAGAGAATTGTTGCAGTATGCCCATCCAGACCTCACAACTGCTTGACCACCGTGTATGGCGTTGTGTGGGCGTGCGGTTTGCTGATGTCAATGTTGTGAACAGAGTGCCCCATGGTGGTGTCGGGGTTATGGAATGGGATGGCATAAGCTACAGACAACTAATACAAATGCATTTATCGATGGCAGTTTGAATGCACAGAGATGCCATGACAAGATCCTGAGGCCCATTGTCCTGCCATTCATCCACCTCCATCACCTCGTGTTTCAGCATGATAATGCACGGTCTCCCATGTCACAAGGATCTGTACACAATTGAACATGCTGAAAATGTCCCAATTCTTCATGGCCTGCATACTCACCAGACATGTCACCCTTTGAGCATGTTTGGGATGGTCTGGATCAATGTGTACCACAGCTTGTTCCAGTTTCCTGCCAATATCCAGGAATTTCCTAGAAGCCTAGAGTCCGGGAAAAAAATTTGTTATTTTATAAATGGATTTCATGCAATTCTATATCATTTTAGATGACTGGAGACTTTCACATAATCTTTCTTAATACCTCACAAATGACCAAAAAATGAAAAGGGCTACTTTCACGAACTGAGAATCTGAGATCAATAACCACGACCTTATCTTGAATCCATCAATAGCTTAGGCCCCTACAGTGAGGAAAAAAGGATTTGATCCCCTGCTGATTTTGTATGTTTGCCCACTGACAAAGACATGATCAGTCTATAATTTTAATGGTAGGTTTATTTGAACAGTGAGAGACAGAATAACAACATAGAAATCCAGAAAAACGCATGTCAAAAATGTTATAAATTGATTTGCATTTTAATGAGGGAAATAAGTATTTGACCCCCTCTCAATCAGAAAGATTTCTGGCTCCCAGGTGTCTTTTATACAGGTAACGAGCTGAGATTAGGAGCACACTCTTAAAGGGAGTGCTCCTAATCTCAGCTTGTTACCTGTATAAAAGACACTGTCCACAGAAGCAATCAATCAATCAGGATTCCAAACTCTCCACCATGGCCAAGACCACGAGCTCTCCAAGGAAAAAAATATCAGGGACAGGATTGTAGACCTACACAAGGCTGGAATGGGCTACAAGACCATCGGCAAGCAGCTTGTTAAGAAGGTGACACCAGTTGATGTCGACTATTCGCAACTGGAAGAAACACAAAATAACTTTCAATCTCCCTTGGCCTGGGGCTCCATGCCAGATCTCACCTTGTGGAGTTGCAATGATCATGAGAATGGTGAGGATCAGCCCGAACTACACGGGAGGATCTTGTCAATGATCTCAAGGCAGCTGGGACCATAGTCACCAAGAAAACAATTGGTAACACACTACGCTGTGAAGGACTGAAAACCTGTAGCGCCCGCAAAGGTCTCCCTGCTCAAGAAAGCACAATATACAGGGCTGTCTGAAGTTTGCCAATGAACATCTGAATGATTCAGAGGAGAACTGGTGAAAGTGTTGTGGTCAGATGAGACCAAAATGGAGCTCTTTGGCATCAACTCAACTCGCTGTGTTTGGAGGAGGAGGAATGCTGCCTATGGGGGGAAAAAACCCGAAGAAACACCATCCCCACCGTCAAACATGGAGGTGGAAACATTATGCTTTGGGGGTGTTTTTCTGCTAAGGGGACAGGACAACTTCACCGATGGACGGGCCATGTACCGTCATTCTTGGGTGGAGAACCTCCTTTCCCTCAACCAGGGCATTGAAAATGGGTTGTGGATGGGTATTCCAGCATGACAGTGACCCAAAAACACACGGCCAAAGCAACAAAGGAGTGGCTCAAGAAGAAGCACATTAAGGTCCTGGAGTGGCCTAGCCAGTCTCCAGACCTTAATCCATAGAAAAATCTGTGGAGGGAGCTGAAGGTTCGAGTTGCCAAACTTCAGCCTCGAAACCTTAATGACTTGGAGAAGATCTGCAAAGAAGATTGGAACAAAATCCCTCCTGAGATGTGTGCAAACCTGGTGGCCAACTACAAGAACGTCTGACCTCTGTGATTGCCAACAAGGGTTTTGCCACCCAAGTACTAAGTCATGTTTTGGCAGACGGGGTCAAATACTTATTTCCCTCATTAAAATGCAAATCAATTATAACATTTTTGACATGCTTTTTTCTGGATTTTTAAAAAATGTTATTCTGTGCTCACTGTTCAAATAAACCTACCATTAAAATTTATGACTGATCATGTCTTTGTCAGTGGGCAAACGTACAAATCAGCAGGGGATCAAATACTTTTTTCCCCCTCACTGTACATGGTTTGACACCAGTATTTGCAGCATTTTTTTTATCACTGAGTGATCGAGAGAGTAGACTAAAGAAGTGAAGTAGACAAACTGCCAATGTTTTAAAGTTCTATTAAATGATCTGTGTAGTTACTAACCTTGTGATAGTGAGTGGAGGATGATATGGCTTCTACATCTGCATTGCTTGCTCTTGGGGTTTTTGGCTGGTTTCTATAAAGCACTTTGTGACAACTTCTGATGTAAAATGGGCTTCATAAAATACATTTGATTGACATGTATATCACACCAACGACTGGTTCTTCTGATGTTGTTCACACAGGAGAACATGTTGAGACATTCTCTATATCAGAGAGCAACAGCAGGAAGATCGACAGAGCTAAGAGGTCTCACCACTGCCCACATTGTGAGGAGATTTTCCCATTCTATCAAAGCTCAAAAAAATACACCTAAAAAAACACGCACAGGAGAGAATCTGTATTCCTGTACTGACTGTGGGAAGAATTTTCACTACATCACAGACTCTGACGGTTCATCAGAGAGTGCACACAGGAGAGAATCTTACTCCTGCTCTGACTGTGGAAAGTGCTTCAAAACATCAACTGAGCTAAAGGTTCATCAGAGAACACACAAAGAAGAGAAGCCTTACTCCTGCTCTGACTGTGGGGCAAGTTTCTCTCATCAGAGCGCCTTAAAAACGACATAAAACGTATACATACAGGAGAGAAGCCTTACTCCTGCTCTGAGTGTGGGACCGAGAGTTTTCTCTCGACAGGGGGCCCCTTAAAAATACCATGAACGTATACACACAGGAGAGAAGCCTTACTCCTGCTCTGACTGTGGGTTAAGTTTCTCTCATTCTGGCAACTTAAAAATACATGAACGTATACACCACAGGAGAGAAGCCTTACTCCTGCTCTGACTGTGGGTTAAGTTTCTCTCATTCTGGCAACTTAAAAATACATGAACGTATACACACATGAGAGAAGCCTTACTCCTGCTCTGACTCTGTGGGTTAAGTTTCTCTCAATCTGGCGACTTAAAAATACATGAATATATACACACAGGAGAGAAGCCTTACTCCTGCTCTGACTGTGGGAAGAGTTTCTCTCGACAGGGCCCCTTAAAAATACATGAACGTATACACACAGGAGAGAAGCCTTACTCCTGCTCTGACTGTGGGTTAAGTTTCTCTCATTCTGGCAACCTTAAAAATACATGAACGTATACACACAGGAGAGGAAGCCTTACTACTGCTCTTGACTGTGGGAAAGAGTTTCTCTCGACAGGGCCCCTTTAAAACAACATGAACGTATACACACAGGAGAGAAGCCTTACTCCTGCTCTGACTGTGGGGCAAGTTTCTCTCAACTGGCAAGTTAAAAAATACATGAACGTATACACACAGGAGAGAAGCCTTACTCCTGCTCTGACTGTGGGTTAAGTTTCTCTCAATCTGGCCACTTAAAAATACATGAACATATACACACAGGAGAGAAGCCTTACTCCTGCTCTGACTGTGGGAAGAGTTTCTCTCGACAGGGCCCCTTAAAAATACATGAACGTATACACACAGGAGAGAAGCCTTACTCCTGCTCTGACTGTGGGTCAAGTTTCTCTTCAATCTGGCAGTTTAAAAATACATGAACGTATACACACAGGAGAGAAGCCTTACTACTGCTCTGACTGTGGGAAAGAGTTTTCTCTCGACAGGGCCCCTTAAAAACAACATGAACGTATACACACAGGAGAGAAGCCTTACTCCTGCTCTGACTGTGGGTTAAGTTTCTCTCAATCTGGCGGCTTAAAAATACATGAACGTATACACACAGGAGAGAAGCCTTACTCCTGCTCTGACTGTGTAAAATGCTTCACAACATCAACTGAGCTAAGACTTCATCAGAGAACACACACAGGAGAGAAGCCTTACTCCTGCTCTGACTGTGGGTCAAGTTTCTCTCAATCTGGCAACTTAAAAATACATGAACGTATACACACAGGAGAGAAGCCTTACTCCTGCTCTGACTGTGGGAAGAGTTTCTCTCAACTGGGGCCCCTTAAAAATACATGAACGTACACACAGGAGAGAAGCCATACTCCTGCAATGACTGTGGGGAAGGGTTTCTCTCAGCAGGAAAAGCTTGAAATCACACCAACGGATGGATACACACAGGAGAGAAGCCTACTTCTGCTCTGACTGTGTTAAAATGCTTCACAACATCAGCTGGGCTAAAACTTCATCAGAGAACACACACAGGAGAGAAGCCTTAATCCTGCTCTGACTGTGGGAAGAGTTTCTCCCTCGACTGGGCAATTTAAAAAGACACCAACGTATACATAAGAAGTTGGTAGTGGATTGGATACACTCTATTGTAATCCTATTGTTTCTCACTGTGAGAGAACTGTGCAGAGGTACGGGAAAGTTTGTTTAGAATGTTAGAATCTCTTACTGATCAGTGTGCACCTTGTCAGTTTTTGCAGTGCTTAGATAACTCCTACTGTAAAGATAATGAGAGGTCTAGGATATTGAGGAAACCACGAGTACATTCATCCATCCGTGTGTCAGCATTGAAGGAGGGATGGTGGTGGTGGTGTGGGGTGTGTTTTCATGGCAGACATTGGGCCCCTTGATAAAAGGGTGGAAAGCAACGTTTGAATGCCACAGGATATCTAAAAATCATTGTCAATCAGGTGCATCCTTCATGGCAGAAGTTTTCCATCTGCAAATATATTCTTTCAGCTGGATTATGCCCCATGCCACAAGGGCTTGTCCAGAAAAGGTTCCACGAACATGACAGTGAATTCCAGTTACTGCAGTGGCCTTCTGAGGCACCAGATCTCAAATCCATTGTGCATCTGTTGTAGGAGATGGAACGAGCTAATCTGAGTAGAAATCCACTGCCAGACAAACTTGACACAACTGTGGGAAGCATTGCAGTCAACATGGGCCAGCCAGCATCCCAGTGGGAACGCTTTTCGACACCTTGTAGAGTCCATGCCCCGACGAATTGAGGCTGTTCTGATGACAAAGACTATCAGCTGTTCAGAAATGACAGGTCCAGAGAGGGGATGCGAGGATTTTTTTTTTTGGGGGCGTGGCTATGTATGTTGAATCACAGTATGCAGGCAAAGAGAAGAATAACTGACCTAGAGAAAGAAGAGTTTGAGTGTCTTCAGTTCCGGTCCTAAACAACACCCCAGCTCAGTTTCATCTCTGGTAGTGGAGTGCTCTAACATCCACCATGGGCACATGACAAAACACTGTAGAGCAAACACTGTGGATTATCTCATAATCACTGTCCCATGTGATCAGGATGTCCTCTCCCCAAATAGGTCTCATCCTGTGTGGAGACTTTAATCACCTGAACCCATCAAGATGCTGACAAAACTCCCATAAAGACAATGAAAACAAGTGGTCAAAGACAAGACCACAGAGGGGACTCCATCCTAGATCTGATCAACACAACCCACGGTACTTGCTCCTCTCAGATCTCAGTGATCACAAATGTCTGCTGTTCTCTCCAAACACAACATCAGGACGGGAGAAGCGAGGTGCAGCGGGAAGAAAGGACATCTGGTAACCCAGAACAGAAAGGAGACCTTTGCATGATGTATGGCCAGTACTGACTTGAATGGTTCTCTGCCATTATATGAGGTGTGAGAGCATTGATGCAAAGGTGGAGACGTTCAACTCCTGCATTCAAACTGCACTTGATGTATACATGGCCCAATAAGAAATAAGAAAACAACACTGGATCAGCACTGGATGACTGAAAGAATAAAGGCTGCCATCAGGAAAATACAGAATATTTTCAACAGATGGGGAAAGACAATGGGACATGGAGAAAATACAGAAACACAGTGCAAATGCTTATCAAGGAAGCAAAGACAAGCTACTACAAAACTGGAAATCCAGGACCTAAAGAAGAAAAACCCTAAGGAATGGTGGGACTTCATTAACAAAGGACTGGGACCAAAGAAAAACATCAGGAGGGAGAAATACAGGTCGAGGAAGGGAATTGAAGACGACGACGTGGCTGATGTTTTGAATGGCTTCTTTTGCTGAGGCATGGACAAGCACCACACCTCTTGCCATCTTCCCCCTGCCCTGTCTACAAGGCAGGTTGAGCTGTGCAGCATTGGCCAGTTAAAGCAAGCTCTGACCAGACTCAGCCCACGTAAAGCATGTGGGCCTGATGGCATTCCAGCCTGGCTACTAAAAGAGCATGCAGAAGATCTAGCCCCTGTCATCAAACACATTGTTAACAAACCTCCTGCTGGCAGGGGACAGTTTTATCTGAGTACATGAATCAGTATGACTACCTCCCAAAGTCCAGCACTACCACTACCGCCCTTGTGAAAGCCACACACTCCTGGCTGACAGCTACAGACTCCATAAAACCAACAATGGTGAGTGTGTTACTTGCTGATGTGTCCAAAGCCGTTGATCGAGTCGATCACGCAAAGTTCCTGCAACATCTGTCTGACATTGAACTGTCTGTCCAAGGTTACTAGCTGGCCTCCACAGCTACCACCACCGAAAGAGGGTAGAGGGTGATGGCAACTGGAACATTTAGCCCTTGGTCAGAGGACCATCCACAACCTGCCCACCACTAATCCTAGGAGGACAGGAAGTACCAGTGGTAACAACAACCAAGTATCTTTGGTTTTCATCTAGACTCTAACCTCAGTGGTGACACGTGGAGCAGCCAGTGAGAAAGGCCTCAAAACGCCTTTTTGACATTTCTTGCCAGTTATGTCCCTACTGAAGATTGGTCACAGTCTATACTACACTGTCCAGGCCTTGTCTGGAATACGGTGGAGTGCTGTTAGTTGGATGCAGTTAAAAAAGCAGCAGGCCCAACTAGACACGGTGCAGAGGAGGGCCTTGAGGATCATCTCCAGAGGTGGAGCAGTCCACACCACAGCTCCCGTCACTGCAGAGCAGGCGAGAGAACAGGGCTGCAGTGCACCTGTGAAGGACATGCACACTCTTGACCGTCCACTGAATGACCTGCTCCCTCCAAGAAGAGGTAACTGCACCAGCAGGCTCCTGAGAAAAAGCCACAAACTGTCCTGTCTAAATGCCGCGTACAAACCGCCTGTGAAACGCCACTCTACCCACTGCTATCAGACTGCATAATAACTTCCCAAAATCTTTTTTTTAAATCACATTTTAATATTTCAATTTCCATCATGAAAAATGTCCTGTAATGTTTCAAGCGTTCTGTATTCTACTTATGTCACGTATTGTGCTATGTATTTTAAATGAGACGTTTTTGCAGGTTATTAGTCATGTAAATCCCGCATTTCTTCAGTTTTATCGGTGAGCAAGAATAAATCAACTCAACTCAAAGGGGGTTGCAACTCAATATTAGGAAGGTATTCTTAATGTTTTGTGCACCAGTGTATATCAAATAAAGATGTTTAATGATCAGTTTTCAGCATTAGTTTGGCGTGGATTATTTTTTTATTACTAAACATATTTTGTTTAATGATAAACAGGGCTATGAATTGACTACTTGTGTTTTATGAAATTGTCTTTTAATGCTAGATTAATTATTTTAGTACAATTGATATGATGAATGTATTTGATAACTGTATTGAAGTTAATTGATCTGGCGGCAGGTAGCCTAGAGGTTAAGAGTGTTGGGCCAGTATCTGAAAGGTCGCTGGTTTGAATCCCGTGCCAATTAGTCCAAAATCTGTCATTGTGGCCTTGTGCAAGGCAATTAACCCAATTGGTCCTATAAGTCGCTCTGGATAAGAGCATCTGCTAAAATTACAAAATAAGTAATGAAAAATTCATGTTTGTACATGAGTTTTGTGCTGGGCAACCTCTTCTTCTCCTGTGCATAGCTATAACAACAGTTTTAAAGTGAAATAGTTAATGTCTTATACAGTCCATTCTGAAAGTATCCAGACCCCTTGACTTTTTCAACAAGAAAATACGTTTACAGCCTTATTTGTAAAATTGATTAAAAAAAATAAAATTCCCTCATTAATCTAACACACAAACCCCATAATGACAAAGCGAAAACAGGTTTAGATACTTTTGCAAATTTATTAGAAATAAAATGAATCTCAAAATGTCGCTCAGGTGCATCCTGTTTCCATTGATCTTCCTTGAGATCAGGGCGGCAGGTAGCTTAGTGGTTAAGAGCGTTGTGCCAGTAACCGCGAAAGGTCGCTGGTTCTAATCCCAAACCGACTAGGTGAAAAATCTGTCGATGTGCCCTTGAGCAAGGCACTTAACCCTAATTGCTCCTGTGTAGTCGCTCTGGATAAGAGCGTCTGCTAAAATGACTATTATTATTATTATTATGTTTCTACAAATTGATTGGAGTCCCACCTGAGATAATTAAAATTGATTGGACATGGTTTGAAAAGGCACACACTGTCTATATAACATCCCACAGTTGACAGTGCATGTCAGAGCAAAAACCAAGCCATGAGGTCGAAGGAATTGACTGTAGATCTCCGAGAAAGGATTGTATCGAGACACAGATCTGGGGAAGGGTACAAAAAAAATTCTTGCGCATTGAAGGTGCACCTTGTGCTGGGTACAATAAAAGGCCACTCTGAAAATGTACCGTTTTGTCAGCACAACACAATGCCAAGGATGTCTACATTTTGAGGGAGTGCGCAATTGGCATGCTGACTGCAGGAATGTTCACCAGAGCTGTTGCCAGAGAATTTAATGTAATTTCTCTACCTGAGAATTTGGCAGAACGTCCAACTGGCTTCACAGCCGCAGACCACGTGTAACCGTGCAAGCCCAGGACCTCCACATCTGGCATCTTAACCTGCAGGATCATCTGAGACCAGCCACCCGGACAGCTGATGAACTGAGGAGGAGTAATTTATATCTGTAATAAAGCCCTTAAGTGGGGAAAAATCATTCTTATTTGGCTGATGGGTGGGCCCCTGTCATGTGAAATCCATAGATTAGGGCCTAATGAATGTATTTCAATTGTCTGATTCCTTATATGAACTGTACCCTTGTAAAATTGTTTGAATGTTGTGTTTGTATTTTTGTTCAGTTGTTAAAATCTTACAAAAAAACTGATGATGAATATGTTTGGAAAACTGCGTTGATCTGCCATGAAAAAAAAAACGTTTTTACATGAATATGTACTGGTCAAAACCTCTTCCTTCTCTTTGTATTCAGTTCTTCCATATTAGATCTGACAGTAATGAATGAGTTCTTATGGTTGTATTCAGTTCTTCCATATTAGATCTGACAGTATGAATGGTTCTTATGGTTGTATTCAGTTCTTCCATATTAGATCTGACCGTATTAATGGTTCTTATGGTTGTATTCAGTTCTTCCATATTAGATCTGACAGTATGAATGGTTCTTATGGTTGTATTCAGTTCTTCCATATTAGATCTGACAGTATTAATGGTTTCTTATGGGCTGATGCCTGGAGTGACTACAGTCATACCAAGTTTCTTTGCTGGATAAAAGACCTGAAATGAGCATCACAAAGATACATTTGACCTACGCACTAACAAGCTTTTTCAATATACGCAGCTTTATCACTGGTTACAGTACTGTAGCTTTATTAATCTACTGTACTTCAATCAACATGTACTCACATTGGATGGGTTGATTAGGGTTCATACCATGTCTTAAACCGCTAGCTAGGCTACTTACAAGCCCACAACATTTACATTTAGTCATTTAGCAGAAAATCTTATCCAGAGCGACTTACAGTTAGTCAGTGCATACCATTTTCATACTGGCCCCCTGTTGGGAAAACGACGAGTCAACAACCCTGGCGTTGCAAGCGCCATGTTCTTACCAACTGAGCTACAGGGGACTTACAACACACGCACATTTGCTGTAGAACTGTTTCATGGGGTAGTGAAAATATATGTAATCAAAACTATCTGTAGAAGGAAAATGTTCTACAATTTTCTTGCACTTTGAAAATGTGAAATAGTTTTTGTAGTGTTGGCAAGATAAAAACAATATTTAATCCCTATTAATATTTAAGCTAGCAAATGTAAAGTGGTGTGTAGACTTTCACTGTGACTGTATACGTACCATTGACTTTGCCAATGGATTTGTGCCACAAATGCTAAAAAAGTTAGCATTTTAAACAATAGTAAGATAAACAATATATGCCCAATACTATATTGAGGGACAGACTTTTGAAATGGCCCTGTTGATTATGTAAAACAGTATTGTAGAAAACCTGGCATTGATGTTTCCCCACCCCCCATCTGAGGGTGAGTCATTGATATGAATGCTCAGAGTAAAAGAGCTGTGAACTCACCTGTGATGGACCCAGTCTACCACAACCTTTCCCTATTGTGTTTGTAAGCACCACAGCATTTTAGGCAGCCCATGTTCAAAATGTGTTCATACATACAGTACAATGGGAGGGCGTGTGGAACGGAACAGGGGGAGAACCTGGAGTTTGATCTCTTGACTTCTATTTAGGACTGGGATCCCTCTGTGGGCCTTTTCACAATATTCTCTCATTCTCTTTTTAAACATGCTGGAAACCTAAAGGACCAGCCTAGTAAGAGCAGATGAATATGTTCCCCTCAGCAGTTTCTTATCCACCCTCCCCTCAAATCATTGTGAGAAACTGATAATGTGATGACCAAGGGGATTAATTTCTTTACCTCATACTGGAAAACTCCCCGAGTGGCCACAGTGGTCTAAGCTCTGTGGCCACTAGAGATCCTGGTTCGAATCCAGGCCCTGTTGGAGCCGGGCCGCGACCCGGAGGAGACCCATTGGCGCACGCACAATTGGTCCATCGTCCAGGGTAGGGGAGGAATTATAGCTCAGTTGGTAGAGCATGGCGTTTGCAACGCCAGGGTTGTGGGTTCGATTCCCACGGGGGAGCCAGTATGAAAAATATATATATAATAATGTATGCACTCATTAACTATAAGTCGCTCTGGATAAGAGCGTCTGCTAAATGACTAAAATGTATTATAAATGTATGTCATGGGTAGAAGAATTTCCTGTAAAACAAATGTGTGGTATATTTCCTGATGTGGATATTATTGTGTTGGCAAGACTAGAGAAAATTGAAAGAGCAACATCAGAACTGGGTGCCAGAAGCTTTAATTGTGGTCGGTTATGTTGTGTGCCAAACTTGAGGTTCAAGGGATACAAAAAATTTTATCCACGCATGACTGTAAGTCCGCTTTGGATAAAAAGCGTCTGCTAACTGGCTTATTATTACTACTATAAGGGCTTAGGAAGTTGTACAGCCAACTTAAGAGAGGAGGTGATAGAGAATAATTGTTGTTACAGAGAGAGACATATTATATCCCATGACTTTACAAACAGAGAAAAAAAACATATTATATCCATGACTTACAAACAGAGAGAGACCAATTATATCCATGACTTACAAACAGAGAGAGACATATATTATATCCATGACTTACAAACAGAGAGAGACATATTATATCACATGACTTTTAAAAACAGAGAGAGACATATTATATCCATGACTTACAAACAGAGAGAGACATATTATATCCATGACTTACAGAGAGAGACATATTCTATCCAGGACTTACAAACATGGGGGAGGAGAGAGAGCGACATATTATATCCATGACTTACAAACAGAGAGAGACATATTATATCCATGGACTTGCTCCTGGGATTCTAACTGACGAGATATGAACGTTCAGTGTCAGCTGGTTGGATGACGACTGCTGGCTTTCCAGTAGCCATGCTCCTGGATTCTAACTGACTCTCCGTCGTTCAGTGATGGCAGTGGTCTGGCTGACCTGTCGTAGTTATCGCTTTTTGCTGTTGTTGTCTCTGTGCACGTTTTTGCATGCACTTCCTTGTAGCTGGACGACCTCAGGTTGCAGCTGCTGGGTTGGTGCTGGGAAGGATTGAGCCGAAGTTGCCTGCGGCTCATCATACAGCTGGGCTGGTGATTTGAAGTTTGTTCACTGGACGTGTTGCGGGTATCGCAGGAGACTGAAGGTAGAGTGGTCTCTCTTGTCTGCCTTTTTTGCTTTGGTCCATCGAGTGATTAGCGAATCTGCACAGATTTTTCAGCAAGGGCCATTTACTTTGATGGTAATGTGGGCTTGTGGTGACGTGTGTGAACTCCCATGCTTTTGTATGAAGGATTCAAACTCATTTGATATTGTAACAGGGGCCCATTGTCAGATATTAAAGTCTCTACAATGCCATGCCTGGGTCAAAGGCTTTGCTCTTCAGCGTTGTGTATCAACAGCTGCAGATGTGGTGCTGTGAAGCTTGTCCGAGTTCGAAGTATCTGCTTGTTAGGTAGTCCATTGTTATGATGTAGTCCTCGTTGTTCACGGAACAGATCGGTTGCCAAGACCTTGCCAGGGTCGGTCGGGGATACGGTGAGGTAACATTGGCTCTTTGGTGTTGTGAGGCGGCGTCGTTCAAGACATGTGGGGCATTTACCAACCATGTACCTCTATTCGTTTGCAAAGTCCGAGCGCCAAAACAAAATGTCCCGTACCCTCTGTTTGACTTTCTCCAATGCCCATGGTGTCCAGCATGGATCTTTTTCAAAAACTCTCTCTGAACGGTAGGGAAAGATGATTTTCTTCCCCTTTTAAAAATTTTTCCGTTGATCTGTAAGTTTCAATGGTTCCCGAATCTGAGACGCTTGTGGGCATTTTTTCCTTCCTCAGGCCCCTCCTGACTGTATGCTTTTTCCCCGCTGTGTGAGTTGTGGGTTTTTTTTCTGTTTCTTCGGACTCCTTCATTTTGTGTCCTAACTGGTAATTGTCACAGTGGCACCTGCATGTCTGCCTACTGAGGCTTGTCCTTGTAGGAAGAAAAATTTCCCGGAGGGTGTGTCTGTACAGGATGTCTTTG
>CM072220.1:71336915-71417043 GCA_036851935.1 Coregonus suidteri
TTTAATGAATAGTTATTGTCTATTTCAATTTTCCCCTCCCAACCATCCCTTGCTGGTTAGGCCTAAAACATAAGAAAAGGGTTTAGGGGTGTGGGGTGTGATTAAATGGCACACTTTTGGCCACTTGATATAAGGGGGAAGAAACCCTTTGAATCCCAACAAGGATTCTAAAACATCATTCCCAAATCAGGTGCTTCCTTTTCAGGGCAGCGTGTTCCATCTGAAAACCCTATTTCTTTCAGCAGGATTAACCCCTTTCAAAAGGCTTGTCCGGAAAGGGTTTTCCAAGAACGCCCACTGTAGTGCCAAAAAACATGATAGTACCATGGTTTTTTTTTCATGGTACTACCATGTGGGAACACATCCTTTGGAAGTTGCACCAGTACCAGGGGTATTTTCCTGCAGGGTAGTACCATGGTATTCTTTAGAAACATAGAGAGAAAAAGGGGCCAATCTGTCATAACACCCCGGAAAGTAAAGCTGCACTGGGGAGCACATTTGTTTTGGAACATTGAATACATGCAGCGGGTGGGAAAAATAAACAAAAAAACCCCGTTTAAATGTTTTTTTGGAAGGCCCTTGTGGTCCACCATTCATGTAATACTTAAAATATATACATCGAGGGTTTTGGGGAAGCTATTTCATGGGGGTTTTCACAGGTCCCTTATTTTCCCATTTCAATCTTTTCCCAAACCCAGATTAAATTTAAAATTTTAGGGGGGGTTTGGCAACTGGGTTTTTGGCCTCCAGTAAAAATGGGGTTGCTGAGCTTTACCTAGTCTGGGGGCCAGAACAAATTAGCCTATTAACAAATACCCTTTTAAGCTGCCCAATTCATAGCCCCTACACAGTGAAGCAAACCTACACTTTTAAAACACGGGGTTTTAGTGGGCTAATCAATTCAATGCCCCCATACAAAAATAATGTCCATCCTGATTACAGTGGAAAAATCACCAATGTCTGTTTTAATAGCCCTTTAACCTGTTCTATTAAAATATTTCATTGTTTTTTCTCCAGTATAAAACCCGGTGTGTCTTGTTTCCCCCAACAAAAACTGTCCTTTTTGGCAAATTTTCAATCTGAGATGTTATTATGCTCTAAGCATGGTATTTTTTTCAGAAGTAATTTTCCACCCCAGACATGGGGGCCCAAAGCCCGCCGCAAAAAGGGGGTAGGCCTAAGGAGTGAAAAACCCTTTTGTTTTTAAACAGTGGAGATTTGCTTCATTTTGTTTTTTAATATTATTAAACCTTTATTTAAACAAAAGGGGCATTTCCCTATCGACTTCCCACAAATCCAGAAGGATCGTAAAAAACCTATTTTTTTAAAGGGCAACCCGGCCATATCAGCTATGTTTTTTTTTTAAACCATAAATGAGGCGGGAATAAACTTTTTCGTTTGCCAGCTAATTTCTTTTGGGGGCTGATCCAAAGGTGTAGCAGTGGAAAGGATTCCTCCAGGGTGTTAAAAGGGAAAAGCTCAAACTTTACGCGGGGCTAAAAATAATTATTTTAAAAATTTTTTTAAGCTTTTCCGATATTGTCCCTAATCTGGATTTAGCTGTCTGATACTTCAGGCCTAAATAGGGGGTAAAATCTATCCCTTTTGGGACAATTTTGGACACTAAAACCCTTTGGGTGACAAAACTTTTTTTTTTACCCCTTTTGGGGGCGTCAGCATGCTTTCCCCAGGGGAAACATTTGGGAAGATTTTTGTGCATATATTATGAAAAACATTTTGTAGGTTTTTTTTTTTGGATTTTTCGGGGGGGTTTTTTTTCCAGTTTTTTTTGGGAAAAAAAAACACAAAAATTTTTTTTTTGGGCAAATGGGTAGCCCAAATCTACGCCCCTTCGGGGGGTGATTGGTAAATCAGTAGGGTTTCCCTTCCCTTTAAAAGTCTTTGTTGTCTTTAAAAACTTGAAAGACTCGTTTTCATGCGGTTTTTTTTCATTTAAAATACTGAACCAAAACCATTTTTTTTTGGGAAATGTAAAAATTGCAAAACAAAAAGATTTCCACCCAAAAAAAACGTAAACATTAAAGATGGGGTTTCTTGATTTTTTCCAAACAAATTTTTGAGGAAGGGCTTTTGGACCCTTTTCCATTTACTGACACACTTTGATAAACAAACAGATCGTGCGCCCTTTTTAAACTTTTCATTTTAGTCATTTAAAACTCTTAGGGCCCAAAGCGACTTACAGTTAGTGAGTGCATACATTTTCAACTGCCCCCCCCGTGGGAATCGAATCCACAACCCGGCGTTGCCAAAGCGCTATCCCTTCAAACCAACTGAGCTCCAAAAGGGGGCTAGTAACTAAAACTCTTGGGGGGCAGTAGTCAAAAGATTTTTCATTTTTATTACTTCAAAACAAAAAAATTTTTTTTGGGGCCCCTCATGGCTTAAATTTGTTTTGATTCTTGGTTGAACATTCGCTAAGTTTTATATTTGGTTGTGATTTTTGCCAAATTTTTTTTGGGGGTTTTTTTGCAGCATTTTGTTAGCTACAATCCCTAATGCTCCATTGATATACCCTATAGCAAACGCTAGCCAAAGGGGCCTTTTACTGGTTGAATTAAAAGTTTTTTTTTAATTTAAAATTTCAGTTAAATTTGTGTTTGGACACAAACATATTTTAAGAAAGCCCTTCATTAAAACCTTACAAGCCAATTTACTCCAAGGGTAGTGGGAAGGGGCCTCTTTAACCCACATGTAAATAGGGGGCTTTTTTTTTGCTGGCGTTCTATAAGAATCCCCCTTGTTCTCCCAAACCCAACTCGCACCCCCATCCCCCTCTTGCGCAATGTGTGAAAACCCCAGAAGGGGCCCATGGCCGTCTCAAAATGGAAAAATGTACTAGGGGCCTTTTTTTCCCTCGTTTTTCCCAAAGGTTCTTTAAGGGAGTTGTAGTAACACTCTTTTCATTTGGGCCCTACCTTCTTAAAAGATGAAAAAATACGTTTTTCTTTAAAAAACAAGTAAATTTTTTTAAGTTTTTTTTTTTAGAAGGGGGGCTTTAGGAAAAAGGGGCCAACCTCTGACCAAATGTAACCCCAAAAGGAACTCAAATTAAAGGGATAGTTCAATAAAATTAAAAAACGACACTTTGGTTTCCTCACCCTTTTATAAAACCCCCAAAAATTTGTATTTTGTCACCCAGTAAAATTTTCTCAAGATGGGGGATTTTCCAGTACAGCGGTTTTTCCCCAATCCTGCCCCAAAAAGGCTCTGTCGTACCCGGCCGCGACCGGGAAAACCCATGGGGGGGCGAAAATTGGGCCCAAAGCTCGTCCGGGGTAGGGGGGGGAAAGGGCCCGGGAAAGGGGATGTACCCCAGTTGGTAGAGCATGGCAGGGCCAGGGTTGGGGGTTTTCGATTCCAGTAAAAAAAAAATTTTAATTTAATGTATGCACTCACTAACTGTAATTTCCTTTCTGGAAAAAGAGCGTCTGCAAAATTAAAAAGGAAAAAATGTGTATTTGTTTGTTTTTGCCCTCACAAAACCCTATTCCTTTTAAAAGGGCCTGGAGTTGTTTTATTTAATCCCTGGGGAGTTTTAAGGCAAAAACAAAAAACGCACCCCTTTGTGTCCCCTGGCCCGGTTTTTGGGGAAAAACCACTGTAGAAACCCTTGGCCAAGTGTGATGTTTGCAATTTGTATCAATATCTTTTTCCCTTCCTCATTTGAAAAATCTCACACTTTTTTTTCCTTTTTGTACTGAAATTTTAAAAATTTAAATTGCTACTTTTCAACTTTTTTTGCCGTTGTTTTTAACAGTGGACAAATAAAAAATTTTCCCAATATTATCTTTTTTTTTTTTTTTTTTTTACATTTTTTTAATAGCACCTACCACTCCTTAAAAGGAGTAGTTCACTATTTTACAATTTAAAGGGTCCTATAGGGAAAGGTTTTGAAACCCGGGGACTTCGGTGTGTCCTAAAGATTCAAGGAAATGTCTCAGGAAAGAATCCCCGGGTTTTACCCGGCGCCATTTTTACCCCTTTCGCGCCCTTGAAACTGGGGTTTTTCCAATGTTTTCCTCCCCCCTTGTCGAACGGATAAAACTTTGTGGACCCTTTAAAAAATTTTCCTCCTGTATCTGCCTTTTCCCATCATGTTGAAATGATTTCTTTGCTAATGTTTTTTTTGTAAAATAAACCTAGGCCAGGGAAAACCTTCTACTGAGCCCTCTCTAGATCCGAAAATGCAAACTAGGCTCCCCCTGTCCCAATCAGGACAAAGGTGACGTAGGTTTAGAATCATTTTGGGAAGGAAGACCTGGGCGGGGGTTTGAAACTGTAAACTCGGGGATGAATCCCAGTCCCTGAAGAGTCTGAATCAATTTTCCTGGCCCCCCGGGAAATTGCCACCCCCCCCTTCCCATTGTACCGTTTTAAAATGAACCCCTTTTGAAAAATGGCGGGCCGAAATTGCGGGGTTTCCTTTTACTAACAATAGGAAAGGTTGTGGTTTATGTGGGGCCTTTCACATGGAAGTACTCGGCCCTTTCCCTGACATTCATTTTCCAAAGGAAAGTACATCACTGCCACCATTGGTGGTTCTGTCCGGGAGATCACAGGGTCAAAAAAAAATTTGGGGTATGACGGGAGTCATTTCCAGGCATTTCAGCCCAAAAGAAACCATTCATCATCAAACAATATAGAAAATTTGAATAAACCCATAAAAAACCTTCATACTGTCAGATATAATTTTATGGAAAACTGAATAAAAAAGGGGGGGAGAGGGGTTTAAACCAAAAAAAAAAATTCTGTAAAAACCCTTATTTTTCTTTGGCCCGTTTAAATGCATTTTTCCCCAAACATATTCATCATAAATTTTTTGGTAAGTTTTAAACCCTGAACAAAAATTTTAAACAAAACATTAAACCCCTTTTTTACTGGGGGTACAGTGCATAAAAGGGAAATCAGTCTTTTTAAAATTTAACATTCATTAGGCCCCTATTCTATGGTTTTCACATAATGGGCAAGGGCGCAGCCATGGGGGGGGCCTGGGAAGGCATCCCCCCAAAACCCATTTGGGGAGCCAGGCCACCCATCACCCAAATTAGAAAAATTTTTCCCCCACAAAAGGGCTTTATTATCAGTAAAAAATACCCCTCAGTTTCACCCAGCTTTCCGGGTGGCTGTTTCTCAGATTACCCTTTCAGGTGAAGAAGCCAGATGTGGGAGGCCCCTGGTTTTTGCAGGGTTTTTCCCACCTTGGTCTGGGGCGGGGAAGGGCCATTTTGGGATGTTCGGGCTATTCCCCCGGGGGGGAAAAAATGTACATTCAATTCTCGGCAACAGCTCTGGTAAACCTTTCCCTGGGGCCCAACTTCCCTTGCGCACTCATTTAAAAATTAGACATCTGGGGGCTTTTTGGGGGTTGTGGGGACAAATGGCACATTTCAAAAAAGGGGCCTTTTATTGTCCCAAAGCACAAGGTGCCCCTGTGAAATAAACCCTACTGTTTAATCAGCTTTCTTGTTTATCCCACACCTGTCGGTGGAGGGTTTAAACCTTCGAAAAGGAAAAATTTCCTCACAAACAAAAATGTACAAAAAATTTGGGCACCACATTTGAGAGAAAAAAGCTTTTTGGCATTTTAAAATTTTTCTGGGATTTTTTAATTTCACTCATGAAACAGGGAACCAACATTTTAAATTTGTAAAGTTTATATTTTATTCAGTATATTTTTTTTAAAAGGGCAATTTACTAAACACGTAGCCCATTTCATTTAAATTGTCACATTTTGGAAAACCAAAAAAAGGTGTAGACTAACGTGAAAGGTTGACCAACAAGGGAAAGAACCCAATAAAAAATTATAATAACAGGAAAAAAGATTGTAGCAAAAGGAAATTAATAAAAGTTTGAAAAGGGTAGTTTGGGCTTTTTAAAATGGGGTGCCAAAAACCTAGTCAATGGTAGTTTGGGCTATATACATGGGGTCCCAATCCCAAATTCAAGGGGTAGTTTGGGAAATATACTGGGATGCCAATCCAGTAAAAGGTAGTTTTGGCTATATACAGTCAATTTTAAAAGGGTATTCAAACCCCTTTTGACTTTTTCCACATTTCTTACTTTCACCCATATTCAAAAATTTGGGTTTAAATCTTTTTTTTTTCCGCTCATAAATCAAACACCAATCCCCCATAATGTAAAGGCAAAAAAACGGGTTTTTTAGACTTTTTTTCCTAATTTTTTAATACAAAACGGAAATATTAAATTTAAAATTTATTAAAAACCTTTTAAACCCCAGAAATTTTTTTTGAAGCCCTTTTGGGCAGCGATTTACAGCATCGAGTCTTCTTGGGTATGATGCTCAAGGCTTGGCCCCTGTTTTTGGGGGGGTTTCTTTTCATTTTTTCTCTGCAGATCCTCTAAAACTCTTTTCAGGTTGGAGGGGGAGCGTTGCTGCACAGCTATTTTCTGGTCTCCCCGGGAGAGGGGGGTTTTCAATCGGGTTCAAGTCTGGGTTTCCGGGCTGGGCCATTTGAACCAGGAGGCGGTCCCCTTTACAGTTTTAAAATAGGTTTTTTTTCTATGTCGCCACAGTAGGGCCTATATGGGGGTTTTTCAATGCACCCCTACATTGCATGAAAATTTTAAAAAAAAAACCTTTTTTTTACTTATGAAGGGCTTGACGGGGAACCCTTGATTTTTTTACTTGTTTGAAACACCTTTTGGGGGCCAAAATAGGTGACTGAAAATTTTGGTTTGGGGTGTTGTATGACAAAAAACCCATTTAAAAAATAATTTTAAATTTATTATTACCAACAGAGAATTAGACAATTGGCTACCCCCCCTTGCTCTTTGGGCTTATTTACATTTTCAACCCTTTTCCCTCAAAATACAACCTCCTTTTTTTTAAATTAAGGATATTTTATCTGACTTGGCTTTTCAAAGACAGCTTAAAAATGTACCCTCCCCCTTTTTTTTTTCTTTTGAAAAAAAGCATTAATTCCCCATTGCTGACCTATATTTTAATGTATAACGGGGCTAATAACCCCTCGCTAACAGCAAGAATTTTAAAATGTGCAGACCCGGGGCCCCTGGGGTCTGATCGAACGGGCGCTTTCATCCGGGTGTTTAAATAAAAACCGCTCGGGGGCTACCCCCGCCAATTTTTAATTCAAACTGGGGTTTCATGGGCTCTGCCTAAAAAAAAAATCACAAATTTCAATTTTTGCGAGTTATATATGTTTTGGTTTGTTGCATTAAAAAGGGGGCTGATAAAATATCGATTCGTTTAAAAAGAAAAAACTTGATCTATATAGTGCAAAAAAATGGGGCGAACTCAGTTTAAATTCAATCTCTTGGGGTCTTTTCGCGGCATGGCATTTTTTCCCCTTCCCCCTGCACCGGGGGAAGTGGGGCGGCTGCGCAGTTTGGGAAGGGAACTTCCCTCCGCACCCCTTTCATTTATTGAGAATCTAATTTAAAAACGCCCATTAAGCAAGCACCATTATGAAACACCCCTGCGGGCTGAGTGGGTTTCCTGTTGTGTACTAGTTTTTCTGCTGGGGACCCTCCAGTTTCCCGAGGGTTTTGGAACCCCCTCCCTGCCGGGTTTTTCCGGGGCCCCCTTTGCTAGGGGGGAGCTCTCTTGATTCCCGCACCCTGCACCCCCATCACAATCTACACACCTGGTCCTGCCCTCACCCCTTCTTAGGCTCTGTCCTATTCATCCTTTCCCTGCCGGCTTTAGCCATGAACAGTATGTTTGTCCTTTGTTACCCCAGCCTTGGAACATCTAGCTTTTATTTTTGTTGTTTTGCCCCTTTTGTTGCCTTCTGTTTACTTACCTCCGTTTTTTTTTGGTTTTCCCAGTCCCCTCCCCCGGGAACCTTCACCCAACCTCTGCCTGATGGTCGGTGGGGGCTGCCGAGCCTTTTACTGGCCCCTCCCAAACTGCAACCCTCAAAAACCCATCCACGCCACCCCGCTCTTTTTTCCCCTTGATTTTCACCCCTCCCCGGGGATCTATTAAATAAACCTCATTTTTTTGTTTCAACGTAACCTTGTCCGGGTTTCTGTTTCCCGGGTTTTTTGGCTTAGTAAAAACCGTGACCATTATTTTGGGTTAGATATTTTATTGACCCTTTGCAAGATGTTTTGACCCCGGCTTAATTCGGGAATCGTAGGGGGGGGATGGGGGCCCCCGGGAATTTTAGGGGCTGTAAACAAAGGATCTCTCCAAAGGAACCCTTTTATCATATTTATTCGACCCAAAAGCTTCCAGCATAGGTGACATGCCCACCCGGAAGCGACGCCCCCGGGGCTGCTCGTTCGGGCCCTCTTCCTTTCCCTTTTTTCCCCCCCTATTTAAAAACAATAAATGCTCCCGTCTTTTTCCCAATCCCCAAATCCCCCTTTTAAACACACACTTCCTGCCCCGGGTTTTTTTGGGTTACCCCTAAAACATTCCCTCTTGATACTCATAACAACTTTCCCATTTTTTCCCAGGGAAAAACTTTAAAAACCATCATAATCTTAAACTCCAACGCAGACAACCTTAGAAAATTTAAGAAATGTTTTAACGTATCAAATCCTTCGACAGGTCAAAAAATTTAAAGCGCGCAAGGGATTTTTATGGTCAAAAACCACAGGTGCCCAAACCCTCTTTTTCCCCACGGGGGACCGGTGGCGGGCGGGTTTTCACTCCTCCCTTTTACTTGATTAATCAATTAAGGTCCCTTTTTAGTAAGGAACTGTCGTGAAAATTTATAAAATTTTTTTAGTTTGGGTCTGCCAAAAATCTTTGTAAAATGACCCTTTTTAAATGTTAGGAGCTTTTTTTAAAATAAATGCTTTTTCCTATCCCAAGAAAAATGGACAGACCCAATATCTTTCAAGGAAAACCCCCCCGCCACGGGCCCACAATCTGGTTGCCCCCCCACTAGTCTTTCCTTGAGAACATACACCCCCTTCCCACCACATCTCCAGGGAAATTTTTACGCAACCTCATTCTCTCCCCTCACGAGTTACGCAAAAAACCCCAACCCCACTTCTTTCAAACTGGTCGGGCCAAAGGGCGGGGACTCTCCCGTGCCACCAAAGGGGGCCTCTACTCTGGACGGGAGCAGCCCCCGGCCTCCTACGCCTCGGGAACCAATAAAGGGACTAAAGAAGGACCCCTTCCTTTGTGTTACATTGTATAAAGTAATGCTGAAAACTCTTTTTTTTTAAATCCTTCCCCAACTGTCTCCAAAAAAGGCTTTTTTTGGGCCCCTCCCATTGGCCCCATGCATGTACTTGAGCATTACCGCTACTCTGTTTTTTAAATAAACTCCCTTTTTGCTTAAACATATTCCCCTCTGTCTAGCGTCTTGGTTTGTATTTTCCTCTCCTATTTTTCACCAAAAAAAAGGGGTAGCAGAAGGAGGGTTTTTTAAAATTTCGTTTTAAAATTTGGGTCCCAGAGGAAAAGGCAAATCATCGATCTAAAACAGACGGAAGGGGTACCTAAAAACCCCGGGGGGCCCTCAACTATTCGTCTTGGCTCGGGAACCTGACAGAGCGCTCTTCAAAAAAGGTACCAGAGCCTTTTAAAAACAAAATCTTGCATATTGTATTATAGACCAAAAAAAAAACCAAATTTTGATCGTAGTACTGAGTGGGGTATGAATATTTTGTTAAAAAATTTCCTCCTAAATAAAATTAAAGGGCAAAAATGAGATTCTGGTACTGTGAACCCGAGAACTGTGATTATTTTTGGGAGAGTTTTTACCCAGTGGCTGAATACTGATGGGGGGAAAAATAGAGCCCTTACCAGTGGCTAAATACTGAGGGTTTTTGTATGGGTCTTACCTGACTGAATACTGATGGTTTATATTTTTAAGAGTCTTACCATTTGGCCCTGAAACGGGATGGTTTATATTTTTAGAGTCTTACCCAGGGGCTGAATACTAAAGGGTTTTGTATATTATGGGGAGTCTTCCCAGGGGCTAAATACGGAGGGTTGTATATTTTTAGAGTTTTCCCCAGTGGCTGAATATGATGATTGTACCTGGGGGTTTTTTTTTTGTGTTTTTCACAGTATGGGATAAGATTTGCCCCAAAACAAATTCCAAAAAGGGACCCAGTTTTTAAACTGAGTTTTTTTGCATAAATCCTATTAGGGGAGGTTCGAGGGGTTAAAGGGCCCAAAACCCTGTGGCAGATTTTCCTAGACATTATTTTGGGGGAGAATCCCCCCGAAATTGCCCAGGGGTTTCTAAATTCCCTTGTAGGGACCCTTTTGCTTCTGTGACTTTCAAAAATAAAGGTCCCTTTTTTAAGGGGTTTTGTGTGAAGGGTGCGTCGAACTGAGACTATGTTTTTGGGGGACGCTCTGGTAATCTAAATTAAAGTTGCTTTCCGACTTCACATTTTTAAATTTGGGTTCCTTACAAAGGACCCCGGAAAGGGGTGGCAGTCAAACCTGAAATGTGTTTCTAGGATTTCTTATAGCCTGAATACTTAAGCATTGAATTTTCCCAAATTTGGGGCTTTTGGCTTTTGGGGGGGTTTTCATGTTTTTATAACGGGGTCCCCTTTTTGGGTGTGTTTTTTTGAGGGATTATAACGGGGGTTTAATGGAGGGATGGGAATTTTTTAGTGAATTTTAGGAGACTGAACAAAAATTTCTGGGGAAATTTGGGAAAAAATTTTTGACCTATTTTTTCAGGAACCAGGACTGGGGAGACTATATTGGGTTTGTGCATGTTCTAGAACAAGCGTTAGATAACAAAAGCGTGGGTGTGTCTGTGTTAAAATTACGGGCTTTTGGGTATTTGTGCGGGAATTCTGTTTTTTATGAAAAAGGGATTGCTTTACACATAATATAAAAAAAAATCACCTCTTTACTCCCAGGAATTTTTTGCCCTACATGAAAAATACGTTTTAAAATTGATACCGTAGAGGAGAGTAGGGGGGTTGAAACCAAAAAAACTGACACAATGTTTGTAAAAGGGTCCCCTTTACATCGTCCCAGCCCCATCACCACCCCGGGCCCCCACCTCACTATACGCCTAAAAGGCCCCTGATTTTTGGGCCCAAAACCCAAAAACCATGGCCTCAGCAAGGCACTCCACCAGGTCCTCCTAAAAGAGGGAACTACCTTGCTACCTTTGGGGGTGGAAAAAATTTTGGACATTTAAAGCATGATTGCGGGATCTCAAAATCTAACCATCAACCCCCCCAGGGAGGGGAAGACAGGGGGGAAATACACCCCAATGGAAGGTAGGGGAAAAGGGGAGGACCCCCACAATAACCATAAACCCCCCTTTCCCTGACTCCGGGTGCCAAAGGGGCGTGATCCTCATCCAAAACTAAAACCCCGACATCACAGACTAAACTCAACCAAGGCGATAAAAGACAGTTACGGGAGCTCAGCAGACCCTATAAACACTCAGTCGGGGCCCCCAGGAGGGGGCGGAAAAGGGGCCAGGACAAACTCTGGGGTGCCATGATGGAAGTTTAAGGGGGCCTAACTCGGCCCAAACTTTTTGGGTGAAGCTCACCCCCCCAAAAACATGGGGGGGGAAGTTTAAAACCCCCCCAAAAGGTTTCAACTCTGGTGGAAAACCCTCACATGACAGAAACTGTAGACAGGTTTTAAAATTTGGGGGTAGAGCCAATTCCTAAAGAAAACTCAAATTGAGGAGGGTGGTCATCATTAAGTGGGTACAAACTAATTAATACCCAGAAAATTGGGAACCAAGGGGGATAAGTCTGACAAACCCCACATTTTAGCAACAACCCTGAAAAAGGGGGGAGGTAAGATTCGGAAACTTCACGATTCGGGTTTTAGTAACATCCACAGGCCCCCAAACCCAAACCTTTTTTTTTTTTTAAAGGCCCTTTTTAAAAAAAAAAGAGGTTTGTTGGGGGAACAAAATTACATAGGTTTCCCCCCAAGGGGGGGAGGTCAAAATGCCCTCCCTTGATGTAGGGCCCGATAGAAATGGACTGATTTTTGTTATTAAATTGACGGGAATTTTTTTGCAGCACTTTTCTTCTCAGGGGTAGAAGGCCCCAAGAAAGGGGAGCTTCCCGGGGAAATACCTGACTGAAGGTAAAAATGGGAGACTGGGTGGGGGTAAAAATCCACAAGAAAGTGGGCCCCGGAACCCCGGTTGGGCTGGACCGTCCCAATTTAAAGGGGGTTACTTCACATCAGTCCAGGTCAAGGTAAAACAGCGGGCCCCCCGGGAAACCTCTAACACCCTGCACACCAGCCCCCCTTTTTCCCTTTTAGATCACGACAGAAGGGCCCGGGCTGATTGGGGCACAAAAAACCCCAATTTTTACACCAAAATAGATTTAAAAAGAATTTTAATAAAAGCCCTTTTATGCCCTTTTAAAACGTGCACTAAGGGGGGCTAACATTTTGGGGGTTTTTTAAATTTAAAGTTTTTTTTTCATTGGGATTTTGGCCCAATCTGTGTTGTTTTTTTTTCCCACATTATTGTTTTTCCCTTTTTAAAAACCCGATTCAACTATGCTTAATGCCCCCCCTAATTAAAAGGGTCACGTCTGTAAAGTGAAAGGGGGGGTATTTGTCCCTATAAAAAAAAATTTGTTATAGATTGGGCTGCTAAAATGTTTTTGTAAACCCCTTTTGACCTGTTTTTTAAAAAAATCTGTGCCAGGGTTCAGGAGCAAAAGGTCAAGAACAAAAGGGCAGAGAAAACCTTATTTTTTATCACCAAAAGGCCTAGGAATGTGATAAAAGACAACACCCCCCCCTCCGGCCATAAAAAAACAGAAAACTCCCCCCCAGGAGTTTCCCTGGACACACAGACATTTCATTTTCACGCACACTCCTTCCAAACCCCCCCTTTTTAAATGGTCGGGTGCCAAGGGCCCTTGGGCCCTCAAAACCCAAAGGGGCTTTCTGCTCTGGACAAACAGACCCGCCTCCCCAGCCCCCGGGGAACCAATCAAAGGGCTAGAGAAGGGGCCCCCTTCCCTTTTTGTTACATTGTATTTAAAGGGAATGCGTAAAACCGTTTTTTAAACCTTCTCCGCTGACAACCATTAGCGTGGGATATGATTAGGTCCATCATTTTAATTAGGGATCCCATGCATGTACTTGACGTACCCGCTATCTCTGTGTTTAATTTAAAAGCCTTTTTCTTAAACAAAATTCCTCTCTGTCTAGCGTCGTTGGTTTGTACTTTTTCTCCTTATGGTTTCAAAACCCAAAACTACTTTTTAAAAAATTATTTGGAAATTTTAAGGGAAATTTTAAAATTGACTCAAAAACAAAATGCACACAATTTTTTTTTCAAAATGAACTAAAACGTTTTCTCTGTCACAACTTCATTTACAAAACCTCATTCCCAACACACCCCTTCTAATCAAAAGTTTCATTTTTTTATGACTTTCAGCGCAGGCGCTTTAGCTCGTGCACAGGCAGCAGCAGGCCAGCCCCGCAGGGACAACAACCCTGGGGAAGATGCCCCACACACCCCATTTTTGATTAAATTTCTTGTTCAATAAGATAGCATATATAATTTTAAAATTTTAGTCCCTTTAGCAGACCCCTCTTATCCAGAGCCCCCTTACAGTTAGTGAATACAATTTTTTAGTTTATTTTTTTAAAACCCGCCCCCCCCGGGGGAAACGAAAACCCTCACTGAGCTTTCTCCCTGCCTTACCCTTCCCCCCCTACCCTGGACGACGCTGGGCCAATTGGGGCGCCGCCCATAGTCCCCCCCGGTCACGCCGGCTGCACAGAGGGCCCGGTTTTGAACCAGGAATTTTCTAGTGCCCAAATCCGGAGGGTTTTTTAGCTTTACCTATAATTTTTCATCAGTTTTTGGGAGCATGTTTTTCTAACTAAACCAAAACACTACCCATTAATAAGAAAATAAATCAAATGTAATTGTTTCAAAAATTCAAAGGGGTAAATAAAATATCTGATCCCATAAAAAGTTATGTGTTTATTTTAAATTTTTTCAAAAACAAATATGTGATAATAAACCCAAAAAAATTAAAAAAATCTAAACTAACTAATGTCAAATCAATTATTTGTCGGGGGAGAAAGGCCATTTAATTTTATTGGGGTTTTTGTTTATTCTACGTAATGTTTTCAGTTTTACGTTATTTACTAATGACTGGTAGGGCCGTCCCCGGGGTTCCCGGAATCAAAGGGCGGGTTTCCTGTGGTGGGGAAAAAGGAAGTTTTCCGGGAGGGCGCCCCCCATGCCAAAAATTTTTTCAAAAATAAAAAAAACGCCAGAACTGTGGGGTGTCAAAGGATAACCTTTTTTGTCCTTTTCTATTTATTACTAGAGGTATGTAATACCACGTTTAAAAAATTTCTAATGTCGAAAGAACATGGGCAACCATTTAGGTATCACATCCCTTAAAGGGATTATTTACTTTGGTAAAGGTTTTTATGTGTTATTTTTTGGGTCAAACCGATTGAGTTAAAGAACGTGGTAAAAAATATTTTTCAAGTCCCCATAGCTAGATCCTTTTTTGGGGTTTTTCCCGAGTGGATTACATAATTTTCTCATGTTAGTTTTAATAAAATAATCAATTTATTTTTGATTTCTAGTTCCCCTTTAGCATATTTTTGTTTTTGTTTTTTAAAAATTCCCCGAGTTGGTAAAATGGGGGGCTACTCTCGGGCAGCGGGCAACGGGACTTTTAGGAAGGGCAGTGCGGGTTCATCAGATTTGAGAAAAATTTCACGGGGCGCAAATAAATGTTTTGAAATTTAATGGAAAGATTATCAGTTTTCTTTCTGTGGGGACTAATTTTTAACTATTCTGTTTTATCAAAAAATTTGCTATGGGTGAAAAGGAAATAAAAATTGGTTTTTTTAAGTAATACATGAAGAAAGGTTATTAAAGGGAAAATTTGAAAACTTAACTTAAAATTTAAAACCCAAATTTTGGTATTAGCACCCATTTTTTTTTAAAATTTCCCAAATCAAGCACGAATTAGATAAATTTAAAAAGAAAAAAATGAAAATATTTTTAGATAATAAAGAAAATGCCAGAACCCGTCAAGACAACTTTTGTGTCTGTTTCTCTTTATTACTACGGAAAGCTCAGATTTTAATTTTGGGGGGCCGGGAACATCCCAAAAATGAGGACAAAAACCCAGCCTGCCTCAAAGTCCCTTCCCCCTTAATCCAAACTAACCTCGGGGCCCCCGTCCCATTTGCCCGTTAGCCCAGTTTCTGCTATCCAGAGATGGGATCCCGTGAAGCTGGAAGACTGCCCGGGCAAAAATTGGAGCTGAAAAGTTTTAAATTAAAGGAAGAAGAGGGGGAGAAGAAAAGGGGAAATCTGTTTTTTCACGGGAAGAGTAAAAATTTTTAGATAACTAAAAGTTTGTTTTTTTAAAAAAAAAAATAAAAAAAAAAATTTTTGGAAAGGAAACACACACACCCCAGTGGGGATTCGGAAAGTATTCAGACCCCTGGGCTTTTTTTGACATTTTGTTTTCGTTTTAACCTTATTGTAAAATTGATTAAATTGTTTTTTCCCTCATCAATCTCACACAATACCCCCTAAAGACAAAGCAAAAAATGTTTTTTTTTCATTTTTGCCCAAAAAAAAAACAACCCAAATGAACAATTTCATTTTAAAATAATTTCCCGGGCCCTTTTCTCATACTTTTTTTTAAGCCCTTTTTGGGGTGATTACCGCCAAGTCTTAATGGTTTTGACGCTACAAACTTTGGCAACACCTGTATTTAGGGAGTTTCTTTTCCCCCCCCCTCTCCGCAGAAACCTCTCCCAAACTCTGTCAGGTTGGATGGGGCGGTCCTGCACAGCTATTTTTTAGGTCTCCAGACAGGGGGCGTTTTGGGTTTTGTCCTGGGTCTGGGTGGGGGACTCAAAGGGCATTCAAGACCCTTTTTCCCCGGAAGCCCCCTCCCCGTTGTCTTTGGCTGTGGGGGCTTTGGGGCGTTTTTCCCCGTTGGGGAAAGGGGAAACCCTTTTCCCCCGGTCTTTAGGTCCTGACGCACTGGAGCAGGTTATCATCAGGGTCTCTCTGTACTTTTCTCCAATCATCTTTTTCCCCCGATCCTGACTAGGCTCCCCGTCCCTGGGCCCCTGAAAAACATCACCGCAGCATGATCTTCCACTGCCATGCCCTTTACCATAAAGGGTTGGGGGCAGGTTTCCTCCAGGACGTATGCTTGTCTTCAGGCCAAGAATTCAATCTTGGTTTTTTTATCAAGACCCAAAAAATCTTGTTTCTCATGGTCCGAGTCCTTTAGGGGGCCTTTTTGGGAAAACCCAAACGGGGCTGTCCCTTGCTTTTTGCTGAGGATTTGGGTTCCGCTTTGGGCCCCTCTAAACCATAAAAAGGGCCCGATTTGGGGGAGTGCTGAAGATGGTTGTCCTTCTGGAAGGGTTTTCACATTTCCCTAGGGAATCTGGAACCCCTGTCAAGTGGGCCATCATGTTCTTGGGCCCTATTAGACAGTTGTGTGACTTTCCCAAAACATCTCCAATCAATTGAATTTACCACAGTTGAACTCCCAATTAAGTTTTAGAAACATCTCAAGGATGATCAAAGGAACAGGATCCCCCCCTGAGAAAAATTCGAGGTTCTAGTCCCCCTAGCAAAAGGGGGTGATACTTTGTAAAAAAAGGTATTTTTGGCCCGTTTTATTTTTAATACATTTGGGAAAAAAAGTCTAAGAACCCCTTTTTCCCCCTTGGGCATTAAAGAGGGAATTTGTGTAAAATTGATGAGGATTTTTTTTTTTTTAAACCATTTCAAAAATAAGGCCCCGTAACGAATCAAAATTTGTGGAAAAGGTAAAGGGGGCCCGAAATCCCTTTCCTAATTTTTCCTTACATATCCAAAATGGACCTAAAAAGTTTGTCCTTAAAAATCTATTTGGGGGCCATCTGGAAACCCTTTCCCTTAACCTCCCTTTCCCTATCGAAAATAGCATCAATATTTCAACAACCCATCCAAATTCCCTTTTTAGATTTCCCCTTTTGTCTTCTGGTAGGGGAAAACCAAAACCTTACTAGTTCATTCTCAGGGGATTTTAGAGTTGTAAAATGTGTTGTAGTAGGAAGCAAATGTTTTGGTTTATTTTCTACAGGATCCATTTATAATTGTCTTGTAAAATTTTGAATTGCAAATTTAAGGGTGAATTTTTTCTACTTTAATGTGGGAAAGGGCCGCAAATTTTCCAGGGTTTTTTTCCTTTATCATTTGAAGGACGGGTTTTTTCAGCCTAGTTAAGCTGTTTTCAGCCTTAGGGGGTGAGAAGTTTTTCTACTGAGTTTAAGACCAAAACATTCCTTTTTACTTCTACTGAGTTTTTCCAAAAAGCTTCCCCCCCAATTTTTCTCATTTTTTGATTTATTAGATTTTTAAAAAGGTACAAACTATAATTTGCCCCCAAATATGTGCTTGAAAACCCCCATCTGGTACTCGCTGACGTTTGGTCAGTGTTCAAAGTCAGGTTCATTCATCCCATAGCACTCCAAAGGGGAAAAGTAGAGTCCCGGGCCTTTAAACCCTCTGGGATGCAAACGCCATCTAAGGATCCTTTTTTCTAGTTTTGTAAACCCTTTAGAAAAAGGGGTGCAAAATCCCTTTAGCTCAGGGGCCCCCATGGGGAAAAACATTCCCAATTTGGGGCCCGGAAACCGGAAAAAAAATGGGATTTTCTTTTTTTAAAACGTCAACATACACTAAAGCTGGAGCCTGAGGACAGTGTTCCAAAATAGTAACAAGCACAACATCACTATTTTAAACATAAAAAACTCCAAAATTTATTTGAAAAACCCAAAAAAAGAAAACCAAACACACAAAGCCCCCATTTATTAACAGAACTGTTTCACAAAATCACAGAATATATCAGGGGGCATTTCTCAGGGGAGAAATGTAAATAAAAATAAAGAAAACCTGTTCCCAAAAAAAGTTGGAAGAACCCAAAAAGAGTGGAATGGGTTTTTAAAATTTCAAATAAAATAAAATCAATAAAAACAATAGCACATCAACATAAAAACATATACTAAAACTGAAAGGTTTTCTCAAACTCCCTTAAAAGTCCCCGTTATTTTATCTTTGAAACCCCTTCATTTCCCGCCACATGTTGGGTCGCACACCCCATTTTTCAGAAGGGGAAGTGAGGCTGCATCCCCACCTGGCCAAATGCGTCTCCCACAATGACAGCTTCAACTTGAAAGAAATAAACTGTCCCTAATTTTAACCCAAGCTTTAAAAACTTTGTTTTCGCCCTTGGGAGCTTTTTTTCAAGTTATTTTAGGTGCTCTTTAACCTCCACCATAAAAAGCAAGGTCCGGCATCCATTTCTGCGGATGAAAATTTTAAAACTGGTTTTTTTCCCTTTACTTTTCCATGACCCCGTTCAAATTTTTTTTTCTCGTTTAAACCAAAAAAATGCCTCACACAGCCCCTCGGCTTTAAACCCTCTTACCTCAGTGGGGGGTTTTGGCAGGCCCCTAGTTTTGGTCTTTTCTCTGAAAAGGCTGTCAAACTGGACGGTGATTTTAAAGCTTTTGGAATTCGGAAAGAAATTAACAGTTTGGATGACCCACCCTTTTGGGCGTTATCCTCTTTAATGGCGTTGCAACACCAAAACCTCCTGGTGCAAATACAGTGAAAGTCAAAAATCACGTCCTTCCCCTTTTCCGATTTTCACTTTCTCTCTGAACTTTGGGCACAACGCCTGCTTTTTTTTCCCCATCATTGAGGGGGCCCCCATCTGTAGCCGGCTGACAAACGCGGGACCAGTCACTCCGACCCTGTCCAGCGGCCGGCCGGGGTGGGGGTAAAAATATCACTGCTGTCGGTTTTTTCCCGCCCTCGGCACCAAATCCACAAACTCCTCGTTTAAGGTCAATGTCATCAAATCCCCGGAGAAAAAATGGCCGGGTTTTGGGAACATCTTTTAAAGTCGTGCTTTTTTATCAAATTTCCCCCGAAAAAGCAATAAAAGACTTTACTTTTTTCTTCAAATGGCTGTCCAAAACCACTTTAAAGATCGGAAAACCCGTCTGCAACTGTGTTTTCCCTTTTCGGCTGATTTTGCAAAAACCTGGGCCCCTTTTCAGGGGACCCAATCTCCGCTGCCCCTTTATCATGCATGTTTTTAAAAAATTCCCCCCCTTTAATAAATGGTTTTGAAGCCACTGCCCATTTCATTAGCAATGGAGTAGCCTGCTTTTACTGCGCGTCCTAATGTCTCGGGTGTGAGTAAAAAAACGCTGCTTTTTTTCTTTAGACCCGCCAAAAAGTTCATTCACCTTTTCTCAAACTCCCCTGTCCTTGAAAGTTTTCCCTATTTGGGCGGCATGAAAACTCCCCACAGTGGCGACGAAGGTTATATTTTTCAGCACTGCAAAATGCTCTGGAAAAACAAAAACCAAACATAAAAGCTTTCCCATTCCCAAATTCCCTGATTAAAAAGGATGACCATTTTTTTTGGAACCTCTGCACTCTGTGTCCACTTTTCTATTTTTTGACAGAGACATATTGGGGCAATGGGGGTTTCCCAAAACACCTAATGTTAAAAGAAGAAGCCATAAAAAAATATCGGGGGGCAAAAAAAGTAAACTCTTGGCTGCACGTGCTTGACCTACTTGGGTCTGCCCCCGGGATAAACAGGTTTTTCTTTTCTAAACAAAAAAGCTATTGCGCCACCGTGGGGCGCAATTTTTAAAAGCATTTTTTTATTGAATAAAAAAATATATATATAAAAATATATTTTTTTCTTTTTTTCCAAAAACATCTCGCGGGCCGGGTTAAACCCGGGTTTTCGGGCCCGATCCCGGGCCCCCCGGGGGTACGTTTGGCACCCCTGTCTTAAAGCTTACCCAGAAAACTCACACCTTTAATTGTGGCCCAAAAGGTATTATAAAATGTTTTTGACTCAGGGGGGTGATACTTATGCAAAATTTGATATTTTTTGTATGTTTGTGATGGGTGTGAAAAAATTTTTTTAAAACAATTTTTTAATTTTAGGCTGTAACACAACAAAAAGTGGTTAAATCCAAGGGGGGTGAATACTTCGAAGGCACTGTTTTTCTGCACCCTTTTGTGACGTAGTACGAATTCTCGGGAACACTTTTGGCTCGTTTATGCACTTTTAAACTACTGCAAAAAAGTAAAACCCAAAAAATACAGAAGAATCCCCTTTAATGGGTTTAAAATATTTTTTTTTCCCCTGAAAAAAATATTATTTTATAAATTAAATAATGTTGCCTATTGCATTTCCAAAACCAAAATTACAACCAAAAATCAAAATACCCCCCAAAAAAAACTTTAAAAATATGGGTTTTTAAAAGCAATATATTTTTTTTTACAAATTTTAAAGAAATTAAATTAAAAACAGAAAAAGGAAGTCTTCAAAGGTGGCAGTCTCCAGTGAAACTCCCTTTGGAGATGTAAAATCTGCAGCTTTTTTTCAATATCATTGGTTTTTAAAAAGTATCCTCAGTCTTAAATTTCCCCAAAAACCTCAGTGAGGCCCCGACTGGGGTGTAAACAGGGCTTCCGGGTTTCCTCGTATTGGATGCCCCACATTTCCAAAACAAAATTTGGCTAGCTTGGTGTCGAATGGGGTTTAATCCAAACCCGGATGGCAGGCTTTAATCAGGCCAAGGGAAATTATCTGGGATGCTAGGGAGAAAGGGGGCTCAAAACTCTCTCAGGGTGACACAAATCCCTTTCCCCGGTTTTCTTTTCCTTTTCCCCTCAGATTTGTCCTTAGTGGGGGATGAAAACCTTTTACTTCCCCGCAACTCTTTTTGGGAGAATCGTCAGAAAAAGGGGGCACCCTGTGGTTTTTGGGTGAAAGCTTGGGTTTTAAAAAACCAAACCGTGAAGAAATCTCTCCCCCAAATCTGGATGCCAGTGTCTGTGGGTTTAGGGGGTGGCTGGTTTTCCCTTTTTCTTCAACCCGGCAAATGGCAAAAGCATCAATCCCCCTTCTAGCCTCCTTGGAAAATTCTCACAGCCTCATAAGAACCACCCATTACGATGAAGCCAAGAAAAAGAGCCCCAAAAACAGTTCACCTTCCCCAAAAGGCTCTGGTTTAAAAAGGGTTTAGTCAAAATTTTTGACTCTGGGTTTTATCTTTGGGGGCTCTTCTGAGCTTTTGGAGCTGGGGCCTGAAGATTTTCTTTGAAAACGTTTTTGTCACCCTTGGGAATGCTTTTTTTCTTTTAAACCTGTAGATAAGGAATAGTTTCCCCAATCATCTTGGGACTTTAGCTTTACCTGGGAAAGTATCATCTTTCCAAACCTCTGAAGTTTTTTTCCAAACATCTGGTCCACTTGCACCATTTTGGTCAATTTTGGGAAATGGCAAAAGGCCTGTGCTCTGGGAAAAGAAAACAGGGGGGTTTCAAGCTCCGAGGGGTCTTTGAGAATTTTTTGAGGGAAAATTTCCTTTTTTTCAAATGGCCCATTTTCCTGGAGAAGAAATAGTTTTTTCACCCTAACTCCAAGTTGTTCCCCGCATGGGCTTTAAAAATTTTTCTCTTTTGTACATCAGGGTTGGTTTTTTGGAAAAGAGTGGTCCTTCCTGGCAAACAAACCGGGTTGTGCTCTGGAACAGAAAACAAGGGGGGTCTACAAGCTCCCCAGGGCTCCCTTTGAATTTTTTTTAGGAATTCCTTTTGTCAACTGGCCCACATTTTCCTGGGAAAAATGTATTTTTTAAACCCCTAAACTATCCCAAATTTTTTCTTTTGTGCCCTCAGGGTTGTTCAGAAAAGGGTGGGGCCCTTTACTGGCATCAAAATCTTTGCTCTGAAGACCCAAAACATTTGAGCAACGGCGAAAAGGGGACGAAAATAAAAGCCAAAAAATAACATCTTTTATGTTTCACGCCCCCCTTCTGGGAGAGCGGGGCCATTTTTTATTAAAGAATCGTCTTTTTAAAAGTAGCAGTACAATTACAAGTCAAAAACTAATTGGCTATGTGGGTTTGTAAAAAATGAATTGGGTTTTACTGTTCCCTTCAAAAAATAAAACAAGTATGGACCCAACATGAAAGTAAAGAAAAAATCTGATTATAAACACGTGTTTTAGAATGTTGTAAACCCCTCCTCGTTTTATTCATTAATTCCCAATTAATTCATCTCTTTTTACATTTGGCAATTTGTTTTTTACGTGCAGTTTCCCCGCCCCCAAAATGCTTTTTCCCCACACTTTGGCAAAAAGCCCCCGTGACCTACAGCTCCTCATATACTACCAGGGGCATGGTAGTATTTTAACCCCTGGTGCTTTGGGGCTTGCGATGACCCCAGGGTAAATTTTTGACTTTTTTGACCCCCGGGGGTGAGAAAAAACTACCGCTTTCCCTTCAATTTTCCCTGATTAAATAGGATGCCCTTTTTTTTTTGGAACCTCTGCCTCTGTGTCCCCCCTTTTCCTTTTTTTTTGACAGAGGGGCATTTGGGGCAATGAGGGGGCCCAAAACACATAATGTTAAAAAAAAAAGCCCTAATAAAAATCGCGGGGAAAACAAATAGCTCATTGGGTGCACGTGCCTTTCCCCACTTTCCCCTGCCCCGGTTAAACATTTGCTTGCTTTTAAAACCCAAATTTTATTGGGGGCCTCCAGTGGGCGCAAAATTGGGAAAAGCTGTTTTTTTTTATTGAATTAAAGAAAAAAAAAAATTTTTTTATTTTATTTTTTTTTTTATATCATCTCGCGGTTTCCCATTAAACCCGTTTTGCGGGCCTGATTTTGGCCCGCGGGCCGTACTTTGACACCCCCCTTTAGAATAAACACACAAGGAAGGTCCATTTTCAAAAAATGGGATATACCACTTTTCCCGTTACATTGGGAAGCAATGAGCAATAAAATAAAAAATAGTCACATGAGAATATAAATTTTAAAAGTTAAAATGAATTCTCCCTTTTTTTCCGGTTCTGAGTCCCCCAAGGTTTAATAGTTTAAATCCTTAATGAAATGCTGTAAAATTTTTTTCTACTCTGCCGAGTGGGAAGTGTCTAAAACCCGAGGGGCAATCTGTAAAATCCCGATGCAATTAAAGTCCCCCTTTTCCATTAGGAACCCTAAACCCGGGTTTAGGTATCAAAGAAATTTCATTCTCAAAGGGAATTTTGGGGTTTCGTCATTTGGACCATAAAAATTAACCAATTAAAAATGCTCATTCAAAAAAAGTTCCCCCATCTAAATGTATCTACCAAACTTATCGTTATAATAGTACCCCCTTAAACGGGAAAAGATTAGTGAATTTAAAAACCCTAACTCCATAGAATGAAAGGAAAACCGGATTCAAATCTGGCCCTTGCCACTCCTGCATACTTTTAATTTGCTTATCCTTCACAATTTATTTTTTTGTAGGGAAAACAATTTGATGAATGAAGTTGTTTAAGCCTTTAAATTTTCCTGTTTTAAGCTTGGATGTTTACAAAATCCACAGAAAATTCCCAAAGTCATTTAAGTTTTTTCATTTGAAATCCTTTAACCCAAAAATGTAAACCCTGGAATAAACTAAACCATAAAGGCATTCTAAATCTGTTTTGTAAACCCCAAGGGCCCGCAGGAAAAAATTTTTTTAGTGAGGAAAAAATTTTAAAGTCTGTTGGAAGAAAAAAAAACTAAAAAAATTCCTAACAACACGGGGGCTTTTTCTATTAAACAATGTAGCCTAAATTCACAAAAAAAAGGACTCTCTAAACAAGATTTAAAGTGAAATATCACGTAGTTTTTTGTTTGAAAAGTAGCAAAGAAACTCCACCTAAAAAAGTAAAAGCTAGTTAGTGAAGCCTGAGACTAAAGTTAACGTTACAGTATGGGGCCGTCCAAAAAAATGGGGAAGAAAGATCCACAAAACAGGGGCCGCTGCATACACCAAATTTTTAATATGGCCCATACATAGCTTTTTTTAATATACCATGATACGTTTATAGCAAGATGACAGTAAAATATCACGTAGTATTTGTTTTGTGAGAAAAAAGAGATCATGAAATATGGCTACGTTACCCAAAGGCCCTTTGCACATGATGTAGGCTTGCACCTGGAGTGTCATCATTTTTAGTCAAGGATATGATCAAAAGGCCTCCTTTCTTAAATGGACGAAGTTTGGAAACCACCCAATACTTTTTCTAGATCTGGCCGCTTCCGGAACAAACTAAGCAACGTCGGGGGGGAGAAGGGCCTTGGTCAGGGAGGTCCACCAAGAAGCCGGTGCTCCCTGAGTTCCTCTGGTGATGGTGGAGAAACTTCCAGAAGGGCAGCCATCTCTGCAGCAACTCCACCAATCAGGGCCTTTATGGTAGAAGTGCCAAACCGGAATTGCCATCTCCTCATGAAACAGGCACATGACTGCCCACTGGGAGTTTGCTAAAAAGACACCTAAAGGACTCTCAGACCATGAGAAACAAGATTCTCTGGTCGGATGATGAACCAAAATTGAACTCTTTGGCCTGAATGCCAAGCGTCACGTCTGTAGGAATCCTGGCACCATCCCCAACGGCGAAGCATGGTGGTGGCAGCATCATGCTGTGGGGCGATGTTTTTCAGTGACAGGGACTGGTGGAGACTAGTCAGGCATCTAAGGGAAAGATGAACGGAGCAAAGTACAGAGAGACTGAAAATGCTGTGTGGCGACATCTACCCATCTTACCTGACAAGCTTGAGAGGATCTGCAGGAGAAACTCCCCAAATACAGGTATGCCAAGCTTGTAGCGTCATACTCAAGAAGACTTGAGGCTGTACTGTATCACTGCCAAGGAAGCTTCAACAAAGTACTGAGTAAAGTGACCTGAATACAATTTTTTATTTTTTTTATTATTATTATTTTTGCAAAAATTTGTGTCCATAACACCTAGCGGTCAAAACAGGGAAATGCGTTCCAATCATTTTCCTTTTTATTCATTTTAGAAACACTTAAAATAATGGCTGTGTTTCGTGTAGGCTTACCCTGGCGTGACTTTAGCAATATTCGGCTCTATTTCCTCTCAGATTATAAAACCTCTAATTATCATCAAAGTAGACATCATGCAAAAAACAACAACAATCACTGCAAAGCTCCTGCCGTCATCTCTAGCTGTAACTTTGATAACAGGTATTGTGTCAATTTAAAACTAATTAACTGTTGGTGGCAGGTGCAAGTGATGATGCTGAGAATGGAGCTGAGTGTGTAGAGGGGGAAGCAGTGTGGTGAGGGAGGTTATCGTCTAGTGTATAAAGAGGGATAACGTCCTCCAGTAGCTCAGAGATGAAACTGGTGAGGAGTGAGGATGAATACATGCGGTGAGGAACTCGAGTTCTGGCCATCGTTCCAAGGATGATAAGACTGATTCTGGCCCAGTGGAGTGAGATTTGTAGGAGAGAATGGCATCCATAATGTGGTGTCAGGTTAGGTGGAGAAGAGGTTGGGGGACTGTCTGTTGAGGTTGGTGAAGGTAACCTCTGAGGGGACTCGAGATTGATTTATGTGTTCTCCTCTGTCCAGAGGAGCGGGGCGCTGCGGATTACAGTGATTAGAGGACAGGAATTGTGACTTGAAAATTGACTCTCTGGAACAGGGTGGGACATTGAAAGGAGTGATTAACGGGGTTAGGTTTTAAGTGTTGAGTATGTGCAGTTTGAAATGGAAGATTCCAGGTGTTCTGTGACACCCTCCGTTTGTGTGGAGACGTAGATCCGGTGTAGAGCGTGGGAAACAGAGAATAATATTATCTGTCATGCTGGATTTTGATGCATAGTCTTCTGCCAGGCATAAGATCAAGGTAGAAGGTGTCAGTTATCCCTTCTCACGTTGAGCGATTTGTTTCTGTAAATATTACAGTGTTTTAGGTGTGAAGTTTATGGGCCTGTTGCAGCAGTGTGTAGGGCGTGAGATGCCTAGATGTGACAAGTGTGCAGGAGGGCATGAGATGAAGAAATTGTGTGGTATCGGTGGAAAGAAAGTTCTGTGTGTTAGTTGCTGGGGTGTGCTAAACTGGGCTGGCGATCTGAAGGTGTCAGGTGAGAGAAAGGCAGATTGTGGTCCTCTATATTTCAACTGTAGCTCAATTGGGAGAGCATGGCACTTGTAACGGGTAGTGGGTTCGATCCCCGGGACCACCCATACGTAAAAATGTATGCGCACCATGACTAAGTTGCTTTGGATAAAAGCGTCTGCTAAATGGCATAATATTATTATTATTATTAGATTGAGGTTTTGCCAGGGTTACATTGACATTTTAGTCATTTAGCAGACGCTCTTATCCAGAGCGACTTACAGTTAGTGAGTGCATACATTATTTAGTTTGAGTATTATTATTATTTTTTTCATACCCCCTTGGGGAATCGAACCCACACAACAACCCTGGCGTTGCAAACACCATGCTCTACCAACTGAGCTACATCCCCTGCCGGCCATTCCCCTCCCCTACCCTGGACGACGGTGGGCCAATTGTGCGCGCCGCCCCATAGGTCTCCCGGTCGCGGCCGGCTGCGACAGAGCCTGGATTCGAAACCAGGATCTCTAGTGTGTAGCCTCTAGTATAGCCTTAGACCACTGCGCCACTCGGTTACAGTAGTACAGGAAAGTGTTGTAGCAGAAGCAGTGAAGAGAGTGGTTAGAGTGAAGAGGGTACATGGTGAGGATTCCTGTGAGTAGGCAGAGACGACCAAGAGAGAGTGATGGGAAGAATATGTGCTTCAGTAAGGTGGCTTTTTAGCATTTATAGCAATGGTTTTCAATTGTACTGCAGAAATGGATCAAAAGTCCCAGAAAAATAGAGGCTGTGGTGGCAGCGGCAGAGAAGTACTTGGGATTGCGAGGATTTACTGCAGACACAGCTGCAGGGGGTGTTGAGTGGTAGTGGTCTGGCGTAGGAATCTAGATGGTGTTAAATAGTGGAATGGGGTGGTGGGTATTTGTCGTGGAAAATCGCCCACGAAGGGACTCAAAGTCAAATGAGTCCCTTGTTGGAGAGGTTCCAACAAACGTTAAAAGCACCATAGTACACGTCGGTTGGGAGCTCTGCCGGGGCAGTCCGTTAGTTTTGTCCTATATACTGCTTAAACAGACAAGTTATATTTGCATGATTTTTTAGCTTTATTAATAATTAATTAATCGTTAACATTTGGTTCCTGCATGTGACCAACCAATACCTCACAGGCTTCTTCATTCCAAGCTGAGACCTTGAAACTGAGATATCCCTTTTGGATCCAGAACAATGTTCTGGGCGTACTGCCAATTGGTCTGAGGAGGGTCAGTCATCTGCACGAACCAAGAAACATTTACCCTCACATTTTTTAGAGCAGGCTAATACTGCAATTTTGTATTAATTACCGTATCAATGAATTTAATGTATATAGGCTGTGATTGGCCTCACACACCAGTACAGTAGGTGGCAGTGTAGGGTGCACCTAAAAGTTGAATGCGCTCCGCAAACCAAATCCCGAAGAGAATGATGGAGAATGTGAAAAAGGAGCAGCGTTCATCTTTATTATTGATGTTTGATGAAGAGTATCTACCACCCTATGTAAAGCTGGGATATATAATATACCCCATAAGAGAGTTTGTGTAAAACCTGATGCAATGCAAGAAATGTAAAAAGTTTGGCCACATGTCAAGTGTTTGCAGACGGAAGGAATATGTTATTGAAGAGCATGTGAATGTAAAATGTTGTAACTGTGGTGGGGGTCATATTTTTTGAATTCCCAGAGTGCCCTGTTAGGGTGAAAGAGGTTGAGGTGTCAAGGATCAGGCCTGGTACAGCAAATCTCCTATGTGGAAGCCGTGTGAAGAGAGTTATAGTAGCAAGAGGCCACAGTTCTGAAGAAGATATGGCGGTGGATGCACTGCAACCAGTTGCAAAGGTTGTATTGTCAATCTAGTGATCTGGATACACTTATTTTGAAGCGTGCATTTTTTTAGATTTATAGCCACAGTTATTAATTTTACTGCACAATAAGTCCAAGAAGCTGGGACATCATTATATCTGTAGCTGAGAAGTTTTTGGGCCTCCAAGACTTCACGGCAGAAGCCCTGCAAGGACTACTGTTGCCAGAAAATGTTCGCCCTCACAGGATCCTTCTGCGAGCCTGTGTAGGGGACCTGATTAGAACAGAAAAGCAGGCTGATTTAGTTCAATTTTAATATAGTTATTGATAGTTTGTATGATTTTTTAGAAATACTGTATACACTGAACAAACATATAAACACAACATGTAAAGTGTTGGTCCCATGTTTCATGAGGTGAAATAAAAGATCCCAGAAAAGAAAATGTTCCAGACACAAACTTGTTTCTAAAATGTTGTGCACACATTTGTTTACATCCCAGTTGATATACCCACAGGTGTGGTATATCAAGAAGCTGATTAAATAGCATGATCATCATTACACAGGTGCACCTTGTGCTGGGGGACAAGAGTAGCTGACTAGGTTATTGGCAGCATCTACATTTACATTACATTTTAGTCATTTAGCAGACGCTCTTATCCAGAGCGACTTACAGGAGCAATTAGGGTTAAGTGCCTTGCTCAAGGGCACATTTACATAATTTAGCAGACGCTCTTATCCAGAGCGACTTACAAAATTGGTGCATTCACCCTATAGCCAGTGGGATAACCACTTTACAATTATTTATTTTATTTTTTTGGGGGTGGGGGGTAGAAGGATTACTTTATCCTATCCCAGGTATTCCTTAAAGAGGTGGGGTTTCAAATGTCTCCGGAAGGTGGTGAGTGACTCCGCTGTCCTGGCGTCGTGAGGGAGCTTGTTCCACCATTGGGGTGCCAGAGCAGCGAACAGTTTTGACTGGGCTGAGCGGGAACTATGCTTCCGCAGAGGAAGGGGAGCCAGCAGGCCAGAGGTGGATGAACGCAATGCCCTCGTTTGGGGGTGTAGGGGACTGATCAGAGCCCGAAGGTACGGAGGTGCCGTTCCCCTCACTGCTCCATAGGGCAAGCACCATGGTCTTGTAACGGATGCGAGCTTCAAACTGGAGCTAGTGGAGTGTGTGGAGGAGGGGGGTGACGTGAGAGAACTTGGGAAGGTTGAACACCAGACGGGCTGTGCTGCGGCATTACTGGATGAGTTGTAGGGGTTTAATGGCACAGGCAGGGAGGCCAGCCAACAGCGAGTTGCAGTAATCCAGACGGGAGATGACAAGTGCCTGGATTAGGACCTGTGCCGCTTCCTGTGTGTAAGGCAGGGTCGTACTCTCCGAATGTTGTAGAGCATGAACCTGCAGGATCGGGTCACCGCCTTGATGTTAGCGGAGAAACGACAGGGTGTTGTCCAGGGTCACGCCAAGGCTCTTCGCACTCTGGGAGGAGGACACAACGGAGTTGTCAAACCGTAATGGCGAGATCATGGAACGGGCAGTCCTTCCCCGGGAGGAAGAGCAGCTCCGTCTTGCCAGGGTTCAGCTTGAGGTGGTGATCCCGTCATCCATACTGATATGTCTGCCAGAACATGCTCAGAGATGCGATTCGCCACCTGGTTATCAGAAGGGGGAAAGGAGAACATTAGTTGTGTATCGTCAGCGTAACAATGATAGGAGAGGCCATGTGAGGATATGACAGAGCCAAGTGACTTGGTGTATAGGGAGAATAGGAGAGGCCTAGAACTGAGCCCTGGGGGACACCAGTGGTGAGAGCACTTGGTGCGGGAAACAGCTTCTCGCCACGCCACTTGGTAGGAGCGTACCGGTCAGGTAGGACGCAAATCCAGGAGTGAGCCGCGCCGGAGATTGCCCAGCTCGGAGAGGGTGGAGAGGAGGAATCTGATGGTTCACAGTATCAAAGGCAGCAGACAGGTCTAGAAGGACAAGAGCAGAGGAGAGAGAGTTAGCTTTAGCAGTGCGGAGAGCCTCCGTGACACAGAGAAGAGCAGTCTCAGTTGAATGACCAGTCCTGAAACCTGACTGGTTTGGATCAAGAAGGTCATTCTGAGAGAGATAGCAAGAGAGTTGGCTAAAGACGACGCACGCTCAATAGTTTTGGAAAGAAAGAAAGAAGAAGGGATACTGGTCTGTAGTTGTTGACATCAGTGGGATCGATTGTTGGTTTTTTGAGAAGGGGTGCAACTCTCGCTCTCTTGAAGACGGAAGGACACATGGCCAGCGGTCAAGGATGAGTTGATCAGCGAGGTGAGGTAGGGGAGAAGGTCACCGGAGATGGTCTGGAGAAGAGAGGAGGGGATGGGGTCAAGCGGGCAGGTTGTTGGGCGGCCTGCAGTCACAAGTCGCAGGATTTTATCTGGAGAGAGAGGGGAGAAAGAAGTCAAAGCATAGGGGTAGGGCAGTGTGAGTAGGACCAGCAGTGTCATTAGACTTAACAAACGAGGATCGGATGTCGTCACCTTCTTTTTTCAAAGTGGTTGACGAAGTCATCCACAGAGAGGGGGGGGGGGGGGGGGGGGGGATTTCAGCAGGGAGGAAAATGTGGCAAAGAGCTTCCTAGGGTTAGAGGCAGATGCTTGGAATTTAGAGTGGTAGAAAGTGGGCCTTAGCAGCAGAAACAGATGAAGAAGAAAATGTAGAGAGGAGGGAGTGAAAAGATGCCAGGTCGGCAGGGAGTTTAGTTTTCTTCCATTTTCCGCTCCGCTGCCCGGAGCTCTGTTCTGTGAGCTCGCAATGAGTCATCAAGCCACGGAGCTGGAGGGGAGGACCAAGCCGGCCGGGAGGATAGGGGACACAGAGAGTCAAAGGATGCAGAAAGAGGAGGAGAGGAGGGTTGAGGAGGCAGAATCAGGAGATTGGAGGGAGAAGGATTGAGCAGAGGGAAGAGATGATAGGATGGAAGAGGAGAGAGAGAGCGAAGGTTGCGGCGGCGCATTACCATCTGTGTAGGGGCAGAGTGAGTAGTGTTGGAGGAGAGCGAGAGAGAAAAGGAAACAAAGTAGTGGTCGGAGACATGGAGGGGAGTTGCAGTGAGATTAGTAGAAGAGCAGCATCTAGTAAAGATGAGGTCAAGCGTATTGCCTGCCTTGTGAGTAGGGGGGGACGGTGAGAGGGTGAGGTCAAAAGAGGAGAGGAAGTGGAAAGAAGGAGGCAGAGAGAGAAATGAGTCAAAATGTGGACGTAGGGAGGTTGAAATCCCCCAAAACTGTGAGGGGTGAGCCATCCTCAGGAAAGGAACTTATCAAGGGCGTCAAGCCATTGATGAACTCTCCAAGGGAACCCTGGAGGGTGATAGATGACAAGGATATTAAGCTTAAATGGGCTAGTGACTGTGACAGCATGGAATTCAAATGAGGAGATAGACAGATGGGGTTAGGGGAAAAATTGAGAATGTCCACTTGGGAGAGATGAGGATTCCTGTGCCACCCACCCCTCTGACCAGATGCTCTCAGGGGGTATGCGAGAAACACATGGTCAGACGAGGATTCGAGAGCAGTAGGAGTAGCAGTGTTTTCAGTGGTAATCCATGTTTTCCGTCAGCGCCAGGAAGTCGAGGGACTGGTTTAGCATAGGCTGGGATGAAGTCAGCTTTGTTGGCAGCAGAACGGCAGTTCCAGAGGCTGCCTGAGACCTGGAACTCCAGGTGTGTGTTGCGTGCAGGGACACCACCAGGTTAGAGAGGCAGCAGCCACGCGGTGTGAGGCGTTTGTGTAGCCTGTGCGGAGAGGAGAGAACAGGGATAGGCATAGTTGACAGGCTGTAGCAAATGGCTACAATAATGCAGAGGAGATCGGAATGAAATGAACTAAACATCTGGGAAAGGAGAGAGCAGGGCCTCCCTCACCAAAACTTCCACCTCAGAAACTATAATTGTTTCACTGAACCACCCGAACAAAAAACTCTCCCCAACTTCCACCTTTAGAAATCAGAATTGTGTGAACCACAGCGGTTTCAATGTTTCAAGGAATAGACTCAACCCCACTTTATTCAGCTAGCTAACTATGACACCATAGCTAACTAGCATGCTAGCATCCAATAACACACAGTTTAGCACCAACACTTGGTCACAACAAACCACCAATAGTGTGTTAACACACTAAACAGATAATTTGTGTCCATGTCTAGTTCCTTTCATAACGCAGCAATAATTAAACGTTGGCTAGCTAGCATAAATATATTGTATTTAGCTGCCACAGTACAGCACACAATGGCTACTGTGTTGACTGTTTGAAAAACGGCTAGCTAGCTAGCTTCGTGCTACACCCGGCACCGCCAAAAACAATGCTAACCTACAATAACTACCCACAAACAGCCCACGATGCCTAACTATGACGCCATAGCTAACTAGCATGCTAGCATCCAATAACACAAAGTTTAGCACCAATACTTGGTTACAAAAAACTACCAATAGTGTGTTAACACACTAAACAGATAATTTGTGTCCATGTCTAGTTCCTTTCATAACGCAGCAAAAATTAAACGTTGGCTAGCTAGCACAAATATATTGTATTTAGCTACTGCAGTACAGTTAGCTGGTCGTGTTGGCTAGCTAGCAATGGCTACTGACTGTTTGACTTTGTTTGAAAAAATAGCTAGCTAGCTAGCTTCGTGCTGCGGGCCTATCTACAATACCTAACTACAATCTAAATACATAATTAAGCCTTACTCGACAAAGCCCAAGCTATGTATAAAGCCAAACTTACCCGACGCCAGCTAACATTTGTCTTCTGCAATCAGTAGGTGTAATTAAGTACAGTAGCTACTAAACTACCTACTACGTTGATGGCTCAGATAAATGAGGTTAGAAAAACGGCTGAATGGTAGGTAGCTAGCTGGCTTAATTACAGGTACTCTTAAGCGTGAAATAACATTTGGAAACAACTCTCCACCGTTGCTAAACGTTACCAGTAGCTACCCGCTAGCTAGCTAGCCTCGTGCTTCGCCGGGCTCCGCCGTAAACAATACTTACCTACAATAATTACCTACGGAAACCTACAATAACTACCTAATAACTACCTAAATAAACTACCTACAATACCTAACTACAACTACCTACCTACGATCTAAATACATGGTTTAAGCTTTACTCAACACCATATAAGAAGCCAAGCTTACCTCCTGCTAGAGAAAAACATCTAATGGGGATCCCTAACAAATACAAAAATGCCACTCTAAAATGTGCAGTTTTTTCACACAACACAATGCCACAGATGTCTCAAGTTTTGAGGGAGCATGCAATTGGCATGCTGACTGCAGGAATGTCCACCAGAGCTGTTGCCAGAGAATGTTAGGTTAATTTCTCTACCATTAGCTGCCTCCAATGTTGTTTTAGAGAATTTTGCCCAACCAGCCTCACAACTGCTGACCACTGTGTAATGGCGTTGTGTGGGCGTGCGGTTTGCTGATGTCAGTGTTGTGAACAGAGTACCACATGGTGGTATCGGGGTTATGGTACAGTGGGGGAAAAAAGTATTTAGTCAGCCACCAATTGTGCAAGTTCTCCCACTTAAAAAGATGAGAGGCCTGTAATTTTCATCATAGGTACACGTCAACTATGACAGACAAAATTAGATTTTTTTTTCCTCCAGAAAAATCATATTGTAGGATTTTTAATGAATTTATTTGCAAATTATGGTGGAAAATAAGTATTTGGTCAAAAACAAAAGTTTGAGTCCCTGGGCTCCCACAGTTGACTTCTTCAAACCAAGCTGCTTACCTATTGCAGATTCAGTCTTCCCAGCCTGGTGCAGGTCTACAATTTTGTTTCTAGCGTCCTTTGACAGCTCTTTGGTCTTGGCCATAGTGGAGTTTGGAGTGTGACTGTTTGAGGTTGTGGACAGGTGTGTTTTATACTGATAACAAGTTCAAACAGGTGCCATTAATACAGGTAACGAGTGGAGGACAGAGGAGCCTCTTAAAGAAGAAGTTACAGGTCTGTGAGAGCCAGAAATCTTGCTTGTTTGTAGGTGACCAAATACACTAAATACTTTTTTCCCCCACTGTATGGCATGGCGTAAGCTACAGACAACTAATACAATTGCATTTTATCGATGGCAGTTTGAATGCACAGAGATGCCATGACAAGATCCTGAGGCCCATTAAATACTTATTTCCCTAATTAAAATGCAAATCAATTTATAACATTTTTGACATGCGTTTTTCTGGATTTCTTTGTTGTTATTCTGTCTCTCACTGTTCAAATAAACCTACCATTAAAATTATAGACTGATCATGTCTTTGTCAGTGGGCAAACGTACAAAATCAGCAGGGAATCAAATACTTTTTTCCCTCATTGTACATGGTTTGACACCAGTATTGCCAGCATTTGTTTTATTCACTGGGCTATCTAGAGTGATCAGATAGTAGACTAAAGAAGTGAAGTAGACAAACTGCCAATGTTTTAAAGTTCTATTAAATGAGTCTGTGTAGTTACTAACCCTTGTGATAGTGAGTGGAGGATGATATGGCTTCTACATCTGCATTGCTTGCTCTTTGGGGTTTTTGGCTGGGTTTCTATAAAGCACTTTGTGACAACTTCTGATGTAAAAAGGGCTTCATAAAATACATTTGATTGACATGTATATCACACCAACTGACTGGTTCTTCTGATGTTGTTCACACAGGAGACCATGTTGAGACATTCTCTACATCCAGAGAGCAACAGCAGGAAGATCACAGAGCTAAGAGGTCTCACCACTGCCCACATTGTGAGGCGAGTTTCTCAATTCTATCAAAGTTAAAAATACACCTACAAATACACACAGGAGAGAATCTGAATTCCTGTACTGACTGTGGGAAGAATTTCACAATATCAAAGGCTCTGACAGTTCATCAGAGAGTGCACATAGGAGAGAAGCCTTACTCCTGCTCTGACTGTGGGGCAAGTTTCTCTCAAACTGGGCAACTTAAAAACAACATGAACGTATACACACAGGAGAGAAGCCTTACTCCTGCTCTGACTGTGGGAGAGAAAAATGCTTCACAACTCCTAAACTTCATCAGAGAACACACACAGGAGAGAAGCCTTACTCCTGCTCTGACTGTGGGAAAGTTTTTCTCAACTGGGCAACTTAAAAAAAAACACAACAACGTATACACACAGGAGAGAAGCCTTACTCCTGCTCTGACTGTGGGAAGAGTTTCTCTCAACTGGGCAACTTAAAAAAACATGAACGTATACACACAGGAGAGAAGCCTTACTCCTGCTCTGACTGTGGGGCAAGTTTCTTCACAACATTAACTGCACTTAAAACTTCATCAGAGAACACACACAGGAGAGAAAGCCTTACTCCTGCTCTGACTGTGGGAAGAGTTTCTCTCAACTGGGCACTTAAAAAAACATGAACGTATACACACAGGAGAGAAGCCTTACTCCTGCTCTGACTGTGGGAAAAATGCTTCACAACATCAACTGAGGACTCCTGCTCTGACTGTGGGAAGGTTTCAACTGAAAAACAACATGAACGTATACACACAGGAGAGAAGCCTTACTCCTGCTCTGACTGTGGGAAAAGTTTCTCTCAACATGGCAAGACTTAAAAAACATGAACGTATACACACAGGAGAGAAGCCTTACTCCTGCTCTGACTGTGGGAAGAGTTTCTCTCAACTGGGCCACTTAAAAAACATGAACGTATACACACAGGAGAGAAGCCTTACTCCTGCTCTGACTGTGGGAAGGGTTCTCTCAACTGGGCAACTTAAAATCATACACATGAACGTATACACACAGGAGAGAAGCCTTACTCCTGCTCTGACTGTGTAAAAAGCTTCACTCAACATGGGCTGAGCTAAAACTTCATCAGAGTATACACACAGGAGAGAGAAGCCTTACTCCTGCTCTGACTGTGGGAAGAGTTTCTCTCAACTGGGCAAATTAAAAAAACACATAACGTATACACACAGGAGAGAAGCCATACTTACTCCTGCTCTGACTGTGTAAAAATGCTTCTCAACATCAACTGAGCTTAAAACTTCATCAGAGAACACACACAGGAGAGAAGCCTTACTCCTGCTCTGACTGTGGGAGAAGAGTTTCTCTCTGACTGGGGGCAAATTTCTTAAAAATACATGAACGTATACACACACAGGAGAAGCCAACTCCTGCTCTGACTGTGAGATGAGATTCTACATATCTGGCAATTTAAAAAGACACCAACGTATACATAAGAAGTGGTAGTGGATTGGATACACTCTATTGTAATCCTATTGTTTCTCACTGTGAGAGAACTGTGCAGAGGTACGGGAAAGTTGTAGAATGTTAGCATCTCTTAACTGATCAGTGTGCACCTTGTCAGTTTTGCAGTGCTTAGATAGCTCCTACTGTAAAGATAATGAGAGGTCTAGGATATTGAGGAAACCACGAGTACATGCATCCATGCCGTGTGTCAGCATTGCAGGATGGTGGTGGTGGTGTGGGGTGTGTTTTCATGGCAGACATTGGGCCCCTTGATAAAAGTGGAGCAACGTTTGAATGCCACAGGATATCTAAAAATCATTGTCAATCAGGTGCATCCCTTCATGGCAGAAGTTATCCATCTGCAAATATATTTTTTCAGCAGGATTATGCCCCATGCCACAAGGCTTGTCCAGAAAAGGTTCCACGAACATGACAGTGAATTCAGGTTACTGCAGTGGCCTTCCGAGGCACCAGATCTCAATCCAATTGTGCATCTGTTGTAGGAGATGGAACGAGCTATTCTGAGTAGAAATCCACTGCCAGACAACTTGACACAACTGTGGGAAGCATTGCAGTCAACATGGGCCAGCATCCCAGTGGAACGCTTTCGACACCTTGTAGAGTCCATGCCCTGACAAATTGAGGCTGTTCTGATGACAAAGACTATCAGCTGTTCAGAAATGACAGGTCCAGAGAGGGGATGCGAGGAGGGGGCGTGGCTATGTATGTGAATCACAGTATGCAGGCAAAGAGAAGAATAACTGACCTAGAGAAAGAAGAGTTTGAGTGTCTTCAGCTCCGTCCTAAACAACACCCCAGCTCAGTTTCATCTCTGGTAGTGGAGTGCTCTAACATCCACCATGGGCACATGACAAAACACTGCAGCAGAACACTGTGGATTATCTCATAATCACTGTCCATGTGATCAGGATGTCCTCTCCCCAAATGGGTCTCATCCTGTGTGGAGACTTTAATCACCTGCCCATCAAGATGCTGACAAACTCCCATCCAGACATGAAACAAGTGGCCAAGACAAGACCACAGAGGGGACTCCATCCTAGATCTGATCAACACAACCCACTGTACTTGCTCCTCTCGGATCCAGTGATCACAAATGTCTGCTGTTCTCTCCAAACACAACATCAGGAGGGAGAAGAGAGGTGCAGCGGAAAAAAGGACATCTGGTAACCCAGAACAGAAAGGAGACCTTTGCACGATGTATGGCCAGTACTGACTGTTCTGCCATATATGAGGTGGAGAGCATCGATGCAAAGGTGGAGACGTTCAACTCCTGCATTCAAACTGCACTTGATGTATGCATGCCAAAGAAATAAAAAACAACAACAACAACACTGGACAAGCCCTGGATGACTGAAAGAATAAAGGCTGCCATCAGGAAAATACAGAATATTTTCAACAGATGGGGAGAAACAATGACATGGAGAAAATACAGAAACACAGTGCAAATGATTATCAAGGAAGCAAAGACAAGCTACTACAAAACTGAAATCCAGGACCTAAAGAAGAAAAACCCTAAGGAATGGTGGGACTTCATTAACAATGGACTGGGACCAAAGAAAACATCAGGAGGGAGAATACAGGTCGAGGGAATTGAAGACGACGACGTGGCTGATGTTTTGAATGGCTTCTTTGCTGAGGCATGGACAAGCACCACACCTCTTGCCATCTTCCCCCTGCCCATGTCTACAAAGCAGGTTGAGCTGTGCAGCATTGGCCAGTTAAAGCAAGCTCTGAACAGACTCAGCCCACGTAAAGCATGTGGGCCTGATGGCATTCCAGCCTGGCTACTAAAAGAGCATGCAGAAGATCTAGCCCCTGTCATCAAACACATTGTTAAAACTGTCCCCTGCCAGTAGGAGGTGTTATCTGAGTGCACGATTCAGTATGACTACCTCCCAAAGTCCAGCACTACTACCGCCCTTGTGAAAGCCACACACTACTCCTGGCTGACAGCTACAGACTCCATAAACCCAACAATGGTGAGGGTGTTACTTGCTGATGTGTCCAAAGCCTTTGATCGAGTAGATCACCCATAGTTCCTGCAACATCTGTCTGACATTGAACTGTGTCCAAGGTTACTAGCCTGGCTCCACAGCTACACCACCGAAAGAGGGCAGAGGGTGATGGCAACTGGTACATTTAGCCCTTGGTCAGAGGACCATCCACAACCTGCACCACTAATCCTAGGAAGACAGGAAGTACCAGTGGTAACAACAACCAAGTATCTTGATTTTAATCTAGACTCTAACCTCAGTGGTGACATGTGGAGCAGCCAGTGAAAAGGCCTCGAACGCCTTTTTTTGACTGTTCTGGAATACGGTGGAGTGCTGTTAGTTGGATGCAGTAAAAAAAGCAGCAGGCCCAACTAGACAGGGTGCAGAGGAGGGCCTTGAGGATCATCTCCAGAGGTGGAGCAGTCCAACCACAGCTCCCGTCACTGCAGAGCAGGCGAGAACAGGCTGCAGTGCACCTGGTGAAGGACATGCACACTCTTGACCATCCACTGAATGACCTGCTCCCTCCAAGAAGAGGTAACTGCACCACCAGGCTCCTGAGAAACAGCCACAAACTGTCCTGTATAACTGCCCGTACAAACCGCCTGCGAAACGCCACTACTGAAAGGTCGCTGTTTGAATCCCGAGCCAACTAGGTCAAAAAGCTGTCATTGTGGCCTTGAGCAAGGCAATTAACCCCAATTGGTCCTATAAGTCGCTCTGAATAAGAGCATCTGCTAAATTACAAATATGTAATGAAAAATCATGTTTGTACATTAATTTGTGCTGGGCAACCTCTTCTTGGTCTTGTGCATAATATAACAAAGTGTTTCTAAAGTGAAATAGTTAGTGTCTATACAGTGCATTCTGAAAGTATTCCATCCCCCTTGACTTTTTCAAAAAAAAATAAGTTACAGCCTTATTGTAAAATGTTAATTTTTTTTGCACAACAACACCTCATCAATCAACACACAATACCCCATAATGGCAAAGTGGAAACAGGTTTAGACATTTTTGCAAAACCATTCAAATTATTGTATTCCAGAAGTTTGCTATGAATCCTAATTTTGCTGGTGCATCCTGTTTAGACATTGAGATGTTTCTACAAAAATTAACTTCCACTGGAAAAGGCCATAAAGACCCTGATAATCTGACATTTGCTATGACTTGGAAATTTATAGCTCAATGATCCTGTTTCCATTGATCAAGCCTTGAAGGTGACCAAAAATTGTCGTACAACTCCGGTGGAGTCCCATTGTGATAAATGCCATTAGATCTGGACAAGTTTACCAAAACACACCTGCAGCAATTGAACATCCCACAGAACACAATTGCATGTCAGAGCAAAAACCAGTGCCATGAAGTTTCTATGATCACCAAGATTGTTCCTAGAGCTGTCGAGACCACTTTGTGATGAGCAATTGAGAGAGATCTGGGGTCAAGGGTGACCAAAAAAATGTCCAAAGCTTGACAGAGCCCATAGTTCAACCCCTCCTCCATTCTGGACCAAAGGAAGAAGTTTGGAATCATGACCTAGATTCTTCCTCTGGGGTTGTGTCCAGATGCGAACTCTTTGGCCTGAATAAAGGGAGGAGGGCCATGGTCCATGTGGTGAAATGCAAGAACCGCATGAAGCTCAGGGACTGGATCTAGCTCCAGAGTTCAGCCCGCTGTTCGATGGTTTTACAGAGGCAAGAGGTTTCATTAGGACTGGCAGACTGGGGAATTTCCGAGGGAATACTCTGGCTAATAGAAAGTACAGCATGCCTGTTTGAACCTTGATGAAACCTGAATGCCAAGCGCACGTCTGGACTTCAGAAAGCACTTCAAAGTTTCTGGCAACCATGGCCCAAGCCAGTCTCCCATGGCAACCCCATTGCTGTGAAATAATTGGAGAGTTTTTCAGAGGCTTTGTGCCCAGAACACAGCTCCCCAAAAATAATGACAAGCAAGAGTGAGAGAGATCCTTGGAGAAACAGATGCCAAGGACTTCAGACTATATTTCAGTGCCAAAATTGTGAAATCACTACTAAAAACCTGACCTGTGTTTGCTTGGTAATGGGGTATATAGGAAAGTACTGAGTTGACTGTTTTTATGACCAAAATATCCATTTTCGGGGAAAAATTCTTTGACTGTAATAAAATTACAGGAAAATTGAAAAAAATGATCAGAATTTCTTTGAATTTTTTTGACTAGGGTTTTGTGCTGTAGTTAAGTTAAACGTAAACCTATGAAAAAATTCAAGGCCTCTGAATAGGTCATTGGAGCCAATTGGAATTTAAGTCAAGTGGTCTGATGACGGGGTCGGATACTTGTTATAGCAAGCTACCATTGACTAGGTATTGGCACCCCATGTATATAGCCAAGCTACCCATTGACTAGGTATTGGCACCCCATTGTTATAGCCAAGCTATCATTGACTAGGTATTGGCACCCCATGTACATAGCCAAGCTAACATTGACTAGGTATTGGCAACCCCATGTACAAGTGGGGAAAAAAAGTATTTAGTCAAAAATTCTCTTCACACTAAAAAAATGAGAGACCGCCTGAAATTTTCATCATAGGTACACGTTTATGATGAAGTCACTTACTGAAAAAAAAAATCCAGAAAATCACATTGTAGGATTTTTTAATGAAAAAAAAATTGAAAATCATGGAAAATAAGTATTGTTAACTACAAACAACCAAGATTTGTGCTCTCACAGACTTAACTAACTTCTTTAAATCAGGCTTTGCCACATCTGTCTCAGGAATGATGAATGGCAAGATTCTGGGAAGGACAGTTTGAGCCCTTTATTAATGGCATGCAAACAACTTGTTTTTCAGGATGCACTATCACCTCTAGATCAGCTCCATTGTCCTGGTTCCAAGGCAACTTAGGCATGGCCAAGACCAAAGAGCCTTCACAAGGACACCAGAAACAAAATTGTAGACCTGGTTAGACTGGGAAGAATGAATCTGCAATAGGTAAGCAGCTTGGTTTGCTGAATCATTTTTGTGGGAGCAATTATTAGGAAATGGAAGACATACAAGACCACTGATGATCTCCCTTCGATCTGGCAGGCTCCACGCAAGATCTCCACCCCGTGTCCTGGTAGTTTGACCACAAGAACTGTGCAGCAAAAAATCCCCAGAACCACACTGGGGGAGGTAGCATGAGATGACCTGCAGAGAAAGTTGGGCATGGGGTGCAAAAATATAACAAAGCCTACCATCTTGTAACACACTACGCCGCCAAGGACTCAATTCCTGGTGTGTCCCCCTGCTGTGCTCAATCTTAGGGTAGCCAAAGCACACCAAGGCACACCATGAAGTTTGCTAGAGTCCATTTGGATGAGCCAGAAGAGGATTTTCAGAATGTCATAAATGGTCAGATGATCCAAAATAGAAACTTTTGGTTAAAAAAGATTGTTGTCGTGTATGGAGGACAAAGGAATGCTGAGACTTGTTGATCCAAGAACACCATACCTACTGTGATAGCATGGTTTTGGCAACATCATGCTTTGGGGCTGTTTTTTCCTGCAAAGGGGACCAGGACGACTGATCCGTGTAAAGGAAAGAATGATGGGGCCATGTATCGTGAGATTTTGAGTGAAAACCTCTTTCCATCAGCAAGGACATTGAAGATGAAACGTGGCTAGGGGTTTTTTCAGCATGACAATTGTATCATTGCCCAACACCCGCCCGGGCAACGAAGGGTGTGGCTTCTTAAGAAGCATTTCAAGGTCCTGGAGTGTGCCAGTCTCCAGATCTCAGCCCATAGAAATCATTGGAGGGATTTATACCCAGGGAATCAGAATTTTGCCCATTACTAATTAAAAGTTCCATGTACCCTGACACCAACTTGCTACAGTGAAATACTGCCTAGGAAATCCTGCATGGAGGAATGGGCCAAAAGACCAGCAACAGATTGTGAAAACCTTGTGAAGACTTACAGAAAAAGTTTGACCTGTGTTATGCCAACAAAGGTGTATACAAAGTATTAAGAAACTTTTTTTTATATGACCAAAAGTAGTTTTTTTTCCACCATAATTAGCAATAATTACTTAAAAAAATCCTACAATGTTTTTTCATATTTTTTGTTCCATTTTTTTTCACCTTTGTCTGTTTATAGTTGACGTTTACTGGAAGATGAAAATGACAGGCTTGGGTCCATCTTTTTAAGAGTGGGCAACTATATAGCCAATTGGTGGCATTGACTAAATACTTTTTCCCCACTGTATATAGCCAAGCTACCATTGACTAGGTATTGGCACCCCATGTATATAGCCAAGCTACCATTGAACTAGGTATTGGCACCCCATGTATATAGCCAAGCTACCATTGACTAGGTATTGGTACCCCCATGTATATAGCCATTCTACCTGTGACTAGCCCAAGTCTAACATTGCTCGCACAATGTTTTAATTGCTTGTGTGCTACAATCTTTTTCCTATTATTATAATTGTTGTATTGTGTTCTCCATTGTTGGTCAACATTTCACTGTTGTCTACACCTGTTGTTTACCAAGCCATGTGACAATTCAATGAAATGACTACGTGTTTAGTTTAATTGTCCCTTCTAAAACTATACTGAAAAAATATATAAACTTGACATTTAAAATGTTGTCCCATGTTTCATGAGCTGAAATAAAAGATCCCCAGAAATTTCACCATATGCACAAAAAAGCTTATTTCTCTCAAATTTGGTGCACAAATTTGTTTCCATATCTGTTAGTGAGCATTTCTCCTTTTGCCAAGATAATTCCACTCCACCTGACCAGTGTGGCATATCAAGAAGCTGAGTAAACAGCATGATCATTACACAGGTGCACCTAAACCAAAATGGGTACAATAAAAGGGCTCTCTGAAAATGTGCAGTTTTGTCACAACACAATTGACAGATGTATGTCATTTTGAGGGAGTGTACCCAAGCTGACATTGCATCAACCTCAAGATGCTCACATTTGTATTGCAGTTCAGTTCATTATTAGATTGCCAGGACAGTAAATTTGTCTCCGGAGAAAAAACTGTTGTAATGCAAGGCCCAGGACCTCCACATCTGGCTTTTCTCCAGGATCATCTGAGATCAGCCACCCGACAGCTGATGAAACCAAAGGAGTATTTATATCTGTAAATAAAGCCCTTTTAGTGGGAAAAATGTATTCTTATTGGCTGATTGGGTGGGCCCCTGTCATGTGAAATCCATAGATTAGGGCCTAATGAATGTATTTCAATTGTATTGATTTCCTTATATGAACTGTACCCTTGTAAAATTGTTGAATGTTGTGTTTATATTTGTGTTCAGTTAGTTAAAATCTTACAAACAAAGTGATGATGAATATGTTTGGAAAACATGCATTTGATCTGCCAATGAAAAATAACATTATCTGACATTAATTTGTACTGTGTAAAACCTCATTTTGTATTCAGTTCTTCCATATTAGATCTGACAGTATGAATACATTTTGTATTCAGTTTTCCATATATATCTGACCTGTATGAATGGTTCTTATGGTTGTATCAGTTCTTCCATATTAGATCTGAGGCTGGGGCCCTGGGGGTTTTTTGTGCCACAGTCAGGAATTTCTTGCCCCTTGTGATTCACCGGGGACAGAACCACAGTCTCTACCCCACTCCACCCCAAAAAATTTGGAAAGTGATGTCCCTTTAACGTTGGTAAAGGTCATGTAAATATTTTCTACACCGCAGGGAAAAAAGAGATGTTTAAACTACACAAATTAAAAAGGTACTATTTCACACCGTCAGGGAAACAGAATGATTAAAACTATATAAATTTAAAGGGTACTACTTTTACACCGTCAGGGAAACAGGGGATGTTTAAAAAACTACATGAATTAAAGGTACTATTCTACACGGCAGGGAAAAACAGAGAGATTTAAACTACATAAATTTAAAAAGGACATTTTTACATGTTAGGGGAAAAAAACCAGAATGAGTAAATACATGAATTAAAGGTACAAACTTCTACACGGGTTATGGAGAAAAAGAGAGAGTAAACTACATAAATTGAATTAACAAAAAAAAAAAAACTATAGAGCCTGAAATTTAAAAATGTAACAAGACCACACCCTAAAATGCAAAACTAGAAAACAAGGGAACCTTGGGTTTTTGGCAGATGAAAAAATGTTTTTAAACCTTTTTTCCAGGGGTGGTTTAAATTACGCCGTTTTTTAGGGGAAAACATTTTTTGGTTGGAAAACTTTTTTGCATCAAAAAACCGTTTACCCCCAAAGGAAAAAAAGTTTTGCAAAAAAAAAAAACGAGAGTTTTTATTGGAAAAATTTCCAAAAGGTCCCTCCCCATTTCTTTCCTTTTGCTTTTTTTTTTTTTTTTTTTTTAAAGGGTTTAAAAAAGGGTTTTTAAAGAAAGGCATAATGAAAAACCCCCCGTTCTTAGCTTAGTGCCTTCCCCTTTTTGGAACCCCCCCTTTCCCAAAAGTGGGGATAAAGATTCTCCCTTTTTTAAAAGGCCTTTAACCCTTTTTTGAAAGGGCCCTGGGCGGTTACCGTATTTTACGTTTATACGGTTGATCCCACGGCCCTTTTTGGGGTTTTTTAAAAAATACCTTCTAAAAACGGTTTTTGAATTTTGTTTTGTTAAATGGGTTGGGCCGGGAAACGCCCCCATTTTTTAAGTTTATTTCGCCTTTAGTCACTTTCCCCCTTTTCCCTCTCCATGCCGCTTTCCAAAAGGCCCTTGGGAAAACCGCCCCGCCACTAGGGAGGCTTTTTGTTGTTCCCGCCCCGAGACACTTCATTTGGGCAATGGTCAACGCAGCACTTTGCAACAATATTTGATGACACCGATGCTTTTTTTCTCTTTGCTTTTTAATATAAACCAAATAGGTTCTAAAATTACACTAATAGTTTGTTTTTGGTTTTAGAAATTTGGGCCTAAATTTGTTAGCAGCTAAATCGCAAAGGCAAAACACAAATGCAATCCCCTAGCAAAGCTAGCAAAAAGTACCGTTTTTCCGAGAAAAAGAAAATTTAGCATACAGCCTGTAATCCCAGTGATGCTGTAGACCTAAACAGCATGTTTTTTGGGGAGCAACAGTACCCTTTAAATCAAAGAGGAATAAGCGAAACAAAAATTTTTAAAGTAATGAAACCCAAAGAGAAAAACAACTTACAACATTTTGGTTTCCACCCCTGTCAAAATAATGCTCCCTGGCTTTAAAATTTAGTTTTTTAGGAAAACAACACTGTGTTCAAAGGGGCCCATTACTATAGTCTACCCTTAGAATTAGAATAATGCAACCCACTTTATTTGAAACCCGAATCATAAACCCCTTTAGCCCACGGTCAAAACCATTTTCATAAATGTCAAAAACAGCTGACAGAATTTGGGCAAAGCTGTTAAAAACAGGGTTTTCTACCACCCCAGACCCATATATGTAGACCGTTGAAAACTTTAAAATTGCATTTTTTTTGGGCCCGGGTTGTGACACCTAATAAGTGTAAAACCCCCACCCCCCCTATACAAAAGGGGAAAAACACCCCTTTTCCCAAAACCAGCCTAGGGTTTAAAACACAATTTGTTCTTTTTTTTTTTTTTTATTGACCATTTTAAAATAAATTGAAATTGAGCAAAATTGTGTCAGACATGAAACCCCTACTCCAACCCTCGTTGTGATACGGGGATGAAAAAGGGGAGTAGATTTCAGAAGCAGGACAAGACCCCCTCTTTTGACTGATAAATGAAAAAAGGGGTAGGGATGGGCCCTATCGATTTATATGATCATGTTTTCATAATTTTTTCTGACATTTCCATAAAGGTATTTTTAGTCCAAGTAAAGGGGACACAGGAGGCCCCTTTATTGTTTTGGGACAGTATCATAAAGTGTTTTTTTTTTGGCCAAGAAAAAGTGAAAAGGATGGCATAAGCTTCTTGACAGTATCATAAATTTGTATTTCTTAGTCCAAGTAAAGTGTAACGGGATGGTCATAAGTTAGGACAGTTCTTTAAAGTGTATTTTCTTAGCCAAGAAAAGGTAAACAGGAGGGTTCTTTAAGCTTCATGCCGTTCATAAAGGGTATTTTAGTCCAAGAAAAAGGTAACAGGATGGCATAATGCTTCAGGGACATTTGTAAAAGTGTTTTTTCCAAAATTTTTTTAAATATAAAAAAAAAAATGACTTAAAGAATTCATTAAAACAAAAAAAACAAAGGTTTTTTTAAGGGGAAAAAATTTAAAAACAAAAAGGACCACTTTTGGCGGGGAAAATAATTTAATTTTAATAAAGGGGTTTTGACACTCTAGGTAGGTCAAACCCCACCCATAAAATAACGCAATTTTTGGTTAAAAACAGGTGAAATTATGGGTCATGACATGTTAGAGACTATATTAGACGGGTTACATAAAGCTGTTAACATATTAGACTGGGTTTGACCGTGTTACACGGGGGTCAAGAAAAGGGGTTTTTTAGAAAAATTATTTTTCCCAGACCCCGAAAAAAGGTTTGTTTAAATCCCCCCAAGTCAAATCGAAATTTGCAACTTTTGGGTTTAAAAAAATAAGGCTGGGTTTTTTTCCCCAAAATGGGCCCCAGCACTACTGTGGGGACCTAGTTTGTGATGTCTAGCTTAAAAAGGGAATGCATTAATGATGAAACAAAAATAGGTTTGATTTGTACGGATATAAATTTTTTTAAACAAAACAAGGGGTGTTTTTCATGGAGGAAGGGTTGGGGAAAGTAGGGTAGACAGATTTGTATTTTTCACAGACCCTACACACTGCCTCTTTTAAAAACCCGGCTCAAGGGGAAGGGGTACTGAAAAAAGGGGTGCGATCTACAGGTTGTGATGATAACAATTATGCCTGGAAACAGTGTGAAAACAGTAAAAGCCCCAAGGGGCTGGGACCAGCCTGTGTGCCAACGATTGGCTGCGTAAGTTAAACCCGCTCATTTCTTTACTCGATTGGCCAGCGGGAAAGGGGGAAAAACTATCTCTGTCAGAGAAAATTTGAAGAAAAACCTTAAAACCAAGGGAAATCATTTCTCTGGGGCCCCGGGTGGTATTTCAGTGGCCCCGTATTACAAAACCTCATTTTTCCCATTGAATGGTTTTTTTTAAATTAAAAATACTAGCTATTTTAGAAGACTTTGTAGACCCTTTTTTCCCTAATACCAGTTTTGAATGAGGGAAACCCTTAAAACACCATAAAGCACTTTTTTTGAACTTTTAAAATTTCAAAAACTTTAAAAAAATTCATACTGTCCCAATTAATTAAAAAAATACCGTGATATGTTTTTTGGGCCCAATTCCCCAGCCCCAAAATTTGTAAGTATTGGCGTTTATTGTTTGGTCCCCAAAGCCCTCCTTTTTGGTGAGTGTTTCCCATTTTCCCTTTCCCTAATTTTCCCCTTTTATTTGATTGAAGAAAATCGGGAAATCGAACCAAGTTTTATTAATCATTTTTTTAAAATTTAAAGTCCTTACAAAAGGGTTTGATTGCGCGCTTTAACTGTTGAGCTTTAAGTTTACAGCAGGAGAGGGGGGGTGGTAGCAAAAGCATGCTTTTCTTTTCCCCTTTCTTTAAATTCCCCCCACCTGGGTGGGTGTGATAGAGACGTGGCCAGATTTTAAATTCCCAAAAAAAGAGAAGAGTTTAAACCAGCAAAAAAATCTAAAAAACTTTTTTTTTTTCAGTGGCAGATCGTTTCATTTTCAATGTTTAAATCCAATCGTTTTTCATATAAAATGACAAAAATAAAAAAAAAAAATTCCGGGTTTTAAAAGACAATTTAATACATTTTACATTTTAAGTCATTTAGCAGAGGGCTCTTATCCAGAGCGATTTACATTGGGAGGCATACATTTTTTATCTAATAAACAATGAAGTCATTTTAAAGCTTGGTATGTAAATAAAGAGGTTTACTAGTAAAAAAAATTATCCCCCCAAACTAATGGTGAAAACTGATCACACACCACCCCTTTCCCGATACATGTTGTGTCTCCCAGCTCTTCCCCCCACAACACTGAAGAGGGGGCGTAAAACCCCCGTTTAACCATCAGACACATTGGGTTTAAACAATGGGCATGATAGGAAAAATTCAGTATATTTTAGAGTTTTAAAGGAAAATTTTTTCAAATGATACGAAAATCATATCATTTGAATGAAAACACTGTGACGTGGGGGACTTTACAATTGGGCCCCGGCTTTTTGAAAATCCAGGGAAAGGCCCCCCTTATTGGGCCCCTTGGGGCCAAAAATGTGAGTTTTGGGGGCGAAAACCCCCCAACCAGGTAAATTTCAATGGGGAAACAGTCGATTTGGGCCCAACGGCAGCCGGTTTTAAAAAGTTTAGAGCCGTTAGAGGGGTTTCCCGGGGGGGAAACCCGGGCATGGGAAACTGTTTTTCAAAAAGGTAGGTTAACACGGGAAAAGTTATTTGGGACACCCTTTAGTACTGGGCGGACCCCCCTTTTCCGCAGAACAGCCGAATTTACGGGGAAGGATTTTTACAGTCAGAAACGTTCCACAGGGAGCTGGGGCCCCACAGTTGCGCAGATTTTGGGCACCACCGCCACCCCGGCCCCCTACCGTTGAAAACCAGGGGAGGGGTGGGTTTCCCGGACTACGTGCTGAGCCAAAAACCCCGACCCGACGTCAGCAGACGCAAAAAGGACTTTTTTGGGGTTTTGTTTAGACCAGACAATGTTTTTTTCCACCCCAATTTTCCGTGTTTGGTTTATGGCGTGCCCATGGGGCCGCTTTTCTTGTTTTTTTGATGATAGGAGGGGGGAAACCCGGGGGTTGGGGGTCGTCTGCTGCAATTTCCCCTTCTGTACAAGGGTCGACAATTTGGGGGTTTCCGAGATGCCCTTTTCACAACCCCTGTTTTGTTGCCGTTTTTTTGTCTGTTTGGGCTGCCGTTAGCCTTTTTAGCCGTTAGGTGCATTTATTTGTAATTCTCCCTTTGACCCCTTTCATCAAAAAAGTGTTTTTGCCCAAAAAGGACTGCTGTAAAGGATGGTTTTTTTTTTGTTGCACCATTCCCGCGGAAACCATAAAAGCTTTTTTTTTTCGAGAAAAAACCCAGGAGGGAGGGGGTGTTTCCGAGTTACGGGTCCGGCGTGCCTGGGAAGACTATCATCCCCGCTCCCAAAATCCCTTAGGGGCACTGGTTTTGCCCCAAAATAAAAATTCAAACGAACCCGTAACTGAAAGCCCCCGGGTGCCTGTCGGGCCGCTTTAAAAGGGAAAACCACTTGGGCTCACGGTCTAGATGAGCAACCATTATCGGGAAACGAGAGGTGTACCCAATATTTAATTTTGGATATTGGTTTCGCACCAATAATTTCCTTTTTAAAAAAACAAAACTAAAATACAATTTCATAAACAGTAGTTTTTTAAAAGCCTGTTTACATAAAGTAATAGTCATTAGTAGGAAAAAAAAAAAAATCCACCCTAATGGTGAAAAAAAGATCATAAAAACATCTCCGTTGAAAATGTTGTGTTTTATAAAATCATTTCCCCCAGAAAAAATGCCAAAAGGGAAGCAGAGGGAAGCAGAGGGAAGCAGAGGGGAACCCTTACCCCCCCGGCAAAACCCCCCGAATCCATTTTTTTAAAGGAGTAACTCAAAGGAAATTCAAACCCCAAAGGACCAAAACCAAAAGGGAAACTCAATATCTTTACAGTAGAAGATAACAAAACCCACCAAAAAATGACAAGGTGCAACACCCATCAGTAAAAATAAAGAGAGGGTAACATTCTATAATGCTCCTTTCCCCTTTTCACAGTTCTATCACCCGGAAAACAAGATGGGGCCGAAAGACTGCTGCCCGTTTCCCAAATTCGCAGTATATATACAGTAACACCCAAAAAATTTTAACACAACTCATTCAAAAGGGGTTTTTTTTTATTTTTTAAACTATTTTTTTAATTTTAGAATAATAGTGAAGGGCATCAAAACTATGAAATAAAACATATGGGAAACAAAGTACAACAAAAAAAAATGTTAAACAAAACAAAAAAAAGATTGAGGGTTCTTCAAAGTAGCCCCCCTTTTCCTTTTAGGGAAACTTTTCACCCCTCTAAATATTTATTTTTATTGGGTTTTAAAACTTTTTGGGTTTACAAAGATTCCCTAGGGGTTTTTTCAAAATTCTTGAATGATAGGTCCGTGTCCAAAGTTTTTAAGGGAAATGTAATTAAATTTTTGTTATATTGACATTATTTTCTCAGAAAGTTCTTCCTTATACCTAGTCGAAAAAAAAACTTTGGGAATTAGAAATTTTCGGGGCACGCCCAGGGTTTCAACCAGGGGATATGACTATCCCGAATTTGGTCCCTTTTTTTACCCCCCCCCCCCCCCCCCCCCCCCGGCCCGACACGAGAAGGGATGTGGCAGGGGGTCCCCGGGCAACACGGATTATAAAGGGAAAACAAACCAAGGGCTCGGACACGAATCTTTTATGGGCAAGGGTAAAAAACCTTTTTCGCCCGTTCGAGGGGGGAAAACCCGTTTCCGCCCACGCGGGGAAACCCCCGCTCAGGGGGGACCGTGAGCTCTTTGTTCTCCATGGCGACGTGAGGGAAGACATTTAAGCGGTTAACCCCTTTTTAAAGGGTGCCGGCCCGAGGAATTCTAAAAAAAGTCCTCAGAGCATGCACAGACCAGCGGCTGGAGGGTTTAAAAAACATATTTATCTCCCCCATATCCCAGTGTGTTGGGACCACTTGCCCTTAAAAAGGGCCCCCCCATTGGTTTTCCCGTCCCAAGAAAGCGAAGGTAAAAGAAAAATGGGGCTACGCCCCCCTAGCGCTCCTTTTGGGTTTTCATGAAGGATTTTTAGAGGCCAAATTTAAAGGGGAAAATCAAGGGAAAAAAAGCCTTTTCCTCAACCCACAAAAAAAAGGACCTATCGGGACTTCGGAAGGGCAGCAGGGAAAGGGGCACGCCCCCCACCACACGAGGGGGCCGCAGTGGAGAGGGTCCAAAACGTCATGTTTTCTCAACCCTGCACATCATGAAAAATGAAATGGGCCCTTTTATCCCGACGTGGGAAAAAAGGGCAACAGGAGGCTGAAGAAATTTGGGTTGGCCCCTTTAAAACCCTCACAAACTTTTTTAATTTCACCGCTGAGAGCCCTCCGTGGGGCTGTATCACCGCCTGGTACAGCAACTGCACCCTCCGCAACCCAGGGCCCCTCCCGCGGGTGGTGCGGCAGCCCCCAAAGCATCACAGAGGGCCCCTTTCCCGCCCTCCAGGTCATCAGGCAAACCCCGGGGTTTTTAGGGGACCAAGAAAATCATCCCAAAGGGCCTCAGGCCCCCCGAGCCCCTGGCCCGCCCCCCACATCCTTTTAGAAGGCGGAAAACAATACAGGCGCATCAAAGCTTTATCTTTTCCCGGCCCTCACCCCCCATTTTAAAAAGTCACTATAGCCAGCCCCTGGGCCCCGTACCCTGCCCGAACTTTAAATTCAGTCAAGTTTTTTGGGCCCCTAACCCCCGGTACTCAATCCGCCCATGTACCCTAGTTATTGAAAACTGGCACTTTAATAATGTTTAAAATATTTTTTTACCCACTTTATTTGGGATATACTGATTCTAGTCAAGGCTCATCCTATTAAAAAATATGCTGTACAAAACCCTTTTTATTCATTTAATGTTCTAATGTCTATAAACACCCTCACATCAAATTATATTTCCCGGGCTTGACATTGCTCGTTTTAATTTTTTCTAAATTTTTTAGTTTCCCTTTTTTTTTTTTTATTTTTTGTTATGGTTTTTTATGTTAGCTAATAGCTAGGTATTACTGCACGGGTTTTTATTTTTTACTACTAGCTATCTACTACTGCACTGTTTTGGGTTTTTATTGTTAGCTACAGTAGTATTTCTGCCCCTGTGGGGTTTTTTTTGTTAGCTACAGTAGGTATTTCTGCACTGTTGATTTTTTTATTGTTAGTACTAGTAGCTTTTCACTGCACTGTTTGGTTTGTTTGTTTTGCCCACTAGCACCCCTATGCACTGTGGTTTTTATTGGGAGCTACTAGGGTTTGCTACTACTGCAATGTTGGGGTTTTTATTGTAGTACTAGCCCATCTACTACTGCAAAAATGGGTTTTTATTGGTTTCTAATAGCCATTACTTGCACTTTTGGTTTTTATTGTTAAACTATAGCCCATTTTTACTACGCACTGTTTGGGTTTTTATTGTTTTGCTACTAGTATTCCCACTGCACTGTTTGGGTTTTTTTGTTTTGCTACTAGCTATCTACTACGCACTGTTGATTGATTTTTAGCTATAGCAGCTATACCCCGCACTGTTTTTTGTATTTTTAGCTATTTGCTATTACTCTGGGATGTTGGTTTGATTGTACTACTAGCTAGGTATTTCGCAAAGGGTTTGGGTTTTTATTTTTTAGTTTCTAGGGTATCACTACTGCACTGTTTTGGGTTTTTATTTTTTGCTACTAGTATTTTATTACTGCCCGGTTTGGGTTTTTATTGTTAGCCCACTAGCTATCATACGCAATGTTTGGTTTTTATTGTTAGTACTAGCCTCTACTACTCATGTTGGTTTTATTTTTACTACTAGCCAAAACTACAATGACGTTGGTTTTTATTTTTAGCTACTAGCTATCTACTTTCGCACTTTTGGGGTTTTTTATTGTTTGCATAGTAGTAAAACTGCCCCTGTTTGGGTTTTATTTTTAGGGTATAGCTACTACTACGCAATGTTGGGTTTTTATTTTTAGTAATAGCTATCTATACGGGACTGTGGATTTTATTTTTAGCTATAGCATCTTTTTCTAAATGCACTGTTGGTTTTTATTTTTAGTACAAACTATCTTTCTACTGCCCTTTGGTTTTTATTGTTGCTAGGTTTTACTTTCACTATTTTGGTTTTTTTTTGTTAGCTACAGCTAGCTACTACTTTCACTGGGTTTGTATTTTTAGCTACTAAGGTAGCTAACTGCACTGTTGGTTTTTTATTGTTTTGTACTAAACATCTATTTTCGCAATTTTTGGGGTTTTATTTAGCTACTAGCTAGGATACGCATGTTGGTTTTTATGTTAGTACTAAATATCATACTGCATGTGGTTTTTTATTGGGTTTGCTACTAGCCAAATAATCTGTGTTGGGGGTATGTTTGCTACTAGTAGGTGTACTGCACGTTTTTTTTATATTGTTTTGAATTTTTCAGACGCCCATCCCGAGCGACTTACAGGAGCAATTTGGGTTTAAATGCCTTTCTCAAGGGGAATAAAAGTTTTTCACCTAGTGGCTCCCGGGGGTTAGAAACCCGCGACCCTTTTGGTTAATGGCACAAAAGCTCTTAACCACTTAAAACTACCGCCGCCTTTTGTTAGAAAAGCTAGGAAATAAGAATTTCCCCGGCCCCCCAAAATAACATCTGCAAAAATGTATACGCGCTAATACAAATTTGAGAGAAAAAATAGGATTAAAAAGTTTTTTTTGCTTTTTCCCTGCCAATTCAACGGGTTAAAAGCCTCTTAGAGATGAGGGAATTTTAAACGATGGGGGACTTAAACTTAAAAATGGTCGGAGGGCATAGGGTGGGCTTTTTATGTAATATAGGTGGTTTTTTAAATTGGGCCGTTGGAGAAAAACTTCCCCAATCACAGTGGTTTTTTAGTAAACTACCCCGGTTGGAAGGGAAAATACCCTACCAAACCCTACCTGGGGATAGTAAATACCCTACCACCCCTTTCCCGGTTATAGAAAATAAACCTTTCCCCCCCTACCCTGGTTTTAGTAAATACCCTCCCTCCCTACCCTGGTTTTAAATAAAAATACCCCACCACCCCCCCCTGGTTATAGTAAAAACCTACCACCCTACCCCGGTTTTGTAAACACCCTACCCTCCCCACCGGTTTTAGTAAACTACCCTACCACACCACCCGGGGTTATAGAAAAATTTCCCCACACCCCCTTCCCCTTGGGTTTTAGGTTTAAAATTTCATTTCCATCCCCACCCTGGTTTTAGAAACTACACTTTCCATTCCTACCCCGGGGGTAGTAAACTCCCACCAAACCCCCACGGTTTTAGTAAATACCCCACCATCCTCAATGGATAGTAAAAAAATACCCTACCACCCTTTCCCCGGTTATAGTAAACTAAATACCATCCCTACCCCGGTTATAGGAAACTACCTACCCTCCCTCCCCTGGTTTTAGTAAACAACCCCATCAAACCCCCCCTTGGGTTTTAGTAAACTACCCCACCACCCCCACCCCGGTTATAGTAAAAATACCCACCACCCCCACCCTGGTTTTTAGTAAATACCCACCACTTACCCTGGTTATAGTAAAACACTACCACCCCACCCTGGTTTTAGTAAACTACACTACCATCCCTCCCTTTGGGTTTTAGTAAAAAAACCCCTACCATCCCCACCGGTTAAGTAAACTACACTTTCCCTCCCCCCTGGTTTATAGAAACCCACCTAGCATCCCTCCCCCGGTTATAGTAAACCACCATACCCTCCCCCCACCCTGGGTTTTATTAAAACCCTCCATCCCTACCCTGGTTATAGTAAAAATACACTACCAACCTTTCCCCCGGTTATAAAAAACTACCCTCCCCCACCCGGTTATAGTAAAAATACCCCTACCCCCTCCTACCCCGGGGTTAAGAACACACTACCATTCCCCCCCCGGGGTTTTAAAATAAAATACCTACCATCCCTAACCGGTTATAGTAAATACCCCACCAAACCTCCCCCGGTTATAGTAAATACCCCACCATCCCTCCCCTGGTTTTAGTAAAAATACCCTACCACCCTCCCTGGTTATAGTAAACACACTACCCTCCCCCCCCCTTTTATTTTCACGGTTCCCGGCCGAGGCTTCTCCCTCCCGGTTCGGGCAGGCTTTGGCGTTTTGCCGCCCCCGGGTACTAGCTGCCAACCCCTCATGTTTCGTATTTGGGTTTCTTTTTTCGTCTGCAACCTGGGCTGTTTTGGGGGGGTTTATTACGTGTCCATAAGTTTCCCTGTTTTTTTCAGGGGAATTTTGTGTTGTTATTTTTTTGCCATTTTTCTAGCTAGTGCCTTTTTTTCCGTTTTGTTTAAAGTTTTTGTTTAGCGGTTTTGCGAAATTTTCCCCCGACACTTGGGGTATTTGAGGGCGGGGTTTTCCCCCTCGTGGATTTTGAATATTAAAGTCTTTTTTGGGGGAACCTCTGTTTTCCCGCGCTGACTCCTCCCCCCAAACCAAAATCGGTTTTGTGGGCAGAAAAACCCACCCTCATGGGGTCAGCAAATAACAGCGGCGGCACCCGAATCCCTGCTGGACCGGGGTCAATTTCCAGGAGCATGATCCGGCAATCGGGGGCCGCCCGGACGAGGTGTCCAAACACCTGTCCGATTGGGGAATCAAGAGGGGGCCAGGCCCCTTCAAAAAATCATCCCCAACGGCCTCCCCCTCTCTCGCACCGGAACCCGTGGCTTCGGCTCTCACTCCCGAGGGCTTGACTTTTCTCACCGGGTGTCAGGGATTCCTCCTTTCAGTGGAACTTTACCTTGCCACTATACACCCCGCCCTGGGGGATACGAGAGCGTCTCCCCCTCATCTCCTTCTCCCCCGGAAAGGCTTTGGAGTGGGCCAACGCCGAAGGGAGGGGAATGACGCCGCTACCATCACCTACCGGGGGAGTTCTCCCGCCGCTTCAGGGCTGTCTTCGATCACCCACCGGGGGGGGAAACGGGGGGAGAGCGGCTTTTCCCACCTCCGCGGGAAAAGGGGACGCACAGGAGTTCCCACGGGGGTTTCCGGGACACTACGGCGGATGCGGGTTGGAATAGGGGGCCCTCATCGACCAGTACCGGTTAGTCTACGAGGGGACTTTTCGTCGGGAGCTGGCCTGCAGGGACACCACCGTCGTTTGACCTTTTGGTGGACATTTCCACCCGCTGGACCCCGCTGGCTACCCGGGGGCATCCCGAGGGGGGGGGTCTCCAGCCCACCCTCCACCCCCCAGCCGTTCCCATGGGCTCGGGGGTGCGGCGTAGAGAGAGGAGGAGGGGGAACCCGAGGGGCCATCCCCTGCACCCCCTGCGGTCGTGGGGGACACACTGGGCCAGGTGCTGGGGGGGGGCTCCTGGGAAGGTGACAAAGGGCCCGCAGGGGGAATCTTTAGGGAGTAGGCCCCCCACTTACCCAAGCTCTCTTTTGGTCACATAGTTTTCCCTGTGGGGGTTTCCACGGGGCACCTCATTCCCAGCAAAAGGCGCTAGTAATTTCAGGCGCAGGGGGAACTTTATTGATCGGGGCATTTTTGTAAAAGGGTTGGGAAATTCCCCTTCGGCCGAGAAGCTCCTTTTTCCTTTCCACGCCTTAACACCCGGCCGTTGGGGTCGGGCCTATCAGGGAGGTCACGCACCACTGACGTGACACGCAGGGGGTCATGAGAGATCATTCAGTTTTACTGATTACTCCCCTGCGTACCCCGTGGTTTTTTGGCCCCCCTGGTTAACACCCATGATCCTAAATAGCGTAAACAGAGGGCTCTTAGGGAGGGGGTCTCCCCCATGTTAGGAGATTCTGGTGTTTCCGTGGGGGCGACCTCGTAGAGAGTCCAAACCCAAAGTGCCCGCACTGCGATTCCCCCCGAGTATGGGTTTTAGCACTCGTGTTTAGCAATCGAGGGCAACCCCGGCTACCTCCCTCATAGACGGGGGGACTTGCGATAAATCTCCAAACGGGAGCGGCTCTTCCAGGAGTCAGGGTGTACCCCCTGTCTAAAAGGGGAAACAGGGGCTATGGAGACATACATACCGGCCCTTGGCACGGGATACTACGGTCCTCTACTTCCCCATCTCCTCGATTTTCTTTTTTGTGAAGAAAAAAGGGACGGGGGATTGCGCCCGTGTATTGATTATCGTAGTCTCAATCAGATCACTTTAAATCAGCTACCCCCCTTCCCTGATTACGATGACGGAGTTTTTACGGGGAGCGCGGTTCTTCACAAATTGGATCTCGGGAGCGCGTACATCTGTCGCATTAGGGGGGGGATAGGGAAGACACATTTACACCACCTCGGGTCATTACGATATCTCGTCATCCCTTCGGAAAATGAATGCTCCTTCGTTTTCCCAAATCCTTTGTTGCGAGATTTTCCGGGACATGCATGGGCGGGGGGTAGTAGTTTACTCGCGCATCCTATGTTACTCTGCTACTCGAGCCGACATGTGCCCAGGTGCGCCGATTTTGTTGAAAACTGGGGAGCATGACTTTTATGTCAAGGGCAAGAAATGCCTGTTCTTCCAGGATCCGTCCCCTTTTTTGGTTATCTTTTTGTCCGCTGGGGTGGGGAGATAAGGTGACCGGGGTACGCCCGTCGAAATTGGAAAACCCCAACCACTTAAAAAGAGGTCAGCAGTTCTTGGGTTTTGCTAATTACTACCGGAGTTTATTCGGGTTTTTGGACAGGTTGGCTCCCCTTTACGCCCCTGCAAGGGGGGGCCGGGTTCGTTTGCAGTGGTCGGCTGGGCAGACGGGGCATTTGTAAAACTGAAGAACCTGTTCACCCGGGCTCCGGGCGGGCGCTCCGATCCCTCTTTACCATTCCAGTTGAGGTAACCGCCCGAGACCGTATTGGGCAGTCCGTCACAACGTCCGCGCCCCACCTAAACTCCCCCCCTGTGTTTTTTACCCCAAAGCTAGTCGGGGGGAGCGAAACTATATGTTGGGGCAGGGGCTGTTAGCCGTATCCAACCCCTAAGGTGGGAGGCATTGGTGGGGGGCTAAACACCCTTTCCTCATTCTGACTGTAAAGAAACCTGGGTACATCCGGGCAGCTAGGAGTTGAACCCTCGTCGCTGGGTGGAATTTTTTCCAAACCCCGGTTGTTTTAAGATCACATACTCCCAGGGTCCCAGAATTAAGGCAGACGCCCTGTCCCGGCGGTATGACACGGAGGAGAGGTCCCCCAAAGAGCCCACTTTCCCTATTGCGGAATCTTGTTTGGTGGTCCGGTGGTATGGGGGGGGGCATACGGAAATCGGCGGGCACTGCGTCCGACCCTACTCCCCCCGAGTGTCCTGTGGGGCGGTACGTTTTCCCCCCGAGGGTCCCTGACGTCTTGGTTTTTTGGGTCATACTCCCCTCCTCTGGGCATCCGTATTGGCCGGACCTGCACTGTCTTAGCATGAAATACTGGTGGCCCAAAGTTAGCTGGGATGGAGGGTTTTTTTCTCCTCCTGCTCTGTTCCCCGTGTAAGGCGCCTAGAATTTGCCCAGGGTAAGCACATCCCCCGGGCCCCTTTTCCACAACGACCATGGCCCACCTATCGGGGTTTCGTACAGACCTACCCCCTCCCAGGGGAAAAACCACCAATTTGTCTTGTGGATCGGTTTTTTAAAGGCCTGTCGTCCCTTCCATGCCGGGTCTCCCTACTGCCCACAAAACCCCTGAGGCCATCTTTTTCCCCTTGTTTTTCCTCACTATGGGGGTCCCCAGGATTTGGGTTTTTCCGAGCCCCAGTTTTTACTTCCAGAGTTTGGGGAGCGTTCTGGAAGGTTTTTGGGGGGGTCGGGAAGCCTTCCTCGGGGTACCACCCAAAGTAAAAGGGGAGGTGGAACGTGTCAAACCCGGTGTGGGGAGGTTTTTGAGGTCCCTTTTCCGGGACCGGCCGGGGGGAGTGGTCGAGGTTCACCCCCGGGCAGAGATGGGCCCGACTCTCTCCCCCCCTCCTCCCCCAAATTAACCCCTTTCCATGTGTTTTGGTTATCAGCCTCCTGGCACCGTGGGGAGAGAGCCGATCGAGGCCCCCGCGGTGGCGAGTGGATTCGGCGCTCGGGGGAACTTGGACGCTGCCCTTCCATCTGCAGCGTGCCTCCGTCAAAAAAAGGGGAGCGCCGATCGCCACCCAGGGGACCGGTGTAACCAGGGGATCGAGTCTGGGCCCCGGCTCGAAACCTCCCCTCCGCCTCCCTGCCGGGAAACTGGGGCGGCGGTTTTTGGGGCCCTTCAAATCCTGAGAAATTGAACGAGGTGTGTTACAGGTTACAACTGCAAAATTGATATAAAAATTTAACCCCTCTTCCATGGTCCTTTTCAGGGCCCGGGGGTACTGGCCCACTCCCAAAAGATGAGATAGGAGGACCCCTCCCCCCCCTTTGGGCATCGGGGGGGCCCCGGGCGTCAGGGTCCGGGCCCTCTTGGCTCGAGGCGCCGGAGGAGTGTCTCCCTATCTCGTGGGGTGGGGGGGGGTACGGTCCGGGAACGGGGCTGGGTGCCCAGGGGGGACATACTCGTCCATCCCCCCTGACTATTTTCCCGGGGGCATCCCACGCGCCCGGGTCCGCGTCCTCCTGGGCCCTCCCCCCGGCCGGGGGCGGCGCGCGGGTGTCAAGGGGGGGTCGTCACGGTTTTGGCCGGGCTGCTCCTCCTCCTGGTTTGGGCAGCTTCGGGGTTCGCCGTCCCCGGAGTACTAGCTCCACCCTCTATGTTTTGTATTTTTATTGCTTTTGTCTGTCTGTCACACCTGTGTCTGTTTGGGTGTTATTACGTGTCCCATAATTCCGTTTTTGCTCTAGGGGAAATTTTGTGTTGTTATTTTGTTGCCACTTTTCTATGCTACGTGCTTGTTTTTTCCTTTTGTTTTATGTTTAGTGTTTTAGCGTGTGCGTAATTTTCCCTCGACACTTCGTGTATTTTCAAGGGCGGGGTTTTTCCACTCTGGATTTAGACTATTAAAATCTTGTTGGCTAACCTCGTTCCTGCGCTTGACTCCCCCACCACATCCACATCGGTTTTTTGTGACATTATAGTAACCCACCATCCCTACCCTGGTTATAGTAAACTAAAATACCTCCCTACCCTGGGTTTTAGTAAAATACACTACATCCCCCCCTGGTTATAGTAAAATTACCCTACCATCCCTCCCCCGGTTAAGTAAACTACCCTACCATCCTAAACCCCGGTTAATAAACTACCCTACCATCCCTCCCCTGGTTAAGTAATTACACTACCCCCTCCCCCCGGTTAAGAAAATACCCTCCAGCCCTACCCTGGTTATAGTAAACTACACTCCCACCCCTACCCGGTTATGAAAAACTACCTAATCCCCCCCCTGGTTGGAGTAAACTAAGGACAACAATACTTCTATGTAGTACAGCTTTTTTCCCTCACGTTAGGGTCCCTGTAAAAAAACTTTAAATATATTTTAATGTCCTCTTTCTTCAAGTGCTGGTTTTTCACCCAAAGCGAACAACCCCCCAATTCCCTTAGATTTTCCAACCCCCAAGCCCACAGTTAAAAACCCATTTTTCCCAGTAATCCCATTCTGATTTAACTCCAACCCCCCATGTAACAGAAAACCCATTTTCCCAGTAAAATTTTCCTTTTGGGAATGAGCCCCAAACCCCCTCCATTTCAACAATTAACCCATTTTCCCGTATAATGCCTTCTGAATGAGTTTCCAAACCCCTCCATGTCACAGTTTAAACCATTTTTCCCATATAATCCCTTCTGTTTTTAACTCCAACCCCCCCCGTCCACAGATTAACCCCTTCCCAGTTAATCCCATTCGTTTTAACCCCAACCCCTCCCGAACAGATTAACCCATTTTTTCCCAGATAATACCATTCTGTATAAAACCCCAAACCCCTCCCATGTCCAAAATTAACCCATTTTTTCAATTTAAAATACCTTTTGCTATTTCCTTTTTTGAAAATACTCCCCATTTTACTATGATGTCTTACGAGGGTCCGATCCTCCCTATCGAACATTTATTGATGTTGTCCAAAAAAAAAATACTTTACCCAAGATAAAATTATTTTTCCTTTGACTAAAGGGTTTTCAGACCCCCTAACAATACGTTTAAAGGGCTCTAACCCTGATTTTAGACATAAAAACCTTCCTGGCCCTACTCCAAAAGCGAGCCCCGATGGATGTACCAAAATATTTTATTGATTTTTTTCCCTGCAGTGTTTCCAGGGCGACTTTCTTTTGATTCTTTTTCCCTTGTGGCGTGTCTGCAGGGGACTGTTCTATGATTCTTTTTTTCCCGGGGCGGCTAAAACCTTTTTCTATTATTGGTTTTTCCCCGTGGCAGGTCTGCACAGGGCTGACGTTCTTTTGATTCTGTTTCCCTGGCAGTGTCTGCACAGGGCGACTGTTCTAGTTTCGTTTTTCCCTGGCAGTGTCTGCACAGGGCGACTTTTTATTGATTGTGTTTTGTTGGCATTCTGACGGGTGGCTGTTTATTGATTCTGTTTTTCCCCCTGTCAAATTACTTGAATTGTGTGGGGGTTGTGTCAAAACCTTATGACTAAATGAAACTGAAATTTTTCATTTATACTAATCATTTTGAACCATTTCTGATTTAATGGGGGGCAACCAACTAATTTTTTAAATTTTTTCTTTAAGTAAGCTCTTCCCCTTTTTGGCAGAGCCCCGAGAGTTGGTTTAATTTTTTTATTCAGTATACACCTCCATACCTGTTTTGTTTTTTTTTACCATTTTTGTTTTCAATGTCCTTTTAAAATTTTACCACTTTACAAAAAAAGTTTTTCTTTCTCTATCGTACATTGGAGTTTAGTCATATTATTGCTGTACATGGGAAAAAAGTATTTAGTCAGCCACCAAAATTGTGAAGTTCTCCCACTTAAAGATGTGAAAAGAGGCCTGTATTTCATCATAGGTACACGCAACTAGACAGAAAATGAGGAAAAAAAATCCCGAAAATCACATTGTAGGATTTTTTTAGGAATTTTATTTGCAAATTATGGTTAAAATAAGTATTTGGTAAATAACTAAAGTTTCGCAATACTTTGGTGTATACCCTTTTGTTGGCAAGACACAGCAAAGTTTCTGTAAGTCTTCACAATGTTTTCACACACTGTTGCTGGTATTTGGCCATTCCTCCATGCAGATCTCCTCTAGAGCGGTGATGTTTTTGGGGCTGTCGCTGGGCAAACATAGGACTTCAACTCCCTCCAAAGATTTTCTATGGGGTTGATGATCTGGAGGACTGGGCTAGGACACTCCAGACCTTGAAATGCTTCTTTACGAAGCCACTCCTTCATTGCCCTGGGCTGGTCGTTCATGGTTTGGGATCATTGTCATCTTAAAGACCCAGCACATTTCATCTTCCACTGCCTTGCTGATGCGAAGGAGTCTTTTTTCACTCAAAAGCTCCAGATACATGGCTACATTTCATTCTTTCATGTAAACTTGGATCAGTCGTACTGCGTCCTTTGCAGAAAAACAGCCCCAAAGCCTGATTTTGCCACCACCCATTTTAACAGTAGGTATGGTGTTCTTTGGATGCCACTAGAATTCTTTGTCCTCCAAACACGACGAGTTGAGGTTTTTACAAAAAGTTCTATTTTGGTTTTTTAGTCTGACCATATGACATTCTCCCAACCTCTTATGGATCATCCAAATGCACTATAGCAAACTTCAGACGGGCCTGGACATGTACTGGCTTAAGCAGGGGGGACACGTCTGGCACTGCAGGATTTGAGTCCCTGGCGGCGTAGTGTGTTACATGATGGTAGGCTTTGTTACTTTGGTCCCAGCTCTGCAGGGTCATTCACTAGGTCCCCCGTGTGGTTCTGGGATTTTTGCTCACCGTTCTTGTGAATATTTTGACCCCACGGGGTGAGATTGCTTGCGTGGAGCCCCAGATCGAGGGAGATTATCAGTGGTCTTGTATGTCTTCCATTACCTAATAATTGCTCCCACAATTGATTTCTTCAAACCAAGCTGCTTACCTATTGCAGATTCAGTCTCCCAGCCTGGGGCAGGTATACAATTTTGTTTCTGGTGTCCTTTGACAGCTCTTTGGCCTGGCCATAGTGGAGTTTGGAGTGTGGACTGTTTGAGGTTGTGGACAGGTGTCTTTATACTGATAACAAGTTTCAAACAGGTGCCATTAATACAGGTAACGAGAGTGGAGGACAGAGGAGCTCTTAAAGAAGAAGTTACAGGTCTGTGAGAGCCAGAAATCTTGCTTGTTTGTTAATGACCAAATACCTTATTTTCCACCATTAATTTGCAAATAAATCATAAAAAATCATACGATGTGATTTTCTGGATTTATTTTTCTCACTTTGTCTGTCATAGTTGCCGTGTACCTATGATGAAAATTACAGGCCTCTCTCCATATTTTTAAGTGGAGAACTTGCCACAATGGTGGCTTGACTAAATACTTTTTACCCCACTGTATTATTAGATCTGCCTTATCTGGAGGATGAGATTGTAGCCAACTCTGTATGACTTCATTTAAAAAGGAGGATTACTTTAAACAGGGATCCATAGTCCATCCACCAAAATGTACAGTTTTAATCTTGCCAAAAGTCTTCTCTCTTGTGTGTATCCGTTGGTGTGATTTTAAGTTGCCCTGTCGAGAGAAACTCTTCCCAGAGTCAGAGCAGGAGTAGGCTTCTCTCCTGTGTGTGTTCTCCTGGTGAACCTTTAGCTCAGCTGATGTTTTGAAGCGTTTCCCACAGTCAGAGCAAGAGTAAGGCTTCTCTCTTTGTTGTGTATTCGTTGGTGTGATTTTAAGCTGCCCGGTCTGAGAGAAACTCTTTCACAGTAGTCAGAGTAGGAATAAGGCTTCTATCCCTGTATGTATTTTTATGTTGGTGTGATTTTAAGCTGCTCTGTAGAGAGAAATTCTTCCCACAGTCAGAGCAGAAGTAAGGCTTCTGTCCTGTATGTATTAGCTGGTGACAGTTTAAGGTATTCAATCGGGGAAAAAAACTCCTTCACCGTCAGAGCCAGGAGTATGGCTTCTCTCCTGTGTGTGTTCTCTGATGAACTTTTAGCTCAGATGATGATGTGACAGCACTTCCCACAGTCAGAGCAGGAGTAAGGCTTCTCTCCTGTGTGTATACGTTGGTGTGCTTTTAAATGGACCAGTTGAGAAAATGTCTTCCCACAGTCAGAGCAGGAATAGGGCTTCTCTCCTGTATATACGTTGTGTGTTTTTAGGTATCCAATCCAGAGAAACTCTCCCCACCAGTCAGAGCAGGAGTAAGGCTTCTATCCTGTGTGTATATACGTTGGTGTGTTTTTAAATTGCTCTGTTGAGAGAAAACTCTTCCCACAGTCAGAGCAGAAGTAAGCTTCTCTCCTGTATGTATACGTTGGTGTGCTTTTAAATGGACCAGTTGAGAAAATGTCTTCCCACAGTCAGAGAAGGAATAGGGCTTGGCTCTCCTGTATGTATACGTTTGTGTGTTTTTAAGGTATCCAATCCAGAGAAAACTCTCCCCACAGTCAGAGCAGGAGTCAAGGCTTCTCTCCTGTGTGTATAACGTTGGTGTGTTTTTTTTTAAATTGCTCTGTGCAGAGAAAACTCTTCCCACAATCAGAGCAGGAGTAAGGCGTATCTCCTGTGTGCACTCTCTGATGAAAACTGTCAGAGACCTTGATGTTTTTTGAAGCTCTTTCCACAGTCAGTAGAGGAATAGAGATTCTCTCCTGTGTGTATTTTTCTGTGTATTCTAGGTTTGATAGAATTGGGGAAAATCTCCTCACAATGTGGGCAGTGGTGAGACCTATTAGCTCTGTGATCTTCCTGCTGTTAGCTCTCTCGGATGTAGAGAATGTCTCAACATGGTCTCCTGTGTGAACAACATCAGAAGAACCAGTCAGTTGGTGTGATATACATATGACTTCATATCAGTAGGCTGTTCAATACAAAAGGGGAATAAAACTATGTAAAAGTGGATAACAGTCGACGGCAAAAAGGAGCAAAGGAGTGAAAAATCTCCACTCACCATCACTTAGCAACCACCAGGATTCCATTTCAATTAAATCCTCCACTCACCATCACATAGCAACCACCAGGATTTCCATTTCAATTCATCCTCCACTCACCATCACATAGCAACCACCAGGATTCCCATTTCATTTCATCCTCCACTCACCATCACTTAGCAACCACCAGGATTCCATTCATTTCATCCTCCACTCACCATCACTTAGCAACCACCAGGATCAATTTCAATTCATCCTCACTCACACATCACTTAGCAACCACCAGGATTCCATTCATTTTCATCCTCCACTCACCATCACTTAGCAACCACCAGGATTCCATTTCATTTCATCCTCCACTCACCATCACATAGCAACCACCAGGATTCCAATTTCAATTCATCCTCCACTCACCATCACTTAGCAACCACCAGGATTCCATTTCAATTCATCCTCCACTCACCATCACCTTAGCAACCACCAGGATTCCATTTCAATTCATCCTACACTCACTATCACAAGTTAGCAGCTACCAGGGTTTGGGGTCAATTCCATTTCTATCGAGTCAATTGAGAAAGTAAACCAAATATGGAGGTTTTATGAAGATATTATGAAGATAACTTATAGTTAGATAAAAACTGGCTCTTACCATGAGAAACAGATTTCCCAATCTTCTCCTCCTCTTCTTCATCTTTAATGTTGACATTCAGCTCCAATGTTGACTGCAGTCTTCCAGCTTCACTGATGCCATCTCTGGATCCTGCAGTGCAAACTGGGCTCCACTGTCACAATCAGGACCAGTGACTGTAGTTTGGACTCAGTGTGGAAGGAGAGAGGCAGGCTGGGTTTGTCCTCACTGTTGATGTTACCGGCCTCAGATTGAATTATAGTCGTCCTGTAGTAAACAATGAGAAACAGACACAAAAAGTTATTGTCTGGACAGTTCTGGCACTTTCTTTATTCTCCTAAAAATATATTATATTTTTCTTAGTCAATTATGTCATGACAATAGATCAGGTAGATAAGCATTGACAACTAAACATAAATACATTCATTCACATTAGACAAAGTACATCCTTTAAATTACACAACGTAAGTACACGTAACCTTTGGTAGATTTCCTCAATTAATATAAATGCATAATTGAACAAACCATTTAGTCCAAGGTTGCAGTTTGTTTTAGGACTGCACTATGTACTATGGTACTGAATAACCTTGTCTTCACGTATTATTTCACTCACAAAAACCATTGGTCAGTGATGGAAAAAGTAAGCTCAATTGTTATACTTGAGTAAAAGTAAAAAAAAAAAAAAAAAAAAGTAAATGCTTTATATCAAATTCCTAATATTAATTACATTTGACATTTTAGTCATTTAGCAGACGCTCTTTATCCAGAGTGACTTACAATATTGAGTGCATACATTTTCGTACTGGTCCCCCCGTGGGAATCAAACCCACAACCCTGGCATTGCAAGCATCATGCTCTACCAACTGAGCTCCAATATGTAACTTTGAGGGCAGCCCGACTAAATGCACATAGAAATGTGAGTTATGGCAATGAAAGCAAGTCTAACAAGCGGTATATCTGTTCTATGTTCTGTTCTTAAGTTTCGTTTTTGAGTCTTTTACTTTCGGATTTGTACACCAGCTTCCAACAACTGAATATACAATACTTTTGGTTATGTAAAAGTTATTTCACATCGGTTTAGATGGTACAGTGATTCTCTACACAATGACTGCTTGTTTTTATACGTAACCTAAAATTAGGCAAACTATTCCATTTTTTGCAACCAGGAAATGGGGGAGGGATTTCTGCATAGCGCATCTTTAAGCAAACCAGACGGCATGATTTTCCTTCTTATTTTTTTTAAATGGATAGCCAGGGGCACACTCCAACACTCAGGCATCATTTACAAATGCAGTATTTGTGTTTAGTGAGTCCGCCAGATCAGAGGCAGTAGGGATGATAACGTGTGAATTGGACCATAATGCTGTCCTGCCTGAGTATTCTAAATGTAACGAGTACTTTTGGGTGTCAGGAAACTTGTATGGGAGTAAAAAGTACAACTTTTCTTTAGGAATGAAGTGGAGGTAAAAGTTGCCAGAAATATAAAATAGTAAATTACAGACATCCAAAAAAAAAATACTTAAAAGAAAAAGTTTCCTATTTTACAATCAAATCTGTATTTTTGATGTAAATGTTATTTTATAGAACTGTTCCAGACACTTTTTTTGTGATTTTCACATGTTTTTGAGAAAACTTACCCCAACCAGCGAATCATCCTTCCTCATCCTGGTTTAGCCAGTATGGGGACCCCGAAAAAAACAAAGCGCCACCAAAAAACACCCAAATACGTCCTTTTAGAAACGACAAAGCTCTCAGTATAGTGATGAAGGTCTTTAGTGTTGTACAAATGAAATTGTGTCATTCCGAACTTTATCCGCAACGTTATATTCCCATTTTGTTGCGACTCGAGCGATAACTCTCTGTCATTTACAGGTAACTTCCAGAATAAAGGAAACACTGAGTAAGTGAGGGATACAAAGTATATTGAAAGCATGGGGTGCTTCCACACAGGAAGTTCCAGACACTTGTTGAATCTGTTCTGGCGGCTCGTAGGCCGTCGTTGTAAATAAGAATTTGTTCTTAAACTGACTGCCTAGTTAAATAAAGGCTAAAATAAAAAATAAAAATTATGACGCTATATGTTGGCGTTACCTTTATTTCTGCAGTTACCTGCAGGCTACATGGGAAATGGAACCACTCGAGACGGGCTCGAGTCGACCCAATATGGAATATAACATTGCAGACACATTTCGGAATGAAACAACGTCATGTGTACAAACGTCTAAAGACTGCATCATTACACTGAGAGCTTTGCCGTTTCTAAAAAGGATGTTTTGGGGGTGTTTTCTGGAGATTTGTAGTGTAGTTTGTCAACTGCAGGCACACAGTGTATGGATCTGTGTAAAACTGCTACAGTAAGTGTATTCTTATTTGAAAGACTAGTTCTGGCTGACATGAAAGATAGGTGGCATAAGGAAACCCTTTCGAAATCGATGATTATTACGTTCTTCAATGTTAAAAACACAGCGTCACGAATTGTAGTCTACGCAGAGCCAAATGTGGACGAATGTAATGGCTGAAAACTCTACATACGGAGAAGGGATTTTGAGAGCTACTGCACTGCCGGCACTGAAGTCCGTTAAAAGGGCATATAGCAGCTATTTCTCAATGCTTGAAACGCATTTAATAGTAACTTAGAGCATCCCCAGAAAAACATTCACAAATTACAAACTCATAGATCCATTTTTATAATACCCATAATATTGTTCTAAAAAGTTGGGTTTGAGTTTTTTCTCCAAATCAGCTCTAACTTCCCAAACAATCCCACAATGCCCAGAGGTCAGAGTCACAGTGAGAAGAAAAAAACTCCATTCTCAACCTTCACGTACGACTTCCACTAGTTATCACAGCCACAAAAGTCAAAATGGGGCTATATCGTTAAAAAATCGTAATAACTAGCTTTTTGGTCTTCATTTCAAGTTTGGGTAGGCATAAGGTTAGCAGCGTGGTTGGGGTAAAGGTTTGGGTTAGGCATAAGGTTAGCAGCGTGGTTGGGGTAAGGTTTGAAATCACATTTTAAGATGAGAAATCCTAGAAAATCGGCAGGGTTTATGACTTTGTGGCCTGTGGTAAAATACTGACTACCTTCATATACTCATGGGTAAAAAAAAAAATCTAACTTGTGGGTTAGTAGTATGGAGCTAGCCAACAATTGCATGTTTATGAATCCAGATGGGCCAAGCTTTGTGTGGTTAGCAGGGGTTGTAGCAACACTTGCTATGCAAAGGTGACTATTCCTCTATAGCTTTGTGTGGTTAGCAGGGTGTAGCAACACTTGCTAGGCAAAGGGTGACTATTCCTCTATAGCTTTGTGTGGTTAGCAGGGTTGTTGTCGTAGCAACACTTGCTATGCAAAGGGTGACTATCCTCTATAGCTTTGTGTGGTTAGCAGGGTTTGTAGCAACACTTGCTATGCAAAGGTGACTATTCCTCTATAGCTTTGTGTGGTTAGCAGGGTGTAGCAACACTTGCTATGCAAAGGTGACTATTCCTCTATAGCTTTGTGTGGTTAGCAGGGTGTAGCAAACACTTGCTATGCAAAGGTGACTATTCCTCTATAGCTTTGTGTGGTTAGCAGGGTGTAGCAAACACTTGCTATGCAAAGGTGACTATTCCTCTATAGCTTTGGTGTGGTTAGCAGGGTGTAGCAACACTTGCTATGCAAATGAAACACCGTTTAAAAGGTGGGATACATTTGTGAGAATGAGGCGGGTGAATTTGGGCATCTACTCGTCAGTCTGCGTGGGGGACATTTAATCTTTTGAGAACTTCCATGGCTATCAACAATAGAAGGAGGGCTTCAGCAAAACGTGCTTTTCAAAGTGGATGGTGCCCCTACCAACAACGTGGTCATAAAGTATCACAAACAGCCAGCAGCAGAGACAGAGCATTATGACTTCACCAGGTAAGTTAAAGAGCTAGCTTACTACCTCTATGCTAACGTTAACTAGTTATAAAGCTACTGCATTTAGCACATTTTTTACATTTTAGTCATTTAGCAGACGCTCTTATCCAGAGCGACTTACAGTTAGTGAATACATATATATATATATTTTATACTGGCCCCCCCCGTGGGAATCGAACCCACAACCCTGGCGTTGCAAACACCATGCTCTATCAAACTGAGCTACATCCCGGCCGGCCATCCCTCCCTACCCTGGACGACGCTGGGCCAATTGTGCGCCGCCCATGAGTCTCCCGGTCGCGGCCGGCTGCGACAGAGCCTGGATTCGAACCAGGATCTCTAGTGGCACAGTTAGCACTGCGATGCAGTGCCTTTAGAGCACTGCGCCACTCAGGAGACTTGGTCATACCAATTTTCTTACATAAATACAAAAATATAATTGGTAATGACGTGGCTGTGGTCCCATAATATGCCTGCAATCATACAGAACCAGGCTAATAATGACTAGACATCTTTTAAATTAGCATGTCCTTGTGTTCTTATATTGATTTGGATAGATTTACTATAACAGCAAAGACGAATAAACCACGTGTTTTCTATCTGCTAAACCCTTTAGAGGGCCAGAATTAGAAAAAAAAACATACTTGATACCACAGCAAAAATTAAAGCAGGGAGAAGGACTGATTTCCCCCTTTTGTTTTCAGGTTCTCTATCAAAATCACAACTTTTAATAAAAATATAGTAACAACAAATACATGTATGTTCTAAGTCCACAACAAACAACGCTTCAACTACGTCACGGGACCCTTTTCAGCTGTGCACCAGCCAGACTGTTTGACTAGTGGTGTTTCTGTAGCCGTAGGCGGCACGTGAGTTTCCAGTTTGGGGAAGTACATTTTCACCATAAAATGCACCTCTATAATAAAGCATTCCATGCATCATCGCAGACTTCTGTCCAATAGCCTCCATTCCTAATGTGATGAGTAGATTGGATAGTCATCATTTAGGCTATAATATAACACCAATCACTGTGGGCAAAAAAAAGCCTGCTGTCAACGCATGTCGAGCGCGTAGTTGTGTAGAATAGGCCCAGGCTATATCAGATATGTTTCTAGCCTTTTATAAACACATTCATGCAATTCTACTACACTTTAAATGACTGGAGACATTAGCAGAATCTTTTTGAAGACGACAAAAAATGACAGGGTTAGCGTAGCCTACTCTGCTAACAATGACAAACAGATCATATAAAAATGACGCTGTCTCCATTATAATAGGCCTACGAGAAGGAGGGACGCACAAAGCCTACAATATGACATCCATCTAACCTGGAGGAGGAAAACTAACTTTCAAGTGGCACTGACCCAACAATGATAGAGTGAATATGCGCTCCCCGGGGATATGGCTGATGCTCTCCACTGGAGCCAATAAGATAAAAGGCTATACTGTTCAATCAATTAAGATGTGCATTTATAGACTAACTATAAAGACAGATTAGAGACTATTCATTGTCTTCTCCTTCACAGCAATAACATTTGTTTCCCAAACTGTGATGAAATATTGCGATATTTAACTGACAGTCGCAACTCAATCATCTATGTGGTATTTCCCGCGCGCTGCCCAAATTTCCGGTCCTTCTGACTAGGCAATATGGAATGGTTTACATTTTTAAAGAAGTGAATGATCATCGGTGGCCAAAATCATGCTTTCTGGCGTGTAGTAGCCTATTTTGAATTATTTTATTTATTTATTAGGACTGAAGTAGGTTTACTTTGGCCTCAAGTTTTCTGAGCAAAAATGTGTATATAAATATATTTTTTATAATTTTGTGAATTGTTGTTGGACATAAGACTGTAAAAAACACCAGGAAATCAGCTCCAAGTGATTTTAATTGTGGAAATCTGTTCCCAAGTATTCCCACGCATAAGAGAGTCAACTCTGATTTATCTTATTTTAACAAATACACCAGAGAAAATGTTTCTACTGGTGTCTCACCCAAGATAGTGACCATTGTCCAGTTGTTTGTGTTACAGATCTGAGAATACAAAACTCTATTCCTCGTGTCATCATCATGAACTTAAAAAATGTCAGTGAACAGGCTTTTTAAGACCTTGATTTTAGTGGACCTTGATTGTATTTAGCTATCTCTGAACCGGATTGAGCATTGAGCCTTTTTGCTGTTGTCTTCAATACTATTGTGGATAATCATGCTCCCTTCAAAAAAATGAAGGGTTAAAGGTAGATTGAATGCCTGGTACACTTTCAGAATTATCAGAAGTATTTAATAAAAAGGGATGACTGCTTGGGTCAAGGCCAGGAACACAGGCTTAGGCCCGGACTGGCAAGCTATTAGGCATCTGAGGAATCACTGTGTAAGACAAATCAGAAAGGCTAAATCTGATTATTATGTAACCGCTCTTTCGGATTGTAATGGGAACCGGCTAAATTTCTGGAAAACTGTCAAATACCTGAAGGGTTCTAATTCCTCCCCTCTTACACAAAACAAATAAATTCAGACACTGGCCTCATGACGAGAAACAAAATGGCATCATTGATGCATTAATCACCATTTTATTTCAGAGGGCTCTCTTTTGAAAGAACTTCTAAGCCCATTCACAATGATATTGGGCTGGATGCAGATAGGGGGAAAATAGTTGAATGTTCAGAAAGATTATAGCCAAAGATTTTCTTTTAGGCTATTTACAGAAAAAATAAGTCCTGGAGCTTAGACAACAAGAAATCCACAGGGGCGCGACCAATTGGATCCCTGTCCTGCTTATTAAATGTGCAGCGCCCATCATTGTGTTTGAAAAGAAGGTTGACGACATCCGATCCTCGTTTGTTAAGTCTAATAACACTGCTGGTCCTGCTCACACTGCCCTACCCTATGCTTTGACTTCTTTCTCCCCTCTCTCTCCAGATAAAATCCTGCGACTTGTGACTGCAGGCGCCCAACAACCTGCCCGCTTGACCCCATCCCCTCCTCCCTTCTCCAGACCATCTCCGGTGACCTTCTCCCCTACCTCACCTCGCTGATCAACTCATCCTTGACCGCTGGCCATGTCCCCTTCCGTCTTCAAGAGAGCGAGAGTTGCTCCCCTTCTCAAAAAACCAACACTCGACCCCACTGATGTCAACAACTACAGACAGTATCCCTTCTTTCTTTTCTTTCCAAAACTATTGAGCGTGCCGTCTTTAGCCAACTCTCTTGCTATCTCTCTCAGAATGACCTTCTTGATCCAAACCAATCAGGTTTCAGGACTGGTCATTCAACTGAGACTGCTCTTCTCTGTGTCACGGAGACTCTCCGCACTGCTAAAGCTAACTCTCTCTCCTCTGCTCTTGTCCTTCTAGACCTGTCTGCTGCCTTTGATACTGTGAACCATCAAGATCTCCTCTCCACCCTCTCGAGATGGGCATCTCCGGCGCGGCGCACTCCTGGATTGCGTCCTACCTGACCGGTCGCTCCCCCCCCCCCACCAAGTGCGTGGCGGGAAGCTGTCTCCGCACCACGTGCTCTCACCACTGGTGTCCCCCAGGGATCGGTTCGGGCCCTCTCCTTTTCTCCCTATACACCAAGTCACTTGGCTCTGTCATATCCTCACATGGTCTCTCCTATCATTGCTACGCTGACGATACACAACTAATCTTCTCCTTTCCCCCTTCTGATAACCAGGTGGCGAATCGCATCTCTGCATGTCTGGCAGACATATCAGTATGGATGACGGATCACCACCTCAAGCTGAACCCTGGCAAGACGGAGCTGCTCTTCCTCCCGGGGAAGGACTGCCCGTTCCATGATCCCGCCATCACGGTTGACAACTCGCGTGTGTCCTCCTCCCAGAGTGCGAAGAGCCTAGGCGTGACCCTGGACAACACCCTGTCGTTCTCCGCCAACATCAAGGCGGTGACCCGCTCCTGCAGGTTCATGCTCTACAACATTCGGAGAGTGCGACCCTGCCTTACACAGGAAGCGGCGCAGGTCCTGGTCCAGGCACTTGTCATCTCCCGTCCTGGACTACTGCAACTCGCTGTTGGCTGGGCTCCTGCCTGTGCCATTAAACCCCTACAAACTCATCCAGAATGCCGCAGCCCGTCTGGTGTCAACCTTCCCAAGTTCTCTCACCGTCACCCCCCTCCTCCGCACACTCCACTGGCTTCCAGTTGAAGCTCGCATCCGCTACAAGACCATGGTGCTTGCCTATGGAGCAGTGAGGGGAACGGCACCTCTGTACCTTCAGGCTCTGATCAGTCCTACACCCAAACGAGGACATTGCGTTCATCCACCTCTGGCCTGCTGGCTCCCCTTCCTCTGCGGAAGCACAGCTCCCGCTCAGCCCAGTCAAAACTGTTCGCTGCTCTGGCACCCCAATGGTGGAACAAGCTCCCTCACGACGCCAGGACAGCGGAGTCACTCACCACATTCCGGAGACATTTGAAACCCCACCTCTTTAAGGAATACCTGGGATAGGATATATAAGTATTCCTTCTAACCCCCCCCCCCCCCCCAAATTGTAAAGTGGTTATCCCACTGGCTATAGGGTGAACGCACCAATTGTGAGTCGCTCTGGCTAAGAGCGTCTGCTAAATGACGTTAATGTGCCTTGAGCAAGGCACTTAACCCTAATTGCTCTGTAAGTCGCTCTGGTTAGAGCGTCTGCTAAATGACTAAAAATGTAAAATGTAAATGTAATTGTTGGCTCAATAACCCACATGTTTTATTTAACATTGTTATCAGGAAATATTCAAAAAAGTATGGAAATCAGCTAGTAGTGATCTCAATATTTATCGCCCAGTTCAAAGGCTTCCTTGTCTAGATAAGATGATGAATCCTTGGTAAATGTACAACTTTTTTTCTTTCTGAGAAATGCATTTTGAATTTAAACCAATCAGGGCCTGGGCATAGCAATATTAAAGCAACCACTTTAGTTGTTAATGATCTTGTCAATGCTTTAGACACTAAAATGAAATGTGCTGCTTGTTTGTGGACCTGTCAAAAGCTTTCGATACTGTTGATCATGCTATTTTGTTGAATAAATTGTCCTCGATAGGCCTTGAGCTCTGACGCCGCTCATGGTTTCATGATTGTCTTAGTGACAGAACTCAGGCCATCGTGATTGATGGGGTTAAGTTATTTTCTGAAGTACCACAGCGATCGATTTCGGGACCTGTTCTCGTCACTCTTTATATAAACACCATGGTCAATCTGTAAAAAAAAAAAGTTAACTTCATCTATACTAATATGTATGTTATCGGCACAACTGTTGATCTGGGCTGTATCAAAACTACAGTCAGATTTTATAGCTCGCAGGAATCCCTTGAGGATTTGAGGATAAAAACTTGTGCTTAATATTGAATTTACCACTGCTCCAACAAGTTGTAGAAAACATCTCAAGGATGATCAATGGAAACAGGATGCACCTGAGCTCAATTCAAGTCTCATAGCAAAGGGTCTGAATACTTATGTAAATAAGGTATGTTTTTTTATTTTTAAGCAAATTTCCAAAAATGTCTAAACCTCGTTTTCTCTTTGTCATTATGGGCAGATTGATGAGGGGGAAAAAAAATATTTAATCAATTTAGAGTAAGGCTGTAACGTAAACAAAATGTGCAAAAAGTGAAGTGGTCTGAAAACTTTCCGAATGAACTGTTAGTATTTAATGAAAGGAAGTCAGGCTAGCGAGCAAGCATTTTAGCCAGGTAGCCTAGGACAACAAAAACTACAAGGCTCATAGACCGTTTGGGCAACATGAAAGAGGAGGAGACGGCCTTGGCGTTTCTCTACCAGTAGAGTGAGACATGACTGTTCTACTTGCACGCATCCACACACAAACAGATATCAGTGCCATGGACAGCCACATCATATTTAGCTTATGTTGATTGCACTAAATAGTTGTTGGTATCTTTAAGTTGTCACTGTAATTAGACCAAGCATAGATGATTAGATTGATGTTGATTTGTAGGGTGGCGGCAGGTAGCTTAGTGGGTAAGAGCGTTGTGCCAGTATACCGAAAGGTCGCTGGTTCTAATCCCCGAGCCGACTAGGTGAAAAATCTGTCGATGTGCCCTTAAGCAAGGCACTTAACTCTAATTGCTCCTGTAAGTCGCTCTGGATAAGAGCGTCTGCCTAAATGACTAAAATGTAAATATTGAAATGGTGCTGTGGGCATAGTGGAGGCAGCTGCTGTTTTCTTTGTGACTTGTGGTAACACTCCATGGTTTAAAAATCAATAGTTGTTAGTAGTCTGAAAATGTCGGAAACATGACCTTGCTTGACCCCTGCTGTAGGTCATGGAACTGTTTGTTACATGTAATATGTTTTGTAGACTTCACTGACAGATGTTGCTCTTCGGTTTGGTAATGAAACAAATGTGTGGTTGAATTGATTCTGCCACTGTGTCTTTCTTATTGTCTCGGCCTTCAGCCAATATCACGGTGGTACAAGGCATATGAACTAACAGGTTATAGCTCAAACAACCCAATTATCACAACACATAGGTTGTAATATGTTTTTGGCTTCCCCCAGTGATGTTCTTTTTTTTTTTTACCCATGCACCGCTACTGGTAAGAGGTATTTATATTCACCGGGACCACCCATACGTTAAAAAAAATAATAAATAATGTATGCACGCATGACTGTAAGGTCGCTTTGTTTTTGTTATAAAAGCGTCTGCTAAATGGCATACTTTTACATACATACAACTGACGTACAGTACTTTCGAAAAGACAAACCCAAATCTCTAGCTATGTGACTTGTAAAATATTTGTTCGCGTTCTTCAATCACTCGGTTGGACACAAAAACAACACATAGCAACCATCACCAAACGTGGTAATATCTTGATAGATTTGTTAACTACCACGTTAGGGACAGTGTCTTTCGATATTATAAAAGTGTAAACGTGCTGCTCCATTACATACCTGTAGTAATAAAATACAAACAGACACAAAGGTTATCCTCTTGACAGCACAGTTCTGGCGCTTTTTGTACATTCTGAAGAATGGTGTGCGCCTGCCCGGAACTACTTCTTCTTCTCCTTTGGAGTTTAACTGCGGTTGGCATCAAATATGTTGCATTACCGCCCCCAGCTGTACTATAATATAAATCAATTATACTTTGTAAATACAAAATGAAAAAAATTGGGGACTACACAGAAAATGAAAAAATATACCCGCCCGCCCCCCCCCAAAAAAAAAATTACTTTCCAACTAAACTCTACACTAATTAAAAAACACACTACCCCATTCCACTACTTTGACCCTATCTGCTCCTGCACCATGCCAACGGAATGGGAAGCGCGGGACACCACACTCAAACACACCCTGTAGCTCTTCTGAAATCAGATATCGTAATACCCAAAAAATACTTCTCTGCAGCGCCATCCACAACATTTATATTCTGTGATTTACGTTCCATCTCTGCAGTACAGTTAATAACCATTGCTATGAACGTTAAGAAGCCCAACCTTACATCACTCGTTGGCCTATCCCTCTGTGCTGGCACAGACCTTACACGGATCCTCTCAGGATCCCTCCCCCTTGACCCGTCCTCCTCTACTTTCTTCACTGCTTTCAGCATACTACACCCCCTGCACTCCTCTAACCTAACTGTCTCTACCATGGGCACCCGTACAAATAAAACACTTATTCTCCTGATACTTACTAAACGACACAGTTATTTGTTCTCATGCCCCTTCTGCACACTTACTCACACCTAGGAATATTTACATTTTAGTCATTTTAGCAGACGCTCTTATCCAGAAACAACTTAGTTAGTGAGTGCATTATATTTTTTCATACTGGTCCCCCGTGGGAATCGAACCCACAACCCTTGCGTTGCAAGCACCATGCTCTACCAACTGGAGCTACACGGGACGAATATCCTCCAACAACACTGCTGCCACACGCCCATAAGCTTTGCACCTGGTACCATAGCAACATCTATGGGGACATGATTAACAACTAATAATTATTATTCTCTGTATAATGACGTTCACACAAATGTAATGTGAACTGACACTATTCAGTATAAGGATCTTATAAGAGCTCAATACGGCCTCTTATCAATTCATCATCTGTATGCCACAAACCTACTGTATGGTTAGTTAACTGGAGAAAAAATACAAGGGGGGACTCACGTCTTCCACACAAAATATAAAAACAGATCAACAAAAAAAACAACCGACTCCTTCAGTCCAATCCAAATCACATCCCGGACTCAGGTGCCTGGGAGGGGGGGGTAAACATCTTCAGGCAGGATTCCCTGCAACGCTTCGGCTGTTAATTCCTGAAGACTCAAAAAAAACATTCAGCCGCACATACAATTACAGTACGTCCCAGTTTCTTAGACTTCTTGTCGTTTGGGCAGTAGAAATACTCACTTGCGCAATAAATGACACAAAAATCCACCTTCTTTACAATCAGTGTATCAGTATCCCTAAAATAGCAGAACAAACAACATTTTGTATCTCAAACCAGGCTGAGGGGGCATCCACTGCAATAGCTTCCTCAGCCTGATTCACGCACTCTCCTCTGAAACAGTTGATGTTGAGATGTGTCTGTTACTTGAACTCTGTGAAGCACTTATTTGGGCTGCAATTTCTGAGGCTGGGAAACTCTAATGAACTTATTCTTCTGCAGCAGAGGTAACTCTGGGTCTTCCACCTTTCCTGTGGCGGGTACTCATGAGTGCCAGTTTCAACATATCGCTTGATGGTTTTTGCGACTGCACTTGAAGGAAACTTTCAAAGTTCTTCATATTTTCAGGATTGACTGACCTTCATGTCTTAAAGTAATGATGGACTGTCGTTTTCTCCTTTGATTATTTGAGATGCTGTTCTTGCCATAATATGGACTGGGTCTTTTACCAAATAAGGCTATCTTCTGCATACCCTGGAATTAGTAGGTGTGTCCAAACTTTTGACTGGTTACTGTATATATATTAAAAGCATAATCAATATTTAAAATAAATTATCAACACAGTAATAAGTTTGGTAAATGGCTAGTAAAACGAATTCATAATAAAATATAAAATCTAGAGGTATAAATTAGGGTGTAACGATCCATCTACTACATCGATGTATCGATTTATATTCATAATGATCCAACTACATCGATCTTGTGCTCGGCGGCCGTTGGCCTTTGGACAACATATATCGATCTAACATCGTTTTTAAAATGTAATAAATCGATTGTATCGATACTAGGAAATAACCCATTGGATTTAAGCACGTCAGACTTTACTATGCAGGGGTGCACATAAATGGTACGCAGCTACGCAAGCGCGAAAAAAATCAGGAATGCTTAATGCCACTTGTGTACTACGCGCCTTTGCGTACTTGACGATCTTACTCATCTAACCTTACACATGACCATTGTTGCTTGTCAAACTACTGTCAGGATGTCCAAAAAGCAACAGACATTAAGCAGATTCTTGGCGTTTCGCCACCTACAAAGAAAACGCCAACTGGAGCCAGAGCCGAAGAAAACTAACGATGAGCGCATGAAATGTGTGCAAGATTTGCCGCTCAAATCCACATATAGCAGACAAAACAGGTGCATGTTTTATAAAGGCTCAAAGAATTTCAACCATCCTTTATTGACAAACATGAAAAGAGCAAGGGAGCACACGAATGTGGCGCAAAAGCCATTGCTTAAAAGCTAGCCGAGAATAAAATGTCCAGTCGCCCACTGCCAGATGGCGAGACAAGCTGGAATGAAGAACAGCGGCAAAGCTCTGTTTAATATCTGTCTCTTTCCATAAAGCTAACATCAGAGCCATCAAAAAGCAGCCCCCAAAATTCAGCGGACGGCAACTTGGCTCGTAACTCTCTGCTGATGGTATCGTGAGCGATGCTAGAGCAAAAAAAACTGCTGCACGGAATAAAGCTATGTGAAGAAAATGGGGATACCAGATGGTCTGCATGGAGGCATGAAACACTGTTAAAAATATCAAGACTATTGCCAGCCATTAAAATGCAACTGGGTTACCAGGTATTTATTCAGTCACACTGGTTGAAATTTTTGCATAAAAGGTTACTGAATCGATTTCAAGTCACTGAATCGTTTCGGATCGTATCGTTCTAAATGAACCAATATCGTCCTTGAATCGTTTAATTTTTTGACAACCACGAATCGTGATACAAATCGAATCGTTGTAAAAACAAATCGTTACACCCCTAGTATAAATACATTGGCTGCCTTTTGATACATTGTTATTATTGTATTACTAATATAACATAAGATTAAATAATTCCACTTTCCAAAATGATTGCCTACACCAGAATTTACTCCACTTGAGAAATAATCAAAAGAAGTAGATAGCAGATAAAACCACTAATTGTTAAAACACTAGTTGTTATGAGATCATGAAATAGTCCAGGGTAATCCATTTTCTACTCATTGCCAGGTCAACCTGGGGCCAACATCCATTAATCTGAAGTTTAAACCTGCGTCATGGCCTAGGTTAAATTAAGCCTTCACTTAGATCAGTGGCGAACCGTGACTATAGGTACCAAGGCCTTCAGAGGGACCAAAAATCTACCAATACGTTAAATAAATAAAAATGTCATGAAAAAGAACAGAAAACAAAGCATCACTTAATACGCCAGACAATTATATTATTCTGTAGTCGGGCCATTCTAGTTTCTAGTGAAGGAGGAGCAAATGCTTTTTGATGACATTATGAATTAATCAAACAGGCGCGCCGCTCGGGCTGCCGCGGACACAGACAGAACCCGCATGGACCAAAAAACATGACACAAGAATTTAGAAATTTGGGGCCCCACAGTATGGCAGCTCTGCTTTTTAGCCCAAGCAACTTTTCAGTATTTTTAAATTATTTTTTCCCGTTTTTTTTTTTTGTTATGAC
>CM072220.1:71417543-71478048 GCA_036851935.1 Coregonus suidteri
TATTTTTTTTTAATTTCACAATTAAAAACGATTTAAAAAGCCATGGAAAATCAGTGTTTCTCGTCAAAGGGTTTTGAATATTTCGCTTTGTGATGTGTACTTTTGGGTGCAAACTAAAAATGTAATACAATTAAACTCTATTTGACTGGTACGGGTTTTCTTCTTTTTTTAAAGCCCAAAAACCCTGTGTGTGAGGTGTATATTTTTGTTTCAAAGTGATTTTTTAAGACTACCAAGAAACACTCCGGCCCGTTTTAGCCCACGCAGTAAAATTTCAATAAAAAACTTTTATTGCGGGTCCGGGGAAAAGAAACATGGGAATATTTGACCCAAAAAAGGCACCACTTGAAGGTTTGGGATCAATACTTTTTGATAGGGGACTGCATTTCCCCTTTGCTTGAGAATCTTTAATTTATTTATCAAAAACACAGGGAGTAAAACTCGTCCACGTCTGATGGAGTACACCCTTTTCTCATGGGAACTGAAAAAAAAATTATATTTATATAAACCGAAAAGAAAAACCCTGTTATCGTAAAGGATGTGTGTGGTTTTGAGTCTGTACCCCCAAGACTAACAAAAAAAGGGAGCCAGAACAAAAATCAATGGAAAAAAAGGGTACATCTCATTTAAACGTGCAAAGAACCATATATGTGCATTTTTTTAAAAAAAGTAGTACACAGAAGCATCTTTTAAAAACATTTAGAAAAAAAAATGATTTCAGTATTTCAACCGTAAAATCCAAAATTGGTATATACACATTTTAAAAACAGATAAATATTTGATTATAAAAAAGGGAACAGTATGACTTGTATGGTTCTTCACTGAAAGGGGTTCATTTTTATCCTCAAAATCAGGGGTGCAAATCATTTTAGCTCAGGGGCCACATGGAGGAAAAATTATTCCCAAGGGGCCGGGACCGGAAAAAATCAGGGTAAAAAAATTTAAAAACACAACTTCAGTTGTTTTCTTTTTTTTAAATACGATCAACTACAACAAAAAGCTGGGCCTGAGGAAAAGGTTTTTCCAAAAAAGTACAAGCCAAATCACTTTTTAACAAAAAACAAGTCAAGTTTTTTGAAATTTCTAAAAAAAAAAAACACCAAACACACAATACCTCAGGATAAAAGAACTTTTTCAAATCACAGAATATATCAGGGTTTTTTCTCGGCAGAAATGTAGATAAAAATAATGAAACCCTTTTCCCCAAACAAGTGCAAGAACCACAGAGTCAAAAAAGGTTTTAAATATCAAAAAAAATAAAAACAATAAAAAAAATAGCATATAAAATAAAAAAAATACAGTGGGGAAAAAAAAGTATTTAGAGCCCCCAATTGTGCAAGTTCCCCCCTTTAAAAAGATGAGAGGGCCGTTTTTTTAAATCATAGGTACACGTCAACTATGATAGACAAATGAGGGAAAAAAATCCGAAAACCCATTGTGGATTTGTAATGAATTTTTTTCAAATTATGGGGGAAAAAAAAGGGATTGGTCACCTACAACAAGCACGATTTCGGGTTCTCACAGACCTGAATTTTCTTTAAGAGGTCCCTGTCCTCCACTCTTTACCTGTATTAATGGCACCTTTTTAAAATTATTTCAGTAAAAAAGACCCTGTCCACAACCTCAAACAGTCACACTAAACCCAACTATGGCCAAGACCAAGGCGCAAAGGGCCCCGAAACAAATTTATAGACCTGCCCCAGGGGGGAAAACTGAATCTGCAATAGGTAAGCGCTTGGTTTGAAAAAATAAAATTGGGAGAAATTTATTAGGAAATGGAAAGAATACAAGACCATGATAATTCCCTCATCTGGGGGCCCCCACGCAAGATTCCCCCCGTGGGGACAAAATGATAAAAAGAACGGTGAGCAAAAACCCCAGAACCACAGGGGGGGGATATGAATGACCTGCAGAGAGCGGGGACAAAGTAAAAAAACTATCATCAGAAACAACTACCCGCCAGGAACTAAAATCCTGCAGTGCAGACGTGTCCCCCTGCTTAAGCCATAATTCCGGGCCCGTCAAAGTTTGCTAGAGTGCATTGGATACCAGAAGAGGTTTGGGAGAAGTCTATGTAGATGAAACCAAAATAGAACTTTTTGGAAAAAAACCAAACTCGTCGTTTTTGGAGGACAAAGAATCGAGTTGCACCCAATGCCCCCAACCCTACTGTAAGATGGGGGTGGAAACATCTGTTTGGGGCTTTTTTCTGCAAAGGGCCCGGGCGACTGATCTGTGAAAGGGAAAAAATGAAAGGGGGCCCGTATCTGAGTTTTTAGTGAAAACCTCCTCCACAGCAAGGGATGAAAATGAAAAGTGGCTGGGGGCTTTAGCAGACAATGATCCCAAAACACCGGGGCAACGAAGGGTGGCTTCGTAAAAAAAGCATTTCAAAGGTCCTGGGGTTCCCCAGCCAGTTCCCGATCCAACCCCCCTAGAAAAAATTTTTTGGGGGGTTTTTAAAATCTTTTTTGCCCAGCGAAGCCCAAAATATCACGCTTAGAGGAGTCTCATGGGGAATGGGCCAAAAAACCCAACAACAGTGGTGGAAAAACCCTTGTAAGATTACGAAAACTTTTTTCCTGTGTCCTTGAACAAAGGGGAAAAACAAAATTGAGAAAAATTTTGTTATTGACCAAAACTTTTTTTCCCCCATAATTTGCAAAAAATTAAAAAAATCCTACAAGGTTTTTTCGGAATTTTTTTTCTCATTTTTTCTGTCATAGTTTAGTTTTTACCTATGATGAAAAATTACAGGCCTCTTCATCTTTTTTAATGGGGAATTGCAAATTGGGGCTGACTAAAAACTTTTTTTCCCCCCGTTTAAAAAAATAAAAATTAAAGCTTTCCCCAAAATCCCCTAACAGTCCCTTATTTATCTTTGAACCGCTTTATGTCGCCCACTGTTGGGGTCGGCACACATTTTTTAGACAGGGGGAAATGAGCTGCACACCACCGGGAAGTTGGTTCCCACAATGACGCTTCAACTTGAAAGAAAGTATGCTTCTAATATGGTTTTACAAATTTGTTGCGCCCTTGCAGCTGTTTGTTCAAATTATTCGGTGCTCTGTAACTCCACCATAAATGAAGGTCGGGATCCATTCTGCGGAATGAATTCTAACATGGTTTGCCCTTTTCTTTCCTGAACGTTCCTTTTTCCGTAAAACAAAGAAAGCCCCTCAGCAAAACACCTCGGCTAACCTCTTTCCCCAGGGGGTTGGAAAGGCCATAGATGGGTCTTTTCCTGGAAAACTGTCAAAAAGAGGTGATTAGGTTCTGGATCGGGGTGAAATTAAACAGTTTTTGGTGAACCCCCCTTCATGACGTTTTTCCATCTTTAAAGACTTGCAAACACAAAAGTCCCGGTACAAAATACAGTAAAAATCAAAAAAATCAGTCCCCATTTGCAGATTGCACTTTTCTGAACTTGTCACAACGCCTCTTTTTTCCCGATCATTGAGGGCGCACCATTGTGCCAGGGGGCGCGCGGGACCATCCACTCCGACCCTGTCCACGGCCGCGGGGCGGTAAAAATATCAGCGCTGTCGTTGTATCTGTTGGGACCAACTCCACAAACTCCCGGGGGAGTTCAAATTTTCATCAACTCGTGATGGCCCTTGTGCAAAAATTGTAAGTCCCCTGCTTTTTATCAAATTTCAACCGAAAAGCAAAAAAGACTTTACTTTTTGCTTCAACTGGCTGTCCAAATCCCCCGAAAAAAATCGGAAAAACCTGCTGCAACGGGGTTTTTTTGTCAGGCTGATATTTGCAAAAGCCTGCCGCTTTTCGGGCACCAAACCCCGTGCCTTATCATGCTGTTTTTACAAATTTACCCTCATAAATGGGTTTTTAACCACTGCGATTTCATTGCAAAGAGGTAGTAGCTTCCTGCAGCGTCATGATTCCGGCTGTGAGTAAAACACAGACTGCTGTTTTTCGACCCGCCAACAATTTTATTCACCTTCTCTCATCTCCCCTTCCCCTTTAAAATTTGTATATTTGTCGGCAGAAAAACCCCTAGTGGGGACGAAAGGTTAATTCTTTCAGCACTGCAACATGTCGAAACAAAACAAAAGCTTTCCCATTAATTCCCTGATTAAATAGGATGACAATTTTTCTTGGAAACTTGCACTCTGCGTCCATTTTCCTTTGTTGAAGAGACATTTGGGGCAATGAGGGGGCCAAAGCACATAATGTTAAAAGAGAAGCCGAATTAATTCGCGGCAAACAAAAAGCTCATTTGGGTGCAGTGCTTGACCTACTTGCCTGCCCCGGTATAAAAGTTTGCTTGCTTTAACACAAATTGCTTTGCGCCCATCCAGGGACGCAATTTTGGAAACAGCTGTTTATTTTATTAAAAAAAAATTCCCAGCGCTTTTTTAAATACTTAAAAAAAAATTTTAATATATTTTTTTTTTTTCATCTGGGGGCCCGGGAAATTAAAACCCGTTTGCGGGCCTGATGGGGGCCCCGGGGGGGCCGTGGGTTTTTACCCCCCTGTTTTTAAATGTTTTTTTAAAAATTTCCATTTTCAAAGTTGCAGTGGGAGGTTTAAATTTCATTACAGTGAGCATTTGGTTTCTCTTTTCAGCATTTGGTCATGAAAGGGGCATAACCATTTTAAAAAACCCTTTTTCCTTTCTTACAGAAAAAATAAAATTTTTGGCTCATTTGCAAAAAAATTAAAGGGGAAAATCACAATGCCCACCAAATAACAAGCAAAAAATTTAAAAAAACCAAGAAAAACGGGAAAACTTGTGACCATATATAATAAAAAAAAAGGGACGGTTTTATAAAACCAGTCTTTTTCATTGAACAGGACCGGGAAAAAAGGGGACAAAAATCAATAAAAGGTTTGAAAAATTAACCTGAAAATTTCAAAATGGATCGGGAAAATACATGAGGGGCAGGGGGGGCGAGGAGGCCCCGTTTGAGGGTGCAGATTAGGGGTTTTGGAATTAAAACGGGAGATGCCCAAACTTGTAAAAGTGACCTGGGACGGGGTCATATGGAACCCCCCCTTTTGGAAATGTGAGGCCCACCCCCCCTTTCCCCTTTGGCGGGAATCACCCCTTTGGGGAAACCAACCACAAACAAAGGATTTTTCCCGGTCTAAAAATGTAAGGCATTTTTTAAAAGGAAAAACAAACGGGGGCCTCCCTTTAAACTAAACCATTTAAAATCCCCTTTCAAACCATGGGAACTAGAGAGATACTTTTCAGAAATCTTACCCAGTCGATTTACTGGCCCTATTTGCAAAAACCCCCGGAAAATCCATACACGCTTTGCCGGGAAAAGGGCTTTTCACTCCATGCCAGAGAAAAAAACCAAAAAAGTTTCCCCCCGGGCCCTAGATGCCCTGAGTCCCGGGGATTTGTTTTGTTTTCAAGGTGGCGGGTTGCAACTATGAGCATTTTTCCACAGAAATTTTCAGACAAAGACATGATGGGGATGTTGGGGAATACGGGGCCCAGGGCTAGGTAATCAGAAAATAATATTCCGTAAAGTTTTTACGGGTTTAAATTTCTGGGTCTCTGGGGGGCCAGAAAAAAAATGTTTTTGGGGTTTCAAATTTTTAAACAATTTTTCTCTAAAAGGGAAAACTAACCCCCCCAAAAACCCATAGGGGAAACCTTTTTGGGTGAACCAAAAATTACCTACCATAAATAAAAAAAAAAAATTTGGTTTTAACATTTTCTGGAAAAATAAAACTCACAGGATTTAAACTTAATCAAAAATTTATATCCCACTGAAGATAGAATAATACGGGGTTTTTTCCTTTCACTGTCTTTTTCTGAGGGGCATTTAGGATGTTTTTCCCTTTTCTTTTTAAAGGGGACTGTTGATTACTACTTTTTTCATTGGCCTAATGTAAAGTGCTCCCAAAGGTCTGCTGATGGGGGTTACCAAACGGGGGCGGACCGGGGAAGGGCCTTGGTGGGGAGGGATGTACCCCCGGGAAAACTCAAAGTAAATTTGGGACAGCTGCAGCCAGAGGGATAAATGGTTTTGAAAGGGAAAGGTCAAAGACGGGTAAAAGGGGAAAAGGGATAAAAAGCAAAATAAAACCACCAGTAAAATTTTGGGACACCCTTTACCATTCAAGGGTTTTTTTCTTTTTTTTTTTTACATTGTGGACTTTAATAGTAAAGGGACATCAAAAACTAGGGAAAAAAAAAACAAAAGGGGGAAAACCATGTAGTAACCAAAGAAAGTTTTAAACAAATCAAAAAAATTTTTATATTTGAGTTTCTTCAAATAGCCATCTTTTGCCTTGAGGGAAACCCTTTGCCCCACCCCCCCCTTGGAATTTTTTTTAAACCCCAGCTTAAATAAAGGAAAGAAACCTGGAATGCTTTTAAATTTAACAAGGTGGCCTTTTGGAAAAAAGTTAATTTTTTGGAATTTATTTTTTTTTAATGAGGTTGACCAATCATTTGGGTGTTGGGGACAAGGTGGGGGGAAAAGTATCCCCGAAGTAGCCCTTTTTGAAAAAAAAGACCAAGTCCTATTATGGCAAGAACACCCCCCTTCCCAAATAAGCAAAGGGGAAACGAAAATTTCCATCATTATTTTAAGACATGAAGGCAGTCAATACGGAACATTTCAAAAAACTTTTTGAAAAATGGTTCCATGGGGAAACCCCCCACGGGAATAAAAAGGCCCCAAGGGATTTTACCTTTTGCTTTTAGGGAAAAATTTCATTAGATTTAAACCAGCCCAAAAATTTTTGAAAACCCAAAATTTTAAATAAATTTCACAGGGGTTCAAGAAAAAAGGGAAACTTTCTAAAACGTAAAATTGTTCAGGGGGGGATGGGTGAATCGGGGCTTCATGGGGGAATTGCTGCAAAAAAAAACCACTACAAAAGGGGGACCCCCAATAAAATTAAGAGACTTGTTTGGGGCCAAAAAAAAACACGAGAAATGGACTTGGGAAACCGGGTTTTGGGGGAAATCTGTTTTTTGTTTCGGGGAGCCCAAAATTGGAGATTTTTTTTTTAAAACCCGTGTTTTCGTTTTTTTTTGATACGCGGGTTGGGGGAACGGAGGGATTCCGCTGTTATTTCCCCCCGGTAAAAGCATGGAGGGGGAGGTGTTAGGTGTTTTTGCTGGGGGGCCCACTGTCTGTGATTTTTTTGGGGAATTAAGGGAAACACTTAAACCACCCATGGCTACCACACCCATTCTCCCACCCAATACGAAAATTCCCATCGGGTTTTGGGTTTTTAGTGGGATATAAATTTGTTTTTAAAACAGGAAAAATAAACCCAAACCCCACCTCCAGGCGTGTAAGGGCTATTTTCCAAGAAGGAGAGTGAGGAGTGTTTGCATCAAAATGACCTGGCCTAACAAATCCCCCGACCTAAACCCCCCCAAATTGAGGGGGTTTTGGGGTTTGAGGGGGGCGGAAAGAGTAAAAGGAAAAGCACCCAAAAAAACAAGGGCTCAGAAAATTTTTGGGGGAACTATTTTAAAGAATTTGGGGAAAAAAAGCGTTCCCAAGGGGGAAGCTGGTTGAGAGAATGCCAAAAGGTTTGTATAAAGCTGTAAAAAAAGGAAAAAAGGGTTTGGCTATTTTAAGGAATCTTAAATATAAAAATATATTTTAAATTTGTTTTTTTCATTTTTTTGGGTACTACTGATTCCATTGGGTATTTAATAGTTTTGAGGGTTTTCAATATTTAAATGGGAATTTTTTAAAAAATAAAAAAAAACCCTTTAATTAGTAGGTGTGTCCACACTTTTGCCCGGTACTGTATACCACACAGACCCAGAGAAAAAAGGGGCAACAAACCCCAAATTTTTCATTGAAAACCTACAATAAAATTTTCAAGCTAAACAAATTCAGCCCGCCCCTCAGTTTCCCAAAAAACAATTTATTTTTATCAAGAGATAAAAATGCCCTCCCCTAAAAAAATTGTGGAAATGGATTGTGGTTTACAAAAATGTAAAATGTAAAAAATAATTTTATTGTATCTCATGGCCCCCTTTCATATGTTTTTTATTGGGGGTTTTTTTTAAAAAATTTCTTTCCAGTGTATTTTTTTTTGACTGAAGGGGGGTTTTTTAAAAATCAAGGGCAAAAAAATACTGGGCCCCTAGATTACCCCAGCATTTCAGCTTACTTAGAGAACTTTCAATTGCTATTTTACTGTGGCCCCAAAGGACTTTTTAATAATTTAAATGCTCACCGCACGTTAAATGTTTAACAAGAGATTTAAAACCAAGTTTATGATGCGTTCCCTGACCAAATAAAAACACTGGTTTTTCCTCAAAAAAAGCCTTTGTTTTCCCCTCATCATGTTTATTTTGGAGGTTAATTTTAGAAAAAATGGTGCACTTAGCAAAAACTTAAACAGACTAGGCGTAGCTGTAGGATCCCTTTAAAGGGAAAGGGAAAAATATGAGTTTTCCCCAAAAGTAAGGTTTCAAAAACAAAATGTTTTCATGGAAACATAGGGGTTCTTATTTTGAAATTAATGTGATTAAAATTTCGACAACATTTTTTAAAGTAAATTTTGAATTTTAAATTAAAACAACATGTGGAAAAAGTGATCATTGTGAATTTTTTTCCAAAAACCATTTATTTTTACATGTGGGAAAAAAGTGTTTTTTTTCTGTAAGGGGGTTTTTAGGGGGCCATGAAAATCATGGTTTCAATTTCCCCCATGAAAAATTTAATTTTTGGGTTTTAAAAAGGGAAAATTTAAAAAAGGGGAAAGAAAGGAAAAGGGGAGACCCCGATTTTTCCCCTTCACCCCAAACCTTTTTGGCCCCGGGGAAAAGCTTTGGGATGGGGATGGGGGTTTTGGGGTTTTGGCAAGTCATCGGTGATGGGGTTTGGGGAGGGGGGTGGTACCTGTAAAAATTTTTTCCCCCCGGAGAGAGATTGAGAGAGAATAACAATGTCCCTGATGCAATTTATTTTCCCGGATTTTTAAGCAGGAGGGAACCTTTTCCTTTTGGGAGTAAGTTAAGGGCTGGTTCCCCGATTCAAATTTGCCATGGATTTACAAGGGCCTTAGAAGTTTTTCAAGAACACAAACAGATTTGGGACCAGGGTTTCCATGCAGCAAAAATAGGAGGGAAAAAGTTGACAAAAAACAACATGTGAGCATAAAAAACAGCAAAACCCTCTTTTGGTGGGGGCAGTTTAAAGGGTTTTGAAAATAGAAGGAAAGGGAAAAGATTTACTGTCAGGCATGGGCGGATGCGAAACTTTTATTAGAAATTAACATTTTGGGGAATGGGGTTCCAAACCTTGCAATGAAAACCCCAATTTTCAGTCGTAGAAGTAGGCCATCTTTTGGACAGAAAATGTTTCCCTTTAATGTTGGACAGTCCCGGGGAAAGACCCATGTGGGACTAGAATATCAAAATGGAGGAAAAACCAAAAACTGACCGCATAGAATCAAAGATCATAGACGGAATGCATAAAAATGACATCAAATTTGTAATAAAAAACACCTTTTTTAAATAAATTTGTTTTTTAAGTGTTTGTTTGGGGGGGGATAATGTGTGTTTATCACTTCAGAGATATGTTGTAAATTTTTGAGGAAGATTTAAAAAAAGAGAATTAAAAAGGAAAGCCCTTTTATAAGAATGTTTCTGGTACATTTAAGTGCATAATGGCAAAAACCCCCTCTAAAGGGCAGTGCTTTTTCTTTTTTTTTCCCTTTGGGCCAGGGCCCAAAAAAAATCTTTTGCTTTTACCCCACCAAGGTCCCCTTGGGAAAACCTTCCCCCCGTTTAAAAACCCCCCTGAAGGGAAAAATTTCTGAGGGGGTTTTGCATGGATTGCCCCCTGTTTCTCTTGGGGTTTGGTATAGGGTTTTTGGGAAAATATAAATAAATGAGAGTTTCCCCCATTGCTTAGTCCCGTTTTGGGGTCAATTGGGGAAGAGCCCTGAAAGCTTTCAAATGCCAGGGTTGTTTGGGGTTTTATTTCCCCGGGGGGGGAGTACGGGGGGAAAAAATATGAAAAAAAGTAAAGCACTCCCACTGGGGAAGCGCTCTTGATAAGGATTTGTAAATGAAAGGAAATATTAAAAACCCCAAAAAAAGTTGGGAAAAAAAATTTTTCAAAACGCCCTGAGGAACCAAAACACTGCATAAATTAGGGGACGGTTAAAACTCAGCTAGCATCATGAGAGGCCCTTTTTTAGGTTTTTAAAACCCTTTTTTTCCCCTCTACTACAATAAACCAAAAAATTCGGATGAATAAAAGCCCTGTTTAAAAAAAGACTGAGATTTTCAAAATTTTTTAAGTGTTTAAAAGGGACCGGGGGCCCCTTGAGGTGATGAGGGACATTAGAGGGACTTATTTTTGTTCCTCCCCCCAGTTGGCCAGGGGAAGGGGGGGGTCTTTTCCTTTTTGGGGCTGTCTGTTTAAGTCTCTGAGCAGGAAAAATGTGCCACTTCCAAAACCTTTCTCCAAATTAAAAAAAGGGCTGAAGAAGGGTAGCAAACAATTTTCCCCAAATTTTAAAACAATCAGATAAAGTTTTTAAAAGTTAAAAAAAAGCTTGCATTCAAAGATTCAATGTTGGGCCATTTTGAAATGAAAAGAACCAAAGCCCCAAAGGTAGCAAAACCAAAATTTGATGTGCAGCTACTGTGGGTTTAACCCCCCCCCCCCCCAAAAAAAAACAGCGGGGAAAGGTTAAGCAAAACTAAAACCAGGAACCGGTTTTTAGCAAGGAAAAAGTGGAAGCTAGCGCTAGCAGAGAGGAAAAAAAGCTAACGTCGGTTTTTGCAGCTTGTTATCAAACTTTATCAAACAGTTGGGGTTTTGTTTTTATTTTGGGAAAAGTTTAGGGTTTTAAAACAAAAAACCCCGGGTTTTTTCGTTTGGGATTGGGTGGTGGGTGCTTTCAAGGTTGGGGAAAAATTTAAAGTTTCCTGTTGGTTTTTACGATAGAAAAATCCACCCAAAACATTTCGTCACCCCTCCTGATTCTTCCGGGGGTTTTTTTTCAAGGGTTTGTTTTTAGCAAAGGGGTTTCTTTAAAACCCCGAGGGCCCCAACCTCTGGGAAAAGTTGTGAAAAAAGGCCAAACAGACAAGACCGGGGGTTTTGGGGTTTTTGAAAATCAATGAGAGAAGTTTAAAAAATATTCATTTGGGTTTTACATTTTCTCGAAATCTAAAGGGGACAACCTGGATCCCAGGGCATCGTCTTTAAATAGTTGAAAAAAAAAGGGGATTTCTAAAAAACCCCCGTGAAAAATGGGAAAAACTGAAAACGTTTTCATTTTTGGGCAAAAAAACTTATATCAAAAGAGGGGCCCTTTTAATGACGGTTGCAAAATTTCGTACAAAGGGGGAGAAGACCATTAGGGCCCAAGGAATATTTTTTGCGCATGAGTCAAGCGAGCCAAAAGGGTTTCCCGGGCTTCCCCCCTACATTTCGTTTCGGGGATTTATATTTGGGGAAGGGAGTTTTTTGCCTATTTCCTACCCGTACTGTCTTTTGGGACTAGTCTATTATAAAAAAAGGGGTCGGTTTAAAAAAACGCTCAAAAAAAACACATGCAGTTTGGGTTTTTAAAAAAGCCCAGTGGATGCTGTTTGATTTAAATTTTCTGGTTTGGGGAAATTGGGGCGATTTTTTTCAGGGCTTTTAGTACCGAAAATCCGTTTTGGGAGTTTATTAAAGGGCTAAAATTAGGTTTTCAGTTTTCTGGTATATGTATGCTTGTGGGCTGAAAAAATTTTTAAAAATTTGGGAAAAAAATTGGGGGAAACCCACTGGGCATGTACTTGGGAAAGGGAAGGGAAAGAAAGCGCTTGTTTGGGAAAAAGCTGGGATTTGGCCAAAAGGGACATACAATAAAAAACAGTGTACACGCATTGGAAAAACCCCTTTAAATACTGGGGTTTGTACCCCCGTTTTGGGCCCCTTAGAAAAAGCCCCAACGTCGGGGCTGGATAAAAAGGTGTCGGGAAAGGCCCTTCCCCAGGGAAGGGTGGCCCCCTATTTACCAAAAGCTTCCCCCAGTTTTGTCCCAAATTTTGCAGGATGGGTTTTTTGGGGGGCCCTTCTTGGTACACACTGGAAAATGTTTTAGCGTGGAAAAACCCCGCAGTGTTCTTGAAAACACTCAAAAATTGTTTCACCTGGCCCCCACTACTACCATACCCCCTTTAAAAAGGGACTTAAATTTTTTGGGCTTGCCCCTTCCCCATTTAAAAAATTGGCCCCATACACAATCCATTTAAGGAAAAAAAAAATCCATGTAAAACCCGTCTTTTTCCCTCTATAATGATTTTTAAATGGAAATTTAAAAAGGTGGGCATTACATTTTCTTTTAGTATTTAGAAAACGCTCTTATTTCCCGAGCGACCTTTTCAGGGGGGCAAAAAAATTTGGGGGGGGTTTTTGTGCCCTTGCTCAAGCGGCACATTTAAGTCATTTTTGCAGACGCTCTTAGCCAGAGCGATCACAAATTGGTGCGTCACCCTATAGCCAGTGGATAACCACTTACAATTTGGGGGGGGGGGGGGGGGGGGGGGGGGGGGGGGGGGGGTTAGAAGGAATACTTATCCTATCCCAGGTATTCCTTAAAGAGGTGGGGTTTCAAAAATGTCTCCGGGAAGGTGGTGAGTGACTCGCTGTCCTGGCGTCGTGAATGGGAGCTTGTTCCACCATGGGGGTGCCCAGAGCAGCGAACAGTTTTGACGGGGCTGAGCGGGAGCTATGCTTCCGCAGAGGAAGGGGAGCCAGCAGGCCAGAGGTGGATGAACGCAATGCCTCGTTTGGGTGTAGGGACTGATCAGAGCCTGAAGGTACAGAGGTGTGCCGTTCCCCTCACTGCTCCATAGGCAAGCACCATGGGTCTTGTAGCGGATGCGAGCTTTCAACTGGAAGCCAGTGGAGTGTGCGGAGGAGGGGGGGTGACGTGAGAGAGAACTTGGAAGGTTGAACACCAGAAGGGCTGCGGCATTCTGGATGAGTTGTAGGGGGGTTTAATGGCACAGGCAGGGAGGCCAGCCAACAGCGAGTTGCAGTAGTCCAGACGGGAGATGACAAGTGCCCTGGACCAGGGACCTGCGCCGCTTCCTGTGTAAGGGCAGGGTCGCACTCTCCGAATGTTGTAGAGCATGAACCTGCAGGAGCGGAGTCACCGCCTTGATGTTGGCGGAGAACGGACAGGGTGTTGTCCCAGGGTCACGCCTAGGCTCTTCGCACTCTGGGAGGAGGACACAGCGGAGTTGTCAACCGTGATGGCGAGATCATGGAACGGGCAGTCCTTCGCCGGGAGGAAGAGCAGCTCCGTCTTGCCAGGGTTCAGCTTGAGGTGGTGATCCGTCATCCATACTGATATGTCTGCCAGACATGCAGAGATGCGATTCGCCACCTGGTTATCAGAAGGGGGAAAGGAGAAGATTAGTTGTGTATCGTCAGCGTAGCAATGATAGGAAAGGCCATGTGAGGATATGACAGAGCCAAGTGACTTGGTGTATCGGGAGAAAAAGGAGAGGGCCTAGAACCGAGCCCTGGGGGACACCAGTGGTGAGAGCACGTGGGTGCGGAGACAGCTTCCCGCCACGCCACTTGGTAGGAGCGACCGGTCAGGTCAGGTAGGACGCAATCCAGGAGTGAGCCGCGCCGGAGATGCCCAGCTCGGAGAGGGTGGAGAGGAGGATCTGATGGTTCACAGTATCAAAGGCAGCAGACAGGTCTAGAAGGACAAGAGCAGAGGAGAGAGAGTTAGCTTTAGCAGTGCGGAGAGTCTCCGTGACACAGAGAAGAGCAGTCTCAGTTGAATGACCAGTCCTGAAACCTGATTGGTTTGGATCAAGAAGGTCATTCTGAGAGAGATAGCAAGAGAGTTGGCTAAAGACGGCACGCTCAATAGTTTTGGAAAGAAAAGAAAGAAGGGATACTGGTCTGTAGTTGTTGACATCAGTGGGGTCGAGTGTTGGTTTTTTGAGAAGGGGGACAACTCTCGCTCTCTTGAAGACGGAAGGGACATGGCCAGCGGTCAAGGATGAGTTGATCAGCGAGGTGAGGTAGGGGAGAAGGTCACCGGAGATGGTCTGGAGAAGGGAGGAGGGGATGGGGTCAAGCGGGCAGGTTGTTGGGCGGCCTGCAGTCACAAGTCGCAGGATTTTATCTGAGAGAGAGAGGGGAGGAGAAAGAAGTCAAAGCATAGGGTAGGGCAGTGTGAGCAGGACCAGCAGTGTCATTAGACTTAACAAACGAGGATCGGATGTCGTCAACCTTCTTTTCAAAGTGGTTGACGAAGTCATCCACAGAGAGAGAGAGGAGGGGGGGGGGGGGGGGGGGGGGGGGGGGGAGGGGCGGGGGGGGGGGGGATTCAGGAGGGAGCTTCCTAGGGTTAGAGGCAGATGCTTGGAATTTAGAGTGGTAGAAGGTGGCCTTTAGCAGCAGAAACAGATGAAGAAAATGTAGAGAGGAGGGAGTGAAAAGATGCCAGGTCGGCAGGGAGTTTAGTTTTCTTCCATTTCCGCTCCGCTGCCCGGAGCTCTGTTCTGTGAGCTCGCAATGAGTCATCAAGCCACGGAGCCGGCCGGGAGGATAGGGGACACAGAGAGTCAAAGGATGCAGAAAGGGAGGAGAGGAGGGTTGAGGAGGCAGAATCAGGAGATTGGAGGGAGAAGAATTGAGCAGAGGGAAGAGATGATAGGATGGAAGAGGAGAGAGTAGTGGGAGAGAGAGAGCGAAGGTTGCGGCGGCGCATTACCATCTGTGTAGGGGCAGAGAGTGAGTAGTGTGGGAGGAGAGTGAGAGAGAAAAGGAAACAAAGTAGTGGTCGGAGACATGGAGGGGAGTTGCAGTGAGATTAGTAGAGGAGCAGCATCTAGTGAAGATGAGGTCAAGCGTATTGCCTGCCTTGTGAGTAGGGGGGGACGGTGAGAGGGTGAGGTCAAAAGAGGAGAGGAGTGGAAAGAAGGAGGCAGAGAGAAATGAGTCAAATGTGGACATAGGGAGGTTGAAATCCCCAAAAACTGTGAGGGTGAGCCATCCTCAGGGAAGGAACTTATCAAGGCGTCAAGCTCATTGATGAACTCTCCAAGGGAACCTGGAGGGCGATAGATGACAATGATATTAAGCTTAAATGGGCTAGTGACTGTGACAGCATGGAATTCAAATGAGGAGATAGACAGATGGGGTTAGGGGAAAATTGAGAATGTCCACTTGGGAGAGATGAGGATTCCTGTACCACCACCCCTCTGACCAGATGCTCTCGGGGTATGCGAGAACACATGGTCAGACGAGGAGAGAGCAGTAGAGTAGCAGTGTTTTCAGTAGTGATCCATGTTTCCGTCAGCGCCAGGAAGTCGAGGGACTGGAGGTTGGCATAGGCTGGGATGAAGTTCAGCTTTGTTGGCAGCAGAACGGCAGTTCCAGAGGCTGCCTGCGACCTGGAACTCCACGTGGGTGGTGCGTGCAGGGACCACCAGGTTAGAGAGGCAGCAGCACGCGCGTGTGTGGTGCGTTTGTGTAGCCAGTGCAGAGAGGAGAGAACATGGATAGGCAGAGGCATAGTTGACAGGATGTAGCAAATGGCTACAAAAATGCAGAGGAGATCGGAATGAAATGGGCTAAGCATCTGGGAGCGGAGAGAGCAGGGCCTCCCTCACCAAAAACTTCTACCTCCGAAACTAAAATTGTTTCACTGAACCACCCGAACAAAAACTCTCCCAACTTCCGCCTTTAGAAATCAGAATTGTTGTGAACCACAGCGGTTCAATGTTTAAAGGAATAGACTCAACCCACTTTATTCAGCTAGCCAACTATGACACCATAGCCAACTAGCAAGCTAGCATCCAATAACAATAACACACTGTTTAGCACCAACACTTGGTCACAACAAACCACCAATAGTGTGTTAACTAGCTAACTAGCATGCTAGACATCCAGCAACACACAGTTTAGCACCAACACTTGGTCACAACAAACCACCAATAGTGTGTTAACTAGCTAACTAGCATGCTAGCATCCAGTAACACACAGTTTTAGCACCAAACACTTGGTCACAACAAAACCACCAATAATGTGATAACACACTAAACAGATCATTCGTGTCTGTGTCAAGTTCCTTTCATGACGCAGCAATGATTAGACGTTGGCTAGCTAGGACAAGTATATTGTAGTTAGCTACTACAGTACAGCTAGCTGGTCGTGTTGGGGAGCTAGCAATGGCCACTGTGTTGACTTTGTTTGAAGAACGGCTAGCTAGCTAGCTTCGTGCTACAGCCGGCACGGCCCGAGGACACTGCCAAAACACAGTAAACTACCCACAACAACCCACGAAGCCTAGCTATGACGCCGTAGCTAACTTGCAAGCTAGCATCCATTAACACACAATTTAGCATCAATACTTGGTTACAACAAACTGCCAAGAGTGTGTTAGCACACTAAAACAGATAATTCAAGTCCGTGTCTAGTTCCTTTCATAACGCATAACGCAGCAAAAAATTAAAACGTTGGCTAGGACTACATTAACATTGGAAAACAGCTCTCCAGCGTTGCTAATCGTTACCAGTAGCTACCCGCTAGCTAGCTAGCCTCGTGCTTCGATACTAACCTACAATTACCTACGGAAACCTACAATAACAACAAATACTAACCTATAATAAATACAATACCTAACTACAGCTAACTACCTACCTACGATCTAATACATGGTTTTAAGCAAAAAATTAAATGTTGGCTAGGACTACATTAACATTGGAAACAGCTCTCCAGCGTTGCTAATCATTACCAGTAGCTACCCACTAGCTAGCTAGCCTCGTGCTTCGATACTAACCTACAATTACCTACGGAAACCCTACAATAACAACAATACTAACCTATAATAAATACAATACCTAACTACAGCTAACTAACCTACCTACGATCTAATACATGGTTAAGCTTTACTCAAACACCATATGAGAAGCTTACCTCCTGCTTACCTCCAGCTAGAGAAAAACACGACCTCTCCCGACGCAGCCAACAGCAGACATCAATAACGGATCATAGCTTTCACCTGGATTCACCTGGTCAGTCTGCTATGTCATGGAAAAATAATCTAGGTTGAAGGTTATGCCTTTAGATTTTGAGAAACTTTGCAAACTAAGGAATACTTTTTGTAATGTTTTGTACACTCAGTGCCTTCAGAAATTATTCCCACCCCTTGACCTTTTCCAAATGTTGTTGTTACAAAGAGGGTTAAAAAATGGGTCAACGATCTACACAAAATACTTTCATGTCAAAGTGGGGGGAAAATGCTAACACAAATTAGGAAGGTGTTCCTAATGTTTGGTATACTCAGTGTATATTAGAATCACCTTTGGCAGATACTTTTCTACAGAGACTACAGCTGTGAGTCTTTTCTGGGTAAGTCTCTCTAAGAGCTTTCTTCAGCAGGATTGTGCAACATTTGCCCATTATTCATTTCAAAATTCTTCAAGCTCTGTCAAATTGGTTGTGATCATGCCCAAGACAACCATTTTCAGATCTTGCCATAGATTTTAAAAAGCAGATTTCAATCAAAACTGTAACTCGGCAACTCAGGAACACTCCAGTGTAGATGTGGTCTTATGTTTTGTCCTGCTGAAAGGGTGAATTAATCTCCCTGTGTCTGGTGGAAAGCAGACTGAAGCAGGTTTTTTCTAGGATTTTGCCTCTGCCCATTCCAATGATTACAAGCATACCCATAACATGATGCAGCCACCACTATGCTTGAACATATGGAGAGTGTGCTACTCAGTAATGTGTTGTATTGAATTTCCCCCAAACATAACACTGTGTATTCAGGACAAAAAGTACATTGTTTTGTGAATGTTTTTGCAGTATTACTTTAGTGCCTTGTTGCAAACAGGATGCATGTTTTTGGAATATTTTTGTAGTATAGTCATTGTTGGCTTCATGGATGAAATCCCTGAGTGGTTTCCTTCCTCTCCAGCAACTGAGTTAGGAAGGACACCACTATCTTTTTAGTCACTAGGTGTATTGATACACCATCCAAAGTGTAGTTAATAACTTCACCATGCTCAAAGGGATATTCAATGTCTGCTTTAATTTTTTTTTACCCATCTACCAATAGGTGCCCTTCTTTGTGAGGCATTGGAAAACCTCTGTGGTCTTTGTGGTTGAATATGTGTGTAAAGTTGACTGCTCGACTGAGGGACCTTACAGATAATTGTATGTGTGGGGTACAGAGATGAGGTAGTCATAAAAATAAAAACAAACTATTATGTGACTTGTTAACATATGTTTACTCCTGAACTTATTTAGGCTTGCAATAACAAAGGGGTTGAATACTTATTGACTAAAGACATTTAAGCTTTTCATTTTTTATTTATTTGTAAACATTTCAAAAAACATAATTCCACTTAATTCCAGTGATAAAAAAACTCAATTGAATCCATTTTAAAATTCAGTCTGTTACAACAGAAATGTGGAAAAAGTCAAGGGGTGTGAATACCTTCTGAAGGCACTGTAGGCTATGGGGAGATGACACATGCACACATTATTTTTCTTTTTAACTATGAAAGGTTCAAGCAGACTGTGAGCCGTACATCATTCTTATTCGAGAGGAGGAGAGGTGCCTTCATGAGTTGCGGCTGCATAATGTGTCCAAAACTCCCCAACCAGGTGAGATGAGACTGTTTCTATATTTTCACCTTAGAAATTCATACCCAGCATGGTTTGTCATGTATTCCTAAGCTAAACAAATATAGGTTAACATGTTCCTTCTCTATTCCATAATAGTCAATGTCTTAGACATTTTCTGTTCGTTTTTTAAAGTTTTCTCTGAATGGCATTATATGATATACATACAACATAAGAGGAAAATCATTTCCAGTCCCACAGGTATCAAAATCTGAAACTGCACATCAGCACATCACTGGGAACCAGGCCAGTTTGACAGTGGACTAGGTTTCCCTCTAGTGGCAGTATAGAGTTGTTTACAGCTCAACATGCTGTATTATTGTTGTAGTTAGTTACCCCTTTTGAGTTCAACATTACTGTCATGTTGGTGAGAGCAGTTCATCAGGTTATCAGAGCTGTTTGTCTTGCTCCTCTTGTTATTACTCTACTTGTTATTACTGTACTATGGGCGGGCAGGTAGCCGAAGAGCATTTGGCCAGTAACCGAAAGGTCGCTGGTTCGAATCCCCGAGCCGACTAGGTGAAAAATCTGTCAATGTGCCCTTGAGCAAGGCATTTAACCTCAATTGCTCCTGTAAGTCACTCTGGATAAGAGCATCTGCTAAATGACTAAAATGTAAATTATTCACAACGATCAAACAAGGACTGTCATTGTACTGTTTGTCATATAATGCATGACAATAAACCACCAAAACACATGTATACCCCCCCGTTATGTGTGTGTTAGACCCCACCCCACCCCTGGCTGTTATGTGTTAGACCCCCACCCCACCCCTGGCTGTTACAAATGCGTTAGACCCCCACCCCAGCCCTGGCTGTTATGTGTTAGACCCCCACCCCACCCCACCCCACCCACCCCTGGCTGTTATGATGTGTGTTAGACCCCCACCCCACCCCTGGCTGTTATGATGTGTGTTAGACCCCCACCCCCACCCCTGGCTGTTATGATGTGTTTAGACCCCCACCCCTGGCTGTTATGATGTGTGTTAGACCCCCCACCCCACCCCTGGCTGTTATGATGTGTGTTAGACCCCCACCCCACCCCTGGCTGTTATAATGTGTGTTAGACCCCCACCCCACCCCTGGCTGTTATGATGTGTGTTAGACCCCACCCCACCCCTGGCTGTTATGTGTTAGACCCCCACCCCACCCCTGGCTGTTATGATGTGTGTTTAGACCCCCACCCCACCCCTGGCTGTTATGATGTGTGTTAGACCCCCACCCCCACCCCTGGCTGTTATGATGTGTGTTAGACCCCCACCCCACCCCTGGCTGTTATGATGTGTGTTAGACCCCCATCCCACCCCTGGCTGTTATGTGTTAGACCCCCACCCCACCCCTGGCTGTTATGATGTGTGTTTAGACCCCCCCCACCCCACCCACACCCCACCCCTGGCTGTTATGATGTGTGTTAGACCCCCACCCCACCCCTGGCTGTTATGTGTTAGACCCCCCACCCCACCCCTGGCTGTTATGTGTTAGACCCCCCCACCCCACCCCTGGCTGTTATGATGTGTGTTAGACCCCACCCCACCGTTGGCTGTTATGTGTTAGACCCCCACCCCACCCCTGGCTGTTATGTGTTAGACCCCCACCCCACCCCTGGCTGTTATGTGTGTTAGACCCCCACCCCACATTTTTACATTTACATTTTTGTCATTAGCAGACGCTCTTATCCAGAGCGACTTACAGGAGCAATTAGGGTTAAGTGCCTTGCTCAAGGGCACATCGACAGATTTTTCACCCTAGTCGGCTCGGGGATTAGAACCAGCGACCTTTCGGTTACTGGCACAACGCTCTTACCCGCTAAGCTACCTGCCCGCCCCCACCCCTGGCTGTTATGTGTTAGACCCCCACCCCACCCCTGGCTGTTATGATGTGTGTTAGACCCCACCCCACCCCTGGCTGTTATGTGTGTAGACCCCCAACCCACCCCTGGCTGTTATGTGTTAGACCCCCCACCCCACCCCTGGCTGTTATGTGTTAGACCCCCACCCCACCCCCTGGCTGTTATGATGTGTGTTAGACCCCCACCCCACCCTGGCTGTTATGATGTGTGTTAGACCCCCACCCCACCCATGGCTGTTTATGTGTTTAGACCCCCACCCCACCCCTGGCTGTTATGTGTGTATTAGACCCCCACCCCACCCCTGGCTGTTATGTATGTGTTAGACCCCCACCCCACCCCTGGCTGTTGTATGTGTATTAGACCCCCACCCCACCCCTGGCTGTTATGATGTGTGTTAGACCCCCACCCCACCCCTGGCTGTTGTATGTGTTATTATGTGGCTGTTATGTAGACCCCCACCCCACCCCTGGCTGTTATGATGTGTGTTAGACCCCCACCCCACCCCTGGCTGTTATGATGTGTGTTAGACCCCCACCCCACCCCTGGCTGTTATGTATGTGTATTAGACCCCCACCCCACCCCTGGCTGTTATGTGTTATGGCTGTTATGTGTTATGACCCCACCCCTGTGTTATTATGTGTTAGACCCCACCCCACCCTGGCTGTTATATGGCTGTTATGTGTTAGACCCCCACCCCACCCCTGGCTGTTATGATGTTGTTAGACCCCCCCCCCACCCCTGGCTGTTATGATGTGTTTAGACCCCCACCCCACCCCTGGCTGTTATGTGTTAGACCCCCACCCCACCCCCGGCTGTTATGTGTTAGACCCCCACCCCACCCCTGGCTGTTATGTGTTAGACCCCACCCCACCCCTGGTGTTATGTGTTAGACCCCCACCCCACCCCTGGCTGTTATGATGTGTTATGTGGCTGTTATGTATGTGTTAGACCCCCACCCCACCCCTGGCTGTTATGATGTGTGTTAGACCCCCACCCCACCCCTGGCTGTTATGATGTGTGTTAGACCCCCCACCCCACCCCTGGCTGTTATATGTGTTAGACCCCCACCCCACCCTGTTATGATGTGTGTTAGACCCCCCCCCACCCCTGGCTGTTATGATGTGTGTTAGACCCCACCCCCACCCCTGGCTGTTATGTGTGTTTAGACCCCCACCCCACCCCTGGCTGTTATGTGTTAGACCCCCACCCCACCCCTGCTGTTATGATGTGTTAGACCCCCACCCCACCCCTGGCTGTTATGATGTGTTGTTAGACCCCCACCCCACCCCTGGCTGTTATGATGTGTGTTAGACCCCCACCCCACCCCTGGCTGTTATGATGTTAGTTAGACCCCCACCCCACCACCCCTGGCTGTTATGTGTTAGAGACCCCCACCCCACCCTGGCTGTTATGTGTTGTTAGACCCCCACCCCACCCCTGGCTGTTATGTGTGTTTAGACCCCCACCCCACCCCTGGCTGTTATGTGTTAGACCCCCACCCCACCCCTGGCTGTTATGTGTTAGACCCCCCCCACCCCACCCCACCCCTGGCTGTTATGTGTTAGACCCCCACCCCACCCCTGGCTGTTATGTGTTAGACCCCCACCCACACCCCTGGCTGTTATGATGTGTTTAGACCCCCACCCCACCCCTGGCTGTTGATGTGTGTTAGACCCCCACCCCACCCCTGGCTGTTACAATGTGTTAGACCCCCACCCCACCCCTGGCTGTTATGATGTGTTTAGACCCCCACCCCACCCCTGGCTGTTATGATGTCTTAGACCCCCACCCCACCCCTGGCTGTTATGATGTGTTAGTTAATGATCCACCACTAAGATCATTTGTTTCCATTCAATACAAAAATGTTTGTCTTTCTACCATAAACTGTTGATTGATGCTCATATAGGCGATAGACTAAAAGAACAGAGGAGTGGTAAAGAGTTCATAAAAGGTCTGCTTGTGGAAACAGCGGCATCATGAAGTGATTTATGACAACCTTACAAAACACAAATGATTGCCTGCAAAAACTACTGCCTGCAAACCTAAAATACCAGAGAGATTGAACCTGCGTACTATGTAGGTCTGTGTGTCTTAGAAAATATTTGGTCTGTTCCACCGTTGCTCTGCATGGTCAAGTTTTTTTACTCTGATGCCGACTATTTTGATGGCCATAATTCATTTATTTGAACAGAACAGTAAGTAAGTATTGATGAGACTGTATGATTTTCCAGGTAAAGTGTACGGGAACTGCACAGACACGGGCTGGACGGACCCATTCCCTCCTTACGAGCATGCATGTTTCAACGAAACCTTACACTTACTTGGAGAGGTGGGTACATGTGTAATCTTAGTACAGTGGGGAAAAAAAGTATTTAGTCAGCCACCAATTGTGCAAGTTCTCCCACTTAAAAAGATGAGAGAGGCCTGTAATTTTCATCATAGGTACACGTCAACTATGACAGACATATTGAGAAAAAAAAATTCCAGAAAATCACATTGTAGGATTTTTATGAAATTTATTTGCAAATTATGGTGGAAAATAAGTATTTGGTCACCTACAAACAAGCAAGATTTCTGGCTCTCACAGACCTGTAACTTCTTGTTTAAGAGGCTCCTCTGTCCTCCACTCGTTACCTATATTAATGGCACCTGTTTGAACTTGTTATCAGTATAAAAGACACCTGTCCACAACCTCAAACAGTCACACTCCAAACTCCACTATGGCCAAGACCAAAGAGCTGTCAAAGGACACCAGAAACAAAATTGTAGACCTGCACCAGGCTGGGAAGACTGAATCTGCAATAGGTAAGCAGCTTGGTTTGAAGAAATCAACAGTGGGAGCAATTATTAGGAAATGGAAGACATACAAGACCACTGATAATCTCCCTCGATCTGGGGCTCCACGCAAGATCTCACCCTGTGGGGTCAAAATGATCACAAGAACGGTGAGCAAAAATCCCAGAACAACACGGGGGGACCTAGTGAATGACCTGCAGAGAGCTGGGACCAAAGTACAAAGCCTACCCATCAGTAACACACTATGCCGCCAGGGACTCAAATCCTGCAGTGAAAGACGTGTCCCCCTGCTTAAGCCAGTGCATGTCCAGGCCCGTCTGAAGTTTGCTAGAGTGCATTTGGATGATCCAGAAGAGGATTGGGAGAATGTCATGTGGTCAAATGAAACCAAAATAGAACTTTTTGGTAAAAACTCAACTTGTCGTGTTTGGAGGACAAAGAATGCTGAGTTGCATCCAAAGAACACCATACCTACTGTGAAGCATGGGGGTGGAAACATCATGCTTGGGGCTGTTTTTCTGCAAAGGGACCAGGACGACTGATCCGTGTAAAGGAAAGAATGAATGGGGCCATGTATCGTGAGATTTTGAGTGTGAAAACCTCCTTCCATCAGCAAGGGCATTGAAGATGAAACGTGGCTGGGTCTTTCAGCATGACAATGATCCCAAACACACCGCCCGGGCAAACGAAGGAGTGGCTTCGTAAGAAGCATTTCAAGGTCCTGGAGTGGCCTAGCCAGTCTCCAGATCTCAACCCCATAGAAAATCTTTGGAGGGAGTTGAAAGTCTGTGTTGCCCAGCAACAGCCCCAAAACATCACTGCTCTAGAGGAGATCTGCATGGAGGAATGGGCCAAAATACCAGCAACGGTGTGTGTGAAAACCTTGTGAAGACTTACAGAAAACGTTTGACCTGTGTCATTGCCAACAAAGGGTATATAACAAAGTATTGAGAAACTTTTGTTATTGACCAAATACTTATTTTCCACCATAATTTGCAAATAAATTCATAAAAAATCCTACAATGTGATTTTTATGGAAAAAAAATTCTCATTTTGTCTGTCATAGTTGACGTGTACCTATGATGAAAATTACAGGCCTCTCTCATCTTTTTAAGTGGGAGAACTTGCACAATTGGTGGCTGACTAAATACTTTTTTCCCCCACTGTATATGCTACATCAATGGTTTTGTCTTTGATTCAGGACAAATACATAAAAATAAGGGAAAGCCATAGATGCTGATGTGCCAGTAGATCACACATAGTTCCTGCAACATCTGTCTGACATTGAACTGTGTCCAAGGTTACTAGCCTGGCTCCACAGCTACACCACCGAAAGAGGGCAGAGGGTGATGGCAACTGGCACATTTAGCCCTTGGTCAGAGGTCACCTCTGGTGTGCCACAAGGTGGCGTGGTTTCACCATATCTGTTTCTCCTTTACATGTCCACCCGAAAAGTTGTCTTCAGTGACACTCTGGACACTGGGTATGCAGACGATGTAGGGCTGTCCCGAGCCATACCATTAACCAGCATCCAAGAGGACACTTCCATGGGCTTGGAGATACAGCAGCTGGAAGAGTGGGCCACATCCAACAACATGGTCCTGAATGGGAATAAGTCTGTGGAAATTCAGATATGTTTTATAAAGACCATTCACAACCTGCACCACTAATCCTAGGAGGACAGAAAGTACCAGTGGTAACAACAACCAAGTGTCTTGGTTTTCATCTAGACTCTAACCTCAGTAGTGACACGTGGAGTAGTCAGTGAGAAAGGCCTCAAAACGCCTTTTTGACATTTCTTGCCAGTAATGTCCTACTGAAGATCTGGTCACAGTCTATACTATACTGGCCAGGCCTTGTCTGGAATACGGTGGAGTGCTGTTAGTTGGAGGGCCTTGAGGATCATCTCCAGAGGTGGAGCAGTCCAACCACAGCTCCCGTCACTGCAGAGCAGGCAGGAACAGGCTGCAGTGCACCTGGTGAAGGACAGCACACTCTTGACCATCCACTGAATGACCTGCTCCCTCCAAGAAGAGGTACTGCACACACCAGGCTCCTGAGAAACAGCCACAAACTGTCCTGTCTAACTGCCCGTACAAAACCGCCTGCGAAACGCCACTCTACCCACTGCTATCAGACTGCATAATAACTCCCAAAATCTTTTTTTTAAATCACATTTTAATATTTCAATTTCCATCAAGCATTCTGTATTCTACTTATGTCACGTATTGTGTTATGTATTTTAAAACGAGTGTTTTGTAGTTATTAGTCATGTAAATACTGCATTTATTCCGTTTATCGGTGAGCAAGAATAAATCAACTCAAACTCAAAGGGGGTTGCAACTCAATATTAGGAAGGTGTTCCTAATGTTTTGTGGACTCAGTGTACATCAGATAAAGATGTGTGATGATCAGTTTTCAGCATTAGTTTGGGTGGATTATTTTTTATTACTAAACAACTTTTGTTTAATGATGAACAGGCTATGAATCGACTACTTGTGTTTATGAAATTGTCTTTTAATACCAGATTAATTATTTTAGTAATTGATGATGAATGTATTTGAATAACTGTATTGAAGTTAATTGATCTGGCGGCAGGTAGCCTAGCGGTTAAGAGTGTTGGGTCAGTAACTGAAAGGTCGCTGGTTTGAATCGTGAGCCAACTAGGTAAAAAATCTGTCATTGTGGCCTTGAGCAAGGCAATTAACCCCAATTGGTCCTAAAAGTCGCTCTGGATAAGAGCATCTGCTAAATTACAAATATGTAATGGAAAATCATGTTTGTGCTGGGCAACATCTTCTCTTGTGCATAAATATAACAAACTGTTTAAAGTGAAATAGTTAGTGTCTATACAGTGCATTCTGAAAGTATTCAGACCCCTTGACTTTTTCAACAAGAAAATACGTTACAGCCTTATTGTAAAATTGATTAAAAAAATAAAAATTCCCTCATTAATCTACACACAATACCCCATAATGACAAAACGAAAACAGGTTTAGACATTTTTGCAAATGTATTAGAAATAAAAAACAGATACCTGTTATATATTCCAGACCCTTTGCTATAAATCTCAAACATTTTCTCATGTCCATCCTGTTTCCATTGATTTTCCTTGAGATGTTTCTACAACTTGATTGGACTCCACCTGAGATAAATTCAATTGATTGGACATGGTTTGAAAAGGCACACACCTGTCTATATAACATCCCACAGTTGACATTGCATGTCAGAGCAAAAACCAAGCCATGAGGTCGAAGGAATTGACCGTAGTTCTCCGAGACAGGATTGTATCGAGACACAGATCTGGGGAAGGGTACCAAAACATGTCTGCAGCATTGAAGGTCCCCAAGAACACAGTGGCCTCCATCATTCTTAAATGGAAGAAGTTTTGGAACCACCAAGACTCTTCCTAGAGCTGTCCGCCCGGCCAAACTGAGCAATCGGGGGAGAAGGGCCTTGGTCAGGAAGGTGACCAAGAACCCGATGATCACTTTGACAGAGCTCCAGAGTTCAGCCCGCTTGGAGTTTGCCAAGAGGCACCTAAAGGACTCTGACCATGAGAAACAAGAATCTCTGGTCTGATGTTACCAAGATTGAACTCTTTGGCCTGAATGGCAAGCGTCACGTCTGGAGGAAACCTGGCACCATGCCTACGGTGAAGCATGGTGGTGGCAGTATCATGCTGTGCGGGTGTTTTTCAGAGGCAGGGAGACTAGTCAGGATTGAGGGAATAATGAACGGAGCAAAGTACAGAGAGATCCTTGATGAGAGCGCTCAGGACTTCAGACTGATATTTCAGTTATTAATAAATTAGGAAAAACTACTAAAAACCAGTATTTTGCTTTGACATTATGGGGTATTGTGTGTAGATTGATGAGGGGAAAAAACGGTTTAATCCATTTTAGAATATGGGTGTAACGTAATAAAATGTGGAAAAAGTCAAGGGGTCTGAATATTTTCAGAAGGCCAAGCTATCATTGACTAGGTATTGGCACCCCATGTATATAGCCAAGCTATCATTGACTAGGTATTGGCACCCCATGTATATAGCCAAGCTATCATTGACTAGGTATTGGCACCCCATGTATATAGCCAAGCTATCATTGACTAGGTATTGGCACCCCATGTATATACATTTGTACATTTTAGTCATTTAGCAGACGCTCTTATCCAGAGCGACTTACAGTTAGTGAGTGCATACATTATTTTATTCATACTATTTTTCATACCCCCGTGGGAAACGAACCCACAACCCTGGCGTTTTAAACGCCATGCTCTACCAACTGAGCTACATCCCTGCCGGCCATTCCCTCCCCTACCCTGGACGACGCTGGGCCAATTGTGCGCCGCCCCATGGTCTCTCCCCCGGTCACGGCCGGCTACGACAGAGCCTGGATTCGAACCAGGATCTCTAGTGGCACAGCTACCTTAGACCACTGCGCCACTCGGGGAGGTTATAGCCAAGCTACCATTGACTAGGTATTGGCACCCCATGTATATAGCCAAGCTACCATTGACTAGGTATTGGCACCCCATGTACAGTGGGGAAAAAAAGTATTTAGTCAGCCACCAATTGTGCAAGTTCTCCCACTTAAAAAGATGAGAGAGGCCTGTAATTTTCATCATAGGTACACGTCAACTATGACAGACAAATTGAGGAAAGAAAATCCAGAAATTCACATTGTAGGATTTTTAATGATTTTATTTGCAAATGATGGTGGAAAATAAGTATTTGGTCACCTACAAACAAGCAAGATGTCTGGCTCTCACAGACCTGTAACTTCTTCTTTAAGAGGCTCCTCTGTCCTCCACTCGTTACCTGTATTAATGGCACCTGTTTGAACTTGTTATCAGTATAAAAGACACCTGTCCACAACCTCAAACAGTCACACTCCAAACTCCACTATGGCCAAGACCAAAGAGCTGTCAAAGGACACCAGAAACAAAATTGTAGACCTGCACCAGGCTGGGAAGACTGAATCTGCAATAGGTAAGCAGCTTGGTTTGAAGAAATCAACAGCGGGAGCAATTATTAGGAAATGGAAGACATACAAGACCACTGATAATCTCCCTCGATCTGGGGCTCCACGCAAGATCTCACCCCGTGGGGTCAAAATGATCACAAGAACAGTGAGCAAAAATCCCAGAACCACACGGGGGGACCTAGTGAATGACCTGCAGAGAGCTGGGACCAAAGTAACAAAGCCTACCATCAGTAAACACACTACGCCGCCAGGGACTCAAATCATGCAGTGCAAGATGTGTCCCCCTGCTTAAGCCAGTACATGTCCAGGCCCGTCTGAAGTTTGCTAGAGTGCATTTGGATGATCCAGAAGAGGATTAGGAGAATGTCATATGGTCAGATGAAACCAAAATATAACTTTTTGGTAAAAACTCAACTCATCGTGTTTGGAGGACAAAGAATGCTGAGTTGCATCCAAAGAACACCATACCTACTGTGAAGCATGGGGGTGGAAACTTCATGCTTTGGGGCTGTTTTTCTGCAAAGGGACCAGGACGACTGATCCGTTTAAAGGAAAGAATGAATGGGGCCATGTTTCATGAGATTTTGAGTGAAAACCTCCTTCCATCAGCAAGGGCATTGAAGATGAAACGTGGCTGGGTCTTTCAGCATGACAATGATCCCAAACACACCGCCCGGGCAACGAAGGAGTGGCTTCGTAATAAGCATTTCAAGGTCCTGGAGTGGCCTAGCCAGTTTCCACATCTCAACCCCATAGAAAATCTTTGGAGGGAGTTGAAAGTCCGTGTTGCCCAGCGACAGCCCCAAAAACATCACTGCTCTAGAGGAGATCTGCATGGAGGAATGGGCCAAAATACCAGCAACAGTGTGTGAAAACCTTGTGAACGCTTACAGAAAACGTTTGACCTGTGTCATTGCCAACAAAGGGTATATAACAAAGTATTGAGAAACTTTTGTTATTGACCAAATACTTTTTTTCCACCATCATTTGCAAATAAATTCATTAAAAATCCTACAATGTGATTTTCTGGAAAAAAAAATGTCTCATTTTGTCTGTCATAGTTGACGTGTACCTATGATGAAAATTACAGGCCTCTCTCATCTTTTTAAGTGGGAGAACTTGCACAATTGGTGGCTGACTAAATACTTTTTTTCCCCACTGTATATAGCCAAGCTACCATTGCTCATCATGTATTAATTCCTTGTGCTACAATCTTTTTCCTATTATTATAATTGTTGTATTGTGTTCTCCATTGTTGGTCAACATTTCACTGTTAGTCTACACCTGTTGTTTACCAAGCAGGTGACAATTAAAATGAAATGACTACGTATTTAGTGAATTGTCTTCTAAAACTATACTGAAAAAATATATAAACTTGACATGTAAAGTGTTGGTCCCATGTTTCATGAGCTGAAATAAAAGATCCCAGAAAGTTTCCATATGCACAAAAAGCTTATTTCTCTCAAATCTGGTGTACAAATTTGTTTCCATATCTGTTAGTGAGCATTTCTCCTTTGCCAAGATAATCCATCCACCTGACAGGTGTGGCATATCAAGAAGCTGATTAAACAGCATAATCATTACACAGGTGCACCTTGTGCTGGGTACAATAAAAGGCCTCTCTGAAATGTGCAGTTTTGTCACAACACAATGCCACAGATGTCTACATTTTGAGGGAGTGTGCAATTGGCATGCTGACTGCAGGAATGTTCACCAGAGCTGTTGCCAGAGAATTTAATGTAAATTTCTCTACCGAGAATTTGGCAGAACGTCCAACTGGCTTCACAGCCACAGACCATGTGTCACCGTGCAAGCCCAGGACCTCCACATCTGGCTTCTTCACCTGCAGGATCATCTGAGACCAGCCACCCGGACAGCTGATGAAACTGAGGAGTATTTCTATCTGTAATAAAGCCCTTTAGTGGGGGAAAATCATTCTTATTGGCTGATGGGTGGGCCCCTGTCATGTGAAATCCATAGATTAGGGCCTAATGAATGTATTTCAATTGACTGATTTCCTTAAATGAACTGTACCCTTGTAAAATTGTTGAATGTTGTGTTTATATTTGTGTTCAGTTAGTTAAAATCTTACAAAAAAGTGATGATGAATATGTTTGGAAAACTGCATTGATCTGCCAATGAAAAATAACATTAGTACATTAATTTGTACTGGTAAACCTATTTTGTATTCAGTTCTCCATATTAGATCTGACAGCATGAATGGTTCTTATGGTTGTATTCAGTTGTTCCATATTAGATCTGACAGTATGAATGGTTCTTATGGTTGTATTCAGTTCTTCCATATTAGATCTGACAGTATGAATGGTTCTTATGGTTGTATTCAGTTATTTTATTAGATCTAACAGTATGAATGGTTCTTATGGTTGTATTCAGTTCTTCCATATTAGATCTGACTGTATGAATGGTTCTTATGGTTGTATTCAGTTCTTTTATTAGATCTAACAGTATGAATGGTTCTTATGGTTGTATTCAGTTCTTCCATATTATATCTGACTGTATGAATGGTTCTTATGGTTTTATTCAGTTCTTTTATTAGATCTAACAGTATGAATGGTTCTTATGGTTGTATTCAGTTCTTCCATATTATATCTGACTGTATGAATGGTTCTTATGGTTGTATTCAGTTCTTCCATATTAGATCTGACAGTATGAATGGTTCTTATGGTTGTATTCAGTTCTTCCATATTAGATCTGACTGTATGAATGGTTCTTATGGTTGTATTCAGTTCTTCCATATTAGATCTGACCATATTAATGGTTCTTATGGGCTGAGTGCCTGGAGTGACTACAGTCATACCAAGTTTTCTTTGACCCTGTGATCTCACCAGGACAGAACCACATGTCTCTATCACACTCCAGCCCAGAAGGTGGCAGTGATGCACCTTTAACGTTGGTCTGAACACCACCAATAAACACCATAGAAGAAGAATGCATGCTTAGCAACAACCAAGGGGCCATGCAGCTTTCCACTGTTCCAAAGACTGTCTATTATATGGAACAGATTGGCATGTGACCACTCTAACAATGTAGACACGTCCTCAAAGATTGGACATTAATCTGTGTTGGTCAAACTCTTCTCTATCATTAAATACAACAAAACAATGTTTAAGTGAAATATTTAGTGTTTGTCTGAAGCTGGAAGAAATACCTGAAATGAGCATCACAAAGATACATTTGACCTATGCACTAACAAGCTTTTTCAATATACGCAGCTTTGTCACCAGCTGCAGTACTGTAGCTTTATTAATCTACTGTACTTCAATCAATTGACTTGCAATGGATTTGTGCCACAAATGCTAAAAAGTTAGCATTAATATAAGATGAACAATAAATGACCAGAACTATATTGAGCGACAGACTGTTGAAATGCCCAGTTGATTATGTAAACAGTTTTGTAGAACTCAGGGATTGATGGTCCATCAGAGGGTGAGGCAAAAGCCTGATTATGGTGATGTAATCTACAGTCATACAGCATCCTCTCTTTTAAAACCTTTAGCACTGTGTTGTATCACTGGGGAAAATGTTCATATAAAAGTTAAATTAAAAAATGCAATATAAATACAAAATATGCCTTTTGAACACGGCACCCAAATATACATTTTTGACTAGAAACATTTTAAATGAGCCAATTTCTCTTCTATATTATGTATCTAGTCAAAACATGTCACTACACCCTCTACACATCACCATTGGGACAATCCAATTTGCTAGTCTGTATTGTGCAGCATACTTATATTAAGTAATTTGTCACCCAGTACAGCCAGAAGAGGACTGGCCACTGCTTAGAGCCTGGTTCCTCTCTAGGTTTCTTCCTAGGTTCCTTCCTTCTAGGGAGTTATTGGGGGGTGGAACCAGAGAGGAAGCTTGTGTTACCTTTCTCACACAACTACAGTATTCATTTCAAACAGACCCTTTCCATCCCCCATTGTTAGAGTTCAATATATGCCCAGGACTATATTGAGGTTCAGGCTGTTGTAATGTCCAGTTGATTATGTAAATAGTATTGTAGAACTCTGGTATTGATGGTCCATTTGAGGGTGAGTCATTGATATGAATATTCAGAATGAAAGAGCTGAGAATTCATGTAACACAATATTTCCTGTTGTGTTAGTAAGCACCACAGCATTTTAGGCAGCAATTGTTCAAATCTGTCCAGAGTTTACAGACGCCAGGACAGCGGAGTCACTGACCACCTTCCGGAGACACTTGAAACCCCACCTCTTTAAGGAATACCTGGAATAGTATAAAGTAATCCTTCTACCCCCTCCCCCACCCCCCATAAAAAAGTGGTTGTCCCACTGGCTATCATAAGTTGAATGCACCAATTTGTATGTCGCTCTGGATAAGAGTGTCTGCTAAATGATGTAAATGTAAATGTAATTAACAGTGAGGACAAACCCAGCCTGCCTCTCTCCTTCCACACTGAGTCCAAACCTACAGTCACTGGGTCCTGATTGTGACAGTGGAGCCCAGTTTGCTAAGCAGGATCCAGAGATGGCATCAGTGAAGCTAGAAGACTGCAGTCAAACACTGGAGCTGAATGTCAACATTAAAGATGAAGAAGAGGAGGAGAAGATTGGGAAATCTGTTTCTCATGGTAAGAGTAGGTTCTTTAGTGATCATATATATAGTACACCTCACCTGCTACTCATGAAAATACTTCAATTTATGTATTAATTAAGTCTACTAAAATGTTTATCTGACACCATAAAGATGATTAAAATATGCAAGCAAGCATTAGGCAATGAGTTGATGTTGACTAGCAAGAATTGGTCTGATAGTGGAATACTAAAGGTAAATAGATTTAATGACATTGTAAAATTAACTATTTACTTACATTTTTTAAATTGTTAATTGTTAGAGGAACTTGGGTTATGTGCCTTGCTCAAGGGCACATCGACAGATTTTTCACCTAGCCAGCTTGGGGATTCGAACCAGCAACCTTTCAGTTACCTTCCGCCCAATGCATAAAGCCTAAGTTACAAGTCAATACTGACATTAACAAAACATTAAGTATCTAAACATGATCAGACAGGAAGAGAAAGACAGAGAATCCATTGTTTGTGTCGTGGCCCATAGCTCATGGGATAGAGAGAATCCATAGCTTGTGTCGTGGCCCATAGCTCATGAGATAGAGAGAATCCATAGCTTGTGTCGTGGCCCACAGCTCATGGGAGAGGGGTAGAGAGAAAGACGGTGTACACTGAGTGTATTAAACATTAGGAACACCTGCTTCTTTCCCTGCCATAGACTGACCAGGTGAAAGCTATGATCCCTTATCGATGACTCTTGTTAAATCCACTTCAGTGTAGATGAAGGGGAGGAGACGGGTTAAAGAAGGATTTTTTGTGTATGTGTTTCATTCAGAGGGTGAATGGGCAAAACAAATATTTAAGTGCTTTGAACAGGGTATGGTAGTAGGTACCAGACGCACCGGTTTGAGTGTGTTAAGAACTACAACGCAGTTTCCCGCAGTTTCAACAGTTTCCCGTGGGTATCAAGAATGGTCCACCACCAAAAGGACATCCAGCCAACTTGACACAACTATGGAAAGCATTGGAGTCAACATGGGCCAGCATCCCTGTGGAAGGCTTTGGACACCTTGTAGAGTCCATGCCCTGACAAAGTTAGGCTTTACTGAGGGCAGAAGGGGGTAAAACTCAATATTAGGAAGGTGTTCCTAATGTTTTGTACACTCAGTATATATCTCACCACAGCAGGTCAAGAACAAAAGAGAAAGACACATTGAAGCTAAGACCCTTTTAGAACCATTTGACCATGTTTGGATTCAAAATCGGAGTTGTTGATCAATAACATTACAGTTGAGTTAACTTCCAATCAGATATCAGACCTACAGTATGTTATCACAACAGAAGCTCAGAGGTGTGACAGAATGGGGGGATGGTGAGATAATGCATCATTCAGAATGGGGGATGGTGAGATAATGCATCATTCAGAATGGGGGATGGTGAGATAATGCATCATTCAGAATGGGGGATGGTGAGATAATGCATCATTCAGAATGGGGGATGGTGAGATAATGCACCATTCAGAATGGGGGATGGTGAGATAATGCATCATTCAGAATAGGGGGATGTGGGGAGCAACACAGAGAAGGCTGAATTCCTGAGAAGACAGTAAAACCTTTGGGTTGATAAAAGAGAAGTCTGGGGTTGGGCCCGCCACTATAGTACTATCTACATCTAGGAGTTATCTCCAATAGTAAGACCTCCATAAGTTCATTCTGTCATTCTGACACCCCTGAAGAACTCAACACAACAAAGCTTGTTTTATCGTTGTGCATGAAAAGTTGTTATAGAACTGTTTCGATGATAAGATATATGTTATTTCATGCTACTGAGACTTGCATGGATGACACCAGTATTGTCAGCATTTGTTTTATTAACTAGGCTATCTGGAGTGATCAGAGAGTAGACTAAAGAAGTGAAGTAGACAAACTGCCAGTGTTTTGAAGTTCTATGAAATGAGTCTGTGTAGTTGCCAGGGTTGGTAATTAAATAGTTGGTTTTGGACTAATTTAGTGTTTTTCATTTTTCTCCTATGTGACTCCTAACACCACTACTAATATTTATAAAATCACAATAGAAGTGAAAACTGATAAAAACATAAAACTGTCGCCAAAAAAACAAACATGTTGGCCCTCAGCTTGGCATGCCGACCAAATTGGCCCTTTTGGAAATCTAATTGGGGAACCCTCTGCTCTACAACATCCGTTGAGGAAGACCTTTCCTACATCCCATCGCAAGCGCCACGTTCTGCCACCTCTGGTCTCTTGGCCCTCCCACCCCTAAGGGAGGGCAGCTCCCACACCTCCCAGTCAACGCTCTTCTCTGTCCTGGCACCCCAATGGTGGAACAAGTTTCCCCCTAAAGTCAGGACAGCGGAGTCCCTGCCCATCTTTTAAACACGTCTGAAACCCTTCCTCTTTGTAGAGTATCTTAAATCCCCCCCCCCCCCCCACACACTTTTTTGTTTTCCCACGAGCACTGACTTTGCTGATGAATACTTTCTTGAGAGAAAATGTAATTGATACGATTGTGATGCGTTGTTGTCTCACCTAGCTATCTGAAGATGAATGTACTATTGTAAGTCACTCTGGATAAGAGTGTCTGCTGAATTAGTCAAATTTTAAAATGTGAATTGATATGGAATTGACCCCAACCCTGATGGTTACTAACCCTTGTGATAGTGAGTGGAGGATGATATGGCTCGTAACACTTTAGAATAGTTTTATTCCCCTGTATTGTGCAGCATACAGTGGGGGGGAAAAGTATTTAGTCAGCCACCAATTGTGCAAGTTCTCCCACTTAAAAAGATGAGAGAGGCCTGTAATTTTCATCATAGGTACAAGTACTCTATGACAGACAAATTGAGAGAAAATAAATCTAAAAAATCACATTGTAGGATTTTTAATGAATTTATTTGCAAAATGATGGTGGAAGATAAGTATTTGGTCACCTAAACCAACTGAATGGTTCTTCTGATGTTGTTCACACAGGACACCATGTTGAGACATTCTCTACATCCAGAGAACAACAGCAGGAAGATCACAGAGCTAAGAGGTCTCACCACTGCCCACATTGTGAGGAGATTTTCCCAATTCTATCAAAGCTAAAAAAATACACCTAAAAATACACACAGGAGATAATCTATTTCCTGCTCTGATTGTGGGAAGAGCTGTAAAATATCAAGGGATCTGGTACTCCTGCTCTGACTGTTGGAAGAGTTTCTCTCAACATGGCCACATACATGTGAGAATCCTCATCAGTTGTCTGACTAGCTAAGATTAAAATCATTCCATCACTTAATTCTCAAGAAATCGTAGTACACTCTATTGTAATCCTATTGTTTCTCACTGTGAGAGAACTGTGCAGAGGAAAGGGAGCGTTATAGAACGTTAGCCTCTCTTTACTTTATTGATCAGTGTTCACCTGGTCAGTTTTGGTGTGTTTTGTTAGCTTCTATTGTAAAGATATTGAGATTACCTTGGATTTGCCCTTAGGGTTGAATATCCTCTGTGAGGCTGGTTGACTGGGTGGTTTTGCTTCCCTCTGTAGTTTTCTGTGGGAATGAGCTAGTAGACACAACATGTATCAGATAGAGATGGTGTGATGATCAGTTTTCACCATTAGTTTGGGTGGATACTTTTTGTTTATTAAATTGTATTTTAAAACTAGATGAGTTATTTTAGTCATTAATAGTCATTAAGGCTTAATTCAAGCCTGTTTAATTTATCTGCCAATGAAAAATAGTATGTATATGAATTTGTTCTAGTCAAGCTCTTCTCTTTTGTGTAATGAATTACCAAAAAACTATGTTTCAAGTGACATATTTACTGTTGTTCTGAAGCTGAACAAGACAGGAAGTTTAAATCAGCATCACAAAGCTAAATCTGACCTATTCACTAACATGTTTTGTCAGCATAAGCAGCTGTGAGACATGCTAGAGTACTGTAACATTATTGATCTACTGAATCATTGTAGTTGTTGGGGGTTATCTTTACAGTAAATATAATGGTGGTGGATAAGCCTTCAATGCAAGCTGCAGGGGTTGCCTTTCAACAAGATGATCCTGACATTTTAAAGGTTAAAAAGGTGGACTTTGTGGCCTTTATCGCAATGGTGATTAACGGCACTGCCAAGGTGGAGAAAAGTTCTAGGAAGATATAAATCATTGTGGTTGCGGCAGAACGGTTCCTGGGGCTGAAAGATTTATTGGCAAAAGAGTTACATGGAATATTGGCAAAAGCCGTACCACCATCTCAGGTCCTAGAGACTGAGAAGGTAGCGGCAGGTAGCTTAGTGGGTAAGAGCGTTGTGCCAGTAACCGAAAGGTCGCTGGTTCTAATCCCCGAGCCGACTAGGTGAAAAATCTGTCGATGTGCCCTTGAGCAAGGCACTTAACCCTAATTGCTCCTGTAAGTCGCTCTAGATAAGAGCGTCTGCTAAATGACTAAAATGTAAAATGTAAATGTGAGAAGGGACATATGGAGATTTAAAGGAAGGAAGAAATGGGAGTTTTGTTTGTTTTGGCAATGTACTATTTTTATTAGGGTGGAGTAAGTTAGTATCACTATTAAGTATGGATTTATTTTTTATTTAATTTATTTTGTGGTTTCAAACCGTCCAGTTGGTGGTGGCAATACAACTTTTGGATGTAGTCTGCCATAAAACCCACAGAAGAAGAAGAAGATGTCGCTGTTGCATTGTGGTAGTTGGGGAACAGGAACTTCCGGGGAGGCGCGCAACATTCTTCATAACAAAGAAAACGACAGGACTGTGCTTTCGTTTCTATTTATTACTACAGGTATGTAATAGCATTTTTAAACTGCCTAATATCGAAATAACGTCATAACATGTTAGATAACAAATCAGTCAAGGTATTATCACATTAAGGGAAAGGTTTTGTGTTATTTTTGTGTCAATCCGAGTGATTGAAGAACGTGATAAAAATATTTTACCAGCACACGGCGCGGGGTCCATTACACGTTTTCATTTGTGAGGCTTTCCAGGTTCGTATATAGGTCAGTGCGTTTCGCCTGGGCATGTTCAGTACAAAAACGTTTAGGAAAGTTGCAGATAGAAATACCCTGAATAGAAGTGACATGATTCATTAGAATCAGAGGCATGTTTGCTCTACATAATACATTTGTATCTGATCGTGGCCAACGTCTCAGTCCTCCTGCTGGACGCAGCCCTGGTACCCGCTTGTCCCTACGTATGTGAAGCTAGTCATAATAATGATTAGCCACAATAGTGGAATTTGCGGTTCGCCCTAAAAATAAAAGGCCCTCATTGAAAGTGATGCAAACTGATACAAAATATTGGAATCATGTCAAACCTTGTTACTTAATTTAAAATGAATTACAAAAACTTATTTTTTGAAAATAAACAGAAAGAAACGGTTGAAATCCCACTGTGGAGGTATTAGACCACATAATTGCATCGGGGGCGTTCTTATATGCACTTATGAAACGGGTTGGATTGTGCTCCCATGGAACGGGTGACACCCACAGAAAACAATTCTCAAGAGTTTATACAAATATTAGCGTCTTAGCTCTTATTGCAGGACTTTGACTGTGAAAAATCACCTTCCCAGTCAGTCTATTGCAGGGGTACTCCAGTACCATTTGAGAAGGTCCGGTCACACAAATGTCCTAGGTGGCAAAGGTCCGGATGGATATTGCCATTTATTGGCGTAGTAACAAACCCCCAACTTGTGACCCCAAATTGTTCACAACCCACTTGTTGGCGGAGAGAACACAATTCTACACATTTTACGACAGGGCTGAGATGTTTTGTTGTTGCTGTTTTTAAGCAATTCTACATGTTTCCATGTCTTATGTGTGTTTATATGATACCAGGGGTTGAAGCCCAACCAAAACAGTATTATTATATAATTTTTTTGTGACCCGTGGTCCATATCGACCCCGTTCTTGGTCCTTACCGCGTTACGCCAGTTGAGTATGCTGTTTCTTTTGTTTGTATTGGACATTCATATTGCACTGTACAGCCCTACCTATGTATTGTTCAGCCTACTCAGTGACACCCACAGAACACAACTATGTAGAGTTTACACAAATATTAGCGTCTTCACTCTATTGCAGGACTCTGAAACCACTGTTGTCCTGGAGTTTAACCCTGTCAGCTAAATTGTCATGATAATCAGTGGTTTCAAGTTTGTCTCTGTACATTTTTGACGAGATGATCATAGCAAAAAATATATATATAATTCTGCATTTCCCGCTGTGCAAATGCATTGTTTCTCATTGCAAATAGGCTCAGGATAACTCCTGATAAAGTTGGGTAGCTGATAGGCCTTTTCAGAGCTTAAATAGACAAAATGATTAGTCACAGGGCTCCCGAGTGGCGCAGCGGTCTAAGGCACTGCATCTGTCACTACAGACCCTGGTTGGATTCCAGGCTGTATCACAATCCGGACGTGATTGGGAGTCGCATAGGGCGGTGCAAAATTGGCCCAGCGTCGGCCGGGGTAAGCATAATTGTAAATAAGAATTTGTTCTTAACTGACTTGGCCCAAACATTGGGTCAAACATTAGACCAGACCAAATCTGAACCAATCACTCAGACATCATTAGGCAGGTTTCCATTGAACCAGGTGCATTCGACAAAAGCAATGTTGCAAAAAATAATCTTTGCGACGTGTGTAATGGAAACGGCAGATATAGGAGAAATGTTCTAAAGCGCGACAACATTTTAAATCGTAGGACGGGTGGGTTTTTCTTTTGTCAAAGTTTCTTTATTCTGACAAGTGAGATTGAAACAGTGTTTTTTAAATAAATGATGATTGCCAAATCATTTTGACGGTACAGGGTGAGTCATTACGTCCAGCTGTTTTTATCGACACAAGATAGTTACATGGAAACACACCCTAGAGGGCAATTGTCCTATCTATTTTCTATGCAAACCTTTTCTAAATGTCCAGAAAAAAATCAATGGACAGGTTATTGGAAACATATCTACTGTTTCACAAGATTGGAAAGTACAGTACAGCAGAGTACAGGAAAGAAAAGTTTAGTTCAGTACAGTACAACAGTACAGTATAACGTAATGTACTCTGTTAGGGCGGGGCGATATGGACTACAAATCATACAGCTGTATCTTGAGTTTTTTCAAACGTATGGGTGATTCGAGATTTCTCAATTTTGTTTTTCTCTAAGTAAGTGTTGTACAATTAAAGGTCAAATACACTGCATTTCAAACAGTCAGCTATAATCTAATGAATTAAGGGCTTGTAAAGTTATACCTATAAATAAATACAATTGTTTTTTGATTGAAGTAATACAGTGAAGACAAGGTTATTCAGGAAAATATTACATAGTGCTGCCTAAAACAAACTGCAACCTTGTACTAAATGGTTTTTGAGTCAATTATGTGAATTTCTGAAATCTACTATAGGTTAAGTGCACTTACGTTGTTTAATTTAAAGTGTGCAATTTGTGTCTAATGTGAAATTAATAAATGGTTTGTTGTCAATGCTTAGCTACCTGATCTAATATATTTTTAGAGAATAAAGTGCCAGAATTGTCAAGACTAACTTTTGTGTCCGTTTCTCTTTATTACTACTGGACGACTCAGATTAAGTCTGAAGCCAGTAACATAAAAGGTGAGGACAAACCCAGCCTGCCTCTCTCCTTCCACACTGAGTCTAAACCTACAGTCACTTGGTCCTGATTGTGACAGCGGAGCCCAGTTTGCACTGCAGGATCCAGAGATGGCATCAGTGAAGCTGGAAGACTGCAGTCAAACATTGGAGCTGAATGTCAACATTAAAGATGAAGAAGAGGAGAAGAAGATTGGGAAATCTGTTTCACATGGTAAGAGCAGGTTCTATCTTTTTTTTTGTCAAGTAGTGGCAAATATACAGCACCAGTCAAAAGTTTGGACACACCTACTCATTCAAGGGTTTTTCTTAATTTTTACTACTATTTTCTACATCGTAGAATAATAGTGAAGACATCTAAACTATAAAATAACACATATGGAATCATGTAGTAACCAAAAAAGTGTTAAACAAATCAAAATATATTTTAGATTTTAGATTCTTCAAAGTAGCCACCCTTTGCCTTGATGACATATTTGCACACTCTTGGCATTCTCTCAACCAGCTTCACCTGGAATGCTTTTCCAACAGTCTTGAAGAAGTTCACACACATGCTGAGCACTTGTTGGCTGCTTTTCCTTCACTCTGCGGTCCAACTCATCCCAAACCATCTCAATTGGGTTGAGGTCGGTTGATTGTGGAGGCCAGGTCATCTGATGCAGCACTCCATCACTCTCCTTCTTGGTCAAATAGCCCTTACACAGTCTGGAGGTGTGTTGGGTCATTGTCCTGTTGAAAAACAAATAATCCCACTAAGCGCAAACCAGATGGGATGGTGTATCGCTGCAGACTGCTGTGGTAGCCATGCTGGTTAAGTGTGCCTTGAATTCTAAATAAATCACCAGCAAAGCACCATCACACCTCCTCCTCCATGCTTCACGGTGGGAAGCACACATGTAGAGATCAGCTGTTCACCTACTCTGTGTGTCACAAAGACACTGCGGTTGGAACCAAAAATCGCAAATTTGGACACATCAGACCAAAGGACAGATTTCCACTGGTCTAATGTCCATTGCTCATGTTTTTTGGCCCAAGCAAGTCTCTTCGTCTTGTTGGTGTCCTTTAGTTGTGGTTTCCTTCCAGCAATTCGACCATGAAGGCCTGATTCACACAGTCTCCTCTGAACAGTTGATGTTGAGATGTGTCTGTTACTTGAACTCTGTGAAGCATTTATTTGGGTTGCAATTTCTGAGGCTGGTAACTCTAATGAACTTATCCTCTGCAGCAGAGGTAACTCTGGGTCTTCCTTTCCTGTGACGGTTCTCATGAGAGCCAGTTTCATCAATGCGCTTGATAGTTTTTGCGACTGCACTTGAAGAATCTTAAAGTAATGATGGACTGTTGTTTCTCTTTAATTATTTGAGCTGTCCTTGCAATAATATGTACTTGATCTTTTACCAAATAGGACTATCTTCTGTATACCACCCCTACCTTGTCACAACACAAGTGATTGGCTCAAGCGCATTAAGAAATTCCACAAATGAACTTTTAACAAGGCACACCTGTTAATTGAAATGTATTCCAGGTGAATACCTCATGAAGTTGGTAGAGATAATGCCAAGAGTGTGCAAAGCTGTCATCAAGGCAAAGGTTGCTTACTTTAAAGAATCTCAAATATAAAATATATATTTTGATTTGTTTAACACTTTGTTGGTTACTACTTGATTCCATATGTTATTTCATAGTTGTGATGTTTTCACTATTATTATACAATGTAGAAAATAGTAAAAATAAAGAGAACCCCTGGAATGAGTAGGTGTTCTAAAACTTTTGACTGGTACTGTATGTGAATTTGTGGAAATCTGCTATAGGTTAAGTACCGGCACCTCAAATATCTAGTGCTTGAGCTCATGTTCCTCTTATAGAATGTTAGCTCAACAGTATTGTGGAGCTCCTGCACCTAAATATAAACAGTACCGGCACCCAAAATGAGTACCGGCACCTATTTCAGTCCAAGTCAAGCACTGAATTAGATAATTTAACAAGAAGATATATAATATATTTTTTAGAGAATAAAGAAAGTGCCAGAACTGTCAAGACAATAACTTTTTGTGTCTGTTTCTCATTGTTACTACAGGACGACTAGAATTAAATCTGAGGCAGGTAACATCAATAGTGAGGACAAACCCAGCCTGCCTCTCTCCTTCCACACTGAGTCCAAACCAACAGTCACTGGGTCCTGATTGTGACAGTGGAGCCCAGTTTGCTAAGCAGGATCCAGAGATGGCATCAGTGAAGCTGGAAGACTGCAGTCAAACACTGGAGCTGAATGTCAACATTAAAGATGAAGAAGAGGAGGAGAAGATTGGGAAATCTGTTTCTCATGGTAAGAGCAGGTTCTATCTAACTAAGTTTGTGTTATTCATTCCAACTTCCCAATGTGCATGAAAAGTTCCAGTAGAACTGTTTCATGATTAACTGTTTCAATGAGAAGGTAGATATTATTTCATGCTACTGACACTTACATGGTTTGACACCAGTATTGCCAGCATTTTTTTTATTCACGGCTATCTGGAGTGATCAGAGAGTAGACTAAAGAAGTGAAGTAGACAAACTGCCAGTGTTTTAAAGTTCAATGAAATGAGTCTGTGTAGTTACTAACCTTTGTGATAGTGAGTGGAGGATGACACTAACCCTTGTGATAGTGAGTGGAGGATGATATGGCTTCTACATCTGCATTGCTTGCTCTTTGGGGTTTTAGGCTGGGTTTCTGTAAAGCACTTTGTGACAACTTCTGATGTAAAAGGGGCTGCAAAAAATACATTTGATTGACATGTATATCACACCAACTGACTGGTTCTTCTAATGTTGTTCACACAGGAGACCATGTTGAGACATTCTCTACATACAGAGAGCAACAGCAGGAAGATCACAGAGCTAGGAGGTCTCACCACTGCCCACATTGTGAGGAGAGTTTCTCAATTCTATCAAAGTTAAAAATACACCTACAAATACACACAGGAGAGAAGCCTTACTCCTGCTCTGACTGTGTAAAATGCTTCACAACATCAACTGAGCTAAAAGTTCATCAGAGAACACACACAGGAGAGAAGCCTTACTCCTGCTCTGACTGTGGGAAGAGTTTCTCTCGACTGGCACTGGGCCACTTTAAAATACATGAACGTATACATACAGGAGAGAAGCCTTACTCCTGCTCTGACTGTGTAAAATGCTTCAAATCATCATTTGAGCTAAAAGTTCACCTGAGAACACACACAGGAGAGAAGCATTACTCCTGCTCTGACTGTGGGAAGAATTTCTCTCGACAGGAAAGCTTAAAATTGCACCAAAGGATACACACAGGAGAGAAGCCTTACTCCTGCTCTGACTGTGGGGCAAGTTTCTCTCAACTGGGCAGCTTAAAAACACATGAACGTATACACACAGGAGAGAAGCCTTACTCCTGCTCTGACTGTGGGAAGAGTTTTTCTCAACTGGGCCACTTAAAACAACATGTACCTGTACATACAGGAGAAAAGCCTTACTCCTGCTCTGACTGTGGTGCAAGTTTCTCTCAACCTGGCAACTTAAAACAACATGAACGTATACATACTGGAGAGAAGCCTTACTCCTGCTCTGACTGTGTAAAGTGCTTCAAAACATCATTTGAGCTAAAAGTTCATCAGAGAACACACACAGGAGAGAAGCCTTACTTCTGCTCTGACTGTGGGAAGAGTTTCTCTCGACTGGGCCACTTAAAACAACATGAACATATACATACATGAGAGAAGCCTTACTCCTGCTCTGACTGTGGAAAGATTTTCTCTCAAATAGGCCGTTTTAAAAAGACACCAAGGTAAACGTAAAGGAGAGAAGCCTTACAACTGATCTAAAAACGACAGATGAGCTGCAATGTCATCAGAGAACACACACAGGAGAGAAGCCTTACTTCTGCTCTTAATGTGGCAAGAGATTCTCCCAATTGGCAACGTAAAAACACACCAACGGTTACACACTGGAGAGAATACTTATTACTGCACTGACTGTGAGACGAGATTGTCCATGCCCCGACGATTTAAGGCTGTTCTGATGACAGACTATGAGCTGTTCAGAAAAAAAGGACATCTGGTAACCCAGAACAGAAAGGAGACCTTTGCGCGATGTATGGCCAGTACTGACTGGTCTGCCATATATGAGGTGGAGAGCATCAATGCAAAGGTGGAGACGTTCAACTCCTGCATTCAAACTGCACTTGATGTATGCATGCCAATAAGAAATAAGAAAACAACAACACTGGACCAGCCCTGGATGACTGAAAGAATAAAGGCTGCCATCAGGAAAATACAGAATATTTTCAACAGATGGGGAGAAACAATGACATGGAGAAAATACAGAAATACAGTGCAAATGGTTATCAAGGAAGCAAAGACAAGCTACTACAAAACTGAAATCCAGGACCTAAAGAAGAAAAACCCTAAGGAATGGTGGGACTTCATTAACAATGGACTGGGACCAAAGAAAACATCAGGAGGGAGAATACAGGTCGAGGGAATTGAAGACGACAACGTGGCTGATGTTTTGAATGGCTTCTTTGCTGAGGCATGGACAAGCACCACACCTCTTGCCATCTTCCCCTGCCCATGTCTACAAAGCAGGTTGAGCTGTGCAGCATTGGCCAGTTAAAGCAAGCTCTGACCAGACTCAGCCCACGTAAAGCATGTGGGCCTGATGGCATTCCAGCCTGGCTACTAAAGAGCATGCAGAAGATCTAGCCCCTGTCATCAAACACATTGTTAAAACTGTCCCCTGCCAGTAGGAGGTGTTATCTGAGTGCACGATTCAGTATGACTACCTCCCAAAGTCCAGCACTACTACCGCCCTTGTGAAAGCCACATACTCTGGCTGACAGCTACAGACTCCATAAAACCCAACAATGGTGAGGGTGTTACTTGCTGATGTGTCCAAAGCCTTTGATCGAGTAGATCACGCATAGTTCCTGCAACATCTGTCTGACATTGAACTGTGTCCAAGGTTACTAGCCTGGCTCCACAGCTACACCACCAAAAGAGGGCAGAGGGTGATGGCAACTGGCACATTTAGCCCTTGGTCAGAGGACCATCCACAAACTGCACCACTAATCCTAAGAGGACAGGAAGTACCAGTGGTAACAACAACCAAGTATCTTGGTTTTCATCTAGACTCTAACCTCAGTGGTGACACCTGGAGCAGCCAGTGAGAATGGCCTCGATACGCCTTTTTGACTGTTCTTGCCAGTAATGTCCTACTGAAGATCTGGTCACAGTCTATACTATACTGGCCAGGCCTTGTCTGGAATACGGTGGAGTGCTGTTAGTTGGATGCAGTAAAAAGCAGCAGGCCCAACTAGACAGGGTGCAGAGGAGGGCCTTGAGGATCATCTCCAGAGGTGGAGCAGTCCAACCACAGCTCCCATCACTGCAGAGAAGGTGAGAACAGGCTGCAGTGCACCTGGTGAAGGACATGCACACTCTTGACCATCAACTGAATGACCTGCTCCCTCCAAGAAGAGGTAAATGCACCACCAGGCTCCTGAGAAACAGCCACAAACTGTCCTGTATAACTGCCCGTACAAACCGCCTGCGAAACGCCACTCTACCCACTGCTTTAAAAAAAAAACATTTTAATATTTCAATTTCCATCATGAAACATGTCCTGTAATATTTCAAGTGTTCTGTATTCTACTTATGTCACGTATTGTGTTGTGTATTTAACAGGTAGCCTAGCGGTTAAGAGTGTTGGGTCAGTAACTGAAAGGTCGCTGGTTTGAATCCTGAGCCAACTAGGTCAAAAATCTGTCATTGTGGCCTTGAGCAAGGCAATTAACCCCAATTGGTCCTATAAGTCGCTCTGGATAAGAGCATCTGCTAAATTACAAATATGTAATGAAAAATCATGTTTGTACATTAATTTGTGCTGGGCAACCTTTTCTTCTCTTGTGCATAAATATAACAAAGTGTTTAAAGTGAAATAGTTAGTGTCTATACAGTGCATTCTGAAAGTATTCAGACTCCTTGACTTTTTCAACAAAAAAATTAGTTACAGCCTTATTGTATTTTTTTTTTAACCAACAACAACAAAAACACCTCATCAATCTACACACAATACCCCATAATGACAAAGTGGAAACAGGTTTAGACATTTTTGCAAAACCTTATTCACATTAGTATTCCAGTCCCTTTGCTATGAATCTCTAAATTTTGCTCAGGTGCATCCTGTTTCCATTGATCTTCCTTGAGATGTTTCTACAACTTGATTGGAGTCCACCTGAGAGAAATTAAATTGATTGGACATGGTTTGGAAAGGCACACACCATTGCATGTCAGAGCAAAAACCAAGCCATGAGGTCGATGGAATTGTCCGTAGAGCTCAGAGACAGGATTGTGTCGAGGCACAGATCTGGGGAAGGGTACCAAAAAATGTCTGCAGCATTGAAGGTCCCCAAGAACACCGTGGCCTCCTCCATTCTTAAATGGAAGAAGTTTGGAATCACCAAGATTCTTCCTAGAGCTGTCCGCCCGGCCAACTGCGCAATCGGAGGAGAAGGGCCTTGGTCAGGGAGGTGACCAAGAACCCGATGATCACTTTGACAGAGATCCATAGTTCAGCCCGCTTGGAGTTTGCCAAGAGGCACCTAAAGGACTCTGACCATGAGAAACAAGATTCTCTGGTCTGTTGTTACCAAGATTGAACTCTTTGGCCTGAATACCAAGCGTCACTTCTGGAGGAAACCTGGGCACCATGCCTACGGTGAAGCATGTCGTGGCAGTATCATGCTGTGCGGATGTTTTTCAGAGGCAGGGACTGGGTGACTAGTTAGGATCGAGGGAATAATGAACAGAGCAAAGTACAGAGAGATCCTTGATGAAAACCTGCTCCAGAGCGCTCAGGACTTCAGACTGGGGCGAAGGTTCACCTGGCCCAGCCAGTGCCCAGACTTGAACCCGATTTAACATCTCCGGAGAGACCAGAAAATAGCTGTGCAGCAACGCTCCCCATCCAACCTGACCAGAGTTTGAGAGGATCTGCAGAGAATAATGAATGAAACTCCCCAAATACAGGTGTGCCAAGCTTGTAGCATCATACCCAAGAAGACTCGATGGTGTAAGTGCTGCCAAAGGTGCTTCAAGAAAGTACTGAGTAAAGGGTCTGAATAATTAGATATTTCAGTTTTTTATTAATAAATTAGGAAAAATGTCTAAAAACCTGTCTTGTGCTTTGACATTATGGGGGATTGTGTGTAGATTGATGAGGGGAAAAAACGATTTAACCAACTTTAGAATATGGCTGTAACGTAATAAAATGTGGAAAAAGTCAAGGGGTCTGAATACTTTCAGATTGCACTGTATATAGACAAGCTATCATTGACTAGGTATTGGCACCCCATGTATATAGCCAAGCTACCATTGACTAGGTATTGGCACCCCATGTATATAGCCAAGCTACCATTGCTCATCGTGTATTAATTCCTTGTGCTACAATCTTTTTCCTATTATTATAATTGTTGTATTGTGTTCTCCATTGTTGGTCAACATTTCACTGTTAGTCTACACCTGTTGTTTACCAAACATGTGACAAAATGAAATGACTACGTATTTAGTTAATTGTCTTCTAAAACTATACTGAAAAAATATATAAACTTGACATGTAAAGTGTTGGTCCCATGTTTCATGAGCTGAAATAAAAGATCCCGGATATTTTCCATACGGGAGCTTATTTCTCTCAAATTTGGTGCACAAATTTGTTTCCATTTCTGTTAGTGAGCATTTCTCCTTTGCCAAGATAATCAATCCACCTGCGAGTTGTGGCATATCAAGAAGCTGATTAAACAGCATGATCATTACACAGGTGCACCTTGTGCTGGGTACAATAGAAGGCCACTCTGAAATGTGCAGTTTTGTCACACAACACAATGCCACAGATGTCTACATTTTGAGGGAGTGCACAATTGGCATGCTGACTGCAGGAATGTTCACAAGAGCTGTTGCCAGAGAATTGAATGTACATTTCTCTACCGAGAATTTGGCAGAATGTCCAACTGGCTTCACAGCCGCAGACCATGTGTCACCGTGCAAGCCCAGGACCTCCACATCTGGCTTCTTCACCTGCAGGATCATCTGAGACCAGCCACCCGGACAGCTGATGAAACTGAGGAGTATTTCTATCTGTAATAAAGCCCTTTAGTGGGGAATAAGCATTCTTATTGGCTGATGGGTGGGCCTGGCTCTCAAATGGTTGGGCCTATGCCTTCCCAGGCCCACCCATGGCTGCGCCCTTGCCCATTCATGTGAAATCCATAGAATAGGGCCTAATTAATGTATTTCAATTGACTGATTTCCTTATGCACTGTACCCCATTAAAATTGTTGAATGTTGTGTTTATATTTTTGTTCAGTTAAAATCTTACCAAAAAACTGATGATGAATATGTTTGGAAAATTGCATTGATCTGCCAATGAAAAATAATGTTTGTACATTAATTTGTACTGGTCAACCTCTCCTCCTCTTTTGTATTCAGTTCTTCAATATTGTATCTGATAGTATGAATGGTTCTTATGGTTGTATTCAGTTCTTCCATATTAGATGTGACAGTATTAATGGTTCTTATGGGCTGAGTGCCTGGAGTGACTACAGTCATACCAAGTTTTCTTTGACCCTGTGATCTCACCAGGACAGAACCACCAGATGGTGGCAGTGATGTACCTTTCATTGATATGAATGCTCAGAGTGAAAGACCTGAGTACTCACATGTGATGGCCCACATAAACCACAACCTTTCCTATTGTGTTAGTAAGGACCACAGCATATTCGGCAGCCATTGTTCAAAATGTGTTCATACATACGGTACAATGGGAGGAGGTGTGGCATTCACAGGGGACCAGGAAGTTGATCTCAGACTTCTATTTAGGACTGGGATCCTATCCAGAGTTGACAGATTAACAGTGAGGACAAACCCAGCCTGCCTCTCTCCTTCCACACTGATTCTAACCCTACAGTCACCTAGTCCTGATTGTGACAGTGGAGCCTAGTTTGCATTGCAGGATCTAGAGATGGCATCAGTAGACAGGTTTCCATTGGCCTAGGTTTATTTGACAAAAAAACATTTAGCAAAGAAATCATTGCAACATGATGGAAACGGCAGATACAGGAGACATTTTCTAAAGATCCACAAATGTTTTATCTTTTCAACAGGGGCAGGAAAACATTGAAGAACCACAGTTCAATGCCGCGAAGGTGTAAAAAATGGCGCTGCTAAAATCAGAGATTCTTCTCCTGAGTACATACCTTCGAATCTTGAGTACACACCGACGTCCCCTGTATACAAACCTTACATATAGGACTTCAAGTTGTAAAATAGTGAACTACTCCTTTAATGGAGTGGTAGGTGCTATGAAAGGGATGTTAAAAAAACAACGATATGTTGTATTTTGTTCATTAGTCCACTGTTAATACAACGGCAAAAATGTTGCATGTTAGCAATTAAGTTTTCAAGATTTCAGTACAGAGAAACAAGTGTGATGATGCAAATGAGGGAAATGATAATTGCATACAATTTGCATCATCACACTTGTTGCAATGTACTACAGTGTTTCCCAATCCTGGTGCAGGGGAAACAAAGGGGTGCACTTTTTAGTTTTTGCCCTAACACTCACACACTGGATTCAACTAAGCAACTCCAGCCTTTGAATGGAATAAGGTATGTGAGGGCTAGGGCAAAAACACACATGTACACATTTTTACATTTACATTTGAGTCATTTAGCAGACGCTCTTATTAAATATGGTTTCTACTGACTCCTTGTAGATTTGTGTAATTCGATAAGAACCGCCTAGTTAAATAAAGGTTCAATAATATTAATACAATATGTACATAATAAAAAATGACCACTGTAGAACACACAGGGTGTTCACTCCTTAGGCCTACCTTCCTTTCTGCATCGGACTTCGGCCTCATGTCTGGGGTGGAAAATCTACTTCTGAAAGTACCATGCTTAGATGCATAATAACATCTCAGATTGATCTCTTCGCAAACAGCGACAGTTTCGTTGCAAACAAACACACTGGTTTGATACTGGAGAAATACAATGAATATATTTTAATAGAACAGGTAGGACTATTAATACAGACATTGGTGATTTTACCACTGTAATCAGATGGACATCATTATGTTATGGTCATTGAATTGATTAGCCCACTAACCACGTGCTAAATGTGTAGTGTAGCTACACTGTGTAGGACTATGAATTGGGCAGCAATAGGCTATTTGTTAATAGGCTAATTATGTTCTGGCCCGCAGACTAGCTACAAGCTCAGCAACACATTGACTGGAGGCCAAACCTAGTTGCCAACCCCCCTATATCCTAAATTCAATCGGGTTGGTATAAGACTGAAATGGGAAAATAATGTACCTGTGAACACCCTATGAAATAGCTCCCCAATACCGTCTGATGTATATATTTAATGTATTACATGAATGGTGACCACAGCCCTTCCGACAATACATTTAAAACTTGTTTTCCTGTGTTTTTTCCCACCCTGCTGAATGTATCCAATGTTCCATATCAAATGTGTGTCCTATTATGACACATCTGGCAGTTTCTTCTCTCCATGTTTCTTGGCCTAGTATCATTTTTTACAAAAATCTGTGTTTTTTGTTCAGTACCATGTCAGGAAAACACCATGGTACTGGTGCAACTACCATGGTATTTCCCTGACATGGTATTACAATGAAAAAGATACCACGGTACTATCATGTTTATTGGGTCACTACAGTGGCAGGAAAATGCCATGGTATTTGCACCAGTGCCATAGTATTTTCCTGCCTTGGTAGTGACCCAAAACACATCATAGTACAATGGAATGTTGTTGTTCATTTTTCTACCATGGTGCATTTTTGTAAGGGCTGTCCTTCACATCGGAGTGCTAATGCTGGCTCTTTGCGTCTCTTGACCATGTCGCGTGGACCGGGCACAAAGCTCAAGGAGCGCTCTCCACTTCCCTCCTGTAGTTATTTACCAAGCCTGATAACACATCACCCCCGACAGACACAAGCACAAACCCTTGCATAAATGTAGAAGCCTATACACCTAAACACTAGCGATCTGACATGCTGTATTGCATGGAAACTGCAGGCTACTAACAACAGCAGCTACAGTGACTTGCAAAAGTATTCACCCCCTTGGCATTCTTCCTATTTTGTTGCCTTACAACCTGGAATTAAAATTGATTTTTGGGGGGTTTGTATCATTTGATTTACACAACATGCCTACCACTTTGAAGATGCAAAATATTTTTTTTTGTGAAACAAACAAGAAATAAGACAAGAAAACAGACAACTTGAGCGTGCATAACTATTCACCCCCCCCAAAGTCAATACTTTGTAGAGCCACCTTTTGCAGCAATTACAGCTGCAAGTCTCTTGGAGTATGTCTCTATAAGCTTGGCACATCTAGCCACTGGGATTTTTGCCCCTTCTTCAAGGCAAAACTGCTCCAGCTCCTTCAAGTTGGATGGGTTCCGCTGGTGTACAGCAATCTTTAAGTCATACCACAGATTCTCAATTGGATTGAGGTCTGGGCTTTGACTAGGCCATTCCAAGACATTTAAATGTTTCCCCTTAAACCACTTGAGTGTTGCTTTAGCAGTATGCTTAAGGTCATTGTCCTGCTGGAAGGTGAACCTCCGTCCCAGTTTCAAATCTCTGGAAGACTGAAACAGGTTTCCCTCAAGAATTTCCCTGTATTTAGCGGCATCCATCATTCCTTCAATTCTGACCAGTTTCCCAGTCCCTGCCAATGAAAAACATCCACCATGCTTCACTGTGTGGATGGTGTTCTCGGGGTGATGAGAGGTGTTGGGTTTGCGCCAGACATAGCATTTTCCTTGATGGCCAAAAAGCTCAATGTTAGTCTCATCTGACCAGAGTACCTTCTTCCATATGTTTGGGGAGTCTCCCACATGGCTTTTGGTGTTTGCTTATTTTTTTCTTTAAGCAATGGCTTTTTTCAGGCCACTTCTCCGTAAAGCCCAGCTCTGTGGAGTATACGGCTTTTTAAAAAATTTTTATTTCACCTTTATTTAACCAGGTAAGCCAGTTGAGAACAGGTTCTCATTTACAACTGCGACCTGGCCAAGATAAAGCAAAGTAGTGCAATAAAGTGGCTTAAAGTGGTCCTATGGATAGATACTCCAATCTCCGCTGTGGAGCTTTGCAGCTCCTTCAGGGTTATCTTTGGTGTCTTTGTTGCCTCTCTGATTAATGCCCTCCTTGCCTGGTCCGTGAGTTTTGGTGGGCGGCCCTCTCTTGGCAGGTTTGTTGTGGTGCCATATTCTTTCAATTTTTTAATAATGGATTTAATGGTGCTCCGTAGGATGTTCAAAGTTTAGGATATTTTTTTATAACCCAACCCTGATCTGTACTTCTCCACAACTTTGTCGCTGACCTGTTTGGAGAGCTCCTTGATCTTCATGGTGCCGCTTGCTTGGTGGTGCCCCTTGCTTAGTGGTGTTGCAGACTCTGGGGCCTTTCAGAACAGGTATATATATATACAGAGATCATGTGACAGATCACGTGACACTTAAATAAAGTCCACCTGTGTACAATCTAACTAATTATGTGACTTCTGAAGGTAATTGGTTGCACCAGATCTTATTTAGGGGTTTCATAGCAAAGGGGGTGAATACATATGCACGCACCACTTTTCCGTTATGTTTTATTTTTTTTATTTTTAACAAGTATATTTTTTTCATTTCACTTCACCAATTTGGACTATTTTGTGTATGTCCATTACATGAAATCCAAATAAAAATCAATTTAAATTACAGGTTGTAATGCAACAAAATAGGAAAAACACCAAGGGGTATGAATACTTTTACAAGGCACTGTACATAGTCTAGCCTACTATGGCCCTGTCCCTCTGACCAGGGTAAACAAAGAGGTAATGTTGTGTCTTGTATATACAGTATAGGCCATTTGTTTGGGAGAATGTGAATGGGATCAAATTAGTTTTATATACAGTGGGGAGAACAAGTATTTGATACACTGCCGATTTTGCAGGTTTTCCTACTTACAAAGCATGTAGAGGTCTGTAATTTTTATCATAGGTACACTACAACTGTGAGAGACGGAATCTATAACAAAAATACAGAAAATCACATTGAATGATTTTAAAGTAATGAATTTGCATTTTATTGCATGACATAAGTATTTGATCACCTACCAACCAGTAAGAATTCCGGCTCTCACAGACCTGTTCGTTTTTCTTTAAGAAGCCCTCCTGTTCTCCACTCATTACCTGTATTAACTGCACCTGTTTGAACTCGTTACCTGTATAAAAGACACCTGTCCACACACTCAATCAAACAGACTCCAACCTCTCCACAATGGCCAAGACCAGAGAGCTGTGTAAGGACATCAGGGATAAAATTGTAGACCTGCACAAGGCTGGGATGGGCTACAGGACAATAGGCAAGCAGCTTGGTGAGAAGGCAACAACTGTTGGCGCAATTATTAGAAAATGGAAGAAGTTCAAGATGACGGTCAATCACCCTCGGTCTGGGGCTCCATGCAAGATCTCACCTCGTGGGGCATCAATGATCATGAGGAAGGTGAGAGATCAGCCCAGAACTACATGGCAGGACCTGGTCAATGACCTGAAGAGAGCTGGGACCACAGTCTCAAAGAAAACCATTAGTAACACACTACGCCGTCATGGATTCAAATCCTGCAGCTCACGCAAGGTCCCCCTGCTCAAGCCAGCGCATGTCCAGGCCCGTCTGAAGTTTGCAAATGACCATCTGGATGATCCAGAGGAGAAATGGGACGTAATGTGGTCTGACGAGACAAAAATAGAGCTTTTTGGTCTAAACTCCACTCACCGTGTTTGGAGGAAGAAGAAGGATGAGTACAACCCCAAGAACACCATCCCAACCGTGAAGCATGGAGGTGGAAACATCATTCTTTGGGGATGCTTTTCTGCAAAGGGGACAGGACGACTGCACCGTATTGAGGGGAGGATGGATGGGGCCATGTATCGCGAGATCTTGGCCAACAACCTCCTTCCCTCAGTAAGAGCATTGAAGATTGGTCGTGGCTGGGTCTTCCAGCATGACAACGACCCGAAACACACAGCCGGGGAAACTACGGAGTGGCTCCGTAGGAAGCATCTCAAGGTCCTGGAGTGGCCTAGCCAGTCTCCAGACCTGAACCCAATAGAAAATCTTTGGAGGGAGCTGAAAGTCCGTATTGCCCAGCGACAGCCCCGAAACCTGAAGGATCTGGAGAAGGTCTGTATGGAGGAGTGGGCCAAAATCCCTGCTGCAGTGTGTGCAAACCTGGTCAAGACCTACAGGAAACGTATGATCTCTGTAATTGCAAACAAAGGTTTTTTTACCAAATATGAAGTTCTGCTTTTATGATGTATCAAATACTTATGTCATGCAATAAAATGCAAATTAATTACTTAAAAATCATACAATGTGATTTTCTGGATTTTTGTTTTAGATTCCGTCTCTCACAGTTGAAGTGTACCTATGATAAAAATTACAGACCTCTACATTCTTTGTAAGTAGGAAAACCTGCAAAATCGGCAGTGTATCAAATACTTGTTCTCCCCACTGTATAGACACTATTTCACTTAAAACAGTTTGTTTCATTTAATTATACACAAGAGAAGAAGAGGTTGCCCAGCATAAATTAATGTACAAACATTATTTTTCATTACATTTTTGTCATTTAGCAGATGCTCTTATCCAGAGCGACTTACAGGACCAATTAGGGTTAATTGCCTTGATCAAGGGCACAACGACATATTTTTCACCTAGTCGGCTCAGGATTCAAACCAGCGACCTTTCAGTTACTGGTCCAACACTCTTAATGGCTAGGCTACCTGCCGCCAGATCAATTAACTTCAATACAGTTAACCAAATACATTCATAATCAATGGATAAAATAATAAATCTAGTTTTAAAAGATTTAAAAAACACAAGTAGTCGATTCATAGCCTGTTTATCATTAAACAAAAGTTTAGTAATATAAAATCATCCACCCAAACTAATGCTGAAAACCGATCATCACAACATCTTTGTCTGATATACACTGAGTGTAAAAAACATTAGGAACACCTTCCTAATATTGAGTTGCACCCCCCTTTGTCCTCAGAATAGCCTCAATTCATCAGGGCATGGACTGTCCAAGGTGTAGAGAGCGTTCCACAGGGATGCTGGTCCATGTTGACTGCAATGCTTCCCACAGTTGTGTCAGGTTGGCTGGGAGTGGATCTCTACTCCGAATAGCTCGTTCCATCTCCTCCCACAGATGCACAATTGGATTGAGATCTGGTGACTTGGCAGGCCACTGCAGTAAGCTGAATTCACTGTCATGTTCTTGGAACAAATCCTGGACAAGGCTTGTTGCATGGGGCATAATCCTGCTGAAAAAAATATATTTTGCAGATGGATACACCATTGCCAAGAACACATACTGCCATTAAGGGATGCACCGGATTGGCAATGATGTTTAGATATCCTGTGGCATTCAAACGTTGCTCCACTTTTATCAAGGGGCCCAATGTGTGCCATGAAAACACACCCCACACCACGATCCTGCAATGCTGACACACAGCATGGATGCATGTACTCATGGTTTTCTCCATACCTTAGTCCTCCCATCAGCATGAAACAGCAGGAACCGGGATTCATCAGACCAGGCAATGTTTTTCAAATTCTCCAGTGTCCAGTGTTTTCATTCCTTAGCCCATTGCAACTGCAGTTTCTTGTTTTCTGCTGAAAGCTAATGGGGATCCATAATAAATACACCACAACTACATCAGTAAGGATCATAGCTTTCAGCTGGGTTCACCTGGTCAGTCTATGTCATGGAAAGAGCAGGTGTCCTTAATGTTGTGGTGGGAGCAGCAGCAGTCGGGAGAGGTTGTGTTTTTCTCTAGCTGGAGGTAAGCAGGAGGTAAGCTTCTCATATGGTGTTGAGTAAAGCTTAACCATGTATTAGATCGTAGGTTGGTAGTTAGTTGTAGTTAGGTATTGTATTTATTATAGGTTAGTATTGTTGTTATTGTAGGTTTCCGTAGGTAATTGTAGGTTAGTATCGAAGCACGAGGCTAGCTAGCTAGCGGGTAACTACTGGTAACGATTAGCAACGATTAGCAACGGTGGAGAGCTTCTCATATGGTGTTGAGTAAAGCTTAACCATGTATTAGATCGTAGGTTGGTAGTTAGTTGTAGTTAGGTATTGTATTTATTATAGGTTAGTATTGTTGTTATTGTAGGTTTCCGTAGGTAATTGTAGGTTAGTATCGAAGCACGAGGCTAGCTAGCTAGCGGGTAACTACTGGTAACGATTAGCAACGATTAGCAACGGTGGAGAGCTTCTCATATGGTGTTGAGTAAAGCTTAACCATGTATTAGATCGTAGGTTGGTAGTTAGTTGTAGTTAGGTATTGTATTTATCATAGGTTAGTATTGTTGTTATTGTAGGTTTCCGTAGGTAATTGTAGGTTAGTATCGAAGCACGAGGCTAGCTAGCTAGCGGGTAGCTACTGGTAACGATTAGCAACGATTAGCAACGGTGGAGAGCTTCTCATATGGTGTTGAGTAAAGCTTAACCATGTATTAGATCGTAGGTTGGTAGTTAGTTGTAGTTAGGTATTGTATTTATTATAGGTTAGTATTGTTGTTATTGTAGGTTTCCGTAGGTAATTGTAGGTTAGTATCGAAGCACGAGGCTAGCTAGCTAGCGGGTAGCTACTGGTAACGATTAGCTGTTTCCAATGTTAATGTGCTGCTAGCCAACGTTTAATTTTTGCTGCGTTATGAAAGGAACTAGACACGGACATGAATTATCTGTTTAGTGTGCTAACACACTCTTGGCAGTTTGTTTTAACCAAGTATTGGTGCTAAATTGTGTGTTAATGGATGCTAGCTTGCTAGTTAGCTACGGCGTCATAGCTAGGTATCGTGGGTTGTTGTGGGTAGTTACTGTGTCTTGGCAGTGTCTTCCGCCGTGCCGGCTGTAGCAGGAAGCGAGCTAACTAGCCGTTTTTTCGAACAGAGTCAGAGTCAACACAGTAGCCATTGTGTGCCGGGTGTAGCACGAAGCTAGCTAGCTAGCCGTTCTTCAAACAAAGTCAACACAGTGGCCATTGCTAGCTACCCAACACGACCAGCTAACTGTACGGTAGTAGCTAATTACAATATACTTGTCCTAGCTAGCCAACGTTGAATCATTGCTGCGTCATGAAAGGAACTTGACACAGACACGAATGATCTGTTTAGTGTGTTATCACACTATTGGTGGTTTGTTGTGACCAAGTGTTTGTGCTAAACTGTGTGTTACTGGATGCTAGCATGCTAGTTAGCTAGTTAACACACTATTGGTGGTTTGTTGTGACCAAGTGTTGGTGCTTAACTGTGTGTTAAACTGTGTGTTATTGGATGCTAGCATGCTAGTCAGCTATGGTGTCATAGTTAGCTAGCTGAATAAAGTGGGTTGAGTCTATTCCTTTAAACATTGAACAACTGTGGTTCACAACAATTCTGATTTCTAAAGGTGGAAGTTGGGAGAGTTTTTGTTCGGGTGGTTCAGTGAAACAATTTTAGTTTCTGAGGTAGAAGTTTTTGGTGAGGGGAGGCCCCCCTCTCTCCTCTCCCAGATGCTTAGCTCATTTCATTCCGATCTCCTCTGCATTTTTGTAGCCATTTGCTACAGCCTGCCAACTATGCCTCTGCCTATCCCTGTTCTCTCCTCTCTGCACAGGCTACACAAACAACGCACCACACCGCGCAGCTGCTGCCTCTCTAACCTGGTGGTCCCTGCACGCACCCCTCACCTGGAGTTCCAGGTCGCAGGCAGCCTCTGGAACTGCCGTTCTGCTGCCAACAAAGCTGACTTCATCCCAGCCTATGCCAACCTCCAGTCCCTCGACTTCCTGGCGCTGACGGAAACATGGATCACCACTGAAAACACGGCTACTCCTACTGCTCTCTCCTCGTCTGACCATGTGTTCTCGCATACCCCGAGAGCATCTGGTCAGAGGGGTGGTGGTACAGGAATCCTCATTCACCCCTCACAGTTTTGGGGGATTTCAACCTCCCTATGTCCACGTTTGACTCATTTCTCTCTGCCTCCTTCTTTCCACTCCTCTCCTCTTTTGACCTCACCCTCTCACCGTCCCCCCCTACTCACAAGGCAGGCAATACGCTTGAACCTCATCTTCACTAGATGCTGCTCCTCTACTAAATCTCACTGCAACTCCCCTCCATGTCTCCGACCACTACTTTTGTTTCCTTTCTCTCTCGCTCTCCTCCCCACACTACTCACTCTGCCCCTTACACAGATGGTAAATGCGCCGCCGCAACCTTCGCTCTCTCTCTCCCACTACTCTCTCCTCTTCCATCCTATCATCTCTTCCTCTGCTCAATCCTTCTCCCTCCAATCTCCTGATTCTGCCTCCTCAAACCTTCCTCTCCTCCCCTTTCTGATCCCTTGACATCTCTGTGTGAACTATCGCTCCCGGCCGGCTCGGTCCCTCCCCTCCAGCTACGTATAGTCCTTGACTGACTCTGCTGCGAGCTCACAGAACAGAGCTGGGCAGCGGGGCGGAAATGGAAGAAAAATAAACTCCCTACCGACCGGGCCCTTTTTTTCCCACTCCCTCCTCTCTACATTTTTTCATCTGTTTTTGCTGCTAACGGGCCACCCTTCTACCACTCAAAATTCCAAGCTTTTCCCCTTTAAAAACCCAAAGGAAGTCTTTGCCTTTTTTTCCCCCCCCCCCGGGAAATCCCCCCCCCCTGCAAAAACCTTTAACTCTCTGCCCCCCTGCTCTTGTCCTTCTAGAAGGGGGCTGCCCCTTTTGGGAAAAAAACTTGAACCACGGGATCCTCCTCTCCACCCTCCCCCAAAGCGGGCATGTGCAAAAAAAAAAAAAAAACTTCCCTCCCGCCTTCCTTTCCTAAAATTGCGGTGCCTTTTTTTAAAGGGGAAAATAAATCCCCTCCCCCCAAATTAAAAAGGGGCAAAATTCCCCCGGGCCGGCCACCCGGTTGCTTCCCCAAAGCCCCCTGGTGGCCCCCAAAGGGGGCCCCGGGGGGGCTTGGGGCCCCTTTCCCCCCAAAATTTTTTAAATTTTAATTTTTTTAAAGGCCCCCCCTTTTTCTCCCTAAAAAACCCCAAAGGGTCCCCTTGGCTCTGTATTTTTCCTCAAAAAGGTTCCCCCCTTTTTCATTGCAAACGCTGACGATACACAACAACCCTTCCCCCTTTTCCCCCTTCGAAAAACCCAAGGGGGGGCGAATGCTCTCTGCATTTCTGGAAAGGGAAAATATCAGTAGGTTTACGGATCCCAACCTAAAGTTTGAACCCTGGAAAGCCCGGAGCTGCCTTGCCTTTTCCCCCGGGGGAAAAAAACCCTCCCCCTTTTCCCCATGACCCTCCCCACAGGGGTTTCGACAAACTCCCGCTGGGGCCCTCCCCCCCAAGTGCAAAGGGGGAAGGCCCAAAGGCGGGGCCCCCGGGAAACAAACACCCGTTTTCCCCCCCCAAAACAAAAGGCCCGGTTTCCCCCGTTTCCTGCAGGGGGCATGCTCACAACTTTGGGGAAAGGGGTACGCCCCTCCCTTTAACCCAGGAAGCGGCAAAAGGTCCAAAACCCCAAAGGCCTTGCCCATCTCCCGTCGGAAAATAACTGAAACCCTCGCTTTTGGGGGGCCCGGGGTTGGCCCTCCCCCTCCTTTTGGCCAAAAAACCCCCTAAAAAATCATCCAAATGCCGCAAACCCCTTCTGGGGGTTTAACCCCCTTCCCAAGTTTTCCCCCCTAAAGGTCCCCCAAAAACCCTTCCTTTGGGGCAAAACTCACCGGTTTTTCCGGGTTAAAAAAAAGCCCCCTTCCGCTACAAAACCATGTTGCTTGCCTAGGGAGCAGTGAGGGGCGGGGGGGGAACCGGTCTGTCCCTTTTTCAGGTTTTCGGGCCACCCCCCTAAAAACCAAACGGGGGGCATTGCCCCTAAAAAATCCAACCCCCCCTTTGGCCTGCTGGTTTCCCCTTCCTCTGCGGAAAGCATGGAAAAAAGCCCAAACCCGCTCAG
>CM072220.1:71478548-71516518 GCA_036851935.1 Coregonus suidteri
TTGTTTGGACATTCATTTTGCATGATGACGGGCTTGTTCAATAGGGCGATATGGGCGATGCACTTCCAAACGGGAAAATGAAGGGATTTTTTTTTCTAAATACAATTATATAACGGCAACAGCAGTTATCTCGTGTTCACGTCTGATATGCCAGCCGCTAAATTTCAAAATAAGGCTAAGTTTTGCTTCAAAGGCCCCCGGCCCGTTTTTGGGCGATTTCAGTCAGGTTAGGAAAATCGACCAGAAGTCTCTCATAGCATGGTCATGTAAAATCTATTTTGTTCACATTTCAAAGCTTTCAATACATTCTCTATGGGTGTCGGTGTGCATGCACTTACCGCTTTCGTCATACGTGACGTAAACGTTGAACGTAACTAAGACAATGGCGGCTATCAGCGTCTATGTTGCGACCTGCAGTGTGGCGTTACTTTATGTTTTTAATTTGTAGACTTAGTTTTACAAACATTCTGCAAACATTCTGCTTTGGACCTGATCTTCGGTTTTGGACTGATCTTGTTGATCGTGTACATACCCCGCTACGAACGGACTAAATAATGAAAACGCTGCTGGCAGCTGAATCCCAATACACGCAGCTGGGAGACTGAACTGGATGACAGAGTCCGCGGACAGAGAGGTGGAGCCGGCCACCTTCACCCTGGTCAGAGCGGACCGTCGATCCTGGTAAAGAGAGCGCCTCTGTACCCCGACAGTGAACTTGCTTTCTGTGTCATTGAACCTTACTATTGTGATAAAACAAGTTTACTGGAGAACGGAGAAAAAGTAGGAGACTTTTTGGACAAGGTGGATAATTGTATAATATAAGGCAGTTTTTTCAGAGGTAAAGATATCTGGAATCGCGTGCACGGACCCGTTCGTCAAAACTCGTAGGGAGTTTTTTTATCAGAAGAGCCCCTAAACACATCGTGTGCTGACATTTTATACAATAAAATGAATTAGGTTGAATCTAGTAGTTTCTGATCTTCTGCTGGTCCTGATGAGTTGGGCGATGTCACTTCCAGGGCTAGTGTCACTGTTGCATTGGCTCTGAGTCGGGTTCTCTGTCTTCAGATGTTCAGCCTAAGAGAAGAGGATTTGTGTGTGTGGTGTGTTTGTTATCAGTGTGTGTGTGTGTGGTGTGTGTTTGTTATCAATGATGATGTGTGTGTGGTGTGTGTGTTTTATCAGTGATGATGTGTGTGTGTGTGTGTGTGGGTGTGTGTGTGTGTGTGTGTGTGTGTCCTCAGGGCAAGAACTCGTGAGGTTGGAAGAAACATGAGAGACCTATGGCCGTGGGTGTTATCCTTAGCCACCTGCTGACAAGGCTGACAAGATGAGGGACTCTTGTTCATTGTATTGAATACAAAAGGCCACACAAAATGGGTCATGCACAAGATTTTAGTCAGACCAAGCTATAACATTATATATTTCTACGACAGTACATTCAACCAAAAGCTATATAACAAAGGCATCAGAGATTATTTATAATCTGTCACAGAAACTGGAATCCATCTCCCCATAGATCAGTCAATAATGCTTCTGGTATTGACTTATAGCTGCCCTGTCTTTCATGTTGTTTGCAGGACATATCTTATTTAAAAATGTGTGTAGGTCACCTAAATCATCAGAAAAAATTTGCCCCTCCTGAGAATTTTTTCAGGAGCCGCCACTGTTGCACTGTACAGCCCTACCTAGGATATTGTTCAGCCTACTCAGTGACAACCCACAGAACACAACTATGTAGACTTTACACAAATATTTAGTCTTCACTCTATTGGCAGGACTCTGAAACCACTGTTGTCCGGGGAGTTTAAACCCCGTCAGCTAAATTGTCATGAATGAATCAGTGGTTTCAAGTTTGTCTCTGTACATTTTTGACGAGATGATCATAGCAAAAAATATATATATAATGCATTGTTTCTGCATTGTTTCTCATTTGCAAATAGGCTCAGGATAAACTCCTGATAAAGTTGGGTAGCTGATAGGCCTTTTCAGAGTTTAAATAGCCAAAAATTATTAGTCACAGGGCTCCGAGTGGCGCAGCGGTCTAAGGCACTGCATCTGTCACTACAGACCCTTGTTGGATTCCAGGCTGTATCACAATCCGGCCGTGATGGGAGTCGCATAGGGCGGTGCAAAATTGGCCCAGCGTAATTGCCGGGGTAAGCATAATTGTAAAATAAGAATTTGTTTTTAACTGACTTGGCCCAAACATTGGGCCAACAAATCTGAACCAATCCACTCAGACCAATCATTAGACATTAGCCAGGTTTTCCATTGAACCAGGTGCATTCGACAAAAGCAATGTTGCAAAAAAAAATATTTGCGATGTGTGTACTGGGAAGCGGCAGATATAGGAGAAATGTTCTAAAGCGCGACAACATTTTAAATCGTAGGACGGGTGGGTTTTTCTTTTGTCAAAGTTTCTTTATTCTGACAAGTGAGATTGAAACAGTGTTTTTTAAATAAATGATGATTGCCAAACCATTTTGACGGTACAGGGTGAGTCATTACGTCCAGCTGTTTTTATCGACACAAGATAGTTACATGGAAACTGTCCTATCTATTTTCTATGCAAACTTTTTCTAAATGTCCAGAAAAAAATCAATGGACAAGTTATTGGAAACATATCTACTGTTTCACAAGATTGGAAAGTACAGTACAGCAGAGTACAGGAAAGAAAAGTTTAGTTCAGTACAGTACAATAGTACAGTATAACGTAATGTACTCTGTTATGGCGGGTGGGGCGATATGGACTACAAATCATACAGCTGTATCTTGAGTTTTTTTCAAACGTATGGGTGATTCAAGATTTCTCAATTTTGTTTTTCTCTAAGTAAGTGTTGTACAATTAAAGGTCAAATACACTGCATTTCAAACAGTCAGCTATAATCTAATGAATTAAGGGCTTGTAAAGTTATACCTATAAATAAATACAATTGTTTTTTGATTGAAGTAATACAGTGAAGACAAGGTTATTCAGGAAAATATTACATAGTGCTGCCTAAAACAAACTGCAACCTTGTACTTAAATGGTTTTTGAGTCAATTATGTGAATTTCTGAAATCTACTATAGGTTAAGTGCACTTACGTTGTTTAATTTAAAGTGTGCAATTTGTGTCTAATGTGAAATTAATAAATGGTTTGTTGTCAATGCTTAGCTACCTGATCTAATATATTTTTAGAGAATAAAGTGCCAGAATTGTCAAGACTAACTTTTGTGTCCGTTTTCTTTATTACTACTGGACGACTCAGATTAAGTCTGAAGCCAGTAACATAAAAGGTGAGGACAAAACCCAGCCTGCCTCTCTCCTTCCACACTGAGTCTAAACCTACAGTCACTTGGTCCTGATTGTGACAGTGGAGCCCAGTTTGCACTGCAGGATCAGAGATGGCATCAGTGAAGCTGGAAGACTGCAGTCAAACATTGGAGCTGAATGTCAAACATTAAAGATGAAGAAGAGGAGAAGAAGATTGGGAAATCTGTTTCACATGGTTAAGAGCATGTTCTATCTTTTTTTTTGTCAAGTAGTGGCAAATATACAGCACCAGTCAAAAGTTTGGACACACCTACTCATTCAAGGGTTTTTCTTAATTTTTTACTATTTGCTCTACATCGTAGAATAATAGTGAAGACATCTAAAACTATAAAATAACACCATATGTAATCATGTAGTACCAAAAAAGTGTTAAACAAATCAAAATAATATTTTAGATTTTAGATTCTTCAAAGTAGCCACCCTTTGCCTTGATTGACATATTTGCCACACTCTTGGCATTCTCTCACAGCTTCACCTGTAATGCTTTTCCAACAGTCTTTGAAGAAGTTCACACACATGCTGAGCACTTGTTGGCTGCTTTTCCTTCACTCTGCGGTCCAACTCATCCCAAACCATCTCAATTGGGTTGAGGTCGGTTGATTGTGGAGGCCCAGGTCATCTGATGCAGCACTCCATCACTCTCCTTCTTGGTCAAATAGCCCTTACACAGTCTGGAGGTGTGTTGGGTCCATTGTCCTGTTGAAAAACAAATAATCCCACTAAGCCCAAACAGATGGGATGGTGTATCGCTGCAGACTGCTGTGGTAGCCATGCTGGTTAAATGTGCCTTGAATTCTAAATAAATCACCAGCAAAGCATCATCACACCTCCTCCTCCATGCTTCACGGTGGGGAAGCCAAACATGTAGGATCATCCGTTCACCTACTCTGTGTGGTCACAAAGACACTTGCGGTAGGAACCAAAAATCTCAAAATTTGGACACATCGACAAAAGGACAGATCCCACTGGTCTAATGTCCATTGCTCATGTTTTTTGGCCCAAGCAAGTCTCTTCGTCTTGTTGGTGTCCTTTAGTTGTGGTTTCCTTCCAGCAATTCGACCATGAAGGCCTGATTCACACAGTCTCCTCTGAACAGTTGATGTTGAGATGTGTCTGTTACTGTGAACTCTGTGAAGCATTTATTTGGGTTGCAATTTCTGAGGCTGGTAAACTCTAATGAACTTACCTCTGCAGCAGAGGTAACTCTGGGGTCTTCCTTTCCTGTGACGGTTCTCATGAGAGCCAGTTTCAACTCAATGCGCTTGATAGTTTTTGCGACTGCACTTGAAGAATCTTAAAGTAATGATGGACTGTTGTTTTCTCTTTAATTATTTGAGCTGTCCTTGCAATAATATGTACTTGATCTTTTACCAAATAGGACTATCTTCTGTATACCACCCCTACCTTGTCACAACACAAGTGATTGGCTCAAGCGCATTAAGAAATTCCACAAATGAACTTTTAACAGGCACACCTGTTAATTGAAATGTATTCCAGGTGAATACCTCATGAAGTTGGTAGAGATAATGCCAAGAAGTGTGTGCAAAGCTGTCATCAAGGCAAAGGTTGCTTACTTTAAAGAATCTCAAATATAAAATATATATTTTGATTTGTTTTAAACACTTTGTTGGTTACTACTTGATTCCATATGTTATTTCATAGTTGTGATGTTTTAACTATATTATACAAATGTAGAAAATAGTAAAAAATAAAAGAGAACCCATTGGAATGAGTAGGTGTGTTCTAAAAACTTTTTGACTGGTGCTGTTTGTGACATTTGGAATACTATAGGTTAAGTACCGGCACCTCAAATATCTAGTGCTTGAGCTCATGTTCCTCTTATAGAATGTTAGCTCAACAGTATTGTGGAGCTCCTGCACCTAAATATAAACAGTACCGGCACCAAAATGAGTACCGGCACCTATTTCAGTCCAAGTCAAGCACTGAATTAGATAATTAACAAAGAAGATATATAATATATTTTTTAGAGAATAAAGAAAAAGTGCCAGAACTGTCAAGACAACCATAACTTTTTGTGTCTGTTTCTCATTGTTACTACAGGACGACTAGAATTAAATCTGAGGCAGGTAACATCAATAGTGAGAACAAACCCAGCCCTGCCTCTCTCCTTCCACACTGAGTCCAACCAACAGTCACTGGGTCCTGATTGTGACAGTGGAGCCCAGTTTGCTAAGCAGGATCCAGAGATGGCATCAGTGAAGCTGGAAGACTGCAGTCAAACACTGGAGCTGAATGTCAACATTAAAGATGAAGAAGAGGAGGAGAAGATTGGGAAATTTGTTTTCATGGTAAGAGCAGGTTCTATCTAACTAAGTTTGTGTTATTCATTCCAACTTCCCAATGTGCATGAAAAGTTCCAGTAGAAACTGTTTCATGATTAAACTGTTTCAATGAGAAGGTAGATATTATTCATGCTACTGACACTTACATGGTTTGACACCAGTATTGCCAGCATTTGTTTTATTCACTGGGCTATCTGGAGTGATCAGAGAGTAGACTAATAGAAGTGAAGTAGACAAACTGCCAGTGTTTTAAAGTCAATGAAATGAGTCTGTGTAGTTACTAACCTTTGTGATAGTGAGTGGAGGATGACACTAACCCTTGTGATAGTGAGTGGAGGATGATATGGCTTCTACATCTGCATTGCTTTGCTCTTTGGGGTTTTAGGCTGGGTTTCTGTAAAGCACTTTGTGACAACTTCTGATGTAAAAAGGGCTTCAAAAAATACATTTGATTGACATGTATATCATACCAACTGACTGGTTCTTCTAATGTTGTTCACACAGGAGACCATGTTGAGACATTATCTACATACAGAGAGCAACAGCAGGAAGATCACAGAGCTAAGAGGTCTCACCACTGCCCACATTGTGAGGAGATTTCTCAATTCTATCAAAGTTAAAAATACACCTACAAAATACACACAGGAGAGAAGCCTTACTCCTGCTCTGACTGTGTAAAATGCTTCACAACATCAACTGAGCTAAAAGTTCATCAGAGAACACACACAGGAGAGAAGCCTTACTCCTGCTCTGACTGTGGAAAGAGTTTCTCTCGACTGGGCCACTTTAAAATACATGAACGTATACATACAGGAGAGAAGCCTTACTCCTGCTCTGACTGTGTAAAATGCTTCAAATCATCATTTGAGCTAAAAGTTCACCTGAGAAAACACACAGGAGATAAGCATTACTCACTGCTCTGACTGGTGGGAAGAATTTCTCTCGACAGGAAAGGCTTAAAATGCACCAAAGGATACACACAGGAGAAGAAGCCTTACTCCTGCTCTGACTGTGGGGCAAGTTTCTCTCAACTGGGCAGCTTAAAAACACATGAACGTATACGACACAGGAGAGAAGCTTACTCCTGCTCTGGCTGTGGGGAAGAGTTTTTCTCAACTGGGCCACTTAAAACAACATGTACCTGTACATACAGGAGAAAAGCCTTACTCCTGCTCTGACTGTGGTGCAAGTTTCTCTCAACCTGGCAACTTAAAACAACATGAACGTATACATACTGGAGAGAAGCCTTACTCCTGCTCTGACTGTGTAAAGTGCTTCAAAACATAATTTGAGCTAAAAGTTCATCAGAGAACACACACAGGAGAGAAGCCTACTTCTGCTCTGACTGTGGGAAGAGTTTCTCTCGACTGGGCCACTTAAAAAAACATGAACATTATACATACATGAGAGAAGCCTTACTCCTGCTCTGACTGTGGAAAGATTTTCTCTCAAAATTAGGCCGTTTTAAAAAGACACCAAGGTAAACGTAAAGGAGAGAAGCCTTACAACTGATCTAAAAAACGACAGATGAGACTGCAATGTCATCAGAGAACACACACAGGAGAGAAGCCTTACTTCTGCTCTAATGTGGCAAGAGATTCTCCCAATTGGCAACGTAAAAACACACCAACGGTTACACACTGGAGAGAATACTTATTACTGCACTGACTGTGAGACGAGATTGTCCCCTTGCCCCGACGATTTAAGGCTGTTTCTGATGACAGACTATGAGCTGTTCAGAAAAAAAAGGACATCTGGTAACCCAGAACAGAAAGGAGACCTTTGCACGATGTATGGCCAGTACTGACTGGTCTGCCATATATGAGGTGGAGAGTATCAATGCAAAGGTGGAGACGTTCAACTCCTGCATTCAAAACTGCACTTGATGTATGCATGCCAATAAGAAATAAGAAAACAACAACCACTGGACCAGCCCTGGATGACTGAAAGAATAAAGGCTGCCATCAGGAAAATACAGAATATTTTCAACAGATGGGGAGAAACAATGACATGGAGAAAAATACAGAAATACAGTGCAAATGGTTATCAGGAAGCAAAGACAAGCTACTACAAAACTGAAATCCAGGACCTAAAAAAGAAAAACCCTAAGGAATGGTGGGACTTCATTAACAATGGACTGGGACCAAAGAAAAACATCAGGAGGGAGAATACAGGTTGAGGGAATTGAAGACGACGATGTGGCTGATGTTTTGAATGGCTTCTTTGCTGAGACATGGACAAGCACCACACCTCTTGCCATCTTCCCCCTGCCCATGTCTACAATGCAGGTTGAGCTGTGCAGCATTGGCCAGTTAAAGCAAGCTTCTGACCCAGACTCAGCCCACGTAAAGCATGTGGGCCTGATGGCATTCCAGCCTGGCTACTAAAAGAGCATGCAGAAGATCTAGCCCCTGTCATCAAACACATGTTTAAAAACTGTCCCCTGCCAGTAGGAGGTGTTATCTGAGTGCACGATTCAGTATGACTACCTCCCAAAGTCCAGCACTAGTACCGACCCCTGTGAAAGCCACATACTCCTGGCTGACAGCTACAGACTCCCTAAAAACCAACAATGTGAGGATGTACTGCTGATGTGTCCAAAGCCTTTGATCGAGTAGATCACGCAAAGTTCCTGCAAACATCTGTCTGACATTGACTGTCCAAGGTTACTAGCCTGGCTCCACAGCTACTCCACCGAAAGAGGGCAGAGGGTGATGGCAACTGGCACATTTAGCCCCTGGTCAGAGGACCATCACAAAAACTGCACCACTAATCCTAGAGGGACAGGAAGTACCAGTGGTAACAACAACCAAGTATCTTGGTTTTCATCTAGACTCTAACCTCAGTGGTGACACCTGGAGCAGCCAGTGAGAATGGCCTCGATACGCCTTTTTTGACTGTTCTTGCCAGTAATGTCCTACTGAAGATCTGGTCACAGTCTATACTACACTGGCCAGGCCTTATCTGGAATACGGTGGAGTGCTGTTAGTTGGATGCGTAAAAAGCAGCAGGCCCAACTAGACAGGGTGCAGAGGAAAAAAAAAAAAGCCTTGAGGATCATCTCCAGAGGTGGAGCAGTCCAACCACAGCTCCCGTCACTGCAGAGCAGGCGAGAACAGGCTGCAGTGCACCTGGTGTGAAGGACATGCACACTCTTGACCATCCACTGAATGACCTGCTCCCTCCAAAAAGAGGTAACTGCACCACCAGGCTCCTGAAGAAACAGCCACAAACTGTCCTGTAATAACTGCCCGTACAAACCGCCTGCGAAACGCCACTCTACCCACTGCTTTTTTTAAATCACATTTTAATATTTCAATTTCCATCATGAAAAATGTCCTGTTATGTTTCAAGTGTTCTGTATTCTACTTATGTCACGTATGTATTGTGTTATATATTTAACAGGTAGCCTAGCGGTTTTATAGAGTGTTGGCCAGTAACTGAAAGGTCGTCTGGTTTGAATCCCGAGCCAACTAGGTCAAAAAATCTGTCATTGTGGCCTTGAGCAAGGCAATTAACCCCAATTGGGTTCCATATAAGTCGCTCTAGATAAGAGCATCTGCTAAAAATTAACAAATATGTCAATGAAAATCATGTTTGTACATGAATTTGTGCTGGGTAACCTCTTCTTCTCTGTTGCATAAATATAACAAAGTGTTTAATGTGAAATAGTTAGTGTCTATACAGTGCATTCTGAAAGTATTCAGACCCCTTGACTTTTTCAACAAAAAAATAAGTTACAGCCTTATTGTAAAAATGTTTTTTTGTTTTTTTCAAACAAAAATCGCTCATCAATCTACACACAATACCCCATAATGACAAAGTGGAAACAGGTTTAGACATTTTTGCAAAACCTTATTTACATTAGTATTCCAGACCCTTTGCTATGAATCTCGAAATTTAGCTCAGGTGCATCCTGTTTCCATTGATATTCCTTGAGATGTTTCTACAACTTGATTGGAGTCCACCTGAGATAAATTCAATTGATTGGACATGGTTTGAAAAGGCACACATCTGTCTATATAACATCCCACAGTTGACATTGCATGTCAGAGCAAAAACCAAGCCATGAGGTTGAAGGAATTGTCCGTAGAGCTCCGAGACAGGATTGTGATGAGGTACAGATCTGGGGAAGGGTACCAAAACATGTCTGCAGCATTGAAGGTCCCCAAGAACACTGTGGCCTCCTCCATACTTAAATGGAAGAAGTTTGGAATCACCTAGATTCTTCCTAGAGCTGTCCGCACGGCCAACTGCGCAATCGGAGGAGAAGGGCTTTGGTCAGGGAGGTGGACCAAGAACCCGATGATCACTTTGACAGAGAGCTCCAGAGTTCAGCCCGCTTGGAGTTTGCCAAGAGGCACCTAAAGGACTCTGACCATGAGAAACAAGTTTCTCTGGGTCTGTTGTTACCAAGATTGAACTATTTTGGCCTGAATACCAAGCGTCACTTACTGGAGGGAAACCTGGCACCATGCCTACGGTGAAGCATGGTCGTGGCAGTATCATGCTGTGCGGATGTTTTTCAGAGGCAGGAACTGGGAGACTAGTCAGGATCGAGGGAATAATGAACGGAGCAAAGTACAGAGATCCTTGATGAAAACCTGCTCCAGAGCGCTCAGGACTACAGACCAGAGCATATGAGCGGAGTGGAGCGGTGAGAATCTCAGCTCATCGCTCACGGAGCTGTTCACCCCTCCGCTCCCCCCGCTCAAAGCCACATCAGGCCAGTCCGCTCATTATCGCTCATTATTCCTCCTCCAAAAAAGGAAAAAAATCTGCATGTATTTCACTTTTAGCTTAAACCATAGCCTTACCTCCCAAAGAACTAAAGAGCAATGACAACATTTTCCAAATAGAAATGTTTTATTTTTCAAATACAAAGGTATAGGCCTAGCCTATGTAAGAAGGAATATACACAAAAAGTCATGTAAAATTAAACGGAATCAATGGGCCTAATTATATAAATAAAAAATATACCAGGCTATACATCAAAGTTTTAAAAGTAAATTAACTATTAGGCCAAAATTCTGATAACTGAACTTTTGCGCATCTTGCACGTTGATACATTTTTTAATTGGCTTATATCCATTGTCAAACTTTAAAATAAAAAAAATAAAAATGAATCGCTTTCCTTATCTACAGTTCTTTTGAGTTCACCTTCAAGAACACAAGTTTGGCCAATGTCTGAGGCTTCAGACTCATGCGGTGGTTTCTTGACAGCAGGCCAGCAGCGGAGAAAAAAATCCCTCTCTGCGCTCGCAGACCCGCTTGGGATGCTGAGCTACTTTAGCCAGGCGGGGAAAAGACATGGAGTTTTCTTTCCAAAATCGAATAACATCTGCGTCCGGGTTCTGTCTCGGGGATGAGAGGTAATTTTTCGACTTCACCTTTGGCGTACTCCGGTTATGCGTAGCTGCTCACTGAAGTATGACCCGAACAGGCAAGCTCTTTTTGGTTCAGGCTCGGGATTAAGGTCAGCGGCGGGTGGGGTGTCTGTCTCGGGTGTGCCGCTGGGAGCGTTATTTTCTTCAGCTTCTTTTATGAGGAGGTCACGGTTTCTCCCCGAGTTTGTTGCATACAGACTCATCTCGGATTATCCATTCTGTCTTGGAAACGGGGATCTAACAACTGATGCTAAAATGAGATGTTTATCAGTATAGTATATATCCATAGCGAATTGACACGTTGTTTGCCAATGTTTTCTGCAAAAGCAGGGATGCCCATTGAAAGAGCAGCGTGAGTGTCATCGGTGAGCAGGGATTTTGATTTCTGTGACAGAGGGAGGATCATCCCCAGGTTCCCCAGCTCCTTCTGCATTTTGTCTGTGAGGTCTGCCAGTGGTGTCAGCACACTGACAAGGTGCGTCAGCTGCCGTACTTGATTCAGGGTGATAATATAATAATAATACTAATATGCCATTTAGCAGACGTCTATAAAATACAAATTCATGGACGACACAAATTAAATTAAACGAACCATATATAGGCCTACTTTGAATGACAAAACGAATTTGTTTGAATATTAGGCTATATTTAATGTACACTTTTGTTACAAGTTACCCTATTCAACTTGCTAAACTTTTGCTTTCTTCCCAGCGTGTTCACGTAGCATACTTTCGTGTTTTCGAGAGATGTGTCTTTTTAGATTCCAAAATGAATCTTTACTGACTGAAACGATTGTCTCCACATCTTTTTCTTGAACCACATTATCATTGTTAGTTAGTTTTTATATTAATAGTACACCTGTAGGACTTCTCATTTTCCTTTTTGAAGTACTCGGTGAACTCCATTATTGAGCCGAGTTTTGACTGAAAATAGTCTACTGTTGATGTGACTGTGCAAAGCTTCAGACTCGTGGTGTGTAGCAGAGCGAAATTGGAGCGGACATAGGGCGACGCTCCGTCCTTTTTAAAAATGCCGCTCTGCGCTCTGTCCAAAATCCGCCCGCTCGCTCCCGCTCCACTCCGCTCACATGCTCTGCTACAGACTGGGGCGAAGGTTCACCTGGCCCAGCCAGAGCCCAGACTTGAACCCGATTTGAACATCTCTGGAGAGACCAGAAAATTGCTGTGCAGCAACGCTCCCCATCCAATACCTGATAGAGTTTGAGAGGATCTGCAGAGAAGAATGAATGAAACTCCCCAAATACAGGTGTGCCAAGCTTGTAGCATCATACCCAAGAAGACTCGATGGTGTAAATCGCTGCCAAAGGTGCTTCAAGAAAGTACTGAGTAAAGGGGTCTGAATACTTAGATATTTCCATTTTTTATTAATAATTAGGAAAAAAGTCCAAAAAAACCTGTCTTTTGCTTTGACATTATGGGGTATTGTGTATAGATTGATGAGGGGGAAAAATGATTTAACCAACTGTAGAATATGGCTGTAACGTAATAAAATGTGGAAAAATGTTAAGGGGTTCTGAATACTTTCAGATTGCACTGTGTATATAGCCAAGCTATCATTGACTAGGTATTGGCACCCCATGTATATAGCCAAGCTATCATTGACTAGGTATTGGCACCCCATGTATATAGCCAAGCTATCATTGACTATGTATTGGCAACCCCATGCATATAGCCAAGCTACCATTGACTAGGTATTGGCACCCCATGCATATAGCCAAGCTACATGACTAGGTAATTGGCACCCCATGTATATAGCCAAAGTACCATTGCTCATCGTGTATTAATTCCTCGTACTACAATCTTTTTTCCTATTATTATAATTGTTTAATTGTGTTCTCCATTGTTGGTCAACATTTCACTGTTAGTCTACACCTGTTGTTTACCAAACATTTGTGACAAAATGAAATGACTACGTATTTAGTTAATTGTCTTCTAAAACTATACTGAAAAAAATATATAAACTTGACATGTAAAGTGTTGGTCCCATGTTTCATGAGCTGAAATAAAAGATCCCGGATATTTCCATACGCACAAAAAAGCTTATTTTCTCTCAAATTTGGTGCACAAATTTGTTTCCATTTCTGTTAGTGAGCATTTCTCCTTTGCCAAGATAATCAATCCCACCTGCGAGTTGTGGCATATCAAGAAGCTGATAAACAGCATGATCATTACACAGGTGCACCTTGTGCTGGGTACAATAAAAGGCCACTCTGAAATGTTGCAGTTTTGTCACACAACACAATGCCACAGATGTGTCTACATTTTGAGGGAGTGCGCAATTGGCATGCTGACTGCAGGAATGTCCACAAGAGCTGTTGCCAGATAATTGAATGTACATTTCTCTACCCGAGAATTTGGCAGAACATCCAACTGGCTTCACAGCCACAGACCACGTGTAAACCGTGCAAGCCCAGGACCTCCACATCTGGCTTCTTCACCTGCAGGATCATCTGAGATCAGCCACCCGGACAGCTGATGAAACTGAGGGAGTATTTTATATTGTAAATAAAGCCCTTTTAGTGGGGAAAAATCATTCTTATTGGCTGATGGGTGGGCTCCTGTCATGTGAAATCCATAGATTAGGGCCTAATGAATGTATTTCAATTGACTGATTTCCTTATATGAACTGTACCCCAGTAAAATTGGTTGAATGTTGTGTTTATATTTTTGTTCAGTTAGTTTAAAATAATTACAAAACAACTGATGATGATTATGTTTGGAAAACTGCATTGATCTGCCAATGAAAAATAACATTAGTGCATGAATTTGTACTGGTCAACCTCTCCTTCTCTTTTGTATTCAGTTCTTCCATATTAGATCTGACAGTATGAATGGTTCTTATGGTTATATTCAGTTCTTCCATATTAGATCTGACAGTATGAATGGCTCTTATGGGCTGAGTGCCTGGAGTGTTTTGGTATGACCACAGTCAGGAGTTTTCTCTGACCCTGTGATCTCACCAGGACAGAACCACGTCTCTATCACACCCAGCCCAGAAGGTGGGCAGTGATGCACCTTTAACGTTGGTCTGAACACCACCAATAAACACCATAGAAGAAGAATGCATGCTTAGCAACAACCAAGGGGCCATGCAGCTTTCCACTGTTCCAAAGACTGTCTATTATATGGAACAGATTGGCATGTGACCACTCTAACAATGTAGACACGTCCTCAAAGATTGGACATGAATCTGTGTTGGTCAAACTCTTCTCTTCTCTATCATTAAATACAACAAAACTATGGTTTAAGTTAAATATTTAGTGTTTGTCTAAAGCTGGAAAAAAATACTTGAAATGAGCATCACAAAGATAGATTTGACCTATGCACTAACAAGCTTTTTCAATATACGCAGCTTTGTCACCAGCTGCAGTGCTGTAGCTTTATTAATCTACTGTACTTCAACATGTACTCACATTGGATGGGTTGATTAGGATTCAAACCATGTCTTAAACTGCTACCTAGCAAGTTACAAGCCACAACACACATGCACAGATGCTGTAGAACTGTTTCATGGGGTGTGAAAATATATGTAATCAAAACTACAGGATATCTTTAGAAGGAAAATTGTTCTACAATTTTCTTACACTTTGAAAATGTGGGATAGTTTTTGTAGGTTGGCAGGATAAAAACGACATTTAATCTCTATTAAGATTTAAGCTTGCAAAATGTAAAGGGGTGTGTAGACTTTCACTGTGACTGGATACGTACCACTGACTTGCAATGGATTTGTGCCACAAATGCTAAAAAGTTAGCAGTTATAACAATAGTAAGATAAACAATATATGACCAGACCTATATTGAGGGACAAGAACTGTTGAAATGCCCAGTTGATTATGTAAACAGTCTTATAGAACTCTGGCATTGCGGGTCCATCAGAGGGTGAGGCAAAAGTCTCACAGCGTTTAAGTTTTCGTTTACAAGACCTATAATTTGCTCAGTTCCCCAAAAAACTATTTTATATAAATAAATCCTGCTTCACTTTGGAAAGTAGAAGGAAGATTGTTCAAGCAACACTTCTCCCAGTGCTTGATTATGGTGATGTAATCTACAGTCATTACAGCAGCCTCTGTTTTAAAACCTTTAGCACTGTGGTTTGTATCACTGGGGAAAAATGTTCATATAAAAGTTAAATTTAAAAAATGCTAATTAGAAATGCAAAATATGCTTTTTGAACACGGCACCCCAAATATACATTTTTTGACTAAAACATTGTAACTGAGCCGAATTTCTCTTCTATATTATTTATATCTAGTCAAACATGCACTACACCTAGTCCACATCACCATTGGGGACAATCCCCAATTTGCTAGTACCCCATTATTTTCTACAAAATTGCATATGAATAGATGTTTTCAGTTATAAAGGACTTAGACAGGTTTTCTTCTTAAGGTAACAATTAAATAAAACAACAAATATATATTATATATATATATTTTAAGTTTTTTTAAATGACCCACTTACTATTGGGGAGTGGAACCAGTTGATTATGGTAAATAGTATTGTGAACTCTGGTATTGATAGTCAATTTGAGGGTGATTCATTGGATATGAATATTCAGAATGAAAGAGCTGAGATTCATGTGATGGCCCACATCTAACACAATATTTCCCTGTTGTGTTAGTAAGCCACCACAGCATTTTAGGCTGCAATTGTTTTCAAATCTGTCCCAGAGTTTACAGATGTAACAGTTGAGTACAAACCCAGCAGCTTCCTCTCTCCTTCCACACTGAGTCCAAACCTACAGTCACTGGGTCCTGATTGTGACAGTGAAGCCCAGTTTGCACTGCAGGATCCAAAGATGGCATCAGTCTCATGCTGGAAGACTGCAGTCAAACACTGGAGCTGAATGTCAACATTAAAGATGAAAGAAGCGGAGGAGAAGATTGGGAAAATCTGTTTTCTCATGGTAAGAGCAGTTTCTTTAGTGATCATATACAGTGGGCGAAAAAAAGTATTTAGTCAGCCACAATTGTGCAAGTTCTCCCACTTAAAAGATGAGAGAGGCCTGTAAATTTTTTATCATAGGTACACGTCAAACTATGACAGACAAACTGAGGAAAAAAATCCTGAAAATCACATTGTAGGATTTTTTATGAATGATTTTGCAACTTATTATGAATATTATTATGATTATTATTATATAACTTAATTACCCCTACTTTTTTCCTTTTTACCTCCATCTCTCCTCCAACCTACCAGTCTTTACGACCCTACTCTACTCCCTTTCTGCACCATAGAAAATGTAATTTGATACGATTGTGATGCGTTGTTGTCTCTCCCCGAGCTATCTGAAGATGAAATGCACTATTGCAAGTCACTCTGGATAAGAGTGTCTGATGAATTAGTCAAATTTAAAAAATGTGAATTGATATGGATTGACCCCAGCCCTGATGGTTACTAACCCTTGTGATAGTGAGAGTGGAGGATGATATGGCTCGTAACACTTTAGAATAGTTGTATTCCCCTGTATTGTACAGCATACTTATATTAAGTCATTTGTTACCACAGTACAGCAGAAGAGGACTGACCACTGCTCAGAGCCTGGTTCCTCTCTAGGTTTCGTCCTAGGTTCCTTCCTTCTATGGAGTTTTTCCTAGCCACTGTGGCTTCTGCATTGCTTGAGCTCTTTGGGGTTTTTGTCTCGGTACCTGCACCCTCAGCGGAGTCAACAAACACCGGAAGCATCCGTGTTTCAGGGAAAAAGGCAGAGAGGAAGGCAAAGCCTGAAAACCGGAAGCTTCTGGTTTCTGGTCTGTGGACCTGGTTTAGGGCGTTTCTTTACGCCTGATACGTTAGGTTAGGGGATCTGTAAAGCACTCTGTGACAACGGCTGATGTAAAAAGGGCTTTATAAAAATAAAATGTGATTGATGATAAATCACACAACTGGACTAGGATTCTTCTGATGTTGTTCACACAGGATACCATGTTGAGACATTCTCTACATCCAGAGGCAAACAGCAGGAAGATCACAGAGCTAAGAGGTCTCACCACTGCCCACATTGTGAGGAGATTTTTCCCAATTCCTATCAAAAGCTAAAAAAAATACACCCTAAAATACACACAGGAGATAATCATTTCCCTGCTCTGATGTGGGAAGAGCTGTAAAATATCAGGGATCTGGTACTCCTGCTCTGACGTTGGAAGAGTTTTCTCTCAACATGGCCACATGAATGTGAGAATCCATCATCAGTTGTCTGACTAGCTAAGATTAAAAATCTTCCATCACTTAATTCTCAAGGAAATCATAGCACATTCTATTGTAATCCTATTGTTTCTCACTGTGAGAGAACTGTGCAGAGAAAGGGACGTTATAGAACGTTAGCCTTGTCGTTAGAAATATTTGACTCAAATGTAGTCAACTCAAAAAATATCTCTCAAGAAACTGGAGCTTGTGAATCCCAAAAATAGACCTTTATTGCATAATAAAAGCCGAGCTTGCTCCATGGAGCAAAACACTGTCTCTCTCTGACTCGAGAAATCTCTTTTATACACACACAAAATGCACAGTCCCATGTTTACATAGCATACAAAGCTACATCCCTTAAGTTAACTGATTAAATCTTTTAACTGCCACGCCACTATTATCTTTCAAAGTTCCAATAACACATGTTTACTCCAAACGGCCATGGGCGCTTTTCTATATGGGGCCTCTTCCCCTTATCGTTCAGTTATATTGGTGTCGTGGCTCAGACACTTTTAAAAAATCAAATACATACATTCCATTAAAGCATGTTTACACACTGTATGGCTATATTCCTAATTTAGACATGCATCTGGATTATAAAATGTCAATCATGTTTACTATATTTTATCTTTTGACATTTCCCACTTTTCCTTAATGATACATAAATATTACCATAGCCTCTCTTTACTTTATTGATCAGTTTTTGGTGTGTTTTGTTTAGCTTCTATTGTAAAGATATTGAGATTACCTTGGATTTGCCCTTAGGGTTGAATATCCTCTGTGAGGTGTCCTCACAATGGAGTCTGATTGTTTGACTGGACCCTGGGTTTTGTTTGATTCCCTCTGCAGTTTTCTGTGGGAAGAGCTAGTAGACACAACATGTGTCAGACAGAGATGGTTTGATGATCAGTTTTCACCATTAGTTTTGGGTGGATACTTTTTGTTTATTAAATTGTATTTTTAACACTAGATTTACGTTATTTTAGTCATTACATAGTCATTAAGGCTTACTTTAAGCCTGTTTCATTTATCTGCCAATGAAAAATCATTGTGTATATGAATTTGTACTTTTGTTTTTCTTCTATTTTGTGTAAGGAATTACCAAAAAACGATGTTTCAAGTGACATATTTACTGTTTTTCTGAAGCTGAACAAGACAGGAGGTTTAAATCAGCATCACAAAGCCTAAATCTGACCTATTCACTAACATTTTGTGTCAGCTATAAGCAGCTGTGAGACATGCTAGAAGAGTACTGTAACATTACTGATCTACTGAATCATTTGTAGTGGTTGGGGGTTATCTTTACAGTAAATATAATGGTGGTGTATAAGCCCTTCAATGCAAGCTGCAGGGGTTGCCTTTCAACACGATGATCCTGACATTTTAAAGGTTAAAAGGGTGGACTTTTGAGCCTTTATCGCAATGGTGATTAACGGCACAGCCAAGGTGGAGAAAAGATCGACTAGGAAGATATAAATCATTGTGGTTGCGGCAGAATCGTCCTGGGCTGAAAGATTTATTGGCAAAAAGAGTTACATGGAATATTGGCAAACGCCGTACCACCATCTCAGGTCCTAGAGACGGAGAAGGGAGATATGGAGATTTAAAGGAAGTAAGGAAAATGGGAGTTTTGTTTGTTTTGGCAATGTAACTATTTTTATTAGGGTGGAGTAAGTTAGTATCACTATAAGTATGGATGTATTTTTATTTAATTTTATTTTGTGGTTTCAAACCGTTCAGTGTTGGTGGCGGCACAATACAACTTTTGGAAGTGTCTGCCATAAAACCCACAGAAGAAGAAGAAGATGGCGCTGTTGCATTGTGGTAGTTGGGGAACAGGAACTTCCGGCGAGGCGCGCAACATTCTTCAGAACAAAGAAAACGACAGGACTGTGCTTCCGTTTCTCTTTATTACTACAGGTATGGGTAATAGCACTTTTAAACTGTCTAATATCGAAATAACGTCATAACGATGTTAGATAACAAATCAGTCAAAGTATTATCACGTTTGGCAAAGGTTTTTGTGTAATTTCTGTGTCAATCCGAGTAATTGAAGAACGTGAATAAAATATAACATTTACTAAACAATCACATGGCGCGGGGTCCATTACATGTTTTTCATTTGTGAGGCTTTCCAGGTTCGTATATAGGTCAGTGCGTTTTCGCCTGGGGCATGTTCAGTACAAAAACGTTTTTGGAAAGTTGCAGATAGAAATACCCTGAATAGAAGTGACATGACTAATTAGAATCAGACGCATGTTGTTCTACATAATACATTTGTATCTGATCGTGGCCAAACGTACTCCGTCCTCTCCTGCTGGACGCAGCCCTGGTACCCGCTTGTCCTATGTATGTGAAGCTAGTCATAATAAATGATTAGCCACAATAGTGGAATTTGCGGTTCGCCCACTCCCAAATAAAAGGCCCTCATTGAAAGTGTGATTGCAAACTGATACAAAATCTTGGAATCATGTCAAATTGTTGTTACTTAATTTAAAATGAATTACAAAAACTAATATATTTTGAAGAAGGAAAAACGGGGAAAAAAAAACGGTTGAAAATCCCACTGTGGAGGTATGAGACCACATAAATGCATTTGGGGGCATTCTTCTATGCACTTATGAAACGGGTTGGATTGTGCTCCCATGGAACGGGTGGACACCCACAGAAAACAATTCTCAAGAGTGTATACCAATGTTAGCGTCTTAGCGCTTATTGCAGGGACTTTGACTGTGAAAAATCACCTTCCTCCAGTCAGTGCTACTTGCAGGGGTACTCCAGTAACTATTTTTTTTTGAAAAGGTCCGATCAAACACATTCCTAGTGGCAAAGGTCCGGATGGATACCTTGTCATTTATTGGTGGTAGTAACAACCCCCAACTTGTGACCCCAAACTGTTCACAACCCTCTTGTGGCCGGAGAGAACATTTAGTAGTTTTTAAAGCTAATATCCCGCATTTCTACACATTTTACGACAGGGCTGAGATTATTTGTTGTGCTGAGTTTTTAAGCAATTCTACATGTTTTCCATGTCTTATGTGTGTTTATATGATACCAGGGGTTTGAAAGCCCACCAAAACAGTAGTATTTATATACTTTTTTTGTGGTGGACCCTGTTCTGGGTCAGTCTGGACCACGTTACACCAGTTGAGTATGATGCTGTTTCTTTTGTTTGTGTTGGCGACATTCATATTGCAATGTACAGCCCTACCTATGTATTGTTCAGCCTACTCAGTGGACTCCACAGAACACAACTATGTAGACTTTACATCAAATATTAGCGTCTTCACTCTATTGCAGGACTCTGAAACCACTGTTGTCCGGGAGTTTTAACACTGTCACTAAAATTGTCCATCATAATCAGTGGTTCAAGTTTGTCTCTGTACATTTTTGACGAGATGATCATAGCAAAAAAATTAAATACTTGCTGCATTTCCCCGCTGATGCAAATGCAATGTTTCTCATTGGGAAATAGGCTCAGGGATAACTCCTGATAAAGTTGAGTAAGCTGATAGGCCTTTTCAGAGCTTAAAATAGACAAAATGATTAGTCAGCAGGGCTCCGAGTTGGCGCAGCTGGTTTAAGGCACTGCATCTGTCACTACAGACCCTGGTTGGATTCCTAGGCTGTATCACAATCTGGCTCGGTGATTGGGAGTCGCATAGGGGCGGTGCACAAATTTGCCCAGCGTCGTCCGGTTTTGGACCGGGGGTAGACATTATTGTAATAAGAATTGGTTCTTAACTTGACTTGACTTGGCCGCAACATTAGACCGGACGTGCAAATCTGAACCAATCACTCAGACATCATTAGGCAGGTTTCCATTGAACTAGGTGCGTTCGACAAAAAAGCAATGTTGCAAAAAGAGAAACGTATGGGTGATTCAAGATTTCTCAATTTTGTTTTTGTCTCTCTAAGTAAGTGTTTGTACAATTAAAGGGTCAATACACTGCATTTCAAACAGTCAGCAATCTAATGAATTAAAAGCTTGTAAAGTTATACCTATAAATAAGTAGAATTGTTTTTTGATGGAACTAATACAGTGAAGACAAGGTTTATTCAGTAAAATATTATCATAGTGCTGCTGCGCTAAACAAACTGCAACCTTGTACTATCTAAATGTTTTTGAGTCATTATGTGAATATCTGAATCTACTATAGGTTAAGTGCACTTACGTTTGTTTAATTTAAAAGTGTGCAATTTGTGTCTATGTGAAATTAATAAATGTTTGTTGTCAATAATTAGCTACCTGATCTAAATATATTTTTAGAGATAATAAGTGCCAGAATTGTCAAGACTAACTTTTGTGTCCGTTTCTCTTTATTAGCTACTGGACGACTCAGATTAAGTCTGAAGCCAGTAACATCAACAGTGAGGACAAACCCCAGCCTGCCTCTCTCCATCCACACTGAGTCCAAACCTACAGTCACTGGGTCCTGATTGTGACAGCGGAGCCCAGTTTGCACTGCAGGATCCAGAGATGTGCATCAGTGAAAGCTGGAAAAGACTGCAGTTCAACATTGGGAGCTGAATGTCAACATTAAAGATGAAGAAGAGGAGGAGAAGATTGGGAAATCGTTTTTCACCTGGTAAGAAGCAGGTTTCTATCTTTTTTTCGTCAAGCAGTGGCAAATATACAGCACCAGTCAAAAGTTTTTGGACACACATACGCATTTCCAAGGGTTTGTCTTAATTTGTACTATTTTTCTACATCCGTAGAATAATAGTGCAAAGACAGCTAAAACTATAAAATATACACATTATAAGAATCATGTCGGTACCAAAACAGTGTTTAAACAAATTCAAAATATCTTTTTGATTTTAGATTCTTCAAAGTAGCCACCCTTTCGCCTTGATCGACATATTTGCACACACTAGTGGCATTCTCTCATACCCAGCTTCACATGGCATGCCTTTTCCAACAGTCTTGTAAGAACGTCACACACATGCTGATCACTTGTTTGGCTGCTTTTCCTTTCACTCTGCGGTCCAACTCATCCCCACAAAGAAACGGGAACCAACCATTCATTGGGTGAGGTGTTATTGTGAGCCAGTCATCTGTGCAGCCTCCATCCTCTCCTTCTTGGTTCATACCTTCACGTCCTCCTTTCGGTTATCGGTGTGTTGGGTCATTGTCCGTGTTGAAAACAAATGAGCATCCCACTAGCGCAAACCAGATGGATGGCGTATCGCCAGAATGCCTGTGGAGCCTCTGTTAAGTGTGCCTTGAATTCTGCAATATCACCGGCGTCTCCGGGCCCCCCGTAAAAACCACCCTCCCTGCTTCAAAGGTGGGCTCCACAATGTAGAGATCATCCGTTCCCCTACTCTGGGGTTCAAAAAGACACTGGGGGTTTGGGAAACCCAAAAAATCTAAAATTTGGACCCCTTTCAGACCAAAGGCCCGATTTCCACCGGTCAAAATTTTCCATTGCTCATTTTTTTTGGCCCAAGCAAGTCTCTTTTTTCTTTTTGGGCCTTTTATAGGGGTTTTCCCTCCAGAATTTTCCCATGAAGGCCTGTTTTCACGCATTCTCCTTTTAAACCCTTGTTTTTAGAGTGTCTTTTTATTTGAACTCTGTGAAGCAATTTTTTGGGGTTACTTTCTGAGGCTGGAAACTCTAATAAATTATCCTCTGCTGCTTGGGGGTAACTCAGGGTCTTCCTTTCCTGTGGCGGTTCTCATGAGAGCCTTTTATCAATGCGTTTGTTTGGTTTTTTGCGACGGGCACTTGAAAAATCTTAAAGTAATGAGGGACTTTGTTTCTCTTTGTTTATTTGAGCTGTTTTTGGGCAAAAATTTGGGAAATTTGGTCTTTCCCAAAATAGGGCTTTTTTTCTAGCCACCCCTACCTTGCCCAAAACAAACTGTTTGGCTCAACCTTTAGAAATTCCCCCAAATTAACTTTTAAAAAGGGGCACCCCTTTTTTTAAATTTGGGAAATGCATTACGGGGAAATACCAGATAAATTTGGTAGAGATAATGCCAAGAGTGGGGGCAAAGCTGTCATAAAGGCAAAGGTTGCTTACTTTGAAACTTCAAATATAAAAAATATTTTATTTTGATTTTTTTAAAAACATTTTTTTTGGTTTAAATACTGTTTCCCCATATGTTTTTTTTTCATAGTTGTGATTTTTTCCTTTTATTTAAAAATGTAGAAAATTAAAAAATAAAAAAAACCACTTGAATGAGTGGGGGTTGGTTTTAAGACCGGCAGCTAAAATATCTAGCGTTTGAGCTCATTTTCCCTCTTATAGAATTTTTAGCTCAACAAAATTGTGGAGCTCCTGCCCCAAAATTTATAAACAGTCCGGGCCCATATTTCAGCCCCAAGTCAAGCACTAAATTAGATAATTTAACAAGAGGAGTTTTTTTTTAGAGAAAAAAGAAAGGGCCCAAAAATTTTCAAGACACAAACTTTTTGGGTTTTTTTCTCTTTGGGGTTACAAACAGGACAAACTAAAATTTAAATTTGGGGCCCGGGTTTAACATCAACAGGGGACAAACCCGGGCCCCCTTTCTCTTTTCCTTCCCCCACTGGGCCCAAACCTCCCAGTCACTGGGTCCTATTTTTTGACATGGAGCCCGGGTTTGAAAGCGGGATCCAAGGGGCATCAGGGGAAGCGGGAAGATGCATTTAAAACCCACGGGATTTTGAATGTCAACTTAAAGATAAAGAAAGGAGGGGGAAATTTGGGGAAATTTTTTTTTTCCCCCATGGTAGAGCAGGTTCTATCAAACTAAGTTTGTTTTTATTCATTTCCAAATTTCCCCACTTTTTCCCGGGAAAATTTGGGAAAAAATTAACTTTTTCATAAATAAAAATGTTTCAATGAAAAAGGTAGATATTTTTCCCTGCTACTGACCTTGCAGGGTTTTTACACCAGTTTTCCAGCAGGGTGTTTTATTCACTGGGCTATCGGGGAGGGATGAGAGAGTAGAAAAGAAGTAAAGCAGAAAAAAACTGCCAATTTTTTAAAAAGTCTATTAAATGATCTTTATTTACAAACCCCTTGTGAAGGGGTTTGGGGGGATGACAAAACCCTTGTGTAGTGATGGGGGGATGATATGCTTCTACATCTGCATTGCTTGCTTTTGGGGGGTTTTTAGGCGGGGTTTTTCATAAAGCCTTTGTGAAACTTCGATGAAAAAAGGGTTTCCCAAAAAATTTACATTTAATTTGGACAGGTATAAAACCCCAAACCTGAGGGTTTTTGATTTTGTTCACACAGGACCCATTTTTTGAGACATTCTCTACCCAGAGAGCAACAGCAGGAAGATCGCAGAGCAAAGGGGGCCCCTCACCACGGCCCACATTTGAGGGGGTTTTTCAATTCAAATCAAATTTAAAAAAATACATACAAAAAACCCCACGGGAGAGAATCTGTACCCCCTTTACGACTGTGGGAAGAATTACACAACATAAAAAGGCTTGACAGTTCATAAGGGGGAACACACACAGGAGAAAACCCTTTAAATTTTTGCTCTGACTGTGGGGTGATTTTTTTCTCAACGGGGGCACCTTAAAAAAAATGAACGGATACACACAGGAAAAGAACCCTTTTACTCTGCTCTGACTGTGGGAAGTTTTTCTCTCGACGGGGCCCATTTAAAAGACATGAACGTATACATACAGGAGAGAACCCTTTACTCCTGCTCTACTGTGTAAAAATGTTGCAAAACATCAATTTAGAAAAAAGTTCATCAAAAACACCACGGGAAGAGAAGCCTTACTCCTCCCTTGATGTGGGAAGAATTTCCTAAACAGGAAAGCTTAAAATCCCCCAAAAGGATACATACGGAGAAAAGCCTTCTCCTGCTCTGACTGGGGGTCGAGTTTTTCAACGGGGCCCCCCTTTTAAAAAAATAAATGCGTATACATACGGGGAGAGAAGCCTTACTCCGCTCTGAATGTGGGGCAAGTTTCCCCTCAATTTGTGCAGTTTAAAAAAAACAAAACTTTTATACATACGGGTTTAAAGGGCCTATTTCCTGCTCTGACTGTGGGAAGAATGTCTCTCACAAGGAAAGTTTAAAAATCCCCCCAAAGGAACAAAACAGAGAGAAGCCACCCCTGCTCTGACTGTGTAAAATGCTTAAAAAATCAACTAAGCAAAAAGGTTCCCCCAAGAACACACACGGGGGAGAAGCCTTACTATGCTCTGACTGTAAAAAATTTTTCTCCCCAAATAGGCCTTTTTAAAAAGACCCAAAGGGTTTAAACAAAAAACCGAGAAAAGGCTTACCAGGGACAAAAAAAACAGTAATTGCAAGGTCATCAGAGAAACACACAGGAGAGAACTTACTTTTCCCTCTTAATTGGCAAGATTTTTCTCCCGAGGGGAAAAGAAAAAAACACCCCAACGATTACAGCTGGAGAGAAGATTTAACTGCCCGGACGGGGAGACGAAAATTCTACAGTTTTTGGGAAATTTTAAAAGACCCCAAACGATCAAAAGGGAATGGTAGTGGTAAAAGACAAAAACCACAGAGGGGACTCCCCCCAAATCGGATCAAAAACAACCCACCCACTTGCTCCTTTTCAAAATTCCAGGGGATAAAAACAAATGTCTCCCTTTTCTCTCCAAACACAAATGGGAAAGGGGAAAAGAGGGGTGCGCGGAAAAAAGGAGATCGGGGAACCCCAAAACAAAAAGGGCCCTTTGCACATGTATGGTCATTTATGACGGGGTTCGCCTTTTTTTAGGTGGAGGCATTGTTCAAAGGGGGGGAAAATTTTTCAACTCCTGCATTCAAACTGCACTTGATGTTGTAATGTCAATAAGAATAAGAAAACAACAAACGGGAAAAGCCCTGGATGACCCGAAAAAAATAAAGGATGCCCCTCAGGAAAATTTCCCGAAAATTTTCAACAGATTTGGGGGGAAAAAAAATGACTGGGGGGAAAAAAACAGAAACACAGTGCAAAGATATCAAAAGGGAAACAAAAACAAGCTACTATAAAACTGAAATCCAAAGGGCCTAAAAAAGAAAAACCCTAAGGAATGGGGGGACTTCATTAACAATGGGGCTGGGCCCAAAGGGAAAAAACAGGAGGGGGAATACAGGTCGAGGGAAATTTAAGACGACGACGTGGGGATGTTTTGAATGGGTTCTTGCTGAGACATGGACAAACACCAAAACCTTTTTGCCAAACTTCCCCCGCCCATTCTACCCGGGGGGTTTAGCTGTGCAGCATTTGGGCCTTTAAAAACAAACTTGGGCCAGCTCACCCCACAAAAAAGGGTGTGGGCCCGAGGAATTCCGGGCCCGGCTACTAAAGAGAAAGCAGAAGATCTAGCCCCCCGCCTCAAACACATTGTTAACACTCCTACGGCAGGGGAAGTTTTTTTTTCTGAGGGCACGAATCCCGTATGACTACCTCCCAAAGTCCCCGCACTATTACCGCCCCTTTTGAAAGCCACACCCCCCCCGGTGACAGCTACCGAATCCATAAAAAACCAAAAAAGGTGGGGTTTACTTTGGGTGATGTTTCCCAAAAACCCCTTTTATCGAGTAAAATCCCCGCCCTATTTCCCCGCAACATCTGTTTACATTTAAATGTGTCCCCGGGTTCTAGCCCGGCTCCACGCTACAACCCCGAAAAAGGGGAGGGGGAAAGGCAACCCGGCACATTTTTTGCCTTTTTCAAGGGCACCCTGGTGGGCCCCAAAGGGGGCGTGGGTTTTAACCCTAAACTGTTTCTCCTTTACAAAAGTCCACCCCAAAAAAATTGTTCCCCTTTATGACACTCTGGACAGGGTATGCAGAAGAAATTTGGGCTGTCCCCCAGCCATACCAAACCGCATCCAAAAGGGGCACTTCCAGGGCTTTTTGGGTACAGCAGCTGGAAAAGTGGGGCCCCACCAAAAAACTGGGCCTGAAAAGGGGGAAAAAGGGCTGTGGAAATTCAGATATGTTTTTTTTAAAAACATTCACAACCCCGCCCCCACTAACCCAGGAGGAAAGGAAATACCAGTGGTAACAACCACCCCCGTGTCCCCGGGTTTTTATCTAGACTTAAACCCCAGTAGTGACCCCGTGGAGTATCCGTAGAAAGGGCCCCAAAAAGCCTTTTTGGGCATTTCTTCCAGTAATGTTCCCACTGAAGATCTGGTCCACTAACTTTCAATGGCCCGGCCTTGTCCCCGGAAAAACGGTTTTAGTGCGGGTTTTGTTGGAGGGGCCCTTTAGGATCAAACTCCAGAGGTTTGGGGCAGTTCCCCAACCCCAGCTCCCCTCACTGCAGAGCAGGGGAGAACCCGGCGCAGTGCACCTGGGAAGGGCATTTCCACTCTTTTACCATCCCCTGAAAAGACCTGCCCCTCCAAGAAGAGGGAAATGCACCACCGGGTTCCGAGGGAAAAAGCCAAAAAGCTGCCTGTATAAATGCCCTACAAACCGCCCCGCCCAAACGCCACTCTACCCACTGCTATCAGACTGCATAAAAAACTCCCCGCCCTTTTTAAAGGTTTTTCCCCCCCCAAAAAAATTATCAAATTTTTATTTTTCAATTTCCATCATGAAAAATTTTCCCTTTTTTTTTTTTTAAGTGTTCTGTTTTTCTACTTTTTTCACGTATGTGGGCCTGTACAGTTGGGGGAAAAAAAATTTAGTCAGCCACCAATTGTGCAAAATTTTTTCCCCCTTTAAAAAAAGACAGAGGCCTGTAATTTTTTATCATAGGTACACGCCAAAATAGACAGACCAAAAATTTAGAATTTTTTTTTCCGGGGAAAAACAAAATTAAGGGTTTTTTAAAGGGAAATTTTTTTGCAAATTATGGGGGGAAAATAAATATTTTGGGCACCTACAAACAAGCAAGATTTTTTGGGGCCCCCCGACCCGTAACCCTTTTTCCCTTTTAAAAAGGGGGTTTGTGTAATTTTGGAATTTTGACTTTTCCCAATGTTTTCAAGTGGAAACCCGAAAAGGGTTTATTCAGTTTTAGAGGAAATTTTTTTTTAGGGTGGGCACCCCATAGAACAGAAAAGGGGGTCTGTGGTTTTTTTTTAGAAAGGGATTTTGGGCAGTAAGGGAGCCAAACCCCTATTTTTGGGGGAAATTAAAGTACGGTTTTTTAAAAAAGAACATTAGAGCAGACATAAATTTTTTGGGCTTCTCTCCCCATCTCTAGACAACTGTAAACTTTGCTGAAATCTTGTGATAGAATAAAAATCATGATCAAAGGGTCAGTATAAGCGGACTCCTTTGTTACAGCAAATTAGCAACATTGGGCTCGACAAATACAGAGGCTCCTCTGTCCTCCCTCGTTACCGGGATTAATGGCACCTGGGTTTTTAAATTGTTTTTCAGTATTTTTAAAACACCTGGGCCCCCAACCCCAAAAAGTCACACTTTCCCAAAATCCACTTGGCCCAAAACCCAAAAAGTGTCCCAAAGGACACCCCGAAAAAAAATTGTGAAACCCGCCCCCAGGGTGGAAAAACTGAAACTGCAATAGGGAAGCGCTTGGTTTGAAAAATCAAATGTGGGAGCAATTATTTGGGAAAAGGAAAAACATACAAGACCCCTGATAATCTCCCCGATTTTGGGGCTTCCCCGCAAGACTCACCCCGTGGGGGCAAAATGATCAAAGAACGGTTAGCAAAAAACCCAAACCACACGGGGGGGGCCCACTAAAAGAATGCGAGAGCTGGGGCCAAAGTAACAAACCTACCAAACGTAACACACTAAAAGCCGCCAGGGGCTCAAATCCTGGGAGTGCCCCGACGTGTCCCCCTGCTTAAGCCGGGACATGTCCGGGCCCGCCCGGGAATTTTTGCTAGGGCATTTGGATGTCCAGAAAGGTTTGGGGGAAAGTCAAAGGGTCAGATGAATCCAAAATAGAATTTTTTGGGAAAAAACTCAACTCTTTCCCCCGTTTTGGGGGGGACAAAGAAAAATGATTTGCTTTCCAAAGAACCCATACCAAATGGAACCCATGGAGGTGAAAACATCATGCTTTGGGGCTTTTTTTTCTGAAAAGGGCCCGGGGACGACTGATCCTTTGGAAAAGGAAAGAAGGAAGGGGGCCTGAAATCGTGAGTTTTTGAGTAAAAAACCCCCCTTCCATCAAAAAGGGCCCATTGAAAAAGGAAACGTGGTGGGTTTTTTCAGCATAAACAATGACCCCAAAACACACCGCCTGGCAACAAAGGGAGGGGGTTTCGTAAGAAGCTTTAAAGGTCCGGGAGGGCCTAGCCAGTTTTCCAGACCCAAACCCCTTAGAAAACTTTGGAGGGAGTTGAAAGCTTTTGTTCCCCAGCGACAGCCCCAAAAACACCCATGCTCAAGAGATCAAACATGGGGGGTTTGGCCAAAAAATACCAGCAAGGGTTTTTTTAAAAACCTTGTGAAGATTTTACAAAAAAATTTTGACCTGGTCTTTGCCAAAAAAGGGGTATATAAAAAAGTTTTGGAAACGTTTGTTATTGACCAAATATTTATTTTCCCCCCAAAATTTAAAATTTAAATTCATTAAAAATCATACAATTGTTTTTTTCTGGTTTTTTTTTTTCCTTTTTTGTCTGTCATATTTGAGGGTTACCATGATGAAAATTACGGGCCTCTTTTCATTTTTTTAAGGGGAGAATTTGCAAAATTTGGGGGGCTGCCTAAATATTTTTTTTCCCCCACAAAATACTTTTTTCTCGCTCCCCCTTCGTTTTTGAAAAAATTTTCTTTTGTTAAAAAACTGTTCAACTAGGGGTTTTTTCTCTCTCTTTGATCAAAATCCCCACATTTTATCCCTCCCATTTGCTAGCTAGCTGTAGCTTAGTTTCATTACTGATTCTTCTCTGACCCTTTTGTTTTGGGTGGAAAACCCATGTCAGTTCATGCTGCAAAGGTTAGAGGATGTCCTGCGGAAGTTGTCATAATTACTGTGTGGGTCTATGGGGGGGGGTGAAACCATGAGCCCCCTTTTTTTTGTATTGAAGTCAATGTACTCAGGGGGGAGGGAACCCTTAGCTGTCACCCCGGCTACACCAGGGTGCTCCCCTTTACAATTTTGGGTTTGGGGCCATTTTTAGACCTTCATTGAAAAAACGGGTTGTTTTTAAAATAATTATTTGGTGACTAAAAAATTTTATATTTATAGTTTTACTAAAAAAAAAAAACTTTTTAAAATGATTCACTATTTTATTTTTTTTGAATAAAATTACCGAGGGGGATATAATATATAGGAGGGCCCTGGGGTAGTGATGTGATTTGGTTTGGGGACTGTGATTTTTTAAAAATTTTGGTTTTATTTTGTGTGATGTATTTTTTTCCCCCTTTTTCCCCAAAGGGCCCATTAATTTGTTTACCCAAAGGATACAAACCCAAACCAGATCGGGGGGGCAAACCCATTGGGGGAAAGTCTTTTATACAAAATAATAATAAAAAGGGGGGGTGTTAGCCCCATCAGCCCAATAGAAGACGATGTTGCCCCGTGGTAGGGGGGGGAAAAAGGGAAATTTCCGGGGGTTGGCGCGACCCATTGTTCAGAAAAAAAGAATGCTCCTTTAAAATTTTGCGTCAAGACGCCCAACTTTGTTCGGGTTTAAAAGAAATTACTAAGGTATGTAATAGCATTTTAAATTTTCTAATATCGAAAGAACATTCAAAAACATGCTAGTTAAAAAAATAGGGAAAAAGGGTATTCTCCCATTTGGTAAAGTTTGTGTTTTTTTTGTTAAAACCCGAGTGAGTGAAAGAACACGATAAAAACAATAGAAAAAAAACTAGTTTACAATAAATAGTAGAGATTTGGTATTTGTCAAAGTAAATGAAAAATACTTTCTTTCAAGTAATTTAAAAAAGGGGATCAATTTGAGTTTTTCTGGGTTCGTTGCATTTTAGGTTTTGAAAAAAAAAATTAAAATCTTACGAGCTTTTAAAAAATCGTCCATTTTGATTTTTCTTTTTAATGTCCCCGTAGAAGATAATGGCCCCTATCAGATTTTTTATGTATTTTGGTTTTGGCAGTAAAAATTTTTTTAAATGTAGAAAATATCATTGGGTGGTCGGGGTTTTCCGACCCCCTGAATGCTGATTGGGCGGAAAAACCCGTGGAAATATCAGAGTACCCACAGTTTTTGCCCAAAAACAATATATATTTTTTCTACTGTTATACATATTTTGGAAACCAGTTTAAAAAGAAATTTAAAGCGACTGAGCATTGCACCCTTTCCCTAACAGCCCTTAGCCGTGGTATTTTGACCAAAAAACCTCCTGGGGCCCTTTTATTGCAAAAATTACATGTTTCTATTTTGGGAAAAGAAATTTTTTACTTACAATTGTACAATTTATTTTTCCCCCCTATAACCACGAAGAGGGCCGGAAAGGGCCCAAAAACAAGATCGAAAAAGGGGAAAGCCTACTGAAAGCCTCAGCCCCATGGTAAACTGGTCCCGCACCAATTTGGGACTATAGTTTTAGTATTTGTTTTGGGAAACCCCTAAAAACCCAATTTTTAGAACAATTTACAGTATTTAAAAATGGATCTATGATTTTGGTAATTTGTGAATTTTTTCTGGGATTTCCTCTAAGTTACTATTATATGTTTTTCCCAAGCATTGAGAAATAGTCCCTATATCCCCTTTTAAACAAATTCTGGGGCCATTAAAAAAATTTAATATGTTTCACTAACTTTTAAGTCGCTCTGGTTTAAGGGGCGTCGGCTAAATGACTAAAATTAAATGAAAAATTTGCAGTAGCTCTCTAAACCCCTTCTCCGGATGGAGAGTTTTCCCCCATTACATTTGTCCACATGGGTAAACTAAAATTTCCCGTTTGCTCTGTTTTACATTGAGAAAGGGTAAATAACTCGCTTTCAAAAAGTATGCTAATATCCCCCTTTAACTTTCACGTCAGCGAGAACAATTTTTTCAAAAAAGATACACTTTTTTGTAGATTTAACACAGACCCCGTACATGTTGTCCCCCCGTTGAAAAACACACCCCTTTCCCCATTTAGTTTTAACACAGGTTTTGGGGAGCACGCTAGATAGTAATTAGCACAGGGCCATGGCTTCCGTCTGTCTTCCGAAACAAGTGCGTAACTGGAGATGGGAAACATTTTGGAAACACAAACCCCTATAAAGGTGTGTAGAAATTTAACCTTTTTGTGTTTTAAAAAATTATTTTTTTAAATTGAAAATTTTTTCCAAAAAACGCCCGCAAGCGTTTCGGGGTTAATGTTGGGGGTTAACAAAACCCCCCAGTCAGAAGATACTATCTCAAGGGGCACAAAAAGCTTTAGGGGGTCTATAAAAGGGGGTAGAAAAGGGGGGGGCCAGGGGGCATTAGAAAGAGACATTTACGGTTGACACTTTTTTGGGAATTTGAAATGTAATTTTTTATCTTTTTTCTACATGTGTACTAATTTTTCAGAGGGATCGGGTTTTTTTCTATTTTTTATGTAAAAATTTTTAAAAAGGGTGGGAAGGGGAAAAACAATTGGAAAGTGGTTTTTAAAAAACTAAGTAGACTTTTTGGCTTTTAGTAGAGCATGGCGCTTGCAACCCCCGGGTTGGGGGTTCGATTCCCATGGGGCCCCATATAAAAAATGTATGCACTCACCCGAAAGTCACTTTTTATAAGAGCTTCTGCAAAAATGAAAAAATGAAAAATGAAAAAAGGGCTTTAAAGTACTACTGAAGTCTTTTTGGGGGTTTTGGTTTTTAAACAAATTTATTTTTTTGGCCAATTTTTAAACCCCACTACATTCCTAAAAAAAAAGTTGTACTTTTTACTCCCATTTTTTTCCCCTGACCCCCAAAAGTACTCGTTACATTTAAAATGTCAGGCAGGACAGCAATTTGGGGCCCCCAAATTTACTCCCTATCAATATCCCCATTGTCACCCCTCTGCCCCCCTGACTGGCGGACTCCCCTAAACACAAATTTCTTTTCGTTTTTAAATTACATTTAAATGTTGGGGGGGGTTTTCCTGGCCGTCCGTGAATATTAAATTTTTTTTGAGTGAAAAAAAAACAGTGAAGATAAGGTTATTAAAGGGAAAAAAGCTCATAGTCTGCCAAAAAAAAAAAAAAAACTTTAACCTTGCCCCAAATTTTTTGAGTCATTTATTCATTTTTGCAGTTGCTTTGTGTAATTTTGTGCCCCTTTTTTATTTTGAATGAAGTTTTTTTTGTCATTGTTTAGTACCGATCTGTTTTAAATTAGGTAATTGAACAAGAAGAAATAAAAATATCTTTTTTTAGGGTAAAGAAAGTTCCAGAAAATGTCAAGACTGTTGTCCCGTTTCTCTTTTTTACTACAGGCCCTAGGAAATTAAATTTTGAGGCCCCGTAACATCAACAGTGAGGACAAACCCAGCCTGCCCTTTTCCTTCCCCCACTGAGTCCAAAAACCCACAGTCAAATGGGGCCTGATTGACAGTTTGAGTCCAGTTTGCCCCCAGGGACCAGAGACATCAGTGAAGCTGGGGAAAAACGCAGTCAAACACTGGAGCTGAATGTCAACATTAAAAATGAAGAAAAAGGGGGAGAAGATTGGGAAAAATTTTTTCTCATGGGAAGGGAGGGTTTTTCCCAAATTTTTCCCCTGTGGGATGAAAAGTTTTCAGTAGAAATGTTTTTATGATTAACTGTTTTTAATGAGAAAGGAGATATTTTTAAAAGCTACTGTGAAATTGCATGGATGAACATTAGTCTGTTTTTTGGGAAAGGGGGGCCCGTAATAAACTGGGCCCCAAAAAATCTAAAAAATAAGAGCCTGTAAATTTTTTCCCCAAAACATTTTCCCAAGTTTAGACCTCAGCTGAATCTGGAATGAAAGGGGGGCGTTGAACCCGTTTTAGGAGACTAAAAATTTCTTTGGGATTAAACCCTTTGATTTTTAAACTGTCATGGGCAAACGTATAGATTTAATGGTTTTTAAAGATGGGGAAGGTCTGTCCTAATAGATTCCTGCATTTTGACACCACACCTCCCAAAAAGCAAAATTCTACAGGTTCTAGATTTGTCTTATCTTTATTTTTTTGTCCGGGGTTTGGGGGTTTTAGTGCTATAAAGGGAAAAATTAGTTAAGTTAATAAGTATGTAGGTTTTGTCCCCCGAGAATTGTTATCGCAATGGTTTTTAAAATCAAACCTTCTTTAAAAATTTTTAATAATTCCCCCAGGTGTAAATCTCTAGGTTTTTTTTTAAATTAAAAAAAGACCCAATTTTGCAATGGTCAGCCCTTTATTCATTGGAAAAGGGGCTCTTTCCCCCTCAAGTTCAAGTCCATCTTTTATACACACACTTTCCCAGTAAAAGCCCACCCCGCTTTTGGCGGGCTGTATTTTTCCCCTGTACACATATCAGTGGGGGGGAACAAGTATTTTTAAAACACTGGGCCCATTTTTCAGGTTTTCCTACTTACCCAAACATGTAGAGGTCTGTAATTTTTTATCATAGGTAAACTTTTAACTGTGGAGACGGAAATTTTAAAAAAGAAAACCAGGAAAAAACACATTGTTTTGATTTTTAAGTAATTAATTTGCATTTTTTTGCATGACATAAGTTTTGATCACCACCAAACCCGGAAGGAAAATTTCCGGGTCTCCCCGACCGCTAGTTTTTCTTTAAGAAGCCCCCCTTTCTCCACTCATTTCCTGTAAATTTAAATGCACCTGTTTGAACCTTTTCCCGGAAAAAAAGGGCCCTGTCCCCACACTCAAACAAACCCGACTCCCAAACCTCTCCCCAATGGGCCCAAAACCAGAGAGCTGGGGTTTAAAGGGAAACAGGGGTAAAAATTTTAGAACCTGCACCAAAGGGTGGGAGGGCTACAGGACAATAGGGAAAACAGTGGTGAGAAAGGGAACAATTTGGGGGCAATTATTGAAAATGGAAGAAGTTTCCAAAGGGTGAAAGGTCATCACCCTCGGGTTTGGGGTCCCCTGCAAGTTCTCCCCTCGGGGGATCAATTTTAAAGAGGAAGGTGAAAGGGGTCAGGGCCCCGAACTACACGGCAGGACCTGTTTCCCAAAACCCGAAGAGAGCCGGGGCACAGTCTCAAAGAAAACCCTTAGTAACACACTACGCTGTCATGGGTTAAAATCCTGCAGCGCACCCAAAGGGCCCCCTGTCAAGCCAGCGCATGTCCAGGCCCATTTGAAGTTTTTCCAATGACCATCTGGATTATCCAGAGGAGGGAATTTGGGAAAAAGGCCATTTTGGTCTGTTGAGACAAAAAAAGGTTTTTGTTCTAAACCCCACTCGGGCCCTGTTGGAAGAAGAAGAAAAGGTTGAGTTTCAACCCCCCAAAAACACCATCCCCCCGTGGGAAAAGGGGGGGAAAAATCATTTTTTTTTTTGGGGCTTTTCTGCAAAAAGGGGGCAAGACGACGCTCCCCTATTGAGGGGAGGAAAGGGTGGGGCCCGTTTTCGCGAGATCTTGGCCAACCCTCCCTTTCCCCCCCGTAAGAGCTTTTAAGATGGGTCCCTGGCTGGGTCTTCCCGCATGACAACGACCCGAAAAACACAGCTAGGGCAACAAGGAGTGGCTGTAAAAAAAGCATTCAAGGGCCTGGAGTGGGGTTAGCCCGTCCCCCAGACCTGAACCCAATGAAAAATCTTTGGAGGGGGCTGAAAATCCGTATTGCCCAGCGACAGCCCCGAAACCTGAAGGGGTCTGGAGAAAAGGGCTGTAGGGGGGAGTGGGGCAAAAAAACCCCCTGCAGTGTGTCAAACCCGGTCAAGACCTACAGGAAACGTTTTGATCCCCTGGGGAATTGCAAACAAAGTTTTTTGTAGCAAATATTATGTTCCCGCTTTTTTGATGTATCAAATACTTATGTCATCCAAAAAAAAGCAAAAATTTAATTTTCTTAAAAAACCCCCTACAATGTGATTTTCCCGGATGTTTGTTTTTTGAAATTTCCCTCTCACGTTTTAAGTGACCATGTAAAAATTAAAAGACCTCCCACAGGGTTTGTAAGTAGGAAAATGCCAAAAACGGGAGTGTATCAAATATTGTTCTATATATATATATATACATACGTGAGGGGAAAAAAATTTTTTTATTCCCCCGCTGATTTGGTTTCGTTTTTCCCCCCGACAAAAACCTATCAGTCTATAATTTTAAAAGGTAGGGTTTTTTTGAAAAAGTAAAAGACAGAATAACAAAAGAAAAATCCAGAAAAAAAAAATGTCAAAAAATTTTTAAATTGATTTGCATTTTAAATTTGGGGGAAATTTAAATATTTGGGCCCCTCTGCAAAAAATGACTTAGTACTTGGTTTTCCAAAAACCCTTTTTGGGAATCACCGAGGTTTTGACGTTTCCCTTTTAGTTTGGGCCCCCCGGTTTGGGACATCTCTGGAGGGAATTTTTTTCCCACTCCTCTTTGGGAGATCTTCTCCAAGTCATTAAAGGGTTTTGATCCTGACGTTTGGCAAATCGAACCTTCACTCCCCCCCACAAAAATTTTCTATGGGGTTAAGGTCTGGAGACTGGCTAGGCCACTTTTTGGAAACCCTTTATGTGCTTCTTCCTGGCCACCCTTTGTTGCCTTTGGGCCCCCAAAAACATAATGTTTTCCCCCTCCAAGTTTTTCGGGGGATGGGGTTCCCTTTGGGGGCTAGGCCGCATTTTCCTCTCCTCCAAAACCGGGGAGTTTAGTTTATGCCAAAAAGCTCAATTTTGGGGGCTCATCTGACCACAACACTTTCACCCAGTTTTTTTCCCCTGAATCATTCAGTGTCCCTTGGCAAAATTTAAAAGGGCCGGATATGTGGGTTTTTTTGAGAGGGGGGGCCTTGCGGGCCCCGCAGGATTTCAGCCTTTTACGGCTAAATGTGTTAAAAATTTTTTTTTTGGTGATATGGGCCCAGCTGCCTTGAGATCGAGTTGTCAGAGCACCTTACCGAAACACTGCAAACCTTTTAAAACGCCCATTCCCGAAATTTGCCCACCCCAATTTTTTCCTCATCCCCATATTGGGTTTTTTATTTTTTTTCTCTTTGCACCCCAGGAACCCCTATTTTTCACATAATCTCTTTCACATCAGCATTCCCGGTTAATACTAATTGTTAAAAATTTTTTCACTATACCCATTTATTGCCTTTTCCTCCATAACTTCCCCCCTTGCACACACTGTAAAAATATTTTCTGTTGTATTTTTTTTTCCCTTTTTGTTTTTTTTTTCCCCATATGTAACTCGTGGTTTTTTGTTTTTTTAAAAGATGCTTTTTCTTTTCTAGGCCCGGTCACAGTTTTTAAAAGAGAACTTGTTCTTTAAATGGCTTTCCTGGTTTAAAAAAAGGTAAAATAAAAAAAAAATCACTGACAAATCCTCCCCTGTTTGTTCTGGGTGATTCCTCACCGTTCTTGATCATTGCAACTCCACAAGGGGAGATCTTGCATGGAGCCCCAGGGGCCAAGGGGAGATTTTACAGGGCTTTTGTGTTTCTCCATTTGCCAAAAAAATTAAATGTTTTCACCTCTCCAAGCTGCTTGGCGGGTGGTTTTTAGCCCATTCCCCGCCTTGTGTAGGTCCTTTCAAACTTGTCCCTGACTCCTTTTGGGGAGCTCTTTGGTCTTGGCCCTGGTGGAGGTTTGGAAACTGATTGATTGATTGCTTTTGTGGGGGAAATGTTTTTTTATTTCAGGTAACAAACTTTAGATTAGGAGCACCCCTTTTTGGTGTGGTCCTAATCTCAGCTCGGTTTCCTGTTTTTAAAAAACACCTTGGGGGCCGAAATCTTTTGATTGAGAGGGGGGTCAAAAAACTTACTTCCCTCATTAAATGCAAAACAATT
>CM072220.1:71517018-71547594 GCA_036851935.1 Coregonus suidteri
AAAACTCTTTGCCGAGAAATCTTTCACCCCCGGGAAACCGTTCTGCCGCAACCCAAAAGTTTTCTATCCCCCTAGATCTTTTCTCCCCCTTTGGGCAGTCCCTTTAAAACCATTGCGAAAAAGGGCCCACAAGCCCAAAATTTTTAACCTTTAAAATGTGGGATCTCTTGTTGAAAGGCAACCCCTGCAGTTGCTTGAAGGTTACACCACCTTTTAAATTTATTTTAAAGATAACCCCAAAAAACTACAATGATTCAGTAGATCAGAAAGTACAGTCTCTAGCATTCTCACGCTGTTTATGCTGACAAAACATGTATGATAGGTCAGATTTAGTTTTGTGACTCTTTTAAAAAACCCCCCTTCTGTTCGTTCAGAAAAACAGAAAATATGTCACTTCAACATGTTTTTTGGTAATTCATACACAAAAGGAAGAGTTGACTAGTAAAAAATTAAAATAAGGGGGGGAAAAAAAAATTTTTAGTCAGCCACCTTTGTGCAATTTTCTCCCACAAAAAAAGATGAAGAGGTTGAATTTTATCATAGGTAACCGTCAACTTGACAGAAAATTTGGGAAAAAAAATTCCAAAAATCAATTTGTGGGTTTTTTAATGTTTTATTTGAAATTATGGGGGAAAAAAAATATTTGGTCACTACAAAAGCAAGATTTCTGGCTTCACAGACCGTAATTTTCTATAAGAGGCCCCCTTTTCCCTCCACTCGTTCCTGTTTTAATGGCACTTGTTGAACTTTTTACAGAAAAGACACCTGTCCAAAACCTCAAACAGTCACACCCCAAAACTCCACTAGGCCAAGCCCCAAAAGCGTCAAAGGACCCCAGAAAAAAAAAATTGTAGACTGCACCAGGCTGGAAGACTGAATCTCAATGGAAAGCAGATTTTTTTTGAAGAAATAAACTAGGGACAATTATTAAGAATAAAAGAAAAAAAAGACCACTGAATTTTCCCCCTCGATCTGGGGCTCCACGAAAATCTCCCCGTGGAATAGAACTTTTTGGTAAAACTTGACACGTCGTGTTTGGAGGACAAAGAATGCTGAGTTGCATCCAAAGAACACCATACCTACTGTGAAGCATGGGGTGGAAACATCATGCTTTGGGGCTGTTTTTCTGCAAAGGGACCAGGACGACTGATCCGTGTAAAGGAAAGAATGAATGGGGCCATGTATCGTGAGATTTTGAGTGAAAACCTCCTTCCATCAGCAAGGGCATTGAAGATGAAACGTGGCTGGGTCTTTCAGCATGACAATGATCCCAAACACACCGCCCGGGCAACGAAGGAGTGGCTTCGTAAGAAGCATTTCAAGGTCCTGGAGTGGCCTAGCCAGTCTCCAGATCTCAACCCCATAGAAAATCTTTGGAGGGAGTTGAAAATCCGTGTTGCCCAGCGACAGCCCCAAAACATCACTGCTCTAGAGGAGATCTGCATGGAGGAATGGGCCAAAATACCAGCAACAGAGTGTGAAAACCTTGTGAAGACTTACAGAAAACGTTTGACCTGTGTTATTGCCAACAAAGGGTATATAACAAAGTATTGAGAAACTTTTGTTATTGACCAAATACTTATTTTCCACCATAATTAGCAAATAATTCATAAAAAATCCTACAATGTGATTTTCAGGATTTTTTTTTCTCATTTTGTCTGTCATAGTTGACGTGTACCTATGATGAAAATTACAGGCCTCTCTCATCTTTTTAAGTGGGAGAACTTGCACAATTGGTGGCTGACTAAATACTTTTTTCCCCCACTGTATATAGCCAAGCTACCATTGACTAGGTATTGGCACCCCATGTATATAGCCATTGGCACCCCATGTATATAGCCAAGCTACCATTGACTAGGTATTGGCACCCCATGTATATAGCCAAGCTACCAGACTAGGTATTGGCTACCATTGACATTGACTAGGTATTGGTACCCCATGTATATAGCCAAGCTAACATTGCTCATCATGTATTAATTGCTTGTGCTACAATCTTTTTCCTATTATTATAATTGTTGTATTGTGTTCTCCATTGTTGGTCAACATTTCACTGTTAGTCTACACCTGTTGTTTACCAAGCATGTGACAATTCAAATGAAATGACTACGTGTTTAGTAATTGTCTTCTAAAACTATACTGAAAAAATATATAAACTTGACATGTAAAATGTTGGTCCCATGTTTCATGAGCTGAAATAAAAGATCCCAGAAATTTTCCATATGCACAAAAGCTTATTTCTCTCAAATTTGGTGCACAAATTTGTTTCCATATCTGTTAGTGAGCATTTCTCCTTTGCCAAGATAATCCATCCACCTGACAGGTGTGGCATATCAAGAAGCTGAGTAAACAGCATGATCATTACACAGGTGCACCTTGTGCTGGGTACAATAAAAGGCCTCTCTGAAATGTGCAGTTTTGTCACAACACAATGCCACAGATGTCTACATTTTGAGGGAGTGCGCAATTGGCATGCTGACTGTAGGAATGTTCACCAGAGCTGTTGCCAGAGAATTTAATGTAAATTTCTCTACCGAGAATTTGGCAGAACGTCCAACTGGCTTCAAAGCCGCAGACCATGTGTAACCGTGCAAGGCCAGGACCTCCACATCTGGCTTCTTCACCTGCAGGATCATCTGAGATCAGCCACCCGGACAGCTGATGAAACTGAGGAGTATTTATATCTGTAATAAAGCCCATTAGTGGGGAAAATGTATTCTTATTGGCTGATGGGTGGGCCCCTGTCATGTGAAATCCATAGATTAGGGCCTAATGAATGTATTTCAATTGACTGATTTCCTTATGAACTGTACCCCAGTAAAATTGTTGAATGCTGTGTTTATATTTGTGTTCAGTTAGTTAAAATCTTACAAAAAAGTGATGATGAATATGTTTGGAAAAATGCATTGATCTGCCAATGAAAAATAACATTAGTACATTAATTTGTACTGGTAAACCTCTTTTGTATTCAGTTCTTCCATATTATATCTGACTGTATGAATGGTTCTTATGGTTGTATTCAGTTGTTCCATATTAGAGCTGACAGTATGAATAGTTCTTATGGTTGTGTTCAGTTCTTCTATATTAGATGTGACAGTATGAATGGTTCTATATCGTGGAGCTCCGCCCCATAGGGGAGCTCTGCTCCTAATGGTTTACCCTCTGCCCTAAGGCAGCAGCAGCCTGAGACAAAATTATGCATACACCTACAGCCAATAGGAGTACAGGTGTCCCTATAAGAGGGGGTGCCTCCCCTCAATCAGCCTCCCTTTTTCTTCAGCGACTGGATGACTAGACTGAAGAGCCAAGAAGAGACGAAGCACGAAGACTCAGGACGAAAACGCCGTTGATATTCCAGTCATCAACGTCGTCTAAATGAGCACACCGGGAGATTTTCCACCCCCAAAAGCTCTTTTCAGAGCTCAGTGCAGATGCACTTCCATGGCGGCCGGTGACCACCACGACTTATGTTTCGTGTGTTTGGGATCCCAGCATGGCAAGGAGGGCGTCTGTAGTCCCCCGAATTACGCCTCCTGCGCCCTCCTTTCTTTAAAGGAGAGGAAGCAGCGTTGGACGTTTTTCAGGGAGGACATCCCCCTTGAGGATGTGTTGTCGATACTAGCCTCTGCTACAGAGGCGTCGTCCGACGGCGCAGACTCGGGGGAAGATAGGGATTTTGAGGAAGGGTCTGGCATTCCAATGGAACAGTCGGACCCCGTCCCTCATACTTTCAAGCCCCCCTTTCCTTTGGAGAGCGAGAGGGCTTGTAGTCCCTATAGCGAAGGGGATACGAGCTCTGAGAGATCAGAAGCTCTCTCTTTCGCTGCAGCCTCTCTGAGAGCGGATTTTCCGGGTCTAATTGAGAGAGCTGCTCAACGGCTGGCAATAAAGCTGCCCCCTCTTCCCTCCGCACCGGAGGTTGATATGATGGAGGGCGGTCCTTATTCTAGGCCAAGGAAGGCGGCAGAGCCAGTGGCTCCTGCCATGCCTTCTTTGGCTAGGTACGTTGGAGGCTCGTGGGATGCACCTTTAGCGGCGCGTTCGCCTGTAAAAGCGTATCTCCCATTCACGAGAGTGGAAGGAAGGCTTCAGGGTCAGGGAATCCCCAGGTTAGAGAGCGCCATGGCGGCGTATCTCCTACCGGGTTCGAGCCCTTGGCCCTCTTCCAAGAAGGCCACGTTGCCATCCCAGAAGGACCGACTCACAGCGTCGCTGTTAGAGAAGTCTTTTGGGTTGGGAGCCCAAGCTGTAGCAGCAGCTAACAACATTGCCCTCTTGGCGGCCTCTCTGTCCCGTTTAACCACGGGTAAGACAGAGATGGCACCGGAGGAGGTGGAGGAGGCGTCCAGAATTTCTGGCGCCATACTCCACCTTACACAGGCGTCCGCTGTCTGCGCGGGGAGATCCATGGCCACTTCGGTGGTCGGGGAACGACACCTCTGGTTGTCATTGACATCTATGAAAGAGGCAGACAGGACGTCTCTCTTGAACGCCCCCCTCTCTGACGACAGCCTCTTTGGGGTCGCAGTCAAAGAGGCGACGGAGAGTTGGTGGAGGAGAAGAAGCAGTTGGCCAAGCACCTGCCGTTGGCAGGACGACTCGGCCCCCCTCCTCCCCAAAGGCCATCTACCTCCGCCCCTCTAAGTAGACCGGGGTCTACGACGAGGCGGTGTAATCGGCGTCATCCGGCGGCCACGAGCAGCAAGGGAGCGGGCTCGGCCCTCCCAGCAGCTACGGTAGCCCCACTACAGCCGGCGAGGGAGGTGACGAGGACGCCGACCTGGCCCTCCAAGGGAGGCAAGAGGAGGCGTACGTGACGGGACGCGGGGGAGAGGATGGAGGACGCATCTATGGTGTCGAACGTGCCCACTGTTCCCCCCCACCCTTCGGTTGAAGGGACGGGTGCTGATGTAAATGCTTTTGTTGATGTGTTTAATAAAGAGTTGGCTCCACCTGACTTTGTCAAAAAAGAGCCTCTTTTCCATAATACGTCCGAGAGCGTTCAAATCTCACCCTCTCTTCCTTACCACTCCAAGAGCCGTTCAGCCCACCGAGGGTGCGTTGCTGAACAGGCACTAAGAGTAGGTATCCAGAAGACCTCAATCAGGTCGTCACATCACACTTCACGTATAAGAAGTGCTTTACATAGAAGGCAGCAGTCCCGGTCAGATTCTGACATGAGGACGCAGCCGCTATTTGGGGATGGCGCACTAGTACAGACTAAGGTCTCCACTAGTACGAGCCAGACCCATGCTGCGTTCACGGAGGGCCCGATTACCGCGGTCACCAAGGTGCCCAGAGTATCGGCGCCCCCAGGCATTGTAACACAGTAGCTATCTGGGGACGGCGCATTATCGCAGACCAAGGTCTCGGTTAATGCGATTCAGACCCATGCTACGTTCACGGAGGGCAGGATTACTAGCGTTATGGGTATAACCAAAGTATCAGCTCCCCTGACAGAACGAGCCAGTACTCACCACACTGAGCGTGAATCAACCCACCAGGGGTGCAGTGTGTGGAGGCGGCATTGGAACCGTTGCGTCGTCAGGGAATACGGCTACTAGCCTACCTGGACGACCTACTGGTTCTCGCCCCGTCAGCAGAGCTGGCGATCACTCACACAACACAGACAGTGAGGCATCTCACAAGTCTGGGGTTCGCTGTGAATTGGAAAAAGAGCGCGCCCTGGCCCACTCATCAGATTGTCTACCTGGGGATACAGCTAGACACTGTGAGGATGAGGGCTCGAATTTCGGACCCCCGAAGGGTAGCCTTGTTGCTAGCCTTAAGGAAGTGTCGTCCGAATCACACGGTGACGGCGCTGTCGATCATGTCACTTTTGGGTCTCATGTCGTCAGCCCACTCTGTGGTTCCGCTGGGACTCCTGCACATGCGCAGGACGCAGCGATGGTTCGCCCAACTAAGACTAGACCCATTGCGTCAACGTCACATCGGTTGGTGGTGGTTCCCCTCTCGCTCAGTGCAGACCTAAACTATTGGAGAAACTCGCGCGTTCTCACGCACGGAGTCCCGATAGGAAAGGTGTCCTCTCACATCCCAGTATTCACGGATGCGTCCCTGACGGGATGGGGAGGGACATGTCAGACACAAGCGATAGGAGGTGTGTGGCCTCAATCAGGTCAAATCAAATCAAATCAAATTTTATTGGTCACATGCGCCGAATACAACAGGTGCAGACATTACAGTGAAATGCTTACTTACAGCCCGTAACCAACAGTGCATTTATTTTAAACAAAAAAAGTAAGAATAAAACAACAACAAAAAAAGTGTTGAGAAAAAAAGAGCAGAAGTAAAATAAAGTGACAGTAGGGAGGCTATATATACAGGGGGGTACCGTTGCAGAGTCAATGTGCGGGGGCACCGGCTAGTTGAGGTAGTTGAGGTAATATGTACATGTGGGTAGAGTTAAAGTGACTATGCATAAATACTTAACAGAGTAGCAGCAGCGTAAAAAGGATGGGGTGGGGGGGCAGTGCAAATAGTCCGGGTAGCCATGATTAGCTGTTTAGGAGTCTTATGGCTTGGGGGTAGAAGCTGTTGAGAAGGCTTTTGGACCTAGACTTGGCACTCCGGTACCGCTTGCCGTGCGGTAGCAGAGAGAACAGTCTATGACTAGGGTGGCTGGAGTCTTTGACAATTTTGAGGGCCTTCCTCTGACACCGCCTGGTATAGAGGTCCTGGATGGCAGGAAGCTTTGCCCCAGTGATGTACTGGGCCGTACGCACTACCCTCTGTAGTGCCTTGCGGTCAGAGGCCAAGCAGTTGCCATACCAGGCGGTGATGCAACCAGTCAGGATGCTCTCGATGGTGCAGCTGTAGAATTTTTTGAGGATCTGAGGACCCATGCCAAATCTTTTTAGTCTCCTGAGGGGGAATAGGCTTTAGAGTGCCCTCTTCACGACTGTCTTGGTGTGTTTGGACCATGATAGTTCGTTGGTGATGTGGACACCAAGGAACTTGAAGCTCTCAACCTGTTCCACTATAGCCCCGTCGATGAGAATGGGGGCGTGCTCAGTCCTCTTTTTTTTCCTGTAGTCCACAATCATCTCCTTTGTCTTGGTCACGTTGAGGGAGAGGTTGTTGTCCTGGCACCACACGGCCAGATCTCTGACCTCCTCCCTCCTCGTTGTCGGTGATCAGGCCTACCACTGTCGTCGGCAAACTTAATGATGGTGTTGGAGTCGTGCCTGGCCATGCAGTCATGGGTGAACAGATAGTACAGGAGGGGACTGAGCACGCACCCCTGAGGGGCCCCCGTGTTGAGGATCAGTGTGGCAGATGTGTTGTTACCTACCCTTACCACCTGGGGGCGGCCCGTCAGGAAGTCCAGGATCCAGTTGCAGAGGGAGGTGTTTAGTCCCAGGATCCTTAGCTTAGTGATGAGCTTAGAGGGCACTATGGTGTTGAATGCTGAGCTGTAGTCAATGAATAGCATTCTCACGTAGGTGTTCCTCTTGTCCAGGTGGGAAAGGGCAGTGTGGAGTGCGATAGAGATTGCATCATCTGTGGATCTGTTGGGGCGGTATGCAAATTGGAGTGGGTCTAGGGTTTCTGGGATTATGCTGTTGATGTGAGCCATGACCAGTCTTTCAAAGCACTTCATGGCTACAGACGTCAGTGCTACGGGTCAGTAGTCATTTAGGCAGGTTATCTTAGAGTTCTTGGGCACGGGGACTATGGTGGTCTGCTTGAAACATGTTGGTATTACAGACTCAGTCAGGGACATGTTGAAAATGTCAGTGAAGACACTTGCCAGTTGGTCAGCACATGCTCGGAGTACACGTCCTGGTATTCCGTCTGGCCCTGCGGCCTTGTGAATGTTGACCTGCTTAAAAGTCTTACTCACATCGGCTACGGAGAGCGTGATCACATAGTCATCCGGAACAGCTGGTGCTCTCATGCATGCTTCAGTGTTGCTTGCCTCGAAGCGAGCATAGAAGTGGTTTAGCTCGTCTGGTAGGCTTGTGTCACTGGGCAGCTCGCGGCTGTGCTTCCCTTTGTAGTCTGTAATAGTTTTCAAGCCCTGCCACATCCGACGAGCGTCAGAGCCAGTGTAGTATGATTCAATCTTAGACCTGTATTGACTCTTTGCCTGTTTGATGGTTCGTCGGAGGTCATAGCGGGATTTCTTATAAGCATCCGGGTTAGAGTCCCGTTCCTTGAAAGCGGCAGCTCTACCCTTTAGCTCAGTGCGGATGTTTCCTGTAATCCATGGCTGCTGGTTGGGGTATGTACGTACGGTCACTGTGGGGACGACATCATCGATGCACTTATTGATGAAGCCAGTGACTGATGTGGTGTACTCCTCAATGCTGTCTGAAGAATCCCGGAACATGTTCCAGTCTGTGCTAGCAAAACAGTCCTGTAGCTTAGCATCTGCGTCATCTGACCACTTTTTTATTAACTGAATCACTGGTGCTTCCTGCTTCAGTTTTTGCTTATAAGCAGGAATCAGGAGGATAGAGTTATGGTCAGATTTGTCAAATGGAGGGCGAGGGAGAGCTTTGTATGCGTCTCTGTGTGTGGAGTAAAGGTGGTCTAGAGTTTTTTTTCCCTCTGGTTGCACATTTAACATGCTGGTAGAAATTAGGTAGAACGGATTTAAGTTTCCCTGCATTAACGTCCCCGGCCACTAGGAGCGCTGCATCTGGATGAGCGTTTTCCTGTTGATTAATGGCCTTGTACAACTCATTCAGTGCAATCTTAATGCCAGCATTGTTTTTGTGGTGGTAAATAGACAGCTATGAAAAATATAGATGAAAACTCTCTTGGTAAATAGTGTGGTCTACAGCTTATCATAAGATACTCTACCTCAGGCGAGCAAAACCTCGAGACTTCCTTAGTATTTGATTTTGTGCACCAGCTGTTGTTTACAAATATACACAGACCGCCGCCCCTTGTCTTACCAGAGTCAGCCGTTCTGTCCTGCCGATGTAGCGTATAGCCTGCTAGCTGAATGTTATCATTGTTGTCGTTCAGCCACGACTCCGTGAAACATAAGATATTACAGTTTTTAATGTCCCGTTGGTTGGATAACCGTAATCTTAAATCGTCCATTTTATTCTCAAAAGCTTGAACGTTGGCTAATAGGATTGATGGAAGAGGCAGTTTACTCGCTCGCCGTCGGATCCTTACAAGGCACCCGGATCTGCGTCCGCGATATCTCTGTCTCTTCCTCACGCGAATGACGGGGATTTGGGCCTTGTCGGGTGTCTGTATGATATCCTTCGCGGCCGCCTCGTTGAAGAAAAAATCTTCGTCCAATGCGAGGTGAGTAATCGCTGTCCTGATATCCAGAAGCTCTTTTTGGTTATAAGAGACGATGGCAGAAACATTATGTACAAAATAAATTACAAATAACGCGGAAAAACACACATAATAGTACAATTGGTTAGAGGGCTGTAAAACGGCAGCCATCTTCTCCGGCGCTGTTCTAAACATCACATCAACCTCCTGGGAACAATTCGGGAGAGCCGAGGGGTCGCGATGTGCTGGTCTGGTCAGACAACCGGACCACAGTAGCCCACATAAATCGCCAAGGTGGAGTCAGGTCTCCTGCTCTCCATCGGGCGGCAGAGGAATTGTGGCTGTGGGCTCACGAGCACCTTCGCTCATTGAGAGCAGCACACATTCCGGGCTACTTGAACGTAGGAGCAGACCTCATGTCAAGAGGGGGTCCTCGAGACGACGAGTGGTGTCTGCATCCAGACATTGTTCTCCAGATTTGGGAACAATTCGGGAGAGCCGAGGTGGACCTATTCGCGTCACGCGTGAACGCGCAATGTCCTCTCTGGTTCTCTCTGAGGGAACAGGACGAACCGCCACTGGGAAGGGACGCCTTTGCGCACCAACCGTGGCCGAGAGTTCTCCTGTATGCATTCCCTCCGCTGTCCTGCATTCTCCCACTGCTAGCCAGGGTGAGGTCAGGGGGGTGTCAGTGATACTGATATAGCGCCGATCGCCCGGGGGCTCTGTGGTTTGCGGAGATGAGTCAGATGTTGATTGCGCCACCTTGGCCAATTCCACATCGACGGGACGCGTTGTCTCAGGCGGCTGGCACGATAGGGAAATTGCCCATAATCGGCCAACCACTGAAGGCCTGGCTGCTGAGAGGGACAGGCTAGAGCGCCGTGGGTTATCTGATGCAGTGATCAGGACCATACAGGGTTCACGTGCCAGTTCCACTTCTAAGATGTATGCCAGTAGATGGAACGTGTTTTCACGATGGTGTGTCACACAAGGTGTGGACCCCATGAGCTGTCAGGTGGAGAGTATTATCTCTTTTCTGCAGCTCATGTTTGATAAGCAAAAATCGCCTGCCACGATTAGAGTGTTTGCAGCAGCGATTTCAGCTTGTCATGAGGGTTTTGGCAGAGACAATGTCTTTAGTCACCCTCTAGTGAAACGCTTCCTATTAGGAACGTGGCGACTTAGGCCAACACCTAGAGTCACGCTTCCTCAGTGGGATTTGGCTTTGGTATTCAAAGCGCTATGTAAGTCGCCGTTCGAGCCATTGAATCAAATACCCCTCAAGATGCTGTCTATCAAGACAGCACTGTTGCTCGCTTTGACTACAGCTAAGCGGGTCAGTGATTTGTGTGCTCTTTCGACGAGACCTGACTGCCTGGCCATCAATGGTGACCTGAGCAGAGCAGTGTTACGTCCTAACCCGGCATTTGTGCCGAAGGTTATTAAGAGTTCATATAGGTCACAGACCGTGGAGCTGTGGGCTTTTTCTCCTCCTCCTCATAGAGAGAGGAGTGAGGAGAAGCTCCATAGCCTGTGCCCGGTACACGCTTTGGCGTGTTACGTCGAGCGCACAGCAGCGATTAGGTCATCGCCTCAGTTGTTTGTGTGTCACGGTGCAGCTGCACTAGGTAGACCACTTTCAAAACAGAGGCTGTCTCACTGGCTTTGTGAAGGCATTGAGACAGCTTATGAGGTAGCAGGGCGGCAATTCCCTCAGGGTATCAGAGCTCACTCCACTCGTGGAGTAGTGGCTTCTACTGCCCTTTTTAGAGGAACAGGAGTAGAGGATATCTGTAGAGCAGCATCCTGGTCGACGCCGTCTCCATTTATCCGTTTCTATCTCTTAGATATGTCTTCTAATTCTCTGGCTCGATCTGTACTCAGCGTGGCTGAAGGGAGATCTTGAGCAAGAAAGAGAGGAGAAGCAGGACTGTGGACACAGGTTTCCATCAGGTCCGCTTTGGTTAGGAAGACGTGTTTTTGACAGATGTGTTTTCTAACTCTTTGGCTCGGTCTGTACTCAGCATAGCTGAAGGGAGATCTGGAGCTAGGCTTGACTTTCTCGTTTCGATGGGAAGTGTTAGGCTCGGCAGGGAGTACATTTTGGAGCGCTACGCTCCGCCTTAAACCATTAGGAGCAGAGCTCCCCTATGGGGCGGAGCTCCACGATATAGAACGATTAGTTACCGGAGTGTAACTCCAGTTCTATGAGTGGAGCGGAGCCCCATAGGACTTAAGGCCCTGCCGACCCTCTCTAGTCTCGCTGAAGAAAAATATCTCGGAAGGCTGATTGAGGGGAGGCACCCCCTCTTATAGGGACACCTGTACTCCTATTGGCTGTAGGTGTGTGCATAATTTTGTCTCAGGCTGCTGCTGCCTTAGGGCAGAGGGTAAACCATTAGGAGCAGAGCTCCCCTATGGGGCTCCGCTCCACTCATAGAACTGGAGTTACACTCCGGTAACTAATCGTTCTTATGGTTGTATTCAGTTCTTCCATATTAGATCTGACCGTTTTAATGGTTCTTATGGGCTGAGTACCTGGAGTGACTACAGTCATACCAAGTTTTCTTTGACCCTGTGATCTCACCAGGACAGAACAACATGTCTCTATCATACTCCAGCCCAGATGGTGGCAGTGACGTACCTTTAACGTTGGTCTGAACACCACTAATAAACACCATAGAAGAAGAATGCATGCTTAGCAACAACCAAGGGGCCATGCAGCTTTCCACTGTTCCAAAGACTGTCTATTATATGGAACAGATTGGCATGTGACCACTCTAACAATGTAGACACGTCCTCAAAGATTGGACATGAATCTGTGTTGGTCAAACTCTTCTCTTCTCTATCATTAAATACAACAAAACTATGTTTTAAGTTAAATATTTAGTGTTTGTCTGAAGCTGCAAGAAATACCTGAAATGAGCATCACAAAGATAGATTTGACCTATGCACTAACACGCTTTTTCAATATCCGCAGCTTTGTCACCAGCTGCAGTACTGTTGCTTTATTAATCTACTGTACTTCAATCAATTGACTTGCAATGGATTTGTGCCACAAATGCTAAAAGGTTGGCATTAATATAAGATGAACAATATATGACCAGGACTATATTGAGCGACAGACTGTTGAAATGCCTAGTTGATTATGTAAACAGTCTTGTAGAACTCTGGCATTGATGGTCCATCAGAGGGTGAGGCAAAAGTCTCACAGCGTTTAAGTTTTCGCTTACAAGACCTATAATTTGCTCAGTTCCCCAAAAAACTATTTTATAGAAATAAATCCTGCTTCACTTTGGAAAGTAGAAGGAAGCTTGTTCAAGCAACGCTTCTCCCAGTGCTTGATTATGTTGATGTAATCTACAGTCATACGGCAGCCTCTGTTTTAAAACCTTTAGCACTGTGTTGTATCACTGGGGAAAATGTTCATATAAAAGTTAAATTAAAAAATGCAATATAAATACAAAATATGCTTTTTGAACACGGCACCCAAATATACATTTTTGACTAGAAACATTGTAACTGAGCCAATTTCTCTTCTATATTATTTATCTAGTCAAAACATGTCACTACACCTCTACACATCACCATTGGGACAATCCAATTTGCTAGTCCCCATTATTTTCTATAATGCATATGAATAGATGTTTTCAGTATAAAGGACTTAGACAGGTTTTCTTCTTAGGTAACAATTAAATAAAACAACAAATATATATATATATATTTTTAAAAGTGTTTTAAAATGACCCACTTACTATTGGGGAGTGGAACCAGTTGATTATGTAAATAGTATTGTGAACTCTGGTATTGATAGTCCATTTGAGGGTGATTCATTGATATGAATATTCAGAATGAAAGAGCTGAGAATTCATGTGATGGCCCACATCTAACACAATATTTCCTGTTGTGTTAGTAACAGGGGCGGCCTGTTCAATAGGGCGATATGGGCGACGCACTGCCAAACGGGAAAAGGAAAGGATTTTTTTTCTAATCAATTATATCACGGCAACAGTAGTTATCAGTGTTGTAATCTAGACTGATCTGCCACACTGCCACACTGCCACTAAATGTCCAATCAGGCTAAAGTCGTGCTTCAAATGGCTCCCCCCTCTTTTGGGGCGATTTCAGTCAGGTTGAAAATCGCCCAGAAGTCTGTCATAGACTCCCATGTAAAATCTATTTTTTTTCAAATTTCAGAGCTTTCAATACAATCTCTATGGGTGTCTGAGGGCTTGCACTTACGCGCTTTCGTCATACGTAACGTAACCATGAACGTAACTAAGAAAAGAGCGGGTATGCAACTCGATTGTGTCTTTGAAAGAAGTTCCTTTTTGTCGGCGAACAAATGAAGATAAATTGGCAACGAAACAATTAGGACCTCCCAGACCAAATTTAATAATTCAACAGGTTTCTACTAAAGGCGGAAAGTCCTACACCCGAGGATTTTCCAAAAATTGGGTACGAAAAAAAAATAACATTGCCACTCAACTGGATGAGGGATACAGGCTAGCTGTCCGCCGCCACAACGATGAGGTTAGTGTTGATAATCACAAGTTTACTGGGAGAACTGAGACCAAGTAGAGACTTTGGACAGGGTGGATATGGTATAATAAAGGCAGTTTATTCAGAGGTAAAGATATCTGGAATCGCGTGCACGGACCCGTTCGTCAAACTCTTAGGGAGCTATACATTAAGCCCCATTACTTACCATATCAGATAAGAGAAATTGCTGCAGCTACATATATTTTACATCCTGGCCCTACATAGTTCACTATTTGCATCACTTACCAAAAAATATTACATGTGGTCATATATGCTTGGAAAGTGGAGATGCCATAGAACGTCAAAAAAGTAAACATTGCTGGAGACACATTGCCGTTTTGGAGAAGACATCGCGTTTGCTAGCGAAGAGATTTGTTGTGGCAAATGAACTTGGGCTGGGAATTGCCTGGAACCTCACGATAAGATATATGCATTGCGAGTCTCATGATTCTATACGTATTGCGATTCGATACTGTGATTTTATTGCGCACCATATGTCTGTTGCAGAGGGATCAGAAAGCCATGAGAACGAGTTTTGATCAGTCATGGAAATAAAAGTGCTGAAAACAAATTGGCTCCCAATGTGAAAAGATTGAGAACAAGCTATGAAGGAACAATAATGGTGTTTTGGTGCAGGTACAGCCAACTAGCGCTAAGATATTGCGATATTGTCAATACAGTATATCGTAAAGTATCACTATGTAACTCGATTTCTTTCACCCCAATCCCTCAAATTAACGGTAAATAACTGAATTGTTTGCCCCACATTTAGCTAAGATGATTAGCTAGCCAGCTAAAATGTTTTATTTAGTTAGCAGTCGCATCTACAATAGTTTACTGTCAATAACATGTCTCCAAAAATGACGTGGTGTCTCCAATTGTGTTGACATTTTACAATTGCGATGCGCATCCATGAGTATCCACTTTCTGTAGCTCAGCTGGTAGAGCACGGCGCTTACATTTACATTTACATTTTAGTCATTTAGCAGACGCTCTTATCCAGAGCGACTTACATATATATATTTTTTTATACTGGCCCCCTGTGGGAATCGAACCCACAACCCTGGCGTTGCAAACGCCATGCTCTATCAACTGAGCTACATCCCTGCCGGCCATTCCCTCCCCTACCCTGGACAACGCTGGGCCAATTGTGCGCCGCCCATGAGTGTTTGAGTTAGCTTTGCGAGGCAAAGATGAAACTGAGGGCTCCACCAACCCTGGTAAGCCAACACTTTTGAGATCAGTCAATAAATGCTTCTGGTATTGACTTACATGCTGCCCCTGTCTTCATGTTGTTGCTGGACATATCTTTTTTAAAATGTGTGTAGGTCACCTAAATCATCAGAAAAATTGCCCCCCCTGAGAATTTTTTCAGGAGCCGCCACTGGTTAGTAAGCACCACAGCATTTTAGGCAGCAATTGTTCAAATCTGTCCAGAGTTTACAGATTAACAGTGAGTACAAACCCAGCCTTCCTCTCTCCTTCCACACTGAGTCCAAACCTACAGTCACTGGGTCCTGATTGTGACAGTGGAGCCCAGTTTACTGCAGGATCCAGAGATGGCATCAGTGAAGCTGGAAGACTGCAGTCAAACACTGGAGCTGAATGTCAACATTAAAGATGAAGAAGAGGAGGAGAAGATTGGGAAATCTGTTTCTCATGGTAAGAGCAGGTTCTTTAGTGATCATATACAGTGGTGAAAAAAGTATTTAGTCAGCCACCAATTGTACAAGTTCTCCCACTTAAAAAGATGAGAGAGGCCTGTAATTTTTATCAAATCAAATCAAATCAAATTTTATTGGTCACATGCGCCGAATACAACAGGTGCAGACATTACAGTGAAATGCTTACTTACAGCCCTTAACCAACAGTGCATTTATTTTAAACAAAAAAGTAAGAATAAAACAACAACAAAAAAGTGTTGAGAAAAAAAGAGTAGAAGTAAAAAATAAAGTGACAGTAGGGAGGCTATATATACAATAGAATAAAGTGACAGTAGGGAGGCTATATATACAGGGGGGTACGTTGCATAGTCAATGTGCGGGGGCACCGGCCAGTTGAGGCAGTTGAGGCAATATGTACATGTGGGTAGAGTTAAAGTGACTATGCATAAATACTTAACAGAGTAGCAGCAGCGTAAAAAGGATGGGGTGGGGGGGCAGTGCAAATAGTCCGGGTAGCCATGATTAGCTGTTCAGGAGTCTTATGGCTTGGGGGTAGAAGCTGTTGAGAAGTCTTTTGGACCTAGACTTGGCACTCCGGTACCGCTTGCCGTGCGGTAGCAGAGAGAACAGTCTATGACTAGGGTGACTGGAGTCTTTGACAATTTTGAGGGCCTTCCTCTGACACCGCCTGGTATAGAGGTCCTGGATGGCAGGGAGCTTTGCCCCAGTGATGTACTGGGCCGTACGCACTACCCTCTGTAGTGCCTTGCGGTCAGAGGCCAAGCAGTTGCCATACCAGGCGGTGATGCAACCAGTCAGGATGCTCTCGATGGTGCAGCTGTAGAATTTTTTGAGGATCTGAGGACCCATGCCAAATCTTTTTAGTCTCCTGAGAGGGGAATAGGCTTTGTCGTGCCCTCTTCACGACTGTCTTGGTGTGTTTGGACCATGATAGTTCGTTGGTGATGTGGACACCAAGGAACTTGAAGCTCTCAACCTGTTCCACTACAGCCCCGTCGATGAGAATGGGGGCGGTGCTCAGTCCTCTTTTTTTTTCCTGTAGTCCACAATCATCTCCTTTGTCTTGGTCACGTTGAGGGAGAGGTTGTTGTCCTGGCACCACACGGCCAGATCTCTGACCTCCTCCCTATAGGCTGTCTCATCGTTGTCGGTGATCAGGCCTACCACTGTTGTGTCGTCGGCAAACGTAATGATGGTGTTGGAGTCGTGCCTGGCCATGCAGTCATGGGTGAACAGAGAGTACAGGAGGGGACTGAGCACGCACCCCTGAGGGGCCCCCGTGTTGAGGATCAGTGTGGCAGATGTGTTGTTACCTACCCTTACCACCTGGGGGCGGCCCGTCAGGAAGTCCAGGATCCAGTTGCAGAGGGAGGTGTTTAGTCCCAGGATCCTTAGCTTAGTGATGAGCTTTGAGGGCACTATGGTGTTGAATGCTGAGCTGTAGTCAATGAATAGCATTCTCACGTAGGTGTTCCTCTTGTCCAGGTGGGAAAGGGCAGTGTGGAGTGCGATAGAGATTGCATCATCTGTGGATCTGTTGGGGCGGTATGCAAATTGGAGTGGGTCTAGGGTTTCTGGGATTATGCTGTTGATGTGAGCCATGACCAGTCTTTCAAAGCACTTCATGGCTACAGACGTCAGTGCCACGGGTCGGTAGTCATTTAGGCAGGTTATCTTAGAGTTCTTGGGCACGGGGACTATGGTGGTCTGCTTGAAACATGTTGGTATTACAGACTCAGTCAGGGACATGTTGAAAATGTCAGTGAAGACACTTGCCAGTTGGTCAGCACATGCTCAGAGTACACGTCCTGGTAATCCGTCTGGCCCTGCGGCCTTGTGAATGTTGACCTGCTTAAAAGTCTTACTCACATCGGCTACGGAGAGCGTGATCACATAGTCGTCCGGAACAGCTGGTGCTCTCATGCATGCTTCAGTGTTGCTTGCCTCGAAGCGAGCATAGAAGTGGTTTAGCTCGTCTGGTAGGCTTGTGTCACTGGGCAGCTCGCGGCTGTGCTTCCCTTTGTAGTCTGTAATAGTTTTCAAGCCCTGCCACATCCGACGAGCGTCAGAGCATTGTGTAGTATGATTCAATCTTAGACCTGTATTGACTCTTTGCCTGTTTGATGGTTCGTCGGAGGTCATAGCGGGATTTCTTATAAGCGTCCGGGTTAGAGTCCCGTTCCTTGAAAGCGGCAGCTCTACCCTTTAGCTCAGTGCGGATGTTTCCTGTAATCCATGGCTTCTGGTTGGGGTATGTACGTACGGTCACTGTGGGGACGACATCATCGATGCACTTATTGATGAAGCCAGTGACTGATGTGGTGTACTCCTCAATGCTGTCTGAAGAATCCCTGAACATGTTCCAGTCTGTGCTAGCAAAACAGTCCTGTAGCTTAGCATCTGCGTCATCTGACCACTTTTTTTATTAGCCGAGTCACTGGTGCTTCCTGCTTGTACTTTTTGCTTATAAGCAGGAATCAGGAGGATAGAGTTATGGTCAGATTTGCCAAATGGAGGGCGAGGGAGAGCTTTGTATGCGTCTCTGTGTGTGGAGTAAAGGTGGTCTAGAGTTTTTTCCCCTCTGGTTGCACATTTCAAACATGCTGGTAGAAATGAGGTAGAACGGATTTAAGTTTCCCTGCATTAAAGTCCCCTGCTACTAGGAGCGCTGCATCTGGATGAGCGTTTTCCTGTTGATTTTAATGGCCTTGTACAACTCATTCAGTGCAATCTTAATGCCAGCATTGGTTTGTGGTGGTAAATAGACAGCTATGAAAAAGTATAGATGAAACTCTCTTGGTAAATAGTGTGGTCTACAGCTTATCATAAGATACTCTACCTCAGGCGAGCAAAACCTTGAGACTTCCTTAGTATTTGATTTTGTGCACCAGCTGTTGTTTACAAAAATACAGAGACCGCCACCCCTCGTCTTACCCGAGTCTGCCGTTCTGTCCTGCCGATGTAGCGTATAGCCTGCTAGCTGAATGTTGTCATTGTTGTCATTCAGCCACGACTCCGTGAAACATAAGATATTACAGTTTTTAATGTCCCGTTGGTAGGATAACCGTAATCTTAAATCGTCCATTTTATTATCCAAAGCTTGAACGTTGGCTAATAGGATTGATGGGAGAGGCAGTTTACTCGTTCGCCGTCGGATCTTTACAAGGCACCCCGACCTACGTCCACGGTATCTCCGTCTCTTCCTCACGCGAATGACGGGGATCTGGGCCTTGTCTGGAGTCTGTAGAATATCCTTCGCGAACGCCTCGTTGATAGGTACACGTCAACTATGACAGACAAAATGAGGAAAAAAAATCCTGAAAATCACATTGCAGGATTTTTAATGAATTTATTTGCAAATTATTATTAATATTATTATTATTATTATTATATAACTTAATTACCTACTTTGTTTCTTTTTCTCTCCATCTCTCCTCCAACCTACCATCTTTACGACCCTACTCTACTCCCTTTCTGCACCCTAGAAAATGTAATTGATACGATTGTAATGCTTTGTTGTCTCACCTAGCTATCTGAAGATGAATGCACTATTGTAAGTCACTCTGGATAAGAGTGTCTGCTGAATTAGTCAAATTTAAAAATGTGAATTGACATGGAATTGACCCCAACCCTGATGGTTACTAACCCTTGTGATAGTGAGTGGAGGATGATATGGCTCGTAACACTTTATAATAGTTTTATTCCCCTGTATTGTGCAGCATACTTATATTAAGTCATTTGTCACCCAGTACAGCCAGAAGAGGACTGGCCACTGCTCAGAGCCTGGTTCCTCTCTAGGTTTCTTCCTAGGTTCCTTCCTTCTAGGGAGTTTTTCCTAGCCACTGTGCTTCTGCATTGCTTGATCTTTGGGGTTTTAGTCTCGGTACCTGCACCCTCAGCGGAGTCAACAAACACCGGAAGCATCCGTGTTTCATTAAAAAAAGGCAGAGAGGAAGGCAAAGCCTGAAATCCGGAAGCTTCTGGTTTCTGTGGACCTCGTTAAGGCGTTTCTTTTACACCTGATACGTTAGGTTAAGGTATCTGTAAAGCACTCTGTGACAACTGCTGATGTAAAAAGGGCTTTATAAAATCAATGTGATTGATGTAAATCACACCAACTGGCTGGTTCTTCTGATGTTGTTCACACAGGAGACCATGTTGAGACATTCTCTACATCCAGAGAGCAACAGCAGGAAGATCACAGAGCTAAGAGGTCTCACCACTGCCCACATTGTGAGGAGATTTTCCCAATTCTATCAAAGCTAAAAAAATACACCTAAAAATACACACAGGAGATAATCTATTTCCCTGCTCTGATTGTGGGAAGAGCTGTAAAATATCAAGGGATCTGGTACTCCTGCTCTGACTGTTGGAAGAGTTTCTCTCAACATGGCCACATAAATGTGAGAATCCTCATCAGTTGTCTGACTAGCTAAGATTAAAATCATTCCATCACTTAATTCTCAAGAAATCGTAGCACATTCTATTGTAATCCTATTGTTTCTCACTGTGAGATAACTGTTTTAGAGGAAAGGAACTGTTATATAATGTTAGCCTTTCTTTACTTTTCTTTACAGTGTTCACCTGGTCAGTTTTGGTGTGATTTGTTAGCTTCTATTGTAAAGATATTGAGATTACCTTGGATTTGCCCTTATGGTTGAATATCCTCTGTGAGGCTGGTTGACTGGGTGGTACTGATTTCCTCTGCAGTTTTCTATGGGAATGAGCTAGTAGACACAACATGTATCAGACAGAGATGGTGTGATGATCAGTTTTCACCATTAGTTTGGGTGGATACATTTTGTTTATTAAATTGTATTTTAAAACTAGATGAGTTATTTTAGTCATTAAAGCTTAATTCAAGCCTGTTTAATTTATCTGCCAATGAAAAATAGTATGTATATGAATTTGTACTAGTCAAGCTCTTCTCTTTTGTGTAATGAATTACCAAAAAACTATGTTTCAAGTGACATATTTACTGTTGTTCTGAAGCTGAACAAGACAGGAAGTTTAAATGAGCATCACAAAGCTAAATCTGACCTATTCACTTACATGTTTTGTCAGCATAAGCAGCTGTGAGACATGCTAGAGTACTGTAACATTACTGATCTACTGAATCATTGTAGTTGTTGGGGGTTATCTTTACAGTAAATATAATGGTGGTGGATAAGCCTTCAATGCAAGCTGCAGGGGTTGCCTTACAACAAGATGATCCTGACATTTTAAAGGTTAAAAAGGTGGACTTTGTGGCCTTTATTGCAATGGTGATTAGCGGCACTGCCAAGGTGGAGAAAAGATCTAGGAAGATAGAAATCATTGTGGTTGCGGCAGAACGGTTCCTGGGGCTGAAAGATTTATTGGCAAAAGAGTTACATGGAATATTGTCAAAAGCCGTACCACCATCTCAGGTCCTAGAGCCTGAGAAGTGAGATATGGAGATTTAAAGGAAGGAAGAAATTTGACTTTGTTTGTTTTGGCAATGTACTTTTTTTATTAGGGTGGAGTAAGTAAGTATCACTATTAAGTATGGATGTATTTTTTATTTAATTTATTTTGTGGTTTCAAACCGTCCAGCTGGTGGCGGCAATGCAACTTTTGGATGTAGTCTGCCATAAAACCCACAGAAGAAGGAGAAGATGGCGCTGTTGCATTGTGGTAGTTGGAAACAGGAACTTCCGGGGAGGCGCGCAACATTCTTCAGAACAAAGCAAACCACATGACTGTGCTTTCCGTTTCTCTTTATTACTACAGGTATGTAATAGCACTTTTAAACTGCCTAATATCGAAATAACGTCATAACATGTTAGATAACAAATCAGTCAAGGTATTATCACGTTTGGGAAAGGTTTTGTGTAATGTTTGTGTCAGTCTGAGTGATTGAAGAACGTGATAAAATATTGTAATGACCTGACTAGATCATAAAAGAACAACTGTCCAGACAGAGGCTTGAGTTTACGAATGGACGGTTTATTAAACCAACTTTACACAGGCTACTGTTTGGCCGTAGCCCACGCCAAATAAAAATGTAAGATAACCCACAAGCCAATCGTGACCTTCTCTTGTGAAGCCCAGACGTAAAAAGAGAGAGAACAAAGGCTAACCCTGGTCTTAACTTCCAATGCTCCATCCCCCTGCCCAACCCCCCTCCACGCCACTCCGCCAACCGCCAGGATGCCCGGCATCAGAACATTCCAGGCATTCCCGTGATTGGAAGATAGCAGGTTGATTGACATGTCGGACCCCGCGAACACTGGGTACTGGTAGGTACAACACAACCATCTACTAGCCTAACACATAACACACAGCTGTCTGTGCGGGTCGCTACAATATATTTTACAAGCACATGGCGCTGGGTCCATTACACGTGTTCATTTGTGAGGCTTTCCAGGTTCGTATATAGGTCAGTGCGTTTCGCCTGGGCATGTTCAGTACAAAAACGTTTTGGAAAGTTGCAGATAGAAATGCCCTGAATAGAAGTGACATGATTCAATAGAATCAGAGGCATGTTTGCTCTATAATACATTTGTATCTGATCGTGGCCAACGTCTCCGTCCTCCTGCTGGACGCAGCCCAGGTACCCGCTTGTCCCTATGTATGTGAAGCTAGTCATAATAATGATTAGCCACAATAGTGGAATTTGCGGTTCGTCCTCAAAATAAAAGGCCCTCATTGAAAGTGATGCAAACTGAACAGTTGATGTTGATGTGTCTGTTACTTTAAGTCTGTGAAGCATTTATTTGGGCTGCAATTTCTGAGGCTGGTAACTCTAATGAACTTATCCCCTGCAGCAGAGGTAACTCTGGGTCTTCCTTTCCTGTGACGGTTCTCATGAGAGCCAGTTTCATCATAGCGCTTGATGGTTTTTTGCGAATGCACTTGAAGAAACTTTCAAAGTTCTTGAAATGTTCCATATTGACTGACCTTCATGTCTTAAAGTAATGATGGACTGTTGTTTCTCTTTGCTTATTTGAGCTGTTCTTGCAATAATATGGACTTGGTCTTTTACCAAATAGGGTACTTTTAAACGGTCTAATATCGAAATAATGTCATAACATGTTAGATAACAAATCAGTCAAGGTATTATCACGTTTGGGAAGGTTTTGTGTCAGTCTGAGTGATTGAAGAACGTGATAAAATATATTTTACAAGCACATGGCGCTGGGTCCATTACACGTGTTCATTTGTGAGGCTTTCCAGGTTCGTATATAGATTGTTAGGAATTGCGTAATTCAAATCTGGTATTGGAATAAGAATCAAGAGATCTTCAATCCAAGCTTAATTATTATATGCAAAATGTATGTATGATAAGTATGAAAGTTCGTATACGGGCTCACTGACAAACCACGCAGGGCCGACAGAGAACTAGAATTATTGTTTACAGAAATTTCTCAAGTACTCTGACAGAAAGCCTCCACCTCTTCTGTTGGCCAACCAGAGCAAAGGACTGAGTGTGGTTCAGCCAATCCGTTGGCGCAGGGGTGGGCCCAACTCCTCGGCACTCCATTTGTTACTACACAAAATCCACTGTAGCCAGGTTCAAGGACAGTTTCACAGACAACAAAGAGGCAGTGAGGTCTAGTATTTTGAGACACAAGTTCTTATCTCCCCCTACTCCCTAAAACAGCTCCTCACATTAATCACAGCTTGTTAGGTGAACACATTTATATCAGTATAGTACAAACCTATGCTCCTCATTTAATGCATTCCTTCTAAGCTATCCATCACATACAAATCCAATTATGAGAAAAATAAAACCCAACAATTCCCTCTTTTGACACCCTCTAGGGTGTCACTCATTAAAATACAATACAAACAAAAATAAACACTTTTATTAATAGACAATTTGATAATAAAAGTCCTTCAGTCCTTCCATCGACACCCAACTTGCAAACTGTTACCAGTCATCAAAGAAGTTCAAACCATCACATAAGGAAAGACAAACATTCACATGGCTAACTTGATTAATAAAGCATAAAACACAGGATTAATAGAACACAAAACACAAGATTATTAAAACTCTAGGGTGTGATTAAAGATTTTTAAAGGGAAATTTTTGAATTCCCTCTTTTGACACCATTTATGGTGTCACTCTAAACAGAGTATAATCACCCTTAAGAATAACAGGATATGGAAATTAAATCACAACATTTAATGTTAATAAAAAATAAAAAATTATAATTTTAACCCTCTATTCCTCCCCTACACCTAACATGTACTGAGTTGGCTACCAGCCACCCAGGAATCCTTTACCTTCACATCAGGAAGAATAACAATCACAGTGGTTAGTAAAAACATAAGGTAATAAATGAGCAAGAACTGAAAATAAATGCGTGTATGTATTTTACTAGGCAAACCATGGATCATCCAGCTTGGTCTCAGAGTCAGTAGCAGAGTCACCCGCATCATCCTGGGCCGGTAACAACAGCATCATACCTGACGCCTGCACCGCTCCTACCACTGACCTCCTGAGACAGGGGACGATGCAAGCAGCACAACACATTAACAGCAAAAACACAATTACTAGGGTCAGAAATCCAGTAACCACCATAGAAGAGTACTCACCAAACCAGTCACTCAGCCAGGAAATAAGACAACATCCACAAAAGAACAAGTATACCCATAGAAGCTATAACTTCACCCAGAATAGTCACAACAATAGTTTTCCATTTACCAAATATGTTATCAAACCAACCGTTTATGGAGCTATCAATACCAGAGTTCTCAACCAGTTCGTTCGCCAGCGTGGTGATGGTCTCACTCAAGCGCTTTGGTCACGGGCCCGTCCGGTGCTATATTGTTGGAGATGAAAGTACAGCACATATATCCAAACAGAACACAAACCCCGTCCCGCTCAGCCAAAAGCATATCTAAAGCTATTCTATTCTGCCATGTCATTAAGCTAGTTACCGCTGTCTGCTCAGCTAATCCCTTTATTGCATCACGAGTGTGGTTTATAAATACTTTGCTGGTTATATTAAATATAATTTATCCAATCTACATTTTTTTAATTGTTGACCACCAGAAAATACTTGATTCAAACTCAACTGCGGTCTGATTCCTAGCTTTGAATTGTTCTGGAACCTCTCGAGGTACTCCTATCCCATCACAGGATCCTTTCATCAAAGGATCCCAGGAGGAGGTCCTACTTTCTATTTGACAACTCACCAGTCTCTGGCACATTTGATTGTTTGCGTATGTAGGTGAGTTCACAATCAGTTATCACCACACAACCATCAGATGTCAGCACGGGCCTGGTTTTGGCTCCTATAATCCTCTTGCTGCAACAAAGAGGAGAGATTAGACTAGAAAAACAATTTAGAATCCCCTGTGACTTCAAACTGAGGCAACCCAGGTCGGGATGACTTTGTTATCGGGGGAAACAGATAGTGCAAGTTACCATAAGACTCTTTCACCACATTCCCAGGTGGCTTGCATGGAGGAAAAACCTGACAGAGAGTTAAAGCCTGTCCAGGGGAATGGAGTAGTTGTTAACCCTGGTTTGGCTGTCCCACAGGCAAAACAGTCCTCTTTAGACATAGTTTTTTTGCCGTATACTGAATCCATTCCAACCACAGGTTAAAGATTTCTATACCCCGTTTCCACCTGTACTACTTCCTCCAGGTCTATAGTTTTGCACTATCTTTACCACAGCCCCGGTCTTACTACCTCCCTCAGAGAGGTTTACTCTAGAATTTCCCCTTTCCCTACGTCTAGCTGTCTCCTATGCCTTTTCAACTTGTGTTAGGTTAACTACTACTTCTGGCTGAAACAGGAGGGTCCGTGTGTGTTAGGAATATGGCCCCCACAATCAGACAGCTACCTACCGTCGGGAGACCTGTGAATCCCCACCCTTGCCCTGAGAACATGTCAGATGCCAGAGGCCAACCCATTGCTTCACCTTCTACCGAACTCACACAGGGATGATCAGACAGGGTAAGGGAATCTTCGTTAAGGAGCCAAACCCCGGACCCTTGTGGTTATCGGATCTTTCTCCTAACTCTGTGTTTGTTCGTCAGGTGTAGCTGGTTTAGCCTTTTTACAGTGTGTGACATGCACCCAGATGGATCTCTCAGCTGTTCTGCTGGCAAAGGCAGTACTTGGTAGGGCCCTTCCCGCCAGGCCTGCTTCAGTCTCCTGGTTAGATAGAGTGGGTCACCTTCTCCTTTAGTTCACCTGTGGGGCACAAAACCTCTGACATACAGGTGTGGTTAATAAACTATCTTCACACATACATGCTCAGCTCTCAATTTCTATTGTTGTTTTTTTCTTTTTAAGTATTTTTTATTTAATTCTATCAATATTATTTAATCCTATCACTCCCCCTTTTTGACACATGATGATTTGCCCATGTGAAATATTACCACCTTTCTAAACCATTTCTTATGTAATTTATCATCCTATTGCCATGCCTTTCATTTTTTAGATTATCTTTTGCTCCTTTATTGCTCCTCCCACTTCCTTTGTCTTTTATGGAAGCTAAATTCAACTTTCATCCAGTTCAGAATCAATTAGTAATCCAATCAATCAATCTCTTATCTTATAAAAACACTTGTGTTTAGTTCAAACTCTGTTCTACCCAGGCTCTCCCGGGCTTGACCTGAAGACTGATTGTTGGACATGACAAGTCTATTTTCTTAAGTCACCTAAGTCTTCTGTCTAGCAACAAAGAATAAAATCTCTATGTTCATGATTAACCCAGTTATATCTAATAGCCCACCAGAAAACCTAATCATCTTTAAATCACTACCAATGTCATATCCCTCGTTACTCTCTACCATTTGGATAACATCCCTGATGTATGTATGCCTCCTTAGAGTTCCAAATTACTTTACCATGGGCTACCATTGCCTTCCCATAGATAAGATCACTTAATTTACCCGTATGCAGTACATAATGGAGTACGCAAACTTTACAGCACTTTATCATTACCAATAAGTTCATCATTTGTTTTTTTGTTTTAAACGGTTTTGGCGCTCCAAATATAGCAGTTTTTATGGATGAGTTTAACATTCTCCCCTCCTGTGTTATAGTGTGTCCTAGGTAAATGACCTCGATCTACCAAAGTTTAAGTTTCTTTCTGCTCACTTTGTGTCCCTGTTCTTACAGGAAGGTTAACAATTGGATTGTATCCCTCTTACATCCCTCCTGAGTGGGATTAGCCAATAGAATATCATCTATATAAACTAACATTTGCATCCTTCCCTATGTTCAAACTTTCCCAAATTATTAGTTATAGCCTGGGCAAAGATTGTAAGACTTTCCGAGTAGCCTTGAGGCATCCTAGCCTAAGTCCATTTCCTTCCCTGAAAAGTAAAGCCAAACCACCCCTAACTATCCGGATGAACTTGGATGCTAAAGAAAGCATTAGCTAAATATATCACTGTAAAATAGGAGTTCTCTGGTTTCAATTGGTTCATCAATGTATGTGGATTTTTATACACATGGAACTCTGGGAATGATATTTCTATTAAACTAACTGTAAGTCCATGACCATCCTCCAGTCGGCGCTAGGTGCCTCCTTTCTAACAGGAAATATTGGAGAGTTTCATTGTACCACATCTCCAGGAATTATCACTCCTCCCTCAAGTAAATTCTCAAATGTAGGTGTTATCCCTTTTATTGCTTCTGGTTTCATAGTATATTGCTTTTGGTATGGTCTATTATCGGATCGAGGAATCACTTGTACTGGAGCTACCCCCTTTATTAGTCCTACATCTGTTGTCCTTGTGACCATAATTTGAACATAATTGCTGCTAACTCACCCTCCTGTTCCTGAGTTTAAGAAAATCTCTTCCTGTCATCCGTTAAAACTTATCTCCAGATGGACACTGGGCTGGGTTTTTGCTCTCCCATTCAACTTTATTCTATATCTCCCAGTGGAGTGGCCATACTGATCCCCATTTGGTGTATTCTGCCAGTCAGTAATGTTCTTCCCTTGTTTTATATATTTACCTAGTGATAAACATTCCTCTGAATGTTCTTTCACTAGGACAACATGGGGGCTCCACCTTTCTCTGTACAGCCTCTGGCTCTGTGAACCCATTTTAACCCAATTTGAAAAAACAACAATCACAAATAGCCAGGCCTCACTCAATTTGATAGCTCACTTTTTATGACCTAAATTCTGCCTAACTGAGATGAGCTAATCTCTTTCTCCTAGTGATATTCTAAAGATGGTAGTACACACAAAACATGATAGATATTCCCAGTCTTAACCCATCAATAATTGTTTGTATCATTCTAATTCCTCCTAACTAATCCATTAAACCACTCAAAATTCCTCGAGTATACTATGATTATTAATTGATTACCCTAACTCTGCTACATGTGATCTCATCTCAAATGATCCATTTATCAATTATTTATTCAATTTTTTCCTGTCCCCCCTGAAAATGTCAATTTGATTTTTAGCCAATCAATCAGGGTTTACATAAAATTTTCCCCTCGGGCTAATGGTTTTTCTTCCTAATATAATTTCCCTAAATAGATTAAACCCCCTCCCTTCCTTACTATCCTTATATTTATGGATAAATGATAAAAACCTTAAAAACTATAAATAATAATTGTAAAAAAATTTTTCCCACTTTAAAATTGTTTTTTTTTTTAAATGTTAAAATTTTGGACCCTATTCCTCATTTTTATTTTAAAAAATAAAAAGTTTATGTAAAAAAATCCATAACCCCCAAAGGCTGGCCTTTCCCCCTCACAACACCCAATGCCCTTCCCACCACTTAACCAAAAAAACATTATCGTTCAAAAATGTCCCAAAAAAATATTCCCCAAGCAAAAACCTTTTCCGTTCGCTTTCAATTTTTTTAAAACTTTTCCCTCTTGATTATGCCTAATTAATAAAACAAAAATTGTTTACGTTGTTTACCCAAATGAAATTTATGTTTTTTAAACCATCAAAACTGTACTGTCTTCACCCCCCTTGCCCTTCGGAGAGAGCGCAGGAAAACCTTATAACATATTTAAAAGGGGGCCCTTTTTTTAGAAAAAATTTTTTTAACCCTATCAAATTAAAACCTTTCAGGAATAAAGCCCCAGGGAAGTTTTTATCACTGCCCCCCCCTACCTTTTTCAAAACCGGGGACATCGCCAGTCATTCCACCCTTTCCTGGGACCCTCAAAGAAAACTATTTCCCATTTCAAAAGGAAAGTAAACGTCACCAAATGAAAATGCATTTAGTTTTCCCCTCGGGCAAAAAACTCTCTCTCTCTTTGTTTCCCCTTTGAAAATTTTTATTTTTTTTTTAACCCCAAAAACACCTCGCTAAAAATTCCATTCAACTTCCCAAAACCCCAAATACTCATTTCCCCTTTTAATCAACACTAAAGCCGTGGAAATTTACACTCTAATCAGTTTTATTCCCCCAATGCCGGAAATAAAATAAAAAAATTTTTCCATAATAGTACCATTAATGATCTCATCTTACCCTCTGAACAAATGAATTCCCCTCACTGTACCATGTTAGCCTCCATGTTTAATTATTTCAATTTAACCCTCATTTTTTTTGTACTATTTAAAACATACTCTAAAAAAACTTTATTTTTTTTTTATGGTCAATTAATCCCCCATAAATTTTATCCAACAACGCCAAAATCTTAAACTCATAGGGGGCGGCGGCAGTTTAGAAACCCAAAATAGCGCCGCGCCAAAAACCGAGAGGCCCAACGGGTTAAAAACCCCGACCCGACCGGGGGAAAAAATCTGCCGATGTCCCCTTCGGCAAGGCACTCAACCCCAATCGCTCCGCAAGTCGCTTGGACAAGGCTTTCCCAAAATCCCAAAAAAAAAAAAAGTAAATATTTTTCTCCCTTTTCACCCACGACGCTCGGGTGAGCAAGTTCAGAACATCTCCGTAAAAAAACCCAAACATGCTTCCCAGCCATTTTCCCGTTTTTTCAGGGCCCCAAAAACCCAAACAACTTTCGCCTTCTCCAGCCCCCCCCCCTCGCACTCTAAACCCTTTTTTAGGAGCTTGGGGAGGAGCTGCTTCTCGTCCCAGCGCGCCTCCAATATTCCCCCGGTTTTCTCAAAAAATACCCCCGCCATTTTTTTTAAAACAAAAAATTCCCACCTAATTTTAAAGTTGGTGCACTTTTAAAAACCCAATTGTTTTTGGTTTAAATTTTTTAAAAAAAGTATTTTTCACGGTCCCCAAAAATCAAAAGTTAAACAAATAATAAAAAAAAGCTTCAACCCCCAAAACCTAGAACCCGTATTAGCTATGTCAAACATCAAAAACTGAAACAAAAAAATAAACCAAATTGTTTCAAACAAAACCCATCAAAAAAAAGTTTTGTCACACAATTAAAACACTTTTTGCTTTTTTGGTTCCCAATTGGATTTTGGGGTTTTATGGGTTTAAAAAATCACGAACCCAAAGTTATCCCCAAAATTTCACAGTTTGGACAAACCCCCAAAACGTTTTAACTTCTAATTTTGTTTTTTAAAAAAGGATACAGGTTTTTCATTTTACACTTCAGGGATACGACAACACTCGCACTGTCTTACTTTTTAAAATACCCCCTTTTAGCCTCCGTCCTAGCTCGCACTGTCCCAAACTTTTTAAATTTCCCCCCCATGAGCCCCCAGTCATAGCTCGCACTGGTTTTAAACTATTTTAAATACCCCCTATGGCCCTTTGTCAAACGTCGCCTGTCTAATCTTTTTAAATTCCTTTGAGCCTTTAGGGCATAGCGTCGCCTGTCCCCAATTTTATTAAAGTACCTCCTATGGGGCCTTAGTCATCGGCGCACGTCTTTAATCTAATTTTTTAAAAATACCTCCTATGGCCTTTGTCATAGCGTCGCACGCTAACTATTTTAAAGGCCTCCTTTAGCCTTATCCTTTTCGTCGCAATGTCAATCTACTTTTAAAGTGCCTCTTTTTGAAACTCATCATTTTTGTCGGCACTCCCATGGGTTTAACCATCCAAAAAAAAATTTTTCAAACATTTGCATAGGGATAAATTTTTGAAATCGAAATAGTAACGTAATTTTTTATTTATAGTAGAAAGGGTTACTTAAATCCCAAAAAGGGTTTCACAAAATTTTAAATTTTGGAAAAAAGCCCAAA
>CM072220.1:71548094-71569610 GCA_036851935.1 Coregonus suidteri
ATAAGTATTTGGTCAATATCAAAAGTTTCTCAATACTTTGTTATATACCCTTTGTTGGCAATGACACAGGTCAAACGTTTTCTGTAAGTCTTCACAAGGTTTTCACACACTTTTGCTGGTATTTTGGCCCATTCCTCCATGCAGATCTCTAGAGCAGTGATGTTTTGGGGCTGTCGCTGGGCAACACAGACTATCAACTCCCTCCAAAGATTTTCTATGGGGTTGAGATCTGCAGACTGGCTAGGCCACTCCAGGACCTTGAAGTGCTTCTTACGAAGCCACTCCTTCGTTGCCCGGGCGGTGTGTTTGGGATCATTGTCATGCTGAAAGACCCAGCCACGTTTCATCTTCAATGCCCTTGCTGATGGAAGGAGGTTTTCACTCAAAATCTCACGATACATGGCCCCATTCATTCTTTCCTTTACACGGATCAGTCGTCCTGGTCCCTTTGCAGAAAAACAGCCCCAAAGCATGATGTTTCCACCCCCATGCTTCACAGTAGGTATGGTGTTCTTTGGATGCAACTCAGCATTCTTTGTCCTCCAAACACGACGAGTTTAGTTTTTACCAAAAAGTTATATTTTGGTTTCATCTGACCATATGACATTCTCCCAATCCTCTTCTGGATCATCGAAATGCACTCTAGCAAACTTCAGATGGGCCTGGACATGTACTGGCTTAAGCTGGGGGACACGTCTGGCACTGCAGGATTTGAGTCCCTGGCGGCGTAGTGTGTTACTGATGGTAGGCTTTGTTACTTTGGTCCCAGCTCTCTGCAGGTCATTCACTAGGTCCCCCCGTGTGGTTCTGGGATTTTTGCTCACCGTTCTTGTGATCATTTTGACCCCATGGGGTGAGATCTTGCGTGGAGCCCCAGATCGAGGGAGATTATCAGTGGTCTTGTATGTCTTCCATTTCCTAATAATTGCTCCCACAGTTGATTTCTTCAAACCAAGCTGCTTACCTATTGCAGATTCAGTCTTCCCAGCCTGGTGCAGGTCTACAATTTTGTTTCTGGTGTCCTTTGACAGCTCTTTGGTCTTGGCCATAGTGGAGTTTGGAGTGTGACTGTTTGAGGGTTGTGGACAGGTGTCTTTTATACTGATAACAAGTTCAAACAGGTGCCATTAATACAGGTAACGAGTGGAGGACAGAGGAGCCTCTTAAAGAAGAAGTTACAGGTCTGTGAGAGCCAGAAATCTTGCTTGTTTGTAGGTGACCAAGTACTTATTTTCCACCATAATTTGCAAATAAATTCATAAAAAATCCTACAATGTGATTTTCTGGATTTTTCTTTATGAATTTGTCTGTCATAGTTGACGTGTACCTATGATGAAAATTATAGGCCTCTCTCATCTTTTTAAGTGGGAGAACTTGCACAATTGGTGGCTGACTAAATACTTTTTTCCCCCACTGTATATAGCCAAGCTACCATTGACTAGGTCTTGGCACCCCATGTATATAGCCAAGCTATCATTGCTCATCGTTTATTAATTCCTTGTGCTACAATCTTTTTCCTATTATTATAATTGTTGTATTGTGTTCTCCATTGTTGGTCAACATTCCACTGTTAGTCTACACCTGTTGTTTACCAAACATGTGACAATTAAAATGAAATGACTACGTGTTTAGTGAATTGTCTTCTAAAACTATACAAAAAAAATACGTAAACTTGACATGTAAAGTGTTGGTCCCATGTTTCATGAGCTGAAATAAAAGATCCCAGAAAGTTTCCATACGCACAAAAAGCTTATTTCTCTCAAATTTGGTGCACAAATTTGTTCACATCTCTGTTAGTGAGCATTTCTCCTTTGCCAAGATAATCAATCCCACCTGGCAGGTGTTGCATATCAAGAAGCTGATTAAACAGCATGATCCTTACACAGGTGCACCTTGTGCTGGGTACAATAAACGGCCACTCTGAAATGTGCATGTGGGTTCGTCACCCATACACAAAAATGTATGCACGCATGACTGTAAGTCGCTTTGGATAAAAGCGTCTGCTTAAGGGCATATTATTATTATTATTATTATTTGTCACAATACAATGCCACAGATGTCTACATTTTAAGGGAGTGCAAAATTGGCATGCTGACAGCAGGAATGTTCACAAGAGCTGTTGCCAGAGAATTTAATGTACATTTCTCTACCGAGAATTTGGCAGAACGTCCAACTGGCTTCACAGCCACAGACTACGTGTTACCGTGCAAGCCCAGGACCTCCACATCTGGCTTCTTCACCTGCAGGATCATCTGAGACCAGCCACCCGGACAGCTGATGAAACTGAGGAGTGTTTATATTTATAATAAAGCCCTTTAGTGGGGGAAATGTATTCTTATTGGCTGATGGGTGGGCCCCTGTCATGTGAAATCCATAGATTAGGGCCTAATGAATGTATTTCAATTGACATATTTCCTTATATGAACTGTACCCTTGTAAAATTGTTGAATGTTGTGTTTATATTTTTGTTCAGTTAGTTAAAATCTTACAAAAAAACTGATGATGAATATGTTTGGAAAACTGCATTGATCTGACAATGAAACATAACATTAGTACATGAATATGTACTGGTCAACCTCTCCTTCTCTTTTGTATTCAGTTCTTCCATATTAGATCTGACAGTAAGAATGGTTATTATGGTTGTATTCAGTTCTTCCATATTAGATCTGACAGTATGAATGGTTCTCATGGGCTGAGTGCCTGGAGTGACTACAGTCATACCAAGTTTTCTTTGACCCTGTCTCACCCTGTCTCACAACGATAGAACCATGTCTCTATCACACTCCATCCCAGAAGGTGGCAGTGATGTACCTTTAACGTTGGTCAGAACACCACCAATAAACACCATAGAAGAAGAATGCCTGCTTAGCAACAACCAAGGGGCCATGCAGCTTTCCACTGTTCCAAAGACTGTCTATTATATGGAACAGATTGGCATGTGACCACTCTAACAATGTAGACACGTCCTCAAAGATTGGACATGAATCTGTGTTGGTCAAACTCTTCTCTTCTATCATTAAATACAACAAAACTATGTTTTAAGTGAAATATTTAGTGTTTGTCTGAAGCTGGAAGAAATACCTGAAATTAGCATCACAAAGATACATTTTACCTATGCACTAACAAGCTTTTTCAATATATGCAGCTTTGTCACCAGCTGCAGTACTGTAGCTTTATTAATCTACGTACTTTAATCAATTGACTTGCAATGGATTTGTGCCACAAATGCTAAAAAGTGAGCATTTTAAACAATAGTAAGATAAACAATATATGACCAGGACTTTATTGAGCGACAGACTGTTGAAATGCCCAGTATTATGTAAACAGTCTTGTAGAACTCTGGCATTGATGGTCCATCAGATGGTGAGGCAAAAGTCTCACAGCATTTAAGTTTTCGGTTACAAGACCTATAATTTGCTCAGTTCAGTTTATATGAACATTTTCCCCAGTGATAAAACACAGTGCTAAAGGTTTTAAAACAGGCTGCCGTATGACTGTAGATTACATTACCATAATCAAGCACTGGGAGAAGCGTTGCTTGAACAATCTTCCTTCTACTTTCCAAAGTGAAGCAGGATTTATTTATATAAAATAGTTTTTGGGGGAACTAAGCAAATTATACAGTGGGGAGAACAAGTATTTGATACACTACCGATTTTGCAGGTTTTCCTACTTACAAAGAATGTAGAGGTCTGTAATTTTTATCATAGGTACACTTCAACTGTGAGAGACGGAATCTAAAACAAAAATCCAGAAAATCACATTGTATGATTTTTAAGTAATTAATTTGCATTTTATTGCATGACATAAGTATTTGATACATCAGAAAAGCAGAACTTAATAATTGGTACGTCAAGCCACGGAGCAGGAGGGGAGGACTGAGGACATAGAGAGTCAAAGGATGCAGAAAGGGAGGAGAGGAGGGTTGAGCTCATTGTTAGAGTTCAATATATGCCCAGGACTATATTGAGGTTCAGGCTCTTGTAATGTCCAGTTGATTATGTAAATAATATCGTAGAACTCTGGTATTGATGGTCCATTTGAGGGTGATTCATTGATATGAATATTCAGAATGAAAGAGCTGAGAATTCACATGATGGCCCACATTTAACACAATATTTCCTGTTGTGTTAGTAAGCACCACAGCATTTTAGGCAGCAATTGTTCAAATCTGTCCAGAATTAACAGATTAACAGTGAGTACAAACCCAGCCTGCCTCTCTCCTTCCACACTGAGTCCAAACCTACAGTCACTGGGTCCTGATTGTGACAGTGGAGCCCAGTTTACTGCAGGATCCAGAGATGGCATCAGTGAAGCTGGAAGACTGCAGTCAAACACTGGAGCTGAATGTCAACATTAAAGATGAAGAAGAGGAAGAGAAGGTTGGGAAATCTGTTTATCATGGTAAGAGTAGGTTCTTTAGTGATCATATATACAGTACACCTCACCTGCTACTCATGAAAATACTTCAATTTATGTATTAACAAAGTCTACTAAAATGTTTACCTGACACCATAAAGGTGAATAAAATATGCAAGCAAGCATTAGGCAATGAGTTGATGTTGACTAGCAAGAATTGGTCTGAAAGTGGAATACTAAAGGTAAATAGATTTAATGACATTGTAAAATTTACGATTTACTTACATTTCTTTATTTTTAGATGAACTTGGGTTATGTGGCTTGCTCAAGGGCACATCGACAGATTTTTCACCTAGTCGGCTCTGGGATTCGAACCAGCAACCTTTCAGTTACCTTCCGCCCAAGGCGTAAAGCCTAAGTTACAAGTCAATACTGACATTAACAAAACATTAAGTATCTAAACATGATCAAACAGGAAGAGAAAGACAGAATTCATAGTTTGTGCCGTGGCCCACAGCTCATGGGATAGAGAGAATCCATAGCTTGTGTCGTGGCCCATAGCTCATGGGATAGAGAGAATCCATAGCTTGTGCCGTGACCCATAGCCCATGGGTGAGAGGTAGAGAGAAAGACAGTGTACACTGAGTGTATTAAACATTTGGAAAACCTGCTTCTTTCCCTGCCATAGACTGACCAGGTGAAAGCTATGATCCCTTATCGATGTCTCTTGTTAAATCCACTTCAGTGTAGATGAAGGGGGGGAGACGGGTTAAATAATGTTTTTTTGTGTATGTGTTTCATTCAGAGGGTGAATGGGCAAAACAAAATATTTAAGTGCTTTGAACAGGGTATGGTAGTAGGTACCAGACGCACCGGTTTGAGTGTGTGAAGAACTGCAAGTTTCCCGCAGTTTCAACAGTTTCCCGTGGGTATCAAGAACGGTCCACCACCAAAAGGACATCCAGCCAACTTGACACAACTGTGGAAAGCATTTGGAGTCAACATGGGCCAGGATCCCTGTGGAAGGCTTTCGACACCTTGTAGAGTCTATGCCCTGACAAAGTTAGGCTTTTCTGAGGGCAGAAGGGGGTGCAACTCAATATTAGGAAGGTGTTCCTAATGTTTTGTGCACTCAGTATATATCTCACCACAGCAGGTCAAGAACAAAAGAGAAAGACACATTGAAGCTAAGACCCTTTTAGAAACCATTTGACCATATTTGGATTCAAAATCGGAGTTGTTGATCAATAACATTACTGTTGAGTTAACTTCCAATCAGATATCAGACCTACAGTATGTTAATCTATTATTAATCACAACAGAAGCTCAGAGGTGTGACAGAATGGGGGATGGTGAGATAATGCATCATTCAGAATGGGGGATGGTGAGATAATGCATCATTCAGAATGGGGATGGTGAGTAATGCATCATTCAGAATGGGGGCATGGTGAGATTAATGCATCATTCAGAATGGGGGATGGTGAGATAATGCATCATTCAGAATGGGGGATGGTGAGATAATGCATCATTCAGAATGGGGGATGGTGAGATAATGCATCATTCAGAATGGGGGATGGTGAGATAATGTATCATTCAGAATAGGGGGGGTGTGGGGAGCAACACAGAGAAGGCTGAATTCCTGAGAAGACAGTAAAACCTTTGGGTTGATAAAAGAGAAGTCTGGGGTTGGGCCCGCCACTATAGTACTATCTACATCTAGGAGTTATCTCCAATAGTAAGACCTCCATAAGTTCCTTCTGTCATTCTGACACCCCTGAAGAACTCAACACAACAAAGCTTGTTTTATCGTTGTGCATGAAAAGTTGTTATAGAACTGTTTCGATGATAAGATAGATGTTCTTTCATTCTACTGAGACTTGCATGGATGACACCAGTATTGTCAGCATTTGTTTCATTAACTGGGCTATCTGGAGTGATCAGAGAGTAGACTAAAGAAGTGAAGTAGACATACTGCCAGTGTTTTGAAGTTCTATGAAATGAGTCTGCGTAGTTGCCAGGGTTGGTGTCAATTCCATTTAAATTCCAGTCAATTCAGGAAGTACACTGTCATTCTAATTCCAATTCTCTTCAATGTTTTTCAATCAGGAAAATTGGTTTACTGGAAACACCTTTCCTCTTTTGACCTCACCCTTTCCCAGTCCCCTCCCACTGCTTGACCCCATCTTCACTAGAGGCTGTTCTCCTACTAATCTCACTGCAACCCCCCTCCAAGTCTCTGACCCCTACTTTGTGTCCTTTTCTCTCCATCTCTTCTCCAACCTACCCACTCAGCCCTAACCCAGATGGTCATGCTCCTCCCACTCAGCCCTAACCCAGATGGTCATGCTCCTCCCACTCAGCCCTAACCCAGATGGTCATGCTCCTCCCACTCAGCCCTAACCCAGATGGTCATGCTCCTCCCACTCAGCCCTAACCCAGATGGTCATGCTCCCCTCCCACTCAGCCCTAACCCAGATGGTCATGCTCCTCCCACTCAGCCCTAACCCAGATGGTCATGCTCCTCCCACTCAGCCCTAACCCAGATGGTCATGCTCCTCCCACTCAGCCCTAACCCAGATGGTCATGCTCCTCCCACTCAGCCCTAACCCAGATGGTCATGCTCCTCCCACTCAGCCCTAACCCAGATGGTCATGCTCCCAGACTCAGCCCTAACCCAGATGGTAATGCACCGCCGCAATCTTCACTCTCTCTCTCTCCCGCTTCTCTCGCCTATTTTATCCTATCCTCTCTCATGACTCTGACTTTGCCTCCTGGACCCTACTCTACTCCCTTTCTGCACCCTAGAAAATGTAATTGATACGATTGTGATGCGTTGTTGTCTCACCTAGCTATCTTAAGATGAATGTACTATTGTAAGTCACTCTGGATAAGAGTGTCTGCTGAATTAGTCAAATTTAAAAATGTGAATTGATATGGAATTTACCCCAACCCTGATGGTTACTAACCCTTGTGATAGTGAGTGGAGGATGATATGGCTCGTAACACTTTAGAATAGTAATCTATGTTTTATTATCCACTCAATACATGTCACGACACCTCTACACATTGGGACAAGCCAATTTGCTAGTCACCAATATTCTCTGAATCAAATCAGTGATGGCTGTTTAACAGTCTTACAGCCTGGAGTTAGAAGCGGTTTCATTCTCTCGGTCCCAGCTTTGATGCATCTGTAATGTCTCCGCCTGCGAGATGGTAGCAGGGTGAACAGGCCGTGGCTCGGGTGGCTGAGGTTCTTCATGATCTTCTTGGCCATCCACAGAGATCATCTACAATGCATATGTAATGGGTTGAACAACTTAGACACTAAAACAGACAACCCTTTAGTTTTTGTTTTTAAACCAAGGTTTATTTGTGTAGCTAATCAATCTCACTGTTATATTCTACATGCTTTAGCAGTAGTTAGTCCATCAGTCTAATAGATGTCGCTGTTAGGGTTGTACAGAGCATTTCCTATGCAGCAGCGGTTAAAAGGGTTGAGGGTTTGAATGGTGCTCCTGAAGAGTCCCATGGTGGTGGATAAGCCTTCAATGCAAGCTGCAGGGGTTGCCTTTCAACAAGATGATCCTGACATTTTAAAGGTTAAAAAGGTGGACTTTGTGGCCTTTATCGCAATGGTGATTAACGGCACTGCCAAGGTGGAGAAAAGATCTAGGAAGATAGAAATCATTGTGGTTGCGGCAGAACGGTTCCTGGGGCTGAAAGATTTATTGGCAAAAGCCGTACCACCATCTCAGGTCCTAGAGACTGAGAAGGTAGATATGGAGATTTAAAAGAAGGAAGAAATGGGAGTTTTGTTTGTTTTGGCAATGTACTATTTTTATTAGGATGGAGTAAGTTAGTATCACTATTAAGTCTGGATTTATTTTTTATTTAATTTATTTTGTGGTTTCAAACCGTCCAGTTGGTGGCGGCAATGCAACTTTTGGATGTAGTCTGCCATAAAACCCACAGAAGAAGAAGATGTCGCCGTTGCTCTGTGGTAGTTGGAAACAGGAACTTCCGGGGAGGCGCGCAACATTCTTCAGAACAAAGCAAACCACATGACTGTGCTTTCCGTTTCTCTTTATTACTACAGGTATGTAATAGCACTTTTAAACTGCCTAATATCGAAATAACGCCATAACATGTTAGATAACAAATCAGTCAAGGTATTATCACGTTTGGGAAAGGTTTTGTGTAATGTTTGTGTCAGTCTGAGTGATTGAAGAACGTGATAAAATATATTTTACAAGCACATGGCGCTGGGTCCATTACACGTTTCATTTGTGAGGCTTTCCAGGTTCGTATATAGGTCAGTGCGTTTCGCCTGGGCATGTTCAGTACAAAAACGTTTTGGAAAGTTGCAGATAGAAATACCCTGAATAGAACTGACATGATTCATTAGAATCAGAGGCATGTTTTCTCTACATAATACATTTGTATCTGAATGTGGCCAACGTCTCCGTCCTCCTGCTGGACGCAGCCCTGGTACCCGCTTGTCCCTATGTATGTGAAGCCACAAATTCAGTGTTGCCAACTCGCCCAGTAAGGAAAAAACACCCTAAATATGTTTAGAACTACAAAATTAATAATGTCGATTCTAGTTTTTTTTTATGTCACAATTCCAACCCTCCTCCTTTATCCGGGACCAGCAAAGTGACCCAAAAAAGAGACACTACTTACATTTACATCTCGCCCTGAATGTAAGCCAGGGCGGGATCAGCCAGCAGCGGCTTCCCGAATGCGCGATTCATTTGCAGTCTGGACGCGGAGGAGGTGAACATCTCCTGCGATGACTGTGCCGCCTGTGTGTGCTTTGGGACGGGGGGGAGCTTAAGAACGATATGTGCTTTCATGTCAGAGTCTCCAAAAGTCTCCAATAAACACCAGAAAAAGTCGCTAGATTTGTCGCTAGTCGCTACAGTAAAAAAGAAATGTCGCTAGAGGGGTCTGAATACTCGCTAAATATAGCGACAAAGTCACTAAATTGGCAACACTTGCTATAATAACGATTAGCCACAATAGTGGAATTTGCGGTTCGCGCTCAAAAATAAAAGTCCCTAATTGAAAGTGATGCAAACTGATATAAAATTGTGGAATCATGTCATATTTGGACTAGATAACGCTAAACATGGTTGGAATGTTGTTACTTAATTTAAAATGAATTACAAAAACTGATTTTTTTAAAAAAATCAAACAGAAAAAAACGGTTGAAATCCCACTGTGGAGGTATTAGACCACATAATTGCATTGGGGGCATTCTTATATGCACTTATGAAACGGGTTGGATTGTGCTCCCATGGAACGGGTGACACCCACAGAAAACAATTCTCAAGAGTTCAAATCAAATCAAATGTTATTGGCCACATTAGCCGAATATTGCAGGTGCAGACATTACAGTGAAAATGCTTACTTACAGCCCTTAACCAACAGTGCATTTATTTTTAATAAAAAAGTAAAATAAAACAACAAAAAAGTGTTGAGAAAAAAAGAGCAGAAGTAAAATAACAGTAGGGACTATTTCAGGTGGGTACCGGTGCAGAGTCAATGTGCGGGGGGGGCACCGGCTAGTTGAAGTAATATGTACATGTGGGTAGAGTTAAAGTGACTATGCATAAATAATTAACAGAGTAGCAGCAGCGTAAAAAGATGGGGTGGGGGGGCAGTGCAAATAGTCCGGGTAGCCATGATTAGCTGTTCAGGAGTCTTATGGCTTGGGGGTAGAAGCTGTTGAGCAGTCTTTTGGACCTAGACTTGGCACTCCGGTACCACTTGCTGTGCGGTAGCAGAGAGAACAGTCTATGACTAGGGTGGCTGGAGTCTTTGACAATTTTTTAATAATAAATAATAACCAGCCATTTAGCAGACGCTTTTATCCAAAGCGACTTACAGTCATGCGTGCATACATTTTTGTGTATGGGTGGTCCCGGGGCATCGAACCCATACCTTGGCGTTACCGCCGTGCTTATTGTGCTCTACCAGCTGAGCTACAGTTGAGCGCCTTCCTCTGACACCGCCTGGTATAGGGTTGTCCTGGATGGCAAAACAGTATTTGGCCCCAGTGATGTACTGGGCCGTACGCACTATCGACCTCTGTTCTTGCCTTACCGCGTTACAAGCAGTTGCCATACCAGAGTATGCTGTGATCTTTTGTTTGTATTGCTTCGATTGCAGCTGTACAGCCCTACCTATGTAGGATCTGCGGACCCAGTGACCCACCCACATCTTTTCAGTCTCCTGAGGGGGAATAGGTAGTCGTTTATACAAATGTTAGCGTCTTCACTCTATTGCAGGACTCTGAAACCACTGTTGTCCGGGAGTTTAACCCTGTCAGCTAAATTGTCATGATAATCAGTGGTTTCAAGTTTGTCTGTACATTTTTGACGAGATGATCATAGCAAAAAATTAAATACTTCTGCATTTCCCGCTGTGCAAATGCATTGATTCTCATTGCAAATAGGCTCAGGATAACTCCTGATAAAGTTGGGTAGCTGATAGGCCTTTTCAGAGCTTAAATAGCCAAAATGATTAGTCACAGGGCTCCTGAGTGGCGCAGCGGTCTAAGGACACTGCATCTGTCACTACAGACCCTGGTTTGATTCCAGGCTGTATCATTATCCGGCTGTGATGGGAGTCGCATAGGGGCGGTGCAAAATTGGCCCAGCGTCGTCCGGGTTTTAGGCCAGGGTAAGCCATTATTGTAAATAAGAATTTGTTCTTAACTGACTTGGCCCAAACATTAGACCGGACCAAATCTGAACCAATCACTCAGACATCATTAGGCAGGTTTCCATTTGACCAGGTGCATTCGATTCAAAAAGCAATGTTGCAAAAAAAAATCTTTGCGACTGTGTGTAATGGAGACGGCAGATATAGGAGAAATGTTCTAAAGCTCGACAACCATTTTTAATCATTGGACGGGTGGTTTTTCTTTTGTCAAAGTTTCTTTATTCTGACAAGTGAGGATTGAAACAGTGTTTTAAATAAATGATGATTGCCAAATCATTTTGACGGTACAGGGTGAGTCATTACGTCCAGCTGTTTTTATCGACACAGGATAGTTACATGGAAACACACCCTAGATGGCAATTGTCGTATCTATTTTCTATGCAAACTTTTTCTAAATGTCGAGAAAAAAATCACTGGACAAGTTATTGTAAACATAGCTACTGTTTCACAAGATTGGAAAGTACAGTACAGCAGAGTACAGGAAAGAGAAGTTTAGTTCAGTACAGTACAACAGTACAGAGTATAGTACAGTATAACGTACTGTATTGTATTCTACTCTAATGTACTCTGTTATGGCTGGGCTATATGGACTAAAAATCATACAGCTGTATCTTGAGTTTTTTCAAACTTATGGGTGATTCAAGATATTTCTCGATTTTGTTTTTCTCTAAGTAAGTTGTACAATTAAAGGTCAAATACACTGCATTTCAAACAGTCAGCTATAATCTAATGAATTCAGGGCTTGTGAAGTTATACCTAGGCTAAATATAAGCCATCCACAACCAATAAGACCCACTAATTATTGTATTATTTTATAAAAAATAGTTTAACCTGCTTTTTTTTGTTGGCAATAATCACTGATCTGGCTTTCAAGTTGGTCTATGAAAATGCAATTTTTTGTTACAAATTGACAAATTTATTGTAGCAGGCATTTTGGCTATAGAAAATTAACACAGGTCTCATCAACAATCTCTCAAGCCCACATGCTAGTGATTAACCAGCTAATCTTTATATTTCAGGTTTAGCCAACTTGGATCTGTCTGCTAACAAGGTTGAACAGTTGAGCTTTGTTATGAACACACCATTCTGTCTGTCTCCAACTGTTTGAAAAGCATGTTAGCCTGTCCACTTTGTTCAGATGTTGAAATCAAGTGGCCTACCTTATTTCTCAGAATGAGAACGAGTTGCCAATTCCTTACAGTGGATTCAGAAAGTATTCAGACCCCTCCCCTTTTTCCATATATTCAGACACATTCAGTTGTTTCTGTCTTTATCTATAATTGTTACTATGGTGTGAACAGGAAATACAATTGGTTTTTGATTGAAATAATACAGTGAAGACGGTTATTCAGGAAAATATTACATAGTGCTGCCTAAAACAAACTGCAACCTTGTACTAAATGGGTTTTTCAGTCATTTATGTGAATTTCTGAAATCTACTATAGGTTAAGTGCACTTACGTTGTTTAATTTAAAGTGTGCAATTTGTGTCTAATGTGAAATTAATAAATGGTTTGTTGTCAATGCTTAGCTACCTGATCTAATATATTTTTAGAGAATAAAGAAAGTGCCAGAACTGTCAAGACAATAACTTTTGTGTCCGTTTTCTCTTATTTACTACTGGACGACTCAGATTAAGTCTGAGGCCGGTAACATCAACAGTGAGGACAAACCCAGCCTGCCTCTCTCCTTCCACACTGAGTCCAAACCTACAGTCACTGGGTCCTGATTGTGACAGTGGAGCCCAGTTTGCTAAGCAGGATCCAGAGATGGCATCAGTGAAGCTGGAAGACTGCAGTCAAACACTGGAGCTGAATGTCAACATTAAAGATGAAGAAGAGGAGGAGAAGATTGGGAAATCTGTTTCTCATGGTAAGAGCAGGTTCTATCTAACTATAAGTTATCTTTTTTTTTTGTCAAGCAGTGGCAAATATACAGCACCAGTCAAAAGTTTACTCATTCAAGGGTTTTTCTTAATTTTTACTATTTTCTACATTGTAGAATAATAGTGAAGACATCTAAACTATAAAATAACACATATGGAATCATGTAGTAACCAAAAAAGTGTTAAACAAATCAAAATATATTTTAGATTTTAGATTCTTCAAAGTAGCCACCCTTTGCCTTGATGACAGATTTGCACACTCTTGGCATTCTCTCAACCAGCTTCACCTGGAATGCTTTTCCAACAGTCTTGAAGAAGTTCACACACATGCTGAGCACTTGTTGGCTGCTTTTCCTTCACTCTGCGGGTCCAACTCATCCCAAACCATCTCAATTGGGTTGAGGTCGGTTGATTGTGGAGGCCAGGTCATCTGATGCAGCACTCCATCACTCTCCTTCTTGGTCAAATAGCCCTTACACAGTCTGGAGGTGTGTTGGGTCATTGTCCTGTTGAAAAACAAATAATCCCACTAAGCACAAACCAGATGGGATGGTGTATCGCTGCAGACTGCTGTGGTAGCCATGCTGGTTAAGTGTGCCTTGAATTCTAAATAAATCACCAGCAAAGCACCATCACACCTCCTCCTCCATGCTTCACGGTGGGAAGCACACATGTAGAGATCATCTGTTCACCTACTCTGTGTGTCACAAAGACACTGCGGTTGGAACCAAAAATCTCAAATTTGGACACATCAGACCAAAGGACAGATTTCCACCGGTCTAATGTCCATTGCTCATGTTTTTTGGCCCAAGCAAGTCTCTTCTTCATGTTGGTGTCCTTTAGTAGTGGTTTCTTGCAGCAATTCGACCATGAAGGCCTGATTCACGCAGTCTCCTCTGAACAGTTGATGTTGAGATGTGTCTGTTACTTGAACTATGTGAAGCATTTATTTGGGCTGCAATTTCTGAGGCTGGTAACTCTAATGAACTTATCCTCTGCAGCAGAGGTAACTCTGGGTCTTCCTTTCCAGTGGCGGTCCTCATGAGAGCCAGTTTCATCATAACGCTTTATGGTTTTTGCGACTGCACTTGAAGAATCTTAAAGTAATGATGGACTGTTGTTTCTCTTTGCTTATTTGAGCTGTTCTTGCAATAATATGGACTTGGTCTTTTACCAAATAGGGCTATCTTCTCTATACCACCCCTACCTTGTCACAACACAACTGATTGGCTCAAGCGCATTAAGACATTCCACAAATTAACTTTTAACAAGGCACACCTGTTGATTGAAATGCCAAGAGTGTGCAAAGCTGTCATCAAGGCAAAGGTTGCCTACTTTGAAGAATCTCACATATAAAATATATTTTGATTAGTTTAACAATTTTTTGGTTACTACATGATTCCATATGTGTTATTTCATATTGTTATCCTATGTAGAAAATAGTAAAAATAAAGAACCCCTGGAATGAGTAGGTGTCCTAAAACCTTTGACTGGTACTGTATGTGAATTTGGGAAAAAATATACTATAGGTTAAGTACCGGCACCTCAAATATCTAGTGCTTGAGCTCCTGTTCCTCTTATAGAATGTTAGCTCAACAGTATTGTGGAGCTCCTGCACCTAAATATAAACAGTACCGGCACCTATTTCAGTCCAAGTCAAGCACTGAATTAGATGATTTAACAAGAAGAAAGAGAATATATTTTTAGACAATAAAGTGCCAGAACTGTCAAGACAATAACTTTTGTGTCTGTTTCTCATTATTACACAGGACGACTAGAATTAAATCTGAGGCCTGTAACATCAATAGTGAGAACAAACCCAGCTGCCTCTCTCCTTCCAAACTGAGTCCAAACCTACAGTCACTGGGTCCTGATTGCGACAGTGGAGCCCAGTTTGCTAAGCAGGATCCAGAGATGGCATCAGTGAAGCTGGAAGACTGCAGTCAAACACTGGAGCTGAATGTCAACATTAAAGATGAAGAAGAGGAGGAGAAGATTGGGAAATCTGTTTCTCATGGTAAGAGCAGGTTCTATCTAATTAAGTTTGTTGGACATGATTTGGAAAGGCACACACCTGTCTATATACAGTGCATTCAGAAAGTATTCAGACCCCTGGACTTTTTAGATATTTTGTTACGTTACAGCCTTATTGTAAAATTGATGAAATTGTTTTTTTCCTCATCAATCTACTCACAATACCCCATAATGACAAAGCAAAAACAGGTTTTTATCAATTGTTGCAAAAAAACAACAACTGAACGATCACATTTACAAAATGACTTTCTACTCTGTGAGAGGGAAGTGTCTAAACCATAGGAGCGAAAAGTAGTCTACATGAGAATATGATTTAAATGTTGACGAATAACATGAATACTCCCTTTTACTCGGGTTCTGAGTCCTCCAAGGTTCACATAGATTTAAGTCCTTAATGAAATGCTGTAATTTCTTTCTACTCTGCGAGTGGGAAGTGTCTAAACCAGAGGAGCAATCTAGATGAGGATCAAGAGTGCAATTAAAGTCCCCTGCCATTAGGACTTTAACAGGAATGGAGGCTATCAATAGAAATACATTCTCAAAGAATTTGGGATTATCATCATTAGGACCATAAACATTAACCAGATTAATATGCTCATTCAAAGAGTTCCCTGTATCAAAATGTATCTACCAGCTGTATCAGTTATAATAGTATCCACTTGAAACGGAACAGATTAGTGAATTAAAACCATAACACATGAGAATGAGAGGAGAAACAGGATGCTATTACTTGGCCCTTGTCATCTCCTGCATACTTTAAGTAGCTCATCCTTCAACAAGTGAGTTTCTTGTAGGAACACAATAGATGAATGAAGTTGTTTAAGCCTAGTAATAACCTGTTTTAAGCTTGGATAGTTTACAAACTCCACAGACATTCCACAAAGTAAATTTAAGTTTTGCATTTGAAGTCATTTAACCAAAGATGTAAACATGGAATAAGCTATAGCATAAAGGCATATCTAAAATATGTTTAGTAACCACAAGGACCGCAGGAATATTTTGTAGTGAGGAAAATATGTAAAGATCTGTTTGGAAGAAACAAACATAAAAATCTATCCTAACAACACAGGGTCTTTTTGCTAGTAGCCTATATAGTAGCCTAAATATCACAACAAAAGGCCTCTCTAGCAAGATGATATCACAAACAAAACAAAATATCAGCAAGATGATATGTGTACGTAGTATTTGTTTGAAAAAAGTAGCAAAGAATAGCTCCACCTAAAACAGTAACGCTAGTTAGTGAAGCCTGAGACTAACGTTAACGTTACAGTATGGACCGTCCAAAATAGTGGTAGATGATCCACAACACAGGGTCTGTTGCTAGTAGCTACCAAGTAACAATATGGGCCCATACGTATAGCGTTAATGTAGTATACCATGATACGTTTTTATAAACCAGAAAAAGTATCAAAGATCAGAAATGAACAGCCTACGTGAGAAAAATAGATATCATTGAATATGTGCTACGTTACCAAAGGCCCTTTGCACATGATGTTAGGCTTGCACCTGAGTGTCAATCATTTTAGTCCAAGGATATGATCAAAAGGCCTCCATCATTCTTAAATGGAAAAAGTGTGGAACCACCAATACTTTTTCAAGAGCTGGCTGCCCGGATAAACTAAGTGCAATCGGGGGGAGAAGGGCCTTGGTCAAGGAGGTGATCAAGAACACGATGGTCACTGACAGAGCTCCAGAGTTCCTGTGGCGATGGGAGAACCTTCCAGAAGGACAACCATCTCTGCAGCACTCCACCAATCAGGCCTTTATGGTAGAGTGGCTAGACGGAAGCCCACTCCTCATGAAAAGGCACATGACTGCCCGCTGGGAGTTTGCCAAAAGACACCTAAAGGACTCTCAGACCATGAGAAACAAGATTCTCTGGGTGATGAAAACCAAGATTGAACTCTTTGGCCTGAATGCCAAGCGTCACGTCTGGAGGAATCCTGGCACCATCCCAACGGTGAAGCATGGTGGTGGCAGCATCATGCTGTGGGGATGTTTTTCAGTGGCAGGGACTGGGAGACTAGTCAGGATCGAGGGAAAGATGAAACGGAGCAAAGTACAGAGAGACCTGAAAATAGCTGTTTGGCGACACTCCCCATCTAACCTGACAAGCTTGAGAGGATCTGCAGAGAAACTCCCCAAATACAGGTATGCCAAGCTTGTAGCGTCATACCCAAGAAGACTTGAGGCTGTAATCACTGCCAAAGGTGCTTCAACAAAGTACTGAGTAAAGTCTGAATACAGTTTTTTTTATATATTATTATTTTTTTCAAAAATGGTGTGTCATAGCGGTCAAACAGGGAAAATGGTTCCAATTTTTTCCTTTTTATTTCATTTTAGAAACACTTAAAATAAGGGCTGTTTCGTGTAGGCTTACCCTGGCGTGACTTTTAGCAATATATTCGGCTCTATTTCCTCTCAGATTATAAAACTCTAATTATCATCAAAGTAGACATCATGCAAAACAACAAATCACTGCAATCTCCTGCACGTCATCTCTAGCTGACACCTTTGCTAACAGGTATTGTGTCAATTTAAAACTTGCACAAGTCAGTTCACAGAATTGTCCATTTAAATAAATGTAGCCTGTTTATTCATTACAAAATTTAGCTAACATTAGATAGTTAACCCAGAGATCCTTACCTTTGACTCTATTCGGCAATTTTGTCCAGATCATCATGGCATTTGTGGTTCTTTATGATAGCTACATTAGCAGCTAATTACCATTTCATTTTTGTAGGGGTAAATACATGCAAATATATAAAAGTCACCTTGTCCTAGAGAGATTTACATGGTTATCAAAACGCCACACCAGGGTAAGCCTACACGTAACACAGCCCTTATTATAAGTGTTTCTAAAATCCCCTATGGGAAAAATGAATGGTGTAAAAATGATTGGAACCATTTCCTTGTTTGACTGCTAGGTTTTATGGTTATTATCATTTATACTGTGGTACTCCATTGGTGTGCAGCTACCTGAAGCTAGTGGGGTGTGGATGAGCTGAGAAACGTGGTAAGATGGCAGACAAGAAAAAAAGTGGAATGGGGATTGCAGTGGGGGATGCACAAACCTTCTGGAAGATCTGATGAAGGAGAAGATGGTGGACAAGGACAAAGGAGAAAAGTGGAATATGTTTTGAGTGAATATGGAATGGAAGATCACACAGAACTTTTAGAAGAGCTACAGGAGGAAAGTGAACGTGACGAGAGTGAGGATGAATTAACTGTGGTGAGGAACTCCGAGTTCGGGCCTCGTTCCGAGGATGATAAGGATGATTCTGGCCCAATGGGAGTGAGATTTGTAGAGGGAATGGATCCATATGTGGTGTCAGGTTAGGTGGAGAAGAGGTTGGGGACTGTTGAGTTGGTGAAGGTAACTTGGAGTGATTTATTGTTTCTCCTCTGCCCAGAGGGAGCGGGCGCTCCGGATTACGTGATTAGAGACAGGAATTGTGACTTGAATTGCTCTCCGGAACAGGGTGGCATTGAAAGGAGTGATAACGGGGTTAGGTTTAAGTGTTGAGGATGAGCAGTTGAAATGGAAGATTCCAGGTGTCTGTGACGCCCTCCGTTTTGGTGAGTCGTAGATCCGGTGTAGAGCGTGGGGAAACAGAGAATACATTATCTGTCATGCTGGATTTTGAGTATCAGTGTGCAGGAGGGCATGAGATGAGAAATGTGTGGTATCAGTGGAGAAAGTTCTGTGTGTTAGTTGTGGGGGTGCTAACGGGCTGGAGATCTGAGGTGTCAGGTGAGAGAAAGGCAGATTGAGGTTGCCAGGGTTACAGTAGTACAGAAAGTGTTGTATGCCGAAGCAGTGAAGAGAGTGGTAGAGGAAGATGGGTACAGGGTGAGGGATCTTGAGAGGATTTCTATGAGTTGGCAGAGACCAAGAGAGAGTGATGGGAAGAATATTGCTTCAGTAAGGTGGGCTTTTTAGCATTTATAGCAATGGTTGTCAATTGTACTGCAGAAATTGATAAAAAATACCAGAAAATAGAGGCTGTGGTGGCAGCGGCAGAGAAGTACTTGGGATTCCCGAAGAAGGATGCAAATGCACGTCGCTTGACCCGTATGGAGAATGTGAAAAAGGAGCAAAGTTCATCTTTATTATTGATGTTTGATGAAGAGTATCTACCACCCTATGTAAAGCTGGGATATATAATATACCCCATAAGAGACTTTGTGTAAAACCTGATGCAATGCAAGAAATGTAAAAAGTTTGGCCACATGTCAAGTGTTTGCAGACGGAAGGAATATGTTATTGAAGAGCATGTGAATGTAAAATGTTGTAACTGTGGTGGGGGTCATATTCCTGAATTCCCAGAGTGCCCTGTTAGCGTGAAAGAGGTTGAGGTGTCAAGGATCAGGGCTGTACAGCAAATCTCCTATGTGGAGGCGGTGAAGAGAGTTATAGTAGCAAGAGGCCACAGTTCTGAAGAAGATATGGCGGTGGATGCACTGCAACCAGTTGCAAAGGTTGTACGTCAATCAAGTGATCTGGATACACTTATTTTGAAGGTGGATTTTTTAGTAATTATAGCCACAGTTATTAATTTTACTGCACAATAAGTCCAAGAAGCTTGACATCATTATATCTGCAGCTGAGAAGTTTTTGGGCCTCCAAGACTTCACGGCAGAAGCCCTGCATGGTCTACTGTTGCCAGAAAATGTTTTGCCCTCACAGGATCCTTCTGAGCCTGTGAATGGACCTGATTAGAACAGAAAAGCAGGCTGATTTAGTTCAATTTTAATATAGTTATTGATAGTTTGTATGATTTTTTTTGAAATACTGTATACACTGAACAAACATATAAACGCAACATGTAAAGTGTTGGTCCCATGTTTCATGAGGTGAAATAAAAGATTCCAGAAATATTCCAGACACAAACTTATTTCTAAAATGTTGTGCACACATTTGTTTACATCCCAGTTGATATACCCACAGGTGTGGTATATCAAGAAGCTGATTAAATAGCATGATCATCATTACACAGGTGCACCTTGTGCTGGGGACAAGAGTAGCTGAATAGGTTCTTGGCAGCATCTAATGGGGATCCCTAACAAATACAAAAATGCCACTCTAAAATGTGCAGTTTTTTCACACAACACAATGCCACAGATGTCTCAAGTTTTGAGGGAGCATGCAATTGCCATGCTGACTGCAGGAATGTCCACCAGAGCTGTTGCCAGAGAATGTTAGGTTAATTTCTCTACCATTAGCTGCCTCCAATGTTGTTTTAGAGAATTTTGCCCAACCAGCCTCACAACTGCTGACCACCGTGTAATGGCGTTGTGTGGGCGTGTGGTTTGCTGATGTCAGTGTTGTGAACAGGGTACCCCATGGTGGTATCTGGGTTATGGTACAGTGGGGGAAAAAAGTATTTAGTCAGCCACCAATTGTGCAAGTTCTCCCACTTAAAAAGATGAGAGGCCTGTAATTTTCATCATAGGTACACGTCAACTATGACAGACAAAATTAGATTTTTTTTCTTCAGAAAATCACATTGTAGGATTTTTAATGAATTTATTTGCAAATTATGGTGGAAAATAAGTATTTGGTCAATAACAAAAGTTTCTCAATACTTTGTTATATACCCTTTGTTGGCAATGACACAGGTCAAACATTTTCTGTAATTCTTCACAAGGTTTTCACACACTGTTGCTGGTATTTTGGCCCATTCCTCCATGCAGATCTCCTCTAGAGCAGTGATATTTTGGGGCTGTCGCTGGGCAACACAGACTTTCAACTCCCTCCAAAGATTTTCTATGGGGTTGAGATCTGGAGACTGGCTAGGCCACTCCAGGACCTATGATATGTTTCTTACGAAGCCACTCCTTCGTTGCCCGGGCAGTGTGTTTGGGAGCATTGTCATGCTGAAAGACCCAGCCACGTTTCATCTTCAATGCCCTTGCTGATGGAAGGAGGTTTTCACTCAAAATCTCACGATACATGGCCCCATTCATTCTTTCCTTTACACGGATCAGTCGTCCTGGTCCCTTTGCAGAAAAACAGCCCCAAAGCATGATGTTTCCACCCCCATGCTTCACAGTAGGTATGGTGTTCTTTGGATGCAACTCAGCATTCTTTGTCCTCCAAACACGACGAGTTTAGTTTTTACCAAAAAGTTATATTTTGGTTTCATCTGACCATATGACATTCTCCCAATCCTCTTCTGGATCATCCAAATGCACTCTAGCAAACTTCAGATGGGCCTGAACATGTACTGGCTTAAGCAGGGGGACACGTCTGGCACTGCAGGATTTGAGTCCCTGGCGGCGTAGTGTGTTACTGATGGTAGGCTTTGTTACTCTGGTCCCAGCTCTCTGCAGGTCATTCACTAGGTCCCCCCGTTTGGTTCTGGGATTTTTGCTCACCGTTCTTGTGATCATTTTGACCCCACGGGGTGAGATCTTGCGTGGAGCCCCAGATCGAGGGAGATTATCAGTGGTCTTGTATGTCTTCCATTTCCTAATAATTGCTCCAACAGTTGATTGCTTCAAACC
>CM072220.1:71570110-71621403 GCA_036851935.1 Coregonus suidteri
TGTCTACAACCGGCTCTCAAGTGCTTGATAGGAAGCCCATAGCCATCATCACTGTCACAAGATCCTTAGAAAGCATGAGCTCCTTAGTTGGAAAAATCTTGTGAAATACACCGATCATGTCTGTATTACACGATCATAAATGGCTTGGATCCCCCTCCACTCAGTCATTTTTGTTAAACAGCAAAACCCAAACATATGGCAGCATATCCACAAGGTCTACGCCATGAGAGGTGACTGTGTAGTTCCCCTAAGATAACGCACCTTTTAGTAAATTCTGCTTTTATGTGAGTAGAGACTCCCATGGTCTTGAATACACTGCCATCAGACACACACAACGGCACACACTAGCACACTTTCCACAAAATGCTTGAAGACATGGCTAAAGGTCAATCAGATTTGGGAACATGGTCCCTAGCTGTTTTTTGGGTGGTGGTTTTATGGCGGCTTTCATGTCGGTGTCTGTAACTTGTGAGGTGTGGAAACACTTTGGTTGCTTTTATGAATTTTGTTTGCTGTCCTTTTTGTTCTATGGTTGCTCGGTCTTGTATGGCTACGTCTTGTTTGTCCTATGTTGCTATGTCTGTATCGCTCTATGTCTGTTCTTGTGTGTTATGTAGTTTTCTTTTTGTATTGTCTAATATTGTAATTGTTTTTTAATAACCTGCCCAGGGACTAGCGGTTGTAAAATAGCGAGGCTGGCATAAAAACCGTCACTTTTGACTGAAACGTGAATAATGTGACACTGTCCCTGTAAAAATAAATAAACTCAAACTCCAAACTCAAACTCAAAATATAGCCCATGCGACTATATTTTTTATTTTTTTATTTCACCTTTATTTAACCAGGTAAACCAGTTGAGAAAAAGGTTCTCATTTTACAACTGCGACCTGGCCAAGATAAAGAAAGCAAAGCAGTGCGATATAAAACAACTTAACAACAGAGTTAATATGGGGTAAAACAAAAACATAAAGTCAAAACAAATACAACAGAAAATACTAGATTAATATACAGTGTGCAAATTTAGCAAGTTATGGAGGTAAAGGCAATAAAATAGGCTATAGTGCAAAAATAATTACAATTTAGTATTAACACTGGAATAGATGTGCAAGAGATGATGTGCAAATAGAGATACTGGGGTGCAAATGAGCAAAATAAATAACAATATAGGGATGAGGTAGTTGGGGGGGGCTAATTTCAGATGGGCTGTGTACAGGTGCAGTGATCGGTAAGGTGCTCTGATGAAAACTGATGCTTAAAGTTAGTGAGGGAGATAAGTGTCTCCAGCTTCAGAGATTTTTGCAATTTGTTCCAGTCATTGGCAGCAGAGAACTGGAAGGAATTGCGGCCAAAGGAGGTGTTGGCTTTGGGGATGACCAGTGAGATATACCCGCTGGAGCGCAGATACTACGGGTGGGTGTTGCTATGGTGACCCATGAGCTAAGATAAGGCGGGGATGGATTGCCTAGCAGTGATTTATAGATGGCTGGAGCCAGTGGGATTTGGCGACGAATATGTAGTGAGAGACCAGCCAACAAGAGCGTACAGGTCACAGTGGTGGGTATTATATGGGGCTTTGGAGACAAAAATGGATGGCACTGTGATAGACAACATCCAATTGCTGAGTAGAGTGTTGGAGGCTATTTTGTAAATGACATCGCCGAAGTCAAGGATCGGTAGGATAGTCAGATTTTTACGAGGGCATGTTTGGCAGCATGAGTGAAGGAGGCTTTGTGCGAAATAGGGAAAACCGATTCTAGAATTTAACTTTGGATTGGAGATTCTTAATGTGAGTCTGGAAGGAGAGTTTACAGTCTAACCAGACACCTAGATATTTGTAGTTGTCCACGTACTCTAGGTCAGACCCGTCTAGAGTAGTGATTCTAGTCGGTGGGCGGGTGCAAGCAGCGTTCGGGGATTGAAGAGCATGCATTTTGTTTTACTAGTGTTTAAGAGCAGTTGGAGGCTACTGAAGGAGTGTTGTATGGAATTGAAGTGCTCGTTTGGAGTTTGTTTAAACAACAGTGTCCAATGAAGGGCCAGAGTATACCACCAAATGGTGTCGTCTGCGTAGAGGTGGATCTGAGAGTTCTTCCACAGCAGCAAGAGCGACGTCATTGATATACACACCAGAGAAAAGAGTGGACCCCCCAAGAATTGAACGCCTGTGGCACCCCATAGAGACTGCCACTAGGTCCAGAGCAACGGAGGCCCTGCCGATTTGACACATTGAACTCTATCTGAGAAGTAGTTGGTGAACCAGGCGCGAGGGCAGTCATTTGAGAAACCAAGGCTACTTTAGTCTGCCAATAAGAATAGGCGGTGGTTGACAGAGCAGTCGAAAGCCTTGGCCAGGTCAATGAAAACTCGGCTGCACAGTAGGCGTGTCTATTATCGATCGCGGTTATAATATCGATTTAGGTCACCCTTGGAGCGTGGCTGAAGTGGCACCCATTGGACCAGCACTCGGAAACCGGATTGCATAGCGGGAGAAGGTAGCGGTGGGATGCGAATGGTTGGTGATCATGTTTGATTCGGTGATTGTATTTTGTTTGATATTGGAAAGTTCCGAGGGCCAACGGACTCGGCTTTGGTAAAAAGTTTGGATCAGGGAGGAGGGATTGAGATGGGGGCTCTTGTAAACCAGTTTGGATATCGAATAGTTCTAGTGTCACCCCCCTTTGAAGAGGGGGTGATCGACCGCGGCAGTTGCTTTTCCATATCTCTGGGGATCCTTCACCTCAGTGGACGTTACCACGGACAAGAGAGGTTTGAACAGGCTAGTACAGTTAAGGAGGGGTTCTGCGACAAATCAATTTCGGGCGGGCTAGTTTTTAGAAAAGGAAAGTGGTCCAGGATTGTCTAGTCAGCAGATGATATTTTGTAGGGGTCTCAGATTTTGGCAGCTCTTTAGAAAAATTCAGCTGTCTGGATTTGTGTGAAAGGAGAAGTGGGGGGGGGTCCAAGGCAGGCAAGTTGCTCAGCGAGCAGGCGAGGGTTGCAAGAGACTGGTAGCCGGTGGTAGTGGTACGTCCGGGGCGGTAGTGGAGTAGCCAGGTGCGAAAGCATGGCCAGCCGTAGCAAAATGCTTGTTGAAATTCTCGATTATTGTAGATTTATCGGTGGTGATAGTGTTTCACTAGGCCTCAGTGGGGGCAGTGGGCCTGGCTGGGGAGACCAGTAGCTCTATTTTTCTCATGGACTTTACAGTGTCCCAAAACTTTTTTTGGAGTTGTGCTAACAGGATGCAATATTTCTTGTTTGAGTAAAAGTTAGGGCCTTTGCTATTTCGGAACTAAGCCTGCTTGTGTATATTGTGTTTTCCCTAACTTCCCTGAAAAGTTGCATATCACGGGGGTGCTCTAGCGATTTGATGCTAATGCAGTACGCCACAGGATGTTTTGTGCTGGTCAAGGGGGCAGTCAAGTCTGAGGAGAACCCATGGGGCTATATCTGTTCTTAGTTACACCTTGTATGTTTTTAAGATTGGGGCATGTCTCTTTTAAGATTCGATGAGGACTGACGGATTGCCATTACTCAAAACCATCCAGTAACTCCAACCCAGCGCTATCCTCTACTAGACGGAATGAGATCTATATCTGCTCCAGGAGAATACCTGGGGGCCAGGTCAATTAGGAGGCCAACCCTGCTTCGCTGAAGGTTTTTGGGGCGTGTTTGACAGTGATGAGGGGTGGTCGTTTGAACCCGCTGAGGGGACCCTGTTACGGACGCAGCTAATAACGGCCAGTGATCGCTGAGATGCCTGGTTGAAGACAGCGGAGGTGTATTTAGTGATTGGGTAAAGTTAGTCGGATGATATCTCATGAGGGTACCCATGTTTAACGGATTTAGTGTTGTACTTGTCCTGGTAGGTTTCGTTTGATTATTTGCGTGAGAGTTGAGGGCTATCTGCGTGGGCTTGGATTGTATGGGGGGATGGGCTATTCGGTGATAGTCCGCCGCAATCTCGCCACGACGGTGCACGGCAAGGCTAGTCCCGAATCTACTGTCCCGATAGCAGTAGCGAACTCTGGGAATGGGTGAGGGCATCAAATATGGAGTACATATGGTGGCAGGGAGCAGCTGGGCTGATGACGGGGGGTCTGTAGCCTAAGCAGGTGCTAGAACAGTGGACTCTAGATTTATTCCTCTAGGAAATGGGGATTTTTCCCCTAGAAGTTATAAAGCTCAAACTGTTTTGGGGCACAGACTGGATACCCCTCACCCACTATGGCTCAGCAAACATGCCCCACATGAGGCTCTGCAGGGCTTATCTTTTCTACAGATAGATTGGGCAACTCCAGCCCGCTCTTTGGCAGTTCTATCATAGCGATACGGCTAAAATGTTATTATGTTTGGGGACTCCGTGGAAACTTTCAGTAATTTTTGGTGGCTTTCCTAGGCTATGACAGAGACACTGCAGGAACATCAGACCACTGGCGAGTCTTGGCCTTCTACCTCTAGGAATTCAGACACGCTCAATAGAATAAAGGGGACAGTTCTCCGGGCGCGTTGTAGAAAAGATTCAGGGCATTATGTACAGAAAAGGATATATTGAAGTTCAGGCTGTTGTAATGTCCAGATGATTATGTAAATAGTATTGTAGAACTCTGGTATTGATAGTCCATTTGAGGGTGATTCATTGATATGAATATTCAGAATGAAAGAGCTGAGAATTCATGTGATGGCCAACATCTAAACACAATATTTCCTGTTGTGTTAGTAAGGACCACAGCATTTTAGGCAGCAATTGTTCAAATCTGTCCAGAGTTTACAGATTAACAGTTACTACAAAACCCAGCCTGCCTCTCTCCTTCCACACTGAGTCCAAACCTACAGTCACTGGGTCCTGATTGTGACAGTGGAGCCCAGTTTGCTAAGCAGGATCCAGAGATGGCATCAGTGAAGCTGAAAGACTGCAGTCAAACACTGGAGCTGAATGTCAACATTAAAGATGAAGAAGAGGAGGAGAAGATTGGGAAATCTGTTTCTCATGGTAAGAGCAGGTTCATTAGTGATCATATGTACAGTACACCTCACCTGCTACTCATGAAAATACTTCAATTTATGTATTAACAAAGTCTACTAAAATGTATATCTGACACCATAAAGATGATTAAAATATGCAAGCAAGCATTAGGCAATGAGTTGATGTTGACTAGCAAGAATTGGTCTGAAAGTGGAATACTAAAGGAAAATAGATTTAATTACATTGTAAAAATAACGATTCACTTACATTTCTTTATTTTCAGAGGATCTAGGGTTATGTGCCTTGCTCAAGGGCACATCGACGACAGATTTTTTACCTAGTCTGCTCGGGGATTCGAACCAGCAACCTTTCAGTTACTTTCCGCCCAAGGCGTAAAGCCTAAGTTACAAGTAAATACTGACATAAACAAAACATTAAGTATCTAAACATGATCAGACAGGAAGAGAAAGACAAAGAATCCATAGTTTGTGTCGTGGCCCATAGCTCATGGGATAGAGAGAATCCATAGCTTGTGTCGTGGCCCATAGTTCATGAGATAGAGAGAATCCATAGCTTGTGTCGTGGCCCACAGCTCATGGGAGAGGGGTAGAGAGAAAGACAGTGTACACTGAGTGTATTAAACATTAGGAACACCTGCTTCTTTCCCTGCCATAGACTGACCAGGTGAAAGCTATGATCCCTTATCGATGTCTCTTGTTAAATCCACTTCAGTGTAGATGAAGGGGAGGAGACGGGTTAAAGAAGGATGGTGAATGGGCAAAACAAAATATTTAAGTGCCTTTGAACAGGGTATGGTAGTAGGTACCAGACGCACCGGTTTGAGTGTGTCAAGAACTGCAATGCAGTTTCAACAGTTTCCCGTGGGTATCAAGAATGGTCCACCACCAAAAGTACATCCATCCTGACAAAGTTAGGCTTTTCTGAGGGCAGAAGGGGGTGCAACTCAATATTAGGAAGGTGTTCATAATGTTTTGTACACTCAGTATATATCTCACCACAGCAGGTCAAGAACAAAAGAGAAAGACACATTGAAGCTAAGACCCTTTTAGAACCATTTGACCATGTTTGGATTCAAAATCGGAGTTGTTGATCAATAACATTACAGTTGAGTTAACTTCCAATCAGATATCAGACCTACAGTATGTTATCACAACAGAAGCTCAGAGGTGTGACAGAATGGAGGATGGTGAGATAATGCATCATTCAGAATGGGGGATGGTGATAATGCATCATTCAGAACGGGGGATGGTGAGATAATGCATCATTCAGAATGGGGGATGGTGAGATAATGCATCATTCAGAATGGGGGATGGTGAGATAATGTATCATTCAGAATGGGGATGGTGAGATAATGCATCATTCAGAATGGGGGATGGTGAGATAATGCATCATTCAGAATGGGGGATGGTGAGATAATGCATAATTTGTCACCCAGTACAGCCAGAAGAGGACTGGCCACTGCTCAGAGCCTGGTTCCTCTCTAGGTTTCTTCCTAGGTTCCTTCCTTCTAGGGAGTTTTTCCTAGCCACTGTGCTTCTGCATTGCTTGCTCTTTGGGGTTTTAGTCTCGGTACCTGCACCCTCAGCGGAGTCACCAAACACCGGAAGCATCCGTCTTTCAGGGAAAAGGCAGAGCGGAAGGCAAAGCCTGAAAACCGGAAGCTTCTGGTTTCTGTGGACCTCGTTTAGGCATTTCTTTTACGCCTGATACGTTAGGTTAGGGTATCTGTAAAGCACTCTGTGACAACGGCTGATGTAAAAAGGGCTTTATAAAATAAATGTGATTGATGTAAATCACACCAACTGACTGGTTCTTCTAATGTTGTTCACACAGGAGACCATGTTGAGACATTCTCTACATCCAGAGAGCAACAGCAGGAAGATCACAGAGCTAAGAGGTCTCACCACTGCCCACATTGTGAGGAGATTTTCCCAATTCTATCAAAGCTAAAAAATACACCTAAAAATACACACAGGAGATAATCTATTTCCCTGCTCTGTTGTGGGAAGAGCTGTAAAATATCAAGGGATCTGGTACTCCTGCTCTGACTGTTGGAAGAGTTTCTCTCAACATGGCCACATACATGTGAGAATCCTCATCAGCTGTCTGACTAGCTAAGATTAAAATCATTCCATCACTTAATTCTCAAGAAATCGTAGCACACTCTATTGTAATCATATTGTTTCTCACTGTGAGAGAACTGTGCAGAGGAAAGGGAGCGTTATAGAATGTTAACCTCTCTTTACTTTACTGATCAGTGTGCACCTTGTCAGTTTTTGGTGTGTTTTGTTTGCTTCTATTGTAAAGATATTGAGATTACCTTGGATTTGCCCTTAGGGTTGAATATCCTCTGTGAGGCTGGTTGACTGGGTGGTTTTGCTTCCCTCTGTAGTTTTCTGTGGGAATGAGCTAGTAGACACAACATGTATCAGATAGAGATGGTGTGATGATCAGTTTTCACCATTAGTTTGGGTGGATACTTTTTGTTTATTAAATTGTATTTTTAAAACTAGATGAGTTATTTTAGTCATTAATAGTCATTAAGGCTTAATTCAAGCCTGTTTAATTTATCTGCCAATGAAAAATAGTATGTATATGAATTTGTTCTAGTCAAGCTCTGCCAATGAAAAAATATTGTGTATATGAATTTGTACTTTTGTTTTTTCTTCTCTTTTGTGTAATGAATTACCAAAAAAACTATGTTTCAAGTGACATATTTACTGTTGTTCTGAAGCGGAACAAGACAGGAAGTTTAAATCAGCATCACAAAGCTAAATCTGACCTATTCACTAACATGTTTTGTAAGCATAAGCAGCTGTGAGACATGCTAGAGTACTGTAACATTACTGATCTACTGAATCATTGTAGTTGTTGGGGGTTATCTTTACAGTAAATATAATGGTGGTGGATAAGCCTTCAATGCAAGCTGCAGGGGTTGCCTTTCAACAAGATGATCCTGACATTTTAAAGGTTAAAAAGGTGGACTTTGTGGCCTTTATTGCAATGGTGATTACTGGCACTGCCAAGGTGGAGAAAAGTTCTAGGGAAGATAGAAATCATTGTGGTTGCGGCAGAACGGTTCCTGGGGCTGAAAGATTTATTGGCAAAAGAGTTACATGAAATATTGTCAAAAGCCATACTACCATCTCAGGTCCTAGAGACTGAGAAGGGAGATATGGAGATTTAAAGGAAGGAAGAAATGGGAGTTTTGTTTGTTTTGGCAATGTACTATTTTTATTAGGGTGGAGTAAGTTAGTATCACTATTAAGTATGGATTTATTTTTTATTTAATTTATTTTGTGGTTTCAAACCGTCCAGTTGGTGGTGGCAATGCAACTTTTGGATGTAGTCTGCCATAAAACCCACAGAAGAAGAAGAAGAAGAAGAAGAAGAAGAAGATGTCGCTGTTGCATTGTGGTAGTTGGGGAACAGGAACTTCCGGCGAGGCGCGCAACATTCTTCATAACAAAGAAAACGACAGGACTGTGCTTTTCGTTTCTCTTTATTACTACAGGTATGTAATAGCGCGTTTAAACTGTCTAATATCGAAATAACGTCATAACATGTTAGATAACAAATAAGTCAAGGTATTATCACATTAAGGGAAAGGTTTTGTGTATTGTTTGTGTCAATCTGAGTGATTGAAGAACGTGATAAAATATATTTTACAAGCACACGGCGCAGCGTCCATTACACGTTTTCATTTGTGAGGCTTTCCAGGTTCGTATATAGGTCAGTGCGTTTCGCCTGGGCATGTTCAGTACAAAAACGTTTTGGAAAGTTGCAGATAGAAATACCCTGAATAGAACTGACATGATTCCTTAGAATCAGAGGCATGTTTGCTCTACATAATACATTTGTATCTGATCGTGGCCAACGTCTCCGTCCTCCTGCTGGACGCAGCCCTGGTACCCGCGTGTCCCTACGTATGTGAAGCTAGTCATAATAACGATTAACCACAAAGTGGAATTTGCGGTTCGCCCTCAAAATAAAAGGCCCTAATTGAAAGTGATGCAAACTGATACAAAATATTGGAATCATGTCAAACGTTGTTACTTAATTTAAAATGAATTACAAAAACTAATTATTTTGAAAATAAACAGGGGGGAAAACGGTTGAAATCCCACTGTGGAGGTATTAGACCACATAATTGCATTGGGGTCATTCTTATATGCACTTATGAAACGGGTTGGATTGTGCTCCCATGAAACGGGTGACACCCACAGAAAACAATTCTCAAGAGTTTATACAAATATTAGCGTCTTAGCTCTTATTGCAGGACTTTGACTGTGAAAAATCACCTTCCCAGTCAGTCTATTGCAGGGGTACTCCAGTACTATTTGAGAAGGTCCGGTCAAACAAATGTCCTAGGTGGCAAAGGTCCGGGTGGATATTGTCATTTATTGGCATAGTAACAAACCCCCAACTTGCGACTCCAAACTGTTCACAACCCTCTTGTTGGCGGTGAGAACATTTAGCAGGTTTAAAGCTAATATCCTGCAATTCTACACATTTTACGACTGAGATTTTTAGTTGTTACTCTTTTTAAGCAATTCTACATGTTTCCATGTCTTATGTGTGTTTATATGATACCAGGGGTTGAAGCCCAACCAAAACAGTATTATTATATAATTATTTTGTGACCTGTGGTCCATATTGACCCCGTTCTTGGTCCTTACCGCATTATGCCAGTTGAGTATGCTGTTTCTTTTGTTTGTATTGGACATTCATATTGCACTGTCCAGCCCTACCTATGTATTGTTCAGCCTACTCAGTGACACCCACAGAACACAACTATGTAGACTTTACACAAATATTAGCGTCTTCACTCTATTGCAGGACTCTGAAACCACTGTTGTCCTGGAGTTTAACCCTGTCAGCTAAATTGTCATGATAATCAGTGGTTTCAAGTTTGTCTCTGTACATTTTTGACGAGATGATCATAGCAAAAAATTAAATACTTCTGCATTTCCCGCTGTGCAAATGCATTGATTCTCATTGCAAATAGGCTCAGGATAACTCCTGATAAAGTTGGGTAGCTGATAGGCCTTTTCAGAGCTTAAATAGACAAAATGATTAGTCACAGGGCTCCTGAGTGGCGCAGCGGTCTAAGACACTGCATCTGTCACTACAGACCCTGGTTGGATTCCAGGCTGTATCACAATACGGCCGTGATTGGGAGTCGCATAGGGCAGTGCAAAATTGGCCCAGTGTCGGCCGGGTTTGGCCAGGGTAAGCCATTATTGTAAATAAGAATTTGTTCTTAACTGACTTGGCCCAAACATTAGACCGGACCAAATCTGAACCAATCACTCAGACATCATTAGGCAGGTTTCCATTGAACCAGGTGCATTCGACAAAAGCAATGTTGCAAAAAAAAATCTTTGCACCGTGTGTAATGGAAACGGCAGATATAGGAGAAATGTTCTAAAGCTCGACAACCATTTTTAATCATTGGACGGGTGGATTTTTCTTTTGTCAGTTTCTTTATTCTGACAAGTGAGGATTGAAACAGTGTTTTAAATAAATGATGATTGCCAAACCATTTTGACGGTACAGGGTGAGTCATTACGTCCAGCTGTTTTTATCGACACAAGATAGTTACATGGAAACACAGCCTAGATGGCAATTGTCCTATCTATTTTCTATGCAAACTTTTTCTAAATGTCCAAAAAAAAATCAATGGACAAGTTATTGGAAAAAAACTGTCAAAAAATGGAAAGTACAGTACAAGTTATTGGAAACATAGCTACTGTTTCACAGATTGGAAAGTACAGTAGCAGATTTTAACAGGAAAAGAGGGCGCCGTGAACATTAGACCGGAAGCTAAAATAACAATCCACATAGAGAGACATCAATAGGTTTGCTGATCAGAATTGGATAAAGGTGCCTGTTTCATGTACCAGTACAGATATGAAAACTTACTATAAAGAAAGTACAGTACAAGAGTAAGTTTAGAAGATTGGAAAGTACAGTAGTACAGGAAAGAGAACCTTTTTAGTTCAGTACAGTACAACAGTACAGAGTATAGTACAGTATAACGTACTGTATTGTATTCTACTTTACTATAATGTACTCTGTTATGGCTGGGCTATATGGACTACAAATCATACAGCTGTATCTTGAGTTTTTTCAAACGTGTGGGTGATTCAAGATTTCTCAATTTTGTTTTTCTCTAAGTAAGTGTTGTACAATTAAAGGTCAAATACACTGCATTTCAAACAGTCAGCTATAATCTAATGAATGCAGGGCTTGTGAAGTTATACCTAGGCTAATTATAAGCCATCCACAACCAATAAGACCCACTAATTATTGTATTATTTTATCAAAATAGTTTAACCTGCTTATATTGGCATTAATCACTGATCTGGCTTTCAAGTTGGTCTATGAAAATGCATTTTTTTGTTACAAATTGACAAACTTATTGTAGAAGGCATTTGGCTATAGACAATTAACACAGGTCTCATCAACAATCTCTCAAGTGCTAGTGAATAACCAGCTAATCTTTATGTTTCAGGTTTAGCCAACTTGGATCTGTCTGCTAACAAGGTTGAACAGTTTATCTGTTATGAACACACCATTCTTCTGTCTGTCTCAACTGTTTGAAAAGCATGTTAGCCTGTCCACTTTGTTCAGATGTTGAAATCAAGTGGCCTACCTTATTTCTCAGAATGAGAACGAGTTGCCAATTCCTTACAGTGGATTCAGAAAGTATTCAGACCCCTCCCCTTTTTCCATATATTCAGACACATTCAGTTGTTTCTGTCTTTATCTATAAATGTTATTATGGTGTGAACAGGAAATACAATTGGTTTTTGATTGAAATAATACAGTGAAGACGGTTATTCAGGAAAATATTACATAGTGCTGCCTAAAACAAACTGCAACCTTGTACTAAATGGTTTTTCAGTCATTTATGTGAATTTCTGAAATCTACTATAGGTTAAGTGCACTTACGTTGTTTAATTTAAAGTGTGCAATTTGTGTCTAATGTGAAATTAATAAATGGTTTGTTGTCAATGCTTAGCTACCTGATCTAATATATTTTTAGAGAATAAAGAAAGTGCCAGAACTGTCAAGACTAACTTTTGTGTCCGTTTCTATTTATTACTACTGGACGACTCCGATTTAAGTCTGAGGCCGGTAACATCAACAGTGAGGACAAACCCAGCCTGCCTCTCTCCTTCCACACTGAGTCCAAACCTACAGTCACTGGGTCCTGATTGTTACAGTGGAGCCCAGTTTACTGCAGGATCCAGAGATGGCATCAGTGAAGCTGGAAGACTGCAGTCAAACACTGGAGCTGAATGTCAACATTAAAGATGAAGAAGAGGAAGAGAAGATTGGGGAATCTGTTTCTCATGGTAAGAGCAGGTTCTATCTAACTATAAGTTATCTTTTTTTTTTTGTCAAGCAGTGGCAAATATACAGCACCAGTCAAAAGTTTGGACACACCTACTCATTCAAGGGTTTTTCTTAATTTTTACTATTTTCTACATTGTAGAATAATAGTGAAGACATCTAAACTATAAAATAACACATATGGAATCATGTAGTAACCAAAAAAGTGTTAAACAAATCAAAAATATATTTTAGATTTTAGATTCTTCAAAGTAGCCACCCTTTGCCTTGATGACAGATTTGCACACTCTTGGCATTCTCTCAACCAGCTTCACCTGGAATGCTTTTCCAACAGTCTTGAAGAAGTTCACACACATGCTGAGCACTTGTTGGCTGCTTTTCCTTCACTCTGCGGTCCAACTAATCCCAAACCATCTCAATTGGGTTGAGGTCGGTTGATTGTGGAGGCCAGGTCATCTGATGCAGCACTCCATCACTCTCCTTCTTGGTCAAATAGCCCTTACACAGTCTGGAGGTGTGTTGGGTCATTGTCCTGTTGAAAAACAAATAATCCCACTAAGCACAAACCAGATGGGATGGTGTATCGCTGCAGACTGCTGTGGTAGCCATGCTGGTTAAGTGTGCCTTGAATTCTAAATAAATCACCAGCAAAGCACCATCACACCTCCTCCTCCATGCTTCACGGTGGGAACCACACATGTAGAGATCATCTGTTCACCTACTCTGTGTGTCACAAAGACACTGCGGTTGGAACCAAAAATCTCAAATTTGGACACATCAGACCAAAGGACAGATTTCCACCGGTCTAATGTCCATTGCTCATGTTTTTTGGCCCAAGCAAGTCTCTTCTTCATGTTGGTGTCCTTTAGTAGTGGTTTCTTGCAGCAATTCGACCATGAAGGCCTGATTCACGCAGTCTCCTCTGAACAGTTGATGTTGAGATGTGTCTGTTACTTGAACTATGTGAAGCATTTATTTGGGCTGCAATTTCTGAGGCTGGTAACTCTAATGAACTTATCCTCTGCAGCAGAGGTAACTCTGGGTCTTCATTTCCAGTGACGGTCCTCGTGAGAGCCAGTTTCATCATAACGCTTTATGGTTTTTGCGACTGCACTTGAAGAATCTTAAAGTAATGATGGACTGTTGTTTCTCTTTGCTTATTTGAGCTGTTCTTGCAATAATATGGACTTGGTCTTTTACCAAATAAGCCTATCTTCTGTATACCACCCCTACCTTGTCACAACACAACTGATTGGCTCAAGCGCATTAAGACATTCCACAAATTAACTTTTAACAAGGCACACCTGTTGATTGAAATGCCAAGAGTGTGCAAAGCTGTCATCAAGGCAAAGGTTGCCTACTTTGAAGAATCTCACATATAAAATATATTTTGATTTGTTTAACAATTTTTTGGTTACTACATGATTCCATATGTGTTATTTCATATTGTTATCCTATGTAGAAAATAGTAAAAATAAAGAACCCCTGGAATGAGTAGGTGTCCTAAAACCTTTGACTGGTACTGTATGTGAATTTGGGAAAACATACTATAGGTTAAGTACCGGCACCTCAAATATCTAGTGCTTGAGCTCCTGTTCCTCTTATAGAATGTTAGCTCAACAGTATTGTGGAGCTCCTGCACCTAAATATAAACAGTACCGGCACCTATTTCAGTCCAAGTCAAGCACTGAATTAGATGATTTAACAAGAAGAAAGATAATATATTTTTAGACAATAAAGAAAGTGCCAGAACTGTCAAGACAATAACTTTTTGTGTCTGTTTCTCATTACCACAGGACGACTACAATTAAATCTGAGGCCTGTAACATCAATAGTGAGAACAAACCTACAGTCACTGGGTCCTGATTGCGACAGTGGAGCCCAGTTTGCTAAGCAGGATCCAGAGATGGCATCAGTGAAGCTGGAAGACTGCAGTCAAACACTGGAGCTGAATGTCAACATTAAAGATGAAGAAGAGGAGGAGAAGATTGGGAAATCTGTTTCTCATGGTAAGAGAAGGTTCTATCTAATTAAGTTTGTTGGACATGATTTGGAAAGGCACACACCTGTCTATATACAGTGCATTCAGAAAGTATTCAGACCCCTGGACTTTTTAGATATTTTGTTACGTTACAGCCTTATTGTAAAATTGATGAAATTGTTTTTTTCCTCATCAATCTACTCACAATACCCAATAATGACAAAGCAAAAACAGGTTTTTATCAATTGTTGCAAAAAACAACAACTGAACGATCACATTTACAAAATGACTTTCTACTCTGTGAGTGTCTAAACCATGATCACCTTGATCATAGGACTGTTTCAGCCTAGTTAAGCTGTTTGCAGCCTTTGAGGTGGGAAGTTCTTCATACTGAGCTTTAAGACCAAATCATTCCTTGTTTACTTCTACTGAGTTATCAAAAAAGCTTCCCTCTCCAATTCTCTGATTTTGCTGTCCATCTCTCATTTTCTGATTTTTATTTGATTTTAAACTGGTAAAACGTATACTTTGCCCCCAAATATGTGCTTTGAAAGCCTCCCATCTGGTTCTCACTGACGTTTGGTCAGTGTTCAATGTCAAATAAACATCTATATGCACTCCAACTCGTCTAAACCATAGGAGCGAAAAGTAGTCTACATGAGAATATGATTTAAATGTTGACGAATGTAAGAAGTCTGGGTCCTGTAACCATCTGGGATGCAAACGCCATCTAGAGGATCCTTTTTACTAGTTTTGTATCCCTATAGAATAATCACACAAGGGAATGGTCATTCAAAACAATAGTATCATATCCATTTCCTGCTACATTGGGAAGCAATGAGCAAGAAACTAAAAAGTAGTCTACATGAGAATATGATTTAAATGTTGACGAGGAACATGAATACTCCCTTTTACTCGGGTTCTGAGTCCTCCAAGGTTCACATAGATTTAAGTCCTTAATGAAATGCTGTAATTTCTTTCTACTCTGCGAGTGGGAAGTGTCTAAACCAGAGGAGCAATCTAGATGAGGATCAAGAGTGCAATTAAAGTCCCCTGCCATTAGGACTTTACCAGGAATGGAGGCTATCAATAGAAATACATTCTCAAAGAATTTGGGATTATCATCATTAGGACCATAAACATTAACCAGATTAATATGCTCATTCAAAAGAGTTTCCTGTATCAAAATGTATCTACCAGCTGTATCAGTTATAATAGTATCCACTTGAAACGGAACAGATTAGTGAATTAAAACCATAACACCATGAGAATGAGAGGAGAAACAGGATGCTACTACTGGCCCTTGTCATCTCCTGCATACTTTAAGTAGCTCATCCTTCAACAAGTGAGTTTCTTGTAGGAACACAATAGATGAATGAAGTTGTTTAAGCCTAGTATAACCTGTTTTAAGCTTGGATAGTTTACAACTCCACAGACATTCCACAAAGTAAATTTAAGTTTTGCATTTGAAGTCATTTAACCAAAGATGTAAACATGGAATAAGCTATAGCATAAAGGCATATCTAAAATATGTTTAGTAACCACAAGGACCGCAGGAATATTTTGTAGTGAGGAAAATGTGTAAAGATCTGTTGGAAGAAACAAACATAAATCTATCCTAACAACACAGGGTCTTTTGCTAGTAGCCTATATAGTAGCCTAAATATCACAACAAAAGGCCTCTCTAGCAAGATGATATGTGAAATATCACGTAGTATTTGTTTGAAAAGTAGCAAAGAATAGCTCCACCTAAAACAGTAACGCTAGTTAGTGAAGCCTGAGACTAACGTTAACGTTACAGTATGGACCGTCCAAAATAGTGGTAGATGATCCACAACACAGGGTCTGTTGCTAGTAGCTACCAAGTAACAATATGGCCCATACGTATAGCATTAATGTAGTATACCATGATACGTTTATAAACCAGAAAAAGTATCAAAGATCAGAAATGAACAGCCTATGTGAGAAAAATGTATATCATTGAATATGTGCTACGTTACCCAAAGGCCCTTTGCATGTGATGTTAGGCTTGCACCTGCGTGTCAAACATTTTAGTCCAAGGATATGATCGAAGGGCCTCCATCATTCTTAAATGGAAAAAGTGTGGAACCACCAATAATTTTTCTAGAGCTGGCAGCCACGACAAACTAAGCAATCGGGGGAAAAGGGCCTTGGTCAGGGAGGTCATCAAGAAGCCAGTGGTCACTCTGACAGTGCTCCAGAGTTCTTTGGCGATAGGAGAATCTTCCAGAAGGACAACCATCTCTGCAGCACTCCACCAATCAGGCCTTTATGGTAGAGTGGCTAGACGGAAGCCACTCCTCATGAAAAGGCACATGACTGCCCGCTGGGAGTTTGCCAAAAGACACCTAAAGGACTCTCAGACCATGAGAAACAAGATTCTCTGGTGTGATGAAGCCAAGATTGAACTCTTTGGCCTGAATGCCAAGCGTCACGTCTGTAGGAATCCTGGCACCATCCCAACGGCGAAGCATGGTGGTGGCAGCATCATGCTGTGGGGATGTTTTTCAGTGGCAGGGACTGGGAGACTAGTCAGGATCGAGGGAAAGATGAACGGAGCAAAGTACAGAGAGAACTGAAAATAGCTGTGCGGCGACACTACCTATCTTACCTGACAAGCTTGAGAGGATCTGCAGAGAAACTCCCCAAATACAGGTATGCCAAGCTTGTAGCGTTATACCCAAGAAGACTTGAGGCTGTAATCACTGCCAAAGGAGCTTCAACAAAGTACTGAGTAAAGTCTGAATACAGTTTTTTATTTTTTTATTATTATTATTATTTTTGCAAAAATTGTCAACACCTAGCGGTCAAACAGGGAAATGGTTCCTTTCCTTTTTATTCATTTTAGAAACACTTAAAATAATGGCTGTGTTTCGTGTAGGCTTACCCTGGTGTGACTTTTAGCAATATTCGGCTCTATTTCCTCTCAGATTATAAAACTCTAATTATCATCAAAGTAGACATCATGCAAAACAACATCACTGCAAGCTCCTGCACGTCATCTCTAGCTGTAACCTTTGATAAACAGGTATTGTGTCAATTTAAAACGAATTAACTGTGGTGTCAGGTGCAGTGATGACCGCTGAGAAGGAGCTGAGTGTAGAGGGAAGCAGTGTGGTGAGGGAGGTTATCGTCTAGTGTAAAAAGAGGGATACGTCCTCCAGTAGCTCAGAGATGGAACCTGGCGAGAGTGAGGATGAATTACCTGTGGTGAGGAACTCCGAGTTCGGGCCTTGTTCCAAGGATGATAAGGATGATTCTGGCCCAGTGGGAGTGAGATTTGTAGAGAGAATGGATACATATGTGGTGTCAGGTTAGGTGGAGAAGAGGTTGGGGACTGTTGAGTTGGTGAAGGTAACTCTGAGTGGACTCGTGATGATTTATTGTTTCTCCTCTGTCCAGAGGGAGCGGGCGCTGCGGATTACGTGATTAGAGACAGGAATTGTGACTTGAATTGCTCTCCGGAACAGGGTGGCATTGAAAGGAGTGATAACGGGGTTAGGTTTAAGTGTTGAGGATGTGCAGTTGAAATGGAAGATTCCAGGTGTCTGTGACACCCTCCGTTTGGTGAGACGTAGATCCGGTGTAGAGCGTGGGGAAACAGAGAATACATTATCTGTCATGCTGGATTTTGATGCATAGTCTGTGCCAGATAAGATCAAGGTAGGAAGTGTCAGTTATCCCGTGAGCAATTTTGTTCCGTAAATACTACAGTGTTTTAGGTGTGAAGTTTATGGGCCTGTTGCAGCAGTGTGTAGGCGTGAGATGCCTAGATGTGACAAGTGTGCAGGAGGGCATGAGATGAAGAAATGTGTGGTATCGGTGGAGAAAGTTCTGTGTGTTAGTTGTGGGGGTGCTAACGGGCTGGAGATCTGAGGTGTCAGGTGAGAGAAAGGCAGATTGTGGTCCTCTATAGCTCAACTGTAGCTCAATTGGTAGAGCATGGCACTTGTAACGGGTAGTGGGTTCGATCCCCGGGACCACCCATACGTAAAAATGTATGGGCAATTGCCTGTAAGTTGCTTTGGATAAAAGCGTCAGCTAAATGGCATATTATTATTATTATTATTATTAGATTGAGGTTGCCAGGGTTACAGTAGTACAGAAAATGTTGGATTTACTGCAGAAATGGATCAAAAGTCCCAGAAAATAGAGGCTGTGTTGGCAGTGTCAGAGAGGTACTTGGGATTGCGAGGATTTACTGCAGAACAGCTGCAGGGGGTGTTGAGTGGTAGTGGTCTGGCGTAGGACTAGATGGTGTTCAATAGTGGAATGGGGTGGTGGGTTTTTGTCGTGGAAAATCGCCACGAAGGGACTCAGTCAAATGAGTCCCTTGTTGGAGAGGTTCCAACAAACGTAAAAGCACCATAGTACACGTCGGTCGGGAGCTCTGCCGGGGCAGTCCCGTTAGTTGTCCTATATACTGCTTACACAGACAAGTTATATTTGTATGATTTTAGCTTTATTAATAATTAATTAATCGTTAACATTTGGTTCCTGCATGTGACCGACCAATACCTCACAAGGCTTCTTCTCTCCAAGCTGAGACCTTGAAACTGAGATATCCCTTTTGGTTCCCAGAACAATGTTCTGGGCGTACTGCCAATTGGTCTGAGGAGGTCAGTCATCTGCACGAACCAATAACATTTACCCTCACATTTTTTAGAGCAGGCTAATACTGCAATTTTGTATTAATTACCGTATCAATAAATTTAATGTATATAGGCTGTGAATGGCCTCACACACCAGTACAGTAGGTTGCAGTGTATGCACCTAAAAATTGAATGCGCCCGCCAACCAAATCCCGAAGAAGAAGGATGGAGAATGTGAAAAAGGAGCAAAGTTCATCTTTATTATTGATGTTTGATGAAGAGTATCTACCACCCTATGTAAAGCTGGGATATATAATATACCCCATAAGAGACTTTGTGTAAAACCTGATGCAATGCAAGAAATGTAAAAAGTTTGGCCACATGTCAAGTGTTTGCAGACGGAAGGAATATGTTATTGAAGAGCATGTGAATGTAAAATGTTGTAACTGTGGTGGGGGTCATATTCCTGAATTCCCAGAGTGCCCTGTTAGGGTGAAAGAGGTTGAGGTGTCAAGGATCAGGGCTGTACAGCAAATCTCCTATGTGGAGGCGGTGAAGAGAGTTATAGTAGCAAGAGGCCACAGTTCTGAAGAAGATATGGCGGTGGATGCACTGCAACCAGTTGCAAATATTGTACGTCAATCAAGTGATCTGGATACACTTATTTTGAAGGTGGATTTTTTAGTATTTTTTGCCACAGTTATTAATTTTACTGCACAATACGTCCAAGAAGCTGGACATCATTATATCTGTAGTTGAGAAGTTTTTGGGCCTCCAAGACTTCACGGCAGAAGCCCTGCAAGGTCTACTGTAGCCAGAAAATGTTCCACCCTCACAGGATCCTTCTGAGCCTGTGTAGGGACCTGATTAGAACAGAAAAGCAGGCTGATTTAGTTCAATTTAAATGTTGTTATCGATAGTTTGTATGATTTTTTAGAAATACTGTATACACTGAACAAACATATAAACGCAACATGTAAAGTGTGTGGTCCCATGTTTTCATGAGGTGAAATAAAAGATCCCAGAAATGTTCCAGACACAAACGTATTTCTAAAATGTTGTGCACAAATTTGTTTACATCCCTGTTAGTGAGCATTTCTCCTTTGCCAACATAATCCATCCACCTGACAGGTGTGGCATATCATGAAGCTGATTAAATAGCATGATCATCATTACACAGGTGCACCTTGTGCTGGGGACAAGAGTAGCTGAGGAGGTGCTTGCAGCATCTAATGGGGATCCCTAACAAATACAAAAATGGGCAGTTTTTTCACACAACACAATGCCACAGATGTCTCAAGTTTTGAGGGAGCATGCAATTGGCATGCTGACTGCAGGAATGTCCACCAGAGCTGTTGCCAGAGAATGTTAGGTTAATTTCTCTACCATTAGCTGCCTCCATGTTGTTTTAGAGAATTTTGCAGTATGCCCAACCAGCCTCACAACTGCTGACCACCGTGTATGGCGTTGTGTGGACGTACGGTTTGCTGATGTCAATGTTGTGAACAGCGTACCCCATGGTGGTATCGGGGTTATGGCATGGCATAAGCTACAGACAACTAATACAATTGCATTTTATCGATGGCTGTTTGAATGCACAGAGATGCCATGACAAGATCCTGAGGCCCGTTGTCCTGCCATTCATCCACCTCCATCACCTCGTGTTTCAGCATGATAATGCACAGCCCCATGTCGCAAGGATCTGTACACAATTGAACATGCTGAAAATGTCCCAATTCTTCCATGGCCTGCATACTCACCAGACATGTCACCCTTTGAGCATGTTTGGGATGGTCTGGATCAATGTGTACCACAGCTTGTTCCAGTTCCTGCCAATATCCAGGAATTTCCTAGAAGCCTAGAGTCCGGGAAAAATGTGTTATTTTATAAATGGATTTCATGCAATTCTATATAATTTTAGATGACTGGAGACTTTCGCAGAATCTTTTTTAATACCTCACAAATGACCAAAATGAAAGGCTACTTGAATGACACTGAGAATCTGAGATCAATAACCACGACCTTATCTTGAATCCATCAATAGCTTAGGCCCCTACAGTGAGGAAAAAAGTATTTGATCCCCTGCTGATTTTGTACGTTTGCCCACTGACAAAGACATGATCAGTCTATAATTTTAATGGTAGGTTTATTTGAACAGTGAAAGACAGAATAACAAACAAAAAAATCAAGAAAAACGCATGTCAAAAATGTTATAAATTGATTTGCATTTTAATGAGGGAAATAAGTATTTGACCCCCTCTCAATCAGAAAGATTTCTGGCTCCCAGGTGTCTTTTATACAGGTAACGAGCTGAGATTAGGGGCACACTCTTAAAGGGAGTGCTCCTAATCTCAGTTTGTTACTTGTATAAAAGACACCTGTCCACACAAGCAATCAATCAATCTGATTCCAAACTCTCCACCATGGCCAAGACCAAAGAGCTCTCCAAGGATGTCAGGGACAAGATTGTAGACCTACACAAGGCTGGAATGGGCTACAAGACCATCGGCAAGCAGCTTGGTGAGATGGTGACAACAGTTGGTGCGATTATTCGCAACTGGAAGAGAAACAAAATAACTTTCAATCTCCCTCGGCCTGGGGCTCCATGCAAGATCTCACCTCGTGGAGTTGCAATGATAATGAGAACGGTGAGGAATCAGCCCAGAACTACACGGGAGGATCTTGTCAATGATCTCAAGGCAGCTAGGACCATAGTCACCAAGAAAACAATTGGTAACACAATATGCCGTGAAGGACTGAAATCCTGCAGTGCCCGCAAGGTCCCCCTGCTCAAGAAAGCACATATACAGACCCGTCTGAAGTTTGCCAATGAACATCTGAATGATTCAGAGGAGAACTGGGTGAAAGTGTTGTGGTCAGATGAGACCAAAATCGAGCTCTTTGGCATCAACTCAACTCGCCGTGTTTGGAGGAGGAGGAATGCTGCCTATGACCCCAAGAACATCATCCCCACCGTCAAACATAGAGGTGGAAACATTATGCTTTGGGGGTGTTTTTCTGCTAAGGGGACAGGACAACTTCACCGCATCAAAGGGACGATGGACGGGGCCATGTACCGTCAAATCTTGGGTGAGAACCTCCTTCCCTCAACCAGGGCATTGAAAATGGGTTGTGGATGGGTATTCCAGCATGACAGTGACCCAAAACACACGGCCAAAGCAACAAAGGAGTGGCTCAAGAAGAAGCACATTAAGGTCCTGGAGTGGCCTAGCCAGTCTCCAGACCTTAATCCCATAGAAAATCTGTGGAGGGAGCTGAAGGTTCGAGTTGCCAAACGTCAGCCTCGAAACCTTAATGACTTGGAGAAGATCTGCAAAGAGGAGTGGAACAAAATCCCTCCTGAGATGTGTGCAAACCTGGTGGCCAACTACAAGAAACGTCTGACCTCTGTGATTGCCAACAAGGGTTTTGCCACCAAGTACTAAGTCATGTTTTGCAGAGGGGTCAAATACTTATTTCCCTCATTAAAATGCAAATCAATTTATAACATTTTTACATGCGTTTTTCTGGAATTCTTTGTTGTTATTCTGTCTCTCACTGTTCAAATAAACCTACCATTAAAATTATAGACTGATCATGTCTTTGTCAGTGGGCAAACGTACAAAATCAGCAGGGGATCAAATACTTTTTTCCCTCACTGTACATGGTTTGACACCAGTATTGCCAGCATTTGTTTTATTCACTGGGCTATCTAGAGTGATCAGAGAGTAGACTAAAGAAGTGAAGTAGACAAACTGCCAATGTTTTAAAGTTCTATTAAATGAGTCTGTGTAGTTACTAACCCTTGTGATAGTGAGTGGAGAATGATATGGCTTCTTCATCTGCATTGCTTGCTCTTTGGGGTTTTAGGCTGGGTTTCTATAAAGCACTTTGTGACAACTTCTGATGTAAAAAGGGCTTCATAAAATACATTTGATTGACATGTATATCACACCAACTGACTGGTTCTTCTGTTGTTGTTCACACAGGAGACCGTGTTGAGACATTCTCTACATCCAGAGAGCAACAGCAGGAAGATCACAGAGCTAAGAGGTCTCACCACTGCCCACATTGTGAGGCGAGTTTCTCAATTCTATCAAAGTTAAAAGTACACCTACAAATACACACAGGAGAGAATCTGAATTCCTGTACTGACTGTGGGAAGAATTTCACAACATCAAAGGCTCTGACAGTTCATCAGAGAGTGCACATAGGAGAGAAGCCTTACAACTGCTCTGACTGTGGGAAGCTTTTCTCTCGACTGGACACCTTAAAACAACATGAACGTATACACACAGGAGAGAAGCCTTACTCCTGCTCTGACTGTGGGGCAAGTTTCTCTCATCTTGGCAACTTAAAAAAACATGAACGTATACACACAGGAGAGAAGCCTTACTCCTGCTCTGACTGTGGGGCAAGTTTCTCTCAACTGGGCAGCTTAAAACAACATGAACGTATACACACAGGAGAGAAGCCTTACTCCTGCTCTGACTGTGGGAAAAGAGTTTCTCTCGAATGGGCCACTTAAAACAACATGAACGTATACATACAGGAGAGAAGCCTTACTCCTGCTCTGACTGTGGGGCAAGTTTCTCTCAACTGGGCAGCTTAAAACAACATGAACATATACACACAGGAGAGAAGCCTTACTCCTGCTCTGACTGTGAGATGAGATTCTACATATCTGGCAATTTAAAAAGACACCAACGTATACATAAGAAGTGGTAGTGGATGGGATACACTCTATTGTACTCCTGTTCTGACTGTGGGGCAAGTTACTCTCAACTGGGCAGCTTAAAACAACATGAACGTATACACACAGGAGAGAAGCCTTACTCCTGCTCTGACTGTGGGAAGAGTTTCTCTCAACTGGGCCCCATAAAAATACATGAACGTATACATACAGGAGAGAAGCCATACTCCTGCTCTGACTGTGAGATGAGATTCTACATATCTGGCAATTTAAAAAGACACCAACGTATACATAAGAAGTGGTAGTGGATTGGATACACTCTATTGTAATCCTATTGTTTCTCACTGTGAGAGAACTGTGCAGAGGAACGGGAAAGTTGTAGAATTTTAGCATCTCTTTACTGATCAGTGTGCACCTTGTCAGTTTTGCAGTGCTTAGATTGCTCCTACTGTAAATATAATGTGAGGTCTAGGACATTGAGGAAACCACGAGTACATGCATCCATGCCGTGTGTCAGCATTGCAGGATGGTGGTGGTGGTGTGGGGTGTGTTTTCATGGCAGACATTGGGCTGTTCTGATGACAAAGACTATCAGCTGTTCAGAAATGACAGGTCCAGAGAGGGGATGTGAGGAGGGGGCGTGGCTATGTATGTGAATCACAGTATGCAGGCAAAGAGAAGAATAACTGACCTAGAGAAAGAAGAGTTTGAGTGTCTTCAGCTCCGTCCTAAACAACACCCCAGCTCAGTTTCATCTCTGGTAGTGGAGTGCTCTAACATCCACCATGGGCACATGACAAAACACTGCAGCAGAACACTGGATTATCTCATAATCACTGTCCATGTGATCAGGATGTCCTCTCCCCAAATGGGTCTCATGCTGTGTGGAGACTTAAATCACCTGCCCATCAATATGCTGACAAACTCTCATCCAGACATGAAACAAGTGGTCAAAGACAAGACCACAGAGGGGATGTCTGCTGTTTGCGGGGACCCCCAGATCGAGGGAGATTATCAGGGTTTTGTATGTCTTCCTTTTCCCCTAATAATTGCTCCCCAGTTGATTTCTTCAAAAAAAGCTGTTTTACCTATTGCAGATTTCGTTTTCCCACCTTTTTCAGGTCACAAATTTTGTTTCTGGGTCCTTTGACACCCTTTTTGGTCTTGGCCAAGTGGATTTGGAGTGTGATGTTTAGGTTGTGGACAGGTGTCTTTTTAATTAAAAACAATTTTCAAATGGTGCCTTTAAATCAGGAAAAAATGGAGGACAAGGGCCTCTTAAAGAAAAAATTTACAGGTCTGTGAGAGCCAAAAATTTCTTGTTGTAGGCCCAAAATACTTTTTTTCCCCCAAAATTTTTGAAAAATAAATTCTTAAAATCCTACATGGATTTTCTGGATAAAAAAAATCTCAATTTGCTGTCATATTAAAGTGTCCCCTAGATAAAAAAATTACAGCCTCTTCATCTTTTTAAGGGGAACTGCACAAAAGGGGGTGCTAAATACTTTTTTTTTCCCCCCTGTAATGTGAGAATCAAAAAACAAAAACAAATAAAAAACAAATTTATTTGGGCACTGCCCAAAAACAAAAGGGGCAGACATTACAGTGAATGCTTATTAAGCCCCTTTAAACCAAAAAGTGATTTATTTTTTAAAAAAAAAAGTAGGAATAAAACACAGAAAAAAAGTGTTGAGAAAAAAAAAGCAGAAGTAAAAAAAAAAAAGTGACAGTAGGGAGGTATATATACAAAAAAAATAAAATGACGTAGGAGGCTAATAACAGGGGGGTACCCTTGCTAGTCATGTGCGGGGCACCGGCTAGTTGAGGTATTGGGTAATATGTCATGTGGTAGGTTAAATGGGACATGCATAAATATTTAAAGAGTACGCACAAAAAAAGGATGGGGGGGGGGGCAGTGAAAAAGTCCGGGTAGCCATATTACTGTTCAGGAGTTTATGGTTGGGGGGTTAAAAAGCTGTTGAATATTTTGGGCTAGATTGGAATTTCCCGGTACCGTTTTCCGTGGGAAAGAGAGAGAACAGTCTTGACTGGGTGACTGGAGTCTTTGACTTTTTGAGGGCCCTTTCCCTCTGACACTGCCTGGTATAGAGGTCCTGATGGCAGGGAGTTTGCCCCAGTGTGTACTGGGCCTACGCACTACCCTCTGTAGTGCCTTGGCGGTCGGGGCCCAAAGCATTCCCATACCAGGGGGGTATGAAACCCCATTTTAAAATGCCTGGGGGGTGCAGCTGTAAAATTTTTTTTTAGGATCTGAGGCCCCTGCCAAATCTTTTTAGTCTCCTGGGGGGGAATGGTTTGTCGTGCCCTCTTCCGACGTTTGGTTGTTTGGCCCATGTAGTTGTTGGGATGGGGAAACCCCCAAAAACTTGAAGCTCTCAAACTGTTCCAAAAACAGCCCCGCGAGAGAATGGGGGCGTGCTCAGTCCTCTTTTTTTTTTTTCCCGTATCCACATCATCTCCTTTGTCTTTGGGCACGTTGAGGGAGGGTTTTGTCCTGGCCCACCCCCGGGCCCGATCTCTGACTCCCCCCTTAGGTGTCTCAGTTGTCGGTGACAGGCCTACCACTGTTTTCTCGGGAACTTAATGATGGGGTTGGGGTCGTGCCTGGCCATGCAGCATTGGGGAACCGAAGTACCGGAGGGGATACACCCCCCTGAGGGGGGCCCGTGTTTAGGGTCAGTGTGGCAGATGTGTTGGGGTTTCCTACCCTTACCACCTGGGGGGCCCCTCAGGAAGTCCCAGGATCCAGTTGCAGAGGGGGGTTTAGTCCCCCGACCTTGCTTAGGAGAGTTTGAGGGCACTATGGGTTTTAATGCTGATGTAGTCAAAAATACATTCTCACGTGGGGTTTTCCCCTTGTCCCCGGGGGAAAAAGGGAGTGTGGAGTGCGTAGAGTTGCATCATCTGTGGATCGTTGGGGGGTATGCAATTGGAGTGGGCTAGGGTTTCTGGGATTATCTGTTGATGTGAGCCATGACCTCTTTAAAAGCCTTCATGCTACAGCGTCAGTGCCCGGTCGGTATCATTTGGGGGAGGTTTCTTAGAGTTTTGGGGCACGGGACTATGGGGGTCTGCTTAAAAACATGTTGGAAATTACAGACCAGTCGGGGAATTTGAAAATGTCAGTGAAGACACTTCCCATTTGGGTCACACATGCTCGGAGTACACTTCCTGGAAATCCTCATCAAAATCCCATCAGTTGTCTGCTAGCTAAGATTAAAAAATCTTCCATCATTTAAATTCTCAAGAATCGTAGCACACTTATTGAAATCCTTTTTGTTTCTCACTTTTAAAAGGAAGGGCAGGGGAAAGGGGAAATGTTTAAAACTTTTAGCCCTTTTACTTTATTGATCTGTTCCCTGGTCGTTTTGGTGTTTTTTGTTAGTTCTCTTAAAGATATTGAGATGCCCTTGATTTGCCCTAAGGGTTGAATATCCCTTGGGCGGGTTGACGGGGGGCACTGATTTCTCTGCATTTTTCGGGGAATGACTAGTAGACACAACATGTATCAGATAGAGATGGTTGTGATCATTTTCCCCATTATTTTTGGGGGGGATATTTTTTTGTTTTTTAAAATTGGGTTTTTAAAACAGATTAGTTTTTTACCCATGAATAGTCTTTAAAGCTAATTAAAAACCTGTTTAATTTATCGCCAATGAAAAAATAGTGTGTAATAATTGTACTAGTAAAAGCTCTTTCCTTTTTTGTGTAATGAATTCCCAAAAAAAACGATTTTTAAGTGACAATTTTATGTTTTTGAAGCTGAAAAGACAGGAAGTTTAAAAATGAGCACAAAAGCTAAACGACCATTCACTAAATGTTTTGTCAGCATAAGCAGGTGAGACATGCTAGGTACTGAACATTGCTGATCATGAATCATTGTAGTTGGGGGGGGGTTAATTTTACAGTAAATATAATGTGGTGGTAACCCTTCAATGCAGCTGGGGTTTTTTTCATCAAGATGATCCAAATTTTAAAAGGAAAAAAATGGGATTTTTGGGCCTTTATAAAAAAGGGTGATTAACGGCACTCCCCAAGGGTGGAGAAAAGACTGGGAAAATAGAAATCATTGTGGTTGCGGCAGAACGTTCCGGGGCTGAAATATTTTTTGGGCAAAAAAGTTACATGGAATATTGTCAAAAGCCATACTACCATCTCGGGGCCCTGAGTGAGAAGGGAGAAGGGAAATTTTAAAAAAAGGAAGAAAGGGGGTTTTTGTTTGTTTTGGCAATGTTTTTTTTTTTATTAGGGTGGAGAAAGTTAGTACACTATTAATTGGTTTTTATTTTTTTTTTTAATTTTTTTGGGTTTCAAAAACCGCCATTGTGGGGAATGAAAATTTTTGGATTATCTCCCCATACACCACAAAAAGAAAAAGATGTCGCCATTGCTCTGTGTAGTTGGAAACAGGAACTTGGGGGGAGGCGCGCAACATTCTCGAAAAAAGCAAACCCAAATCTGTGCTTTCCGTTTTTTTTTATTATCAGGTTTTAATAGCACTTTAAACTGCCTAATATCGAAATAAGTCAAACTTTAGATAACAAATCAGTCAAGGTTTATCAGTTTGGGAAAGGTTTTGTGAAATGTTTGTGTCAGTCTGGTGATTGAAAAAGTGAAAAAATATATTTTACAAGCGCTGGCGCGGGGTCCTTACCGGTTTTTATTTTGCGAGGTTTCCGGGTTTTCTTTATTAGGTAGTGCGTTTCGCCGGGGCTGTTCACAAAATTTTTGGAAAGTTGCAGATAGAAATACCCCGAATAAAAGTGACTGATTTATTAAATCAGAGGCATGTTTTTTCTAATAAATTTTGTACTGATCGTCCCCAAGTCTCCGCCCTCCTTTGGACCAGCCCTGGAACCGCTTTCCCTATGTATGTGAACTAGTCATAAAAATTTACCACAATTGGAATTTGCGATTCGGCCCTCAAAAAAAGGCCTCTTAAAAGGATGCAAACGATAAAAAAATTTTGGGAAAATCATGTCAAACTTTTTTTAAACTTAATTTAAAAAATAAAATTAAAAAAAACTAATTTTTTTTGAAAATAACATTAAAAAAAGGGTTTTGAAATCCCACGGGGAGGAAAGCCCAAATTTGCTGGGGGCATTCTTATAGCCTTTAAACGGGGGGATTGTGCACCCCATGGAAGGGTGACCCCCACAGAAAAACAATTCTCAAGAGTTATAAAAATATTGCGTTTTACTCTTTTTGCAGGACTTTGAGTGTAAAAAATCCCCTTTCCCCATTCATCTTTCGGGGTTACTCCAGTCATTTGAAAAGGCCCGGTCAAACAATTTCCTAGGTGGCAAAGGTCCGGATGGATTTGTCATTTTTTTTGGTAGAACAAACCCCCCACTTGTGCCCCCAAACTTTTCACAACCCTTTGTTGGCGAGAAAAACTTTTGCTTTTTTAAAGCAAATTCCTGTAATTCACACTTTTTTACGACAGGGTGAGTTTTTTGTTGTTGTGTTTTTAAGCAATTCTACATGTTTCCATGTCTTATGTGTGTTTATTTCCCGGGGGTTGAAGCCCCAACCAAAACAGTTTTTATTATTTTTTATTTTGTGCCCTTGGGGTCATATTGACCCCTTCTTGGCCCTTTCCCCCGGTTACCCATTGAGTAGCTTTTTGGGGAGGGGACTTTCCCCTATTGCACTTTAACCCTACCTAGTTTTTGTTCAGCCTACTCAGTGACCCCCACAAAAACAAACTATGTAGAGTTTACAAAAAATATTAGCGTCTTCCCCCTATTTAGGACTTAAAACCCACTTTTTCCGGGGATTTTAACCCCTGTCAGCAAAATTTGTCATGATAATCATGATTTCAAGTTTGTCTTGAAATTTTTTTACGAGATGATCATAGCAAAAAATTAAATACTTCTGCATTCCCCTGTCAAATGATTTTTTTCTTTGAAAAAGAGGCTCAGGATAACTCCAAAAAAATTGGGGTAGCTATACCCTTTTCAGAGCTTAACTAGCCAAAAATGTTAGTCCGGGGCTCCTGAGTGGCGCAGCGGTTAAGACATACAGACCGGGTTTTGTTTCCCAGGCTGTATCATTATCCGCTGTATTGGACCCCCAAAAAAATTGGCCCAGCGTCGTGGGGGTGGGGCCTCATTGTAAAAAAAAATTTTGTTTTTAACGATGGGTCCAAACTTTGGGGTCAAACATTAGCCCGGATCAAATCTAAATAATACTCAACATTAGGCGGGTTTCCTTTTGACCCCCTCATTCGACAAAAAGATGTTGCAAAAATAATCTTTGCGACGTGTAATGGAGAGGGCAAAAATGGGAAAAAATGTTCAAAAGCCGCAACTTTTTTAATCGTTTAACTTTTGTAAAAGTTTTCTTTATTTGAACACAAGATAGTTACATAAAAAACACACCCTAGAGGGCAATTTTTGTATCTTTTTTCTTTTAAAAACTTTTTTTAAAATGCCCAAAAAAAACACTGGACAAAGTTTTTGGAAAAACATAGAATTTTTTAAAAAGATTAAAAAGTCGTACAGCAGAGTAGGGGAAAGAAAAGTTAGTTCAGTACATACAATAGTCAGTATAACGTAATGTATTTTTTTTCTATTTTAAATGTACTTTTTTTGGGGCTGGGCTATATGGACAAATCATACAGCTGTATCTTGATTTTTTTTTTTTAAATTCAATATACAGTGGGGAAAAAAGTTTTTGATCCCCTGCTGATTTTGTTGTTTGCCCACTGAAAAAGACATGATCTTATAATTTTAATGGTAGGTTTATTTAAACAGTGAGAGCAGAATAACAAAAAAAAAAAATCCAAAAAACCTGTAAAAAATTAAAATTGATTTATTTTAAATGAGGGAATAAGTATTTGACCCCTCTGCAAACATGACTTAGTACTTGTGGAAAAACCCCTGTTTGGGAAATACAAGGTCGATGTTTTTTGATTGGGCCACCAGGTTTGCACACTTTCTCAGGAGGGCTTTTGTCCCACTCCTCTTTGCAGTTTTCTCCAATCTTAAAGGTTTTGAGGCTACTTTGGCAACTCGAAACTTCAGCTCCCTCCACGATTTTTTTTATGGAATTAAGGGCTGGAGACTGGCTAGGCACCCAGGACCTTAATGTGTTCTTCTTGAGCCCTCCTTTTTTGGCCCTTGGGGTTTGTTTTGGGGCATTGTCTGCTAGAATCCCCCTCCACGACCCATTTTCAAAGCCTGGCTGAGGGAAGGAGGTTCTCCCCCAAAATTTGACGGTACATGGCCCCGTCCATCGCCCTTTGATGCGTGAAGTTGTCCTGTCCCCTTAGAGAAAAAAAACCCCCAAGTAATGTTTCCACCTCCATGTTTGACGGTGGGGGGGTGGGGTTTTTTGGGGGATAGGTAGCTTCCTCCTCCTCCAAAACGGCGGTTGATTTTATGCCAAACACCCCAATTTTTGGGCTCATCTGCCACAACACTTTACCCAGTTTTCTCTAATCATTCAGAGTCATTTGGGGAAAAATTCAGATGGGCCGTTAATTTTCTTTCTTGAGCAGGGGGCCTTTCGGGGGCAAAGGATTTCAGTCCCCTTTTTCGCGTAGTGTTTTACCAAATTTTTTTTCTTGGTGATATGGTCCCAACTTTTGTGTTTTTGCCATATGCGAAAATCGCCCAAAGTTGTCACCTTCTCAAACCCAAACTTTGGGATGGGCTTTAGCCCATTCCAGCCTTTTGTAGGTTACAATCTTGTCCCCCGACATCCTTGGGGACTCTTGGTCTTGGGCCCTGGTGGAAGTTTTTGGAATCTGTTGATTGCTTCTGTGGGACCGGTGTCTTTTTTACTGTAACAAACTGAGATTAGGGCACTCCCTTTAAGATGTGCTCCTAATCTCAACTTGTTACCTGTATAAAAGACACCTGGAGCCAAAATATTTCTGATTTAGGTGGGGGAAAAACTTATTTCCCTCATTAAAAAACAAAAAAATTTATAACATTTTTTTACATGTTTTTTCTGGATTTTTTTGTTTTTTATTCTGTCTCACTGTTCAAAAAAAAAACCTACCCTTTAAAATTTTAGACTGATCATTTCTTTGGGCATGGGCAAACGTAAAAAATCAGTGGGATCAAATACTTTTTTCCCCTCACTGTATCTTAATTTTGTTTTTCTCTAAGTAAATTGTACAATTATGGCAAATACACTGCATTTCAAAAAAGTCAGCATAAACTAAGGAAATTGGGGTTTTGAATTATCCTAGGGTAAAAATAAGCCTCCCAAACCCTAAGGGGCACACTAATTTTTTTATAAAAAATGTTAACCCCGCTTTTTTTGGGGGGGGGGGTTAATCACGATTGGGTTTTTTAGTTGGGGCTCTGAAAATGCTTTTTTTTTTTTACAAATTGATAAATTATTGTACAGGGTTAGGGCCCGGGTTTTTTTAATTTCCCGGGCCTGGGGGGCCGAAACACCCTCTGTTTTTTTTATTCTCCCTTCTAATCAGGGGGGTAATTTTGACCTGGGGGGCAAAACCGGGGGCCCAATTAAAAAACCAGGTAAAAAAAAAAAAGAAAAAAGGTTTGGCCCCCCAGACGAATTTAAAAACCCTGCTTTGGCTATAGAAAAAAAGAACACAGGGGCTCATCAACAATCTCTCAACCCACGTCTATGATTAAACCCGCTAATTTTATAATTTTTAAACTTACCAACTTTGGTCTATTTTCTAACAAAAGGGGAACAGTTGATTGTTATGAACCACCATTTGTCTGCCCAAAGTTTTTAAAAGCATTTACCTTCCACTTTTTTCAGATGTTGAAAACAAAGGGCCTAGTTATTTCTCAGAATGGAACGAGTTGCCAATTCCTTACAGTGGATTAGAAATATTCAGACCCCTTCCCTTTTTTCCTATATTCAACACTTGTTGTTTCTATCTTTATCTATAATTGTTTTTGGTTGTGAACGGGAAATACAATTGGTTTTGTTTTTTTAATTGAAATAAGGTTTTAAGGAAAATAGCTCTAGTGCTGCCTAAAACAAACTGTAACCTTGTCCTAAATAGTTTTTTAGTCATTTATTTTATTTCTCAGTTGCTTTTGGGGCATTTTTTTTGCCTTGTCTAATGTGAAGAATGTTGTTTTGTCTTGAATGCTCCCGATCTGTTGAAATTTGGTAATTGAAAAAAAGAAATAAATATATTTTTTGAGGATAAAATTCCCGACCCGTCCCCAAAACTGTTTTTGTTTTTTTTATTTTACAGGGCCACTAGATTTAAGTCTGAGGCCTGTAACTCAACGGGGAGGGCAAACCCAGCCTGCCCCCTCTCCTTCCACACTGGTCCAAAAACCCACGTACGGGGCCTGATTGACAGTCGAGTCCATTTGCCCCAGGTACCAGGATGGGATCAGGAAAACTGAAACTGCTCAAACACTGGAGCTGAATTCAACATTAAAATGAAGAAGAGGAGGGGAAGATTGGGAAAACTGTTTTTTTCATGGTAGGCAGGTTCTTCCAATTCCCAAGTGCATGAAAATTTTCAGTACAAATGTTTCATGTTAAATGTTTTCAATGAGAAGGTAGATTTATTTAAAAGCTACTGAGACTTCATGGTGAACCAGTATAGTCTGTTTTTGGGAAAGGGTTTCCATAATAAAATGCCCCGAACATCTAAAAAAAGAGCATGTATTTGGTACAAAAACATTTCCTAAGTTCTAGACCTCACTAATCTGGGAATGAGGTGTGGGTTTTGACAAGTTGGGAGAAAAAATTTCTTGGCAACCTTTTTTGAAACTGTCATGGTCAAAACATATACATGGGGAAACAAAGTTTTGGTTGCTAAACCCAAATTTTGCAAATTCTCCCCCTTAAACAAGAAAGGCCTGTACTTTTCACATAGGACCGTCAACTATGACGACCAAAATTTAAGAGAAAAAAAAATCCCGAAAATTACATTGTAGGATTTTTTAATGAATTAATTTGCAAATGATGGTGGAAAATAAATTTTGGTCACCTACAACAAACAAAATTTTTTGCTCTCACAGATCTGTAACTCTTCTTTAAGAGGGTTCCTCTGTCCTCCACTCGTTACCTGTATTAATCACCTGTTTGAAAATTGTTATCAGTATAAAAAAAAACCTGTCCCAAACCCCAAACAGTCCCACTCCAAACTCCCCCCTATGGCCAAGACCAAAGACTGTCAAAAAACCAGAAAACAAAATTGTAGACCTGCACCAGGGGAAATGAAAACTGCAATAGTAAGGGAGCTTGGTTTTTTAAAAATCAATGGGGGAGCAATTATTTTGGAAATGGGAAGACTCAAACCACTGATAATTTTCCCTGATCTGGGCTCCACGCAAGATCTCACCCCGTGGGGGCAAAAAAGATAAAAAAAGGTGAGCAAAAAAACCCCGAACCACACGGGGGGCCTAGGAATGACCTGCGAGGCTGGGGACCAAAGTAACAAAGCCTAACCCTCAGTAACACCTACGGCCAGGGACTCAAATCCTGCAGTGCCCCATGTCCCCCTGCTAAGCCATACTGTCCAGGCCCGTCTGAAGTTTTTAGAGGGCTTTGGATGATCCGAAAAGGATTGGGAGAAAAAAGTTTATATGTCGATGAAAACCCCAAAAAAATCTTTGGGAAAAACTAAACTCGTCGTGTTTGGAGGGCAAAGAATGCTGAGTTTCTCCCAAAGAACACCATACCTCTGTGAAGCATGGGGGTGGGAAAAATCATGCTTTGGGGGGTTTTCTGCAAAAAGGGCCAGACGACTGATCTGTGTAAGGAAAGAAGAATGGGGGCCCTGTTATTAGTTTTGAGTGAAAACCCCTTTCCTCGCAAGGGCCTTGAAAAATGAAACTGGTGGGTCTTTCACATGACAATGTCCCCACACCGCCCGGGCAACGAAGGATTGGCTTCGTAAAAAGCATTTCAAGGCCTGGGGGGTGGCCTAGCCGTCCCAACTTACCCCATGAAAATCTTTTTGGGGATTGAAAGTCTGTTCCCAGGGGAGCCCCAAAACACCGCTTAGAGGGAGATCGGCACTGGAGGAATGGGCAAAAATACAGCAACAAGTGGTGTGAAAGAATTACAGAACACGTTTGACTTGTGCACTTGCAAAACAAGGGTATATAACAAAGTATTGAGAAAACTTTTGTTATTGAAAAACTACTTATTTTCCCACCATAAATTTGCAAATAAATTCATAAAAAAATCTACAATGTGATTTTCGGGATCATTTTTTCTCATTGTGTCTGTCATAGTTGACGGTGTGTTACCTATGATGAAAAATTACAAGGCCTCGTCTCATCTTTTTTAAGTTGGGAAAAACTTGCACAATTGGTGGCTGACAAATATTTTCCCCCCCAAGGTATATATATGTATGTTGAAAAAAAATGGGGGATTGGAAGTGATGCAGGCAATTTAGATTGATGGAAGTTACAATCTATCTGCATAATTAAAGCTGATCTACCCCCACATAAAATAAAAATTGTATTATAAAAATAAATAAATATAAAAATACCAATTTAAGCTGCAGCTGGCCCAGAAACAGAGCGGAACGTCTTGCTCTTCATTGTCATCAGATGGCCAATGCATGCCAAATTGTTTGCATAATCAACTCTACACACAGCTCTGACACACACACTTACCCCACCAGACATGCCACCAGGGGTCTTTTCACAGTCCCCAAATCCAGAACAAAATTCAAAAGAAAGTGTACAGTAGTATATATAGAGCTGCTATTACATGGAACTCCGTTCCATCATTCATATTACTCAAATAAACAGCAAACCTGCTTTCAAAAAACAGATAAAGCAACACCTCCATGGCACCAACGCCTCTCCCCTATTTGACACTAGATCGTTTTTGTATGTATTGACAAGTAGGCTATGTGTGCCTTTTAAAAAATGTTTTTAGGTAGTTCTGTCCTTGAGGCTGTTCTTGTCTATTATTTTGATGTATTATGTCATGTTTCATTTTTTTGTGGTGGACCCCAGGAAAAGAGTAGCTGCTGCTTTTGCGACAGCTTATGGGGATCCTAATACAATACCAAATTACCCAAATACCAGTATTGCCAGCATGTGTTTTATTAACTGGGCTATCTGGAGTGAATTTGTGGGCGAGAGAGTAGACTAAAGAAGTGAAGTAGACAAACTGCCAGTAAATTAGAACTTCTATGAAATGAGTCTCTGTGTAGTAACTAGGCTTGGGTTGGGTATGATATACTGGATACCAGGGAATTAGGAAAAAAGCCACTGGATGGGGTTTTCAATACAGCTGAAACTGTGTTTCTTGAAGTTTTTCTTGATTTAATTTGAATATTTGTAGCTACTTTTTAAGTAAAATACCTGCAGTCAAACTTGTGCAAATACGTTATGCGTTAAAAGAACATTACGTTTCACATTATTATGTAGTTTTACGGTAGTCACCCATAGTCAACGAGAAGAGAACCGGAGAGCTTGTGAGTAAAACCTCTGTCGTGCATACATGTGTGCCAGGTGATCTAATTAAACAAATCTCTGTAGATGCATTCATGTGGCCCCCCCCCCCCCCCCCCCCTATTAACAGTATGGGGAATTCACAACTAAATGTTTGCCAGCTAGATATCTTATAAACTATTAAGTAAAACTTTCTACAATGTGTTAAATGCTCTGCAGTTGCCCATTGGTTTGCTAATTTAGTAGTTAGTAGCTAGCTATCTAGCTAAGTGGATAGCTTCTTCCAAAAATCAAGCATCGCTGGGTAACAGCAGAGAAATCCCCTCCTGGATCAAGAGCCTTGCTAACAGCAGAGAATCCCTCTCCTGGATCAAGAGCCTTGCTGGGATACAGTGGGGGAAAAAAAAAGTATTTAGTCAGCCACCCAATTGTGCAAGTTCTTACCCACTTAAAAAAGATGAGAGAGGCCTGTAATTTTCATCATAGGTACATGTCAAACTATGACAGACAAAATTAGATTTTCCCCCCCAGAAAAACACACTGTAGGATTTTTTTATGAATTTATTTGCAAATTATGGTGGAAAATAAGTATTTGGTCAATAACCAAAAGTTTCTCAAATACTGTGTCATTGCCTTTGTTGGCAATGGACACAGAGTCAAAACGTTTTCTGTAAGTCTTCACAAGGTTTTCACACACAACCTGTTGCTGGTATTTTTGGGCCCCATTCCTCCATGCAGATCTCCTCTAGAGCAGTGGGATTTTGCTCACCGTTCTTGTGATCATTTTGACCCCACGGGGTGAGGATCTTGCGTGGAGTCCCAGATTGAGGGAGATTATCAGTGGTCTTTGTATGTCTTCCATTTCCTAATAATTGCTCCCACAGGTGATTAATTCAAACCAAGCTGCTTACCTATTGCAGATTCAGTCTCCCAGGCCTGGTGCAGGTCTACCAATTTTGTTTTCTGGTGTCCTTTGACAGATCTTTTGGTCTTGGCCATAGTTTGGAGTTTGGGGAGTGTGACTGTTTGAGGTTGTGGACAGGTGTCTTTTATTACTGAATAACAAGTTCAAACAGGTGCCATTAATACAGGTAACGGGGAGTGTGAGGACAGAGTGGACGACCAGGACAGGAGCAGGAAATGCCCTTTCTTAAAAGAAAAGGAAAGAAATTTATTTCCTTAAAGAAGAAGAAGACGTTAATTACAGGTCTGTGAGAGAAAACCAGAAAATCTCTTTGCTTGTTTGTAGGTGACCAAATACTTATCTTTTTCCACCATCATTTGCAAAAAAAATACATTCATTAAAAAAAATCCTACAATGTGATTTTTTCTGGATTTTTTTTTTCCCTTCAATTTGGCGTCCTGCGTCATAGTTGACGTTACCTTGTACCTTGATGAAAATTACAGGCCTCTCAATCTTTTTAAGATGGGTGGGAGAACTTGCACAATATGTGGCTGAGACTAAATACTTTTTTTTCCCCCACTGTAATATTAGGTTTTGTTCATCTATTTGCCGGTTTGCAGCAAACTTTGTGAGAGAGCGTTTTGAGTTACTTACGTGTATAGTTGAGGTCAGCAACTGTACAAAATGTTCGCAATGCACTCGTTAGCATTTAGTTTTTTAGCGTTCTCTATGATGATGTTTCCTTAGTACTATTTAAGCATTTTTATTAGTATAGTCTGCGTAGTGTTTTTTTTTTTTTTTGGGCTTTGAATATTTAGTACTATTTTTTAAAATCAAAGACTTCTTGTGTCAACTTAGGGGTGCACTAGGGGTAATAGATTAAAGCACATCGCGTTCATAAATTTTGCCCGTTAGTGTTAATAATTTTTTCATTATGAACCTTTTTTTCATTATGAAGCATTCTGTTAGGTTCTAAACTTAAAACTAAAACGGAAACATCTAGGATAAAAAGCTCAAAACTAAGTTTTTTTTTATATTCACCCACAGGGTCAAACTTTTTTCGAGGCTGCCCAAAGACAAAAAGAATGAAGCCATGATTACACAAGCAACATTATATATTTATTAACCGTCCTACTAGACGGGGTGCGGTCAGGGGTGTACATCTCTGGGGGGGGGATGCTAGTCAGGAACATCGCTTGATGCTTAGTCAGGGGAACCTAATTGGTTCTGTCTCACTGGTGTGTAGTCATGGCCTCTGTTCTCTTCTCCTCTCTCCCTCCCTCTCCCTTGATCTGCCTGATTGCTAGAACCTTCGGTCTGGGCGTGAAAGTGTATGCGTGTGTGAGATGGTGAGATAGGACTTGTAGTATGAGGGGGCGTTTAGTGTGGTTGGGCCCCCTCTGGCCCCCCTCCCAGATGGTTCTACTCACTTCATTGTCTTTTGACATGACCTCGACGAATGAAAAAAGAAACCCCGAAATTCCTTGCTCCTCCCTAAGTTCCGCAACTGGCCTGCCTTATCAGGAACTGAAACTAGGACCTGTTTGTCCTTTGCCTCCCTCCTTATGGAACAGAAATATTTATGCACTTCCCTTGAACAGGTTTTTAGGACCATTTTAGCTAAATAAATTAAAAAAATGGAAATATCACATTTTACATAAGTATTCAGACCTTTGACAGAGATCACATCATTGAACTTCTTGGGTTATGACTGCTACAACCTTGGGCACATCTGTATTTGGAACGAGAGTTTATCCATTATTCTCTTCAGGTCCTCTCAAGCTCTGACAGGGTGGTATGCGGCTGGGCGTGGGAGCGCTGCTGCTGCGGCACAGCTATTTTTCAGGTTTCTCCAGAGATGTTCGATTGGGTCACAGGTCCGGGCTCTGGCGCTGGACCACCTCAAGCACAATTCAGAGACTTGTTACCGAAGAAGACACTCCTGCATTGTCTTGGCTGTGTTGCTTTAGGGTTTGTTGTTCCTGTTTTGGAAAGGTGAATATTTGCCCCCAGTCTGAGGGAGGACTGGAGCGCCTCAGGAGCAGGTGTTTTCAATCAAGGATCTCTCTCTGTACTATGCTCAGTCATCTTTGCCTCTCGATTCGCTTGGACTAGGTCTCCTCGTCCCCTGACGCTGAAAAACATCCCTGACGCCATGATGCTGCACACCCACATGTTTTACCATTAAGGGATGGTGGCCAGGTTTCTCCCACGGGGGCGCTTGGCATTTCAGGCCAAAGAGTTCAAATCTTGTTTCATCCGACCAGAAGAATCTTGTTTCTCATGGTCTCGAGAGTGTTTAGGTGCCCTTTTGGCAACAACTCCAAAGCTGGGCAGTCGATGTGCCTTTTAACTGAAGAGTGGGCTCCGTCTGGCCACTCTACCATTAAAGGCCTGGATTGCTGGAGGCTGCAGAGATGTTTATCCTTCTGGAAAGAGTTTCTCCCATTCTCCGGAGGAAACTCTAGAGCTCTGTTAGTGACCATCGTTGTCTGTGGTCACCTCCCCGACCAAGGCCCCTTCTCCACCAGAATTGCTCAGTTTTGCCGGGCGGCAGATCCGCTCAGGAAGGAGGTCTTGGGGGTTCCAAACTTCTTCCATTTAAGAATGATGGAGGCCACTGTGTTCTTGGGGACCTTCAAATGCTGACAGACATGTTTTTGGTAGTCCGTGCCCAGATTCGGGGACATGGAACACATTCCTGTCTTCGGGGCTCTACAGACAACTCCTTCGGACCTCATGCTTGGGTTTTAATCTGACATGCTCTGTCCAAACTGTGGGACCTTATATAAACAGGTGTTGTGCCTTCACCAAATTCATGTCCCAATCAATTTGAATTTTACAAAGGATTGGCTCCAATCAAGTTGTAGAAACATCTCAAGGATGGATGAATGGGAAACAGGTTGCACCTGGGCTCATTTCGAGTATCATAGCAAATGTTTCTAAATACTTATGTAAATTGAATACGGTAGTTCCTTGTTTTATTTTAAACATATTAGCCAACATAAAAAAATAAAAAAAACTGTTTTCGCTTTGTTCATTATTGGGTATTGTGTGTAAGGGATTGAATGAGGATTATTAGTTTTTTTATTCCATTTCTAGGAATAAGGCTGCAACGTAACCAAAATGTGGAAAAAGTCAAGGGGGTCTGAATACTTTCCGAAATGCAACTCTGTTAGCAGTTGATGTTATTCTTCCAAGAACACAGACCCCAAAAGCAAATTAGGGCGAAGAAAAATATAATTTATTCAAAAAAAGAACCAATCATTGTTATGCTGGAAAGTAGATTGTGCGATGTTTATTCTTTCCTGTCCTCAGTGTTTTCCCACTGAAAACAAAGAGACAGGAATGTAGTTAGCTTACCCAAGCCTTTGCCTGTGGTTGACCAATTGTTCCATTTTCGGAAAATGCATCAACGAATCAATGCAACTGTTTTTAGGTCTTTGCTGTAATAAGGGGTCTTAACAATTAAAAACGTTTACAACAGACTCTCTGGGGACGCTTATCATTTTATTTACATTTAGTGCGCTTCAAACCTGTCAGACAAGCTTCAGTGCAATTATTGTGGATTTGATTACCTGGATGGTGCGTATATTTCTTCCAGCTTTTGTATTTGATTTGATTAAAAACACACTATTACCCCTTCTGAATTGGCACACAGATAATCAAATGTCTCAATTGTCTCAAGGCGTAAAAAAGTCCCTTAATTAATCTGTCTCCTTTCCCCTCATCGGACACTGATCTGAAGTGCGATTTAACAAGTGGCATCAATGAAAGATCATTAGCTCTCACCTGGTCATTCTAATGTCATGGAAAGTAGTTCATTAATGTTTTTGCTACACTCAGCTCAATGCATATCACACCAATTGACTTTTTTAAAATTGCTGTTCTCACACAGGCGACGTTGTGAGACATTCTCTTACATCCATGAGAGCTAACAGGAGGAAGATCGACAGGAGCTAAGATGTTCTCCACCAATGCCCACATTGTGAGGAGATTTTCCCAATTCTATCAAAGCCTAAAAACTACAACCTAAAATAACACAACAGGAGAGAATCTGGTATTCCTGCACTGGACTGTGGGAAGAGCTTCACAACATCACATGCTCTGACCAGTTCATCAGAGAGTGCACAACAGGCAAGAAAGCCTTACTCTGCTCTGACTGTGGGACGAGGTTTCTTCTCGACTGGGCAAATTAAAAAAACACATTTGAACGTTATACATACGGGAGCGAAGGCCTTACTACTGCTCTGACTTGTGGGGCAAGTTTCTCACCAAACTGTGCACCTTAAAACAACATGAAAAACGTATACATACAGGAGAAAAGCCTTACTTCCGCTCTGACTGGGTAAAATAGCTTCAACGTCATCAGCTCAGCATAAAGTTTCATCATCAGAGAAACACACACAGGAGAGCCAAAGCCTTACTCCTGCTCTAAACTGTGGACAGAGGTTTTCTCTCGACTGGACCACTTAGAAAAACATTGAAAGTCTTTCTATACATACAGGAAGCGAAGCCTTACTCCTGCTATGACTGGTGTAAAAAGCTTCACAACAATCAGCTCAGCTAAAAGTTCATCAGAGAAAACAACACACAGGAGAGAAGCCTTATTTCTGCTCTGACTGTGGCCAGAGGTTCTACTGTACATGACAAGTTAAAATCACACCAACGGGATACACACAGGAGAGAAGCCTTACACCATGCTTCTAACTGTGGGAAGGAGTTTCTCTCGACTGGGCCACTTAGAAAAAAACATGAACGTTATACATACAGGAGAGAAGGCCGTATTCCTGCTCTGACTGTGTGGAAAATGCTTCACAACATCATTCTAAGCTAAACAGTTCATCAGAAAGAACCACACCACAGGAGAGAAAGCCTTACTCCTGCACTGACTGTGGGCAAGTTTCTCTCAATTGGGCAGCTTAAAAACACATGAAAACGTATATACACACGAGAGGAAGCCCTTACTCCTGCTTTGCCTGTGGTAAGAGCTTTCACAAACAAGCAGGGGCTCTGACCAATCATCAGATGAGTGAACACAGGAGAGAAGCCTTGACTCCTGCTCTGACTGTGGAAAAATGCTCACAATATCAACTGAGCTAAAACTTCATCAGAGAACACACACAAGGAGAGAAGCCTTACTTTCCTGCTCTGATTGTGGGGAAGAGTTTCTCTCAAATGGGCCACTTAAAAAAAACATGAAAACGTATACATACAGGAGGAAAAGCTCTTTACTCCTGCTCTGACTGTGGTAAAATGCGTCCACAACCATCAAAACTGAGCTAAAAAAGGGGGTTCATCAGGAGGAACACACACAGGAGAGAAGCCTTACTCCTGCTCTGATTGTGTAAAAATGCTTCACGACATCCATCTCAGCTAACAGTTCATCAGAGAAAACACACACAGGATAGAAGCCGTTTTCCTGCTCTGAACTGGTGGAAAGAGTTTGCTTTTAAAGGGGCCCCATTAAAAAGGACACCAAGGTAAAAATAAAGGAGAGAAGTATGAAAATGTTTAAAAAAACAACAGCTGAGCTAAAAAGGTCATCAAGAGAAACACACACAGGAGAGAAGCCTTAATTCTGTTCTTCATATGGCAAGAGTTTCTCCAGAATTGGGCAACGGGATTTAAAAAAAAAACACACCAACGGTTACAAACTGGAGAGTAAGCACGTATTCACTGCACTGACTGTGAGACGAGATTTTCTACATATTGGGCAATTTAAAAAAGACAACAACACGATATCATTAAGAATTGGTAGTGGATTGGATCAAATGAAGAAAGCGTTATTTTTTAGAACACTATTGTAATCCTATTTTTTCTCACTGTGAGGAGAACTCGTGCAGGAGCAGTTGTAGACTGTTGGCATCTCTCTTACTTTACTGATCAGTGTGCACCGTGTCAGTCTTCTGCTGTGTTTAGGTAGCTATATATGTAAAGATATTGAGGATTACTTTGGATTTGCCCCTAGGGGTTTTGAATATCCTCTGTGAGGCAGTCTCACAATGGGGGTCTGTTGGTGACTGGATGTAGTGTAGTGCTCCCTCTGCAGTTTTTTGTGGGAATGATCTATTAGACCACAACACAACTGAGTGGTAACAAAACATTAAGGACACACTGCTCTTTCCATGACATAGGGGACTGCCCAGGTGAACCCAGGTGAAAGCTATTGATCCTTAAATGATGTAGTTGTGGTGTATTTGGTCATGGCTCCCCTTTTAGGCCTCCAGCAGAAAAACAATAAAACTTGCAGTTGCAGTGGGCTAAGACAATGACAACACTGGACACTGGAGAATGCTTGAAAAAACATTGCATGGTTTGATGAATTCCCGCTGCTATTTCACACTTGATGGGAGTCAAGGGTATGGAAAGAAGAAACCACGAGTACATTGCATCAATGCTGTTTGGGGTTCCCCCAGCATTGCAGGCTAGGTGGTGGGGTAGTGGGGTGTGTTTGCATGGCCACACAAATTGGGCCCCTGATAAAAAAAGTGGAGCAACGTTTGAATGCCACAGGGATATCTAAAAACATCATTGCCAATCAGGTGGCCATCCCTTCATGGCAGCAAGTTATCCATCTGCGAAAATATAATTTTTTCAGCAGGATTATGTTCCCCGCCCCAAAGGCCTTGTCCAGGATTGGTTCCACGGAACTATTGACAGTTGAATTTCAGGGTTACTGCAGAGTGGCCTTCCGACGGCACCAGATCTCAATCCAATTGTGCATCATGTTGTAGGAGGATGGAAACTAGCCTATTTCGAGATGTAGAAACTCCACTACCAGTCAACTTGACACAACTGTCGGGGAAGCATTGCCAGTAAAACTGGGCCAGGCATCCCAGTGAAACGCTTTCGGACACCATGTAGAGTCCATGCCCTTGACAAAATTGAGTGGCTGTTTGATGTACAAAGACTATCAGCTTGTCAGAAAGGACAGGTCCCAGAGAATGGGGATGCGAAGGACGGTGGGGCGTGGCTATATATTGTGAATCACAGTATGCAGGCAAAAGAGAAGGAATAACCTGCCCTAGAGAAAAAGAAAGAGTCTGTGTGTCTTCAGCTGCACGTCCTAAACAAACACCCCCAAGCTCAGTTCAATCTCTGGTAGTGGAAGTGCTCTAACATCCACCATGGGCCCACATGACAAAACAACTGCATGCAGAACACTGTGGATTATCTTCATAAATCACTGTCCATGTGGATCCGGATGTCCTCTCCCCCAAATGGGTATTCATCCTGTGTGGAGACTTTAATCACCTGCCCATCAAGATGCTGACAACACTCCCAGCCAGACCATGAAAAAAGTGGCCAAAGACAGACCACAGAGGGGACTCCTATCCTAGATCTGATCAAACAATCCCACTGCCTTGCCCCTATCGGATCACAGTGATCAAAATGTTGCGGTTCTCTCCAAAACACAACTCAGGAGGGAGAAGAGAGGTGCAGCTGGAAAAAAGTACATCTGGGTTAACTCAGAACAGGATAAGGAGACCTTTGCACGATGTATGGGCCAGTACTGAACGGTCTGCCAGATATGAGGGGAGACATTAAACCTCCTGCATTCAAACTGCACCTTGCATGTATGCATGTTCAATAAGAAATAAGAAAACAACAATCCTGGACCAGCCCTGGATGACGAAAGAAGAAAGGCTCGCCATCAGGAAAAAGACAGAATTATTTTTCAACAGATGGGGAGAACAAATGACATGGAAACAACTACAGAAACACAGTGCCAAATGATTATCAAGGAAGCAAAGGACAATCTTGCTACAAAACTGAATCCAGGACCTAAGAAGAAAAAAACCCTAAGGAATGGTGGGACTTCAGTAAACAATGGGACTGGGACCAAAGAAAAAAACAATCCAGGAGGGAGGAATACAGGTCAAGGGAAATTGAAGGACGACGGGACGTGGCTGATGTTTTGAATGGCTTCTTTGTTGAGGCAGGACAAGCACCCACACCTCTGTCGTCCATCTTCCCTGCCCATGTCTACAAGGCAGGTTGAGTGTGCAGCATGGCCAGGTAAAGCAAGCTCTGAACAGACTCAGAGCACGGTAAAGCATGTGGGCCTGATGGCATTCCAGCCTGGCTACTAAAGGAGCATGCAGAAAGATCTACCCCTGTCACAAACAACATTGTTAAAAACTGTTCCCCTGCCAGTAGGGAGGTGTTATCTGAGTGCACGATTCAGTATGACTACCTCCCAAAGGTCCAGCACTACTACCGCCTTGTGAAGCCACATACTCTGGCTGACAGCTACAGACTCATGAAAACCCAACAATGTGTGAGGGTGTTAACTGCTGATGTGGTCCAAAAAGCCTTTGATCGAGTAGGATCACGAATAGTTCCTGCAACATCTGACTGACATTGAACTGTGTCCAAGGTTACTAGCATGGCCTTCCACAGCTTACCACCACCGAAAAGTAGGGAGAGGGTGATGGCAAACTGGCACATTTATCCCTTGGTAAGTGGACCATACACAACACTGCACCACTAATCCTTAGGAAAGACAGAAGTACCAGGGGTAACAAACAACAAGTGTCATTGGTTTTCATCACTCTAACCTCAGTGGTGGACCACGTGGAGCAGCCAGTGAGAAAGGGCCTCAAAAACGCCTCTTGTTGACATTCCCTTGCCAGTAATGTCATACTGAAGATTGGTCACAGTCTATATACACTGGTCCAGCCTTGTCTGGGAATACAGTGGAGTGCTGTTAGTTGGATGCGTAAAAAAGCAGCAGGCCCAACTAGACAGGGGTTGCAGAGGGAGGGCAATTGAAGGATTGCATCTCCAGAGGTGGAGCAGTCAACACAGCTCCGTCACTCAGAGCAGGCGAGGAACAGGCTGCAGTGGACCTGGTGAAGGACAGCACACTCTTGACCGTTCCATGGAATGACATGGCTCCCTCCAAAAGAGGAAAACTGCACCACCAGGGCTCCTGAGAAAACAGACAACCTGCCTGTAAAAACTGCACGTTACAAAACCCCTGTGAAACGCGACTTACCCACTGCTATCAGACTGCCATAATAACTCCAGCTCCTCAAATGGTTTCCCAAAAAAAATCTTTTTTTTTTTTAAATCACATTTCTATATTTACCCAAAACGGAAAGGAACACTCCCCCTTTTTTTTCCGGCCATGCTTCGAGAAAATTTACCCGGCGTTTTGACTAAAAAAAGGGAAAAGGGGACGAAAACCCCAAACCCCCATTTTTGGGCGCCATTATGTCGTATCTGATGTTTTGGTGGCAATTTTTGCGGCCCCTTTAGGGCCTGCATCGTGTGAGGGGCTTTTTTTAAAAATCACGGGGTTTACAGCATAAAGGGGACGGGGTTATAGGGAACCCCCGGAGCCCCGGTCCCCCGATTGCTAGGGGCCGTTCGGGCCCGTCTTCCTCGCCAAACCCCCCTTTATTTAAAAAACAATAAAAAATAAACCTTTCTACCAACCCCCATCCCAAAAAAATTTTTCCCGGGTCTGTGGTTTGTGGGGAAAAACCCCCAAAAAACATTCCCCTTCTACTAAAAAACCCCAAAACCATTCCATTTTTTCATGAAAAACTTTTAACAAAGGCATAATCTTCAGAAAAACGAAGCAGCTTCTTTTTTAAAACCCTTTAGCACGGTTTTATCACGGGGGAAAATTTTTCTTTATGAAATTTAAAATTTAAAAATGCAAATAAAAAAAAATATCCCTTTTTGAACACAGAAACCAAAATTTTTTTTTACTAAAAAACCCATTTCCCTTTTTCACTTTCTCTTTATTATTTATCTAGTCAAAACATGTAACTAAAACCTCAAACACATCACCTTTGGCCAATCCAATTTCCTATTCCCCATTATTTTCTTTTAATGATTTTAAATAGTTTTTTTTTCAGTAAAAGGTTGACATTTTATCTTCTTGGGTAAAAATTTAAATAAAAAAACAAATATAATTATTTGTATTTTTTTCTTCCTTTTTTTAAAGTTTTTTCCACTTCCCTTAAATTTGGGAAAGGGGTCGCTTCGGATGAAGACGTCTGATAAATACGAAAATGAAAATGTTATTGAATTTTCAGGCTTTTGTAATGTCCAGTTGATTATGTAATAGTTTGTAAACTTGGTATTGAGGGTCCATTGGAGGGTGTTCTTTGATATGAATATTCAGGGGAAAAAAGGGAGTTTGAAAATTAAACATGTGATGGCCCCATCAAACACAATATGTCCTTTTGGTTTTAGTAAGACCACGCGTAGGCACCCAATTTTTCAAAAAATGCCCCAGATTTTAAAAAATTAACGTGAGAAAAAACCCCCCAGCTGCCCCCTCCCCTTTCCACATGGGGCCAAAACCCCTACAGCCCACTGGGTCCGAGGGGTGACAGGGGTGCCCAGTTTCGCTGCGGGATCCAGGATGGCATCAGTAAAGCTGGAAGACTGCATTCAAACACTGGAGTTTGAATGTAAACTTAAAGATGAAGAAGAGGGGGGAGAAGATTGGGAAATCTTTTTTCTCATGGTGGTAGGTTTTTTTATTTGAAAATTTTATATAACCCTCCCCTGCGCCTCTTTAAAAAAATTTAAATTTTTTAAATTTAAATTTAAGCTACAAAATTTTATCTGACCCCCAAAAAAGGACGATTAAAATTGCAAGCATGCATTAGGCAATGAGTTGTTTGTTGACTAAAAGGAATTGGTTTGATAGGGGGAATTTACAAAAGGTAAAAGATTAATGAAAATTGAAAAATTAAAGGGAATACACTTCATTTTTTTAAATTTTTCAGAGGATTGGGGTTTTTGTCCCTTGCTAAAGGGGCACATCGCCAGATGTTTCACCTAGTCTGCTGGGGGTTTTGAACCAGCAACCTTTAAGTTCCCTTCCCTCCCCCAAGGCGTGAAGCCTAAGTTAAAAGTAAATTTATGACTTTAAACAAAACATTAATTATCTAAACATGTCGGGACAGGAAGAAAAAGACAAAAAATCCTAGCTTGTGTCAGGGCCCCAAAGGTTCTGGGATAAAAGTAATCCATACTTGTGTCGGGGCCCCATAGTTCATGGGAGAGGGGGGGAGGAAAGCCAGTGAAACACTGGTGTATTAAACATCAGGAACCCCTGCTTTTTTCCCCCTTCCATGAACTGCCCAGTGAAAGCTATGATCCCTTTCGATGTCTTTTGTTAAATCCACTTCAGTGTAGTTTAAAGGGGAGGAGACGGGTAAAAAATATTTTTTGGGGGTATGGTTTCATTCAAGGGTGAAAAAAAGATGAAGTGTCTTTGAACGGGGTATGGTATTTGGGTCCCCCAGACGCACCCGTTTAGGGTTCAAAAAACTGAAACACAGTTTCCCCCCAGTTTAACATTTTCCCCGTGGGTATAAAGAACGGCCCAAACCACCAAAAAGGACGGGCCAACTTGCCCACAATTTGGGGAAAAAAGCATTGGAGTAAAACAGGGCCCCCAAGGCATCCCTGTGGAAGGCTTTCGACCCCTTTTGTGAGTCCATGCCCTGACAAATTTAGGTTTTTCTGAGGGCAGAAGGGGGGGGAAAACTCAATATTGGAAGGGTTCCTAATGTTTTGAAACCCTCATTATTTTTCCCCACCACAGCGGTAAAGAAAAAAAAAGAGAAAGAAAAATTTGGAAGCTAAGACCCTTTTAGAACCTTTTGGGCCCTTTTTGGTTTTCAAAATGGGACTTTTTTTATCAACAACATTACTTTTATTTAAACTTCCAACAGATATCAACCTACAGAAATGTTTCCCCAACGGGGCTCAGAGGTGTGACGAATGGGGGATGGTGAGGTAATTAATCATTCAGAAGGGGGATGGTAGAAAATTTTGCTCATTCAGAATGGGGTTAGGTGAGAAAATGCAGCATTCAGAATGGAGGAGGGTGAGATAATGTATCTTTCGGGAAGGGGGGAGGGTGAAGATAATGCATCATTCAAAATTTGGGGTTGGTGAGATAATGCATCATTAATAATGGGGGATGGTGAGAAAATTTTAAATAATTCAGAATGGGGGGTGTGGGGAGCAAAAAGAGAAGGCGGTTTCCCCCTAAAGAAGACAGAAAAACCTTTTGGGTTTGAAAAAAGGAAGTCTGGGGTTGGGCCCGCCCTTTTAGAAAACTATTACATCTATGAGTTTCAAAAAAAGTAAGACCTCCATAAGTTCAAATTTTGTCATTCTGACACCCCCGAAGAACTCAAAACAACAAAACTTGTTTTTTTCGTTGTGCATGAAAAGTTTTTATAGAAGTTTCGACAATAAAATAGATGTTATTTTTTTGCCCCGAGACTTGCATTGGGTGAAACCAGTATTGCAGCCAAATTTTTTTATTAAATGGTCTATCAGTGATCGGAAAAGTAGACTAAAAGAAGGGGAAGTAGACATACGCCAGGGGGTTTAAGTTCTATGGAAAAGATTTGTGTAGTTGCCCGGTTGGGGTCAAATTTCCCTTTAAAATTTCCCTTTAATTTAGGAAGTAACTGTCCCTTTTAATTCCAATTCTCTTCAAAGGGTTTTTCAATCGGGAAAAAGGGGTTTTCTGGAAAACCTTTCCCCTTTTGACCTTTACCCTTTTCCCCCGTCCCCCCCCAAATGCGTGACCCTATCTTCACTAGAGGCGGTTTTCCTAATAAAACCCTGAAACCCCCCCCCAAATCTTGACCCCCATTTGTTTCTTTTTTCTCCATCTCTCCTCCCCTACCATCTTTCGACCTACCCCTACTCCCTTTTTACAAACCCCAGAAAAAGTAAATTTATACGATTTTTGATGCGTTTTTTGTCCCCCCAAACTATCTTTAAAATGAATGCACTATTTAATCCTCGATAAAGTGTCTGATGAATTTGTCAAATTAAAAATTTGAATTTATATGGAATTGACCCCAAACCCTGATGGTTTCTAACCCTTGGGGTAAGGGGGGTGGGGGGATGATATTGGGTTGTAAAAACTTTAGGGAAAAGTTTTAATTTCCCCCGTATTGTACAGCATACTTTTTATTAAGTCATTTGTTTCCCCGTACAGCCCGAAGGGACTGGGCCCCGGCTCGGGGCCTGGTTTTCCCCTCTAGGGGGTTTTTTCCTTTGGTTTTTTCCTTTTAGGGGTTTTTTTTCCCAGCCATGTGCTTCTGCATTTCTTTTCCCCTTTGGGGTTTTTAGTCTCCCGGGACCTGCACCCCCAGCAGAGTCAAAAAACACCAGAAGCATCCGTGTTTTTAAGGAAAAGGGAGAGAGGGGGCAAAGCCCCGAAAACCGAACCCTTTGGTTTCTGTGACCTTTTGGGTTTTGTTGTTTCTTTTCGCCGATACTTTAGGTTGGGTAAACTTTTAAAACACTCTGTGCAACGGGTGATGTTTAAAAAAAAACTTTATTAAAAATAAAAGTGATTTTATGTAAACATATAACTGACTGGTTTTTTTTGATGTTGTTCACACAGGGACCCCTGTTGAGACTTCCCACCTCCAAAAAACAACAGCAGGGAAAATAAAAGAGCTAAGAGGTCTCACCATGCCCACTTGTGAGGGGAGTTTTTCCCCAAATTTTATAAAAGCAAAAAAAAACACCTAAAATTAAAACCCCCGGAAATAATCATTTCCCGCTTGATTGTGGGAAAATCTGTAAAAAAATCAAGGGATCTGGGAAATCCTGGCTTGACTGTTTGGAAAAGTTTCTCTCAACATGGGCCCCATACAGTGGGGGGGAAAAAATATATAGTCAGCCCCCAATTTTGCAAGTTTCTCCCACTTTAAAAAAGGGTGAGAGAGACCTGTAAATTTTTATCATAGGTTTCAGTCCAAATATGGGAAAACAAAAAAGAGAAAAAAAATCAGGGAAAAACCACATTGTAGGGTTTTTTTTGAATTTATTTGCACATTTTGGTGGAAAAAAAAGTATTTGGTCAATAACAAAAGTTTCTCAAAAACTTTGTTATATACCCTTTTTTTTGGGAAACAAAAGGTCCAAAACGTTTTTTTGTAATCTTCACAAGGGTTTTTAAAACACTTTTTTGCTGGTATTTTGGCCCTTACCCCTGCAGGAAAACCCCCCTCTGAGCAGTGATGTTTTTGGGGGGGTGTTGCTGGGCAAAACGGACTTTCAATCCCTCCCAAAAAATTTTCTATGGGGGTTTAGATCCCGGGGGACCCGGGTAGGCCCAAATCCAGGACCTTGAAATCTTCTTTCAAGCCACCCTTCGTTGGGCCCCGGGGGGGTGTTTGGGGTCATTTTCATGCTTAAAAGGGCCCCCCACGTTTATCTTCAAGGCCCTTTTGATGGAAAGGGGGTTTTCACTCAAAATCTCAGGGTAAATGGGCCCCCTTCATTTTTTCCCCCTTTCCCCAGACAGGCGTCCTGGGGGCCTTTTCAGAAAAAAAAGCCCCC
>CM072220.1:71621903-71684658 GCA_036851935.1 Coregonus suidteri
ATATTTTTTTTGCTATGTTTCTCTCGTCAAAAATGTACAGAGAAAATTGAAACCACTGATTAATGAAAATTTTAGCTGCGGGTTTAAAACTCCCGGAAACAGGGGTTTCAGAGTCCTCATAAAAAGGGACCTAATATTTGTGTAACCTACTTTTTGTGTTCTGTGGGTGTCATATGGGCCCAAAACAATACATATTTTGGGTTACTGCAATTGTGTCCAAAAAAAAAGAACAGCAATCAACTGGAAAACGGGGGACCAAGAAGGGGGTCATATGGACCCAGGTCCAAAAAATTTATATAAAAATACGTTTTTTTGGGGCTTCCCCCCGGGTATCATAAAAAAACCAAAAGAATGAACAGTAAAATTGTTAAAAAAGAACAACAAAAATTCCCCCCTTCTAAATGTGTAGAATTACGGATATTTTTTAAAATTTAAAAAATGTTCTCTCCCCCAAAAGAGGGTTGTGACATTTTGGGTCACAATTGGGGGTTTTTACAAACCCCAAATAAATGAAAATATCCTCCCCCCCTAGGAAATTTTTTTGCCCCGGACCTTCTCAATAGTATGGATACCCCTGCAATAACTACTGGGAAGGTTTTTTTCACATCAAAGTCCTGCAATGGCAGACCTAATATTTGTAAAAACTCTTGAGAATTGTTTTCTGTGGGTGTCCCCTTCCATGGGCCAATCCACCCTTTCATAATGCATAAAAATGCCCCAATGAAATTATGTGGTCTAATACCCCCCCAGGGGATTTCAACCGTTTTTTTTTTATTTTCAAAAAAATTAGTTTTTGAAATTCATTTTAAATTAAGTAAAAAATTTGACATGATCCAATTTTTTGGATCATTTGCATCACTTTCATGGGGCCTTCTTTGCCAAACGTGATAATACCTTTGACTGATTTGTTATCTAACATGTTTATGACGTTATTTCGATATTAGACAGTTTTAAAAGTGCTATTACATACCTGTAGTAATAAAGAGAAACGGAAAGCACAGCCATGTGGTTTGCTTTGTTCTGAAGAATGTTGCGCGCCTCCCCGGAAGTTCCTGTTCCCCAACTACCACAATGCAACAGCGACATCTTCTTCCTTCTCTGTGGGTTTTATGGCAGACTACTTCCAAAAGTTGTATTGCCGCCACCAACTGGACGGTTTGAAACCACAAAATAAATTAAATAAAAAATACATCCATACTTAATAGTGATACTAACTTACTCAACCCTAATAAAAATAGTACATTGCCAAAACAAACAAAACTCCCATTTCTTCCTTCCTTTAAATCTCCATATCTCCTTCTCAGGTCTCTAGGACCTGAGATGGTGGTACGGCTTTTGCCAATATTCCCATGTAACTCTTTTGCCAATAAATCTTTCAGCCCCAGGAACCGTTCTGCCGCAACCACAATGATTTCTATCTTCCTATAACTTTTCTCCACCTTGGCAGTGCCGTTAATCACCATTGCGATAAAGGCCACAAAGTCCAACCTTTTTAACCTTTAAAATGTCAGGATCATCTTGTTGAAAGGCAACCCCTGCAGCTTGCATTGAAGGCTTATCCACCACCATTATATTTTACTGTAAAGATAACCCCAAACAACTACAATGATTCAGTAGATCAGTAATGTTACAGTACTCTAGCATGTCTCACAGCTGCTTATGCTGACAAAGCATGTTAGTGAATAGGTCAGATTTAGCTTTGTGATGCTCATTTAAACTTCCTGTCTTGTTCAGCTTCAGAACAACAGTAAATATGTCACTTGAAACATCGTTTTTTGGTAATTCATTACACAAAAGAGAAGAGCTTGACTAGGACAAATTCATATACACACTATTTTTCATTGGCAGATAAATTAAACAGGTTTGAATTAAGCCTTAATGAATATTAATGACTAAATAACTAATCTAGTTTTTAAAATACAATTTAATAAACAAAAAAGTATCCACCCAAACTAACTGGTGAAAACTGATCATCACACCATCTCTATCTGATACATGTTGTGTCTACTAGCTCATTCCCACAGAAAACTACAGAGGGAAGCAAAACCACCCAGACAACCAGCCTCACAGAGGATATTCAACCCTAAGGGCAAATCCAAGGTTATCTCAATATCTTTACAGTAGAAGCTAACAAAACACACCAAAAACTGACCAGGTGAACACTGATCAATATAAGTAAAGAGAGGCTAACATTCTATAACAGCTCCCTTTCCTCTGCACAGTTCTCTCACAGTGAGAAACAATAGGATTACAATAGAGTGTGCTACGATTTCTTGAGAATTAAGTGATGGAATGATTTTAATCTTAGCTAGTCAGACAACTGATGAGGATTCTCACATTTATGTGGCCATGTTGAGAGAAACTCTTCCAACAGTCAGAGCAGAGTACCAGATCCCTTGATATTTTACAGCTCTTCCCACAATCAGAGCAGGGAAATAGATTCTCTCCTGGGTGGATTTTTAGGTGTATTTTTTTAAACTTTGATAGAATTGGGAAAATCTCCTCACAATGTGGGCAGTGGTGAGACCTCTTAGCTCTGTGATCTTCCTGCTGTTGTTCTCTGGATGTAAAGAATGTCTCAACATGGTCTCATGTGTGAACAACATCAGAAGAACCAGTCAGTTGGTGTGATTTACATCAATCACATTTATTTTATAAAGCCCTTTTTACATCAGCAGTTGTCACAGAGTGCTTTACAGATACCCTAACCTAACGTATCAGGCGTAAAAGAAACGCCTAAACAAGGTCCACAGAAACCAGAAGCTTCCGGTTTTCAGGCTTCGCCTTCCTCTCTGCCTTTTCCCTGAAACACGGATGCTTCCGGTGTTTGTTGACTCCGCTGAGGGTGCAGGTACCGAGACTAAAACCCCAAAGAGCAAGCAATGCAGAAGCACAGTGGCTAGGAAAAACTCCCTAGAAGGAAGGAACCTAGGAAGAAACCTAGAGAGGAACCAGGCTCTGAGCAGTGGCCAGTCCTCTTCTGGCTGTACTGGGTAACAAATGACTTAATATAAGTATGCTGTACAATACAGGGGAATATAACTATTCTAAAGTGTTACGAGCCATATCATCCTCCACTCACTATCACAAGGGTTAGTAACCATCAGGGTTGGGGTCCAATTCCATATCAATTCACATTTTTAAATTTGACTAATTCAGCAGACACTCTTATCCAGAGTGACTTACAATAGTGCATTCATCTTAAGATAGCTAGGTGAGACAACAACACATCACAATCGTATCAATTACATTTTCTAGGGTGCAGAAAGGGAGTAGAGTAGGGTCGTAAAGATGGTAGGTTGGAGGAGAGATGGAGAGAAAAGGAAACAAAGTAGGGGTCAGAGACTTGGAGGGGGGTTGCAGTGAGATTAGTAGGAGAACAGCCTCTAGTGAAGATGGGGTCAAGCAGTGGGAGGGGACTGGGAAAGGGTGAGGTCAAAAGAGGAAAGGTGTTTCCAGTAAACCAATGTTCCTGATTGAAAAACATTGAAGAGAATTGGAATTAGAAATGACAGTGTACTTCCTGAATTGACTGGAATTTAATGGAATTGACACCAACCCTGGCAACTACACAGACTCATTTCATAGAACTTCAAAACACTGGCAGTATGTCTACTTCACTTCTTTAGTCTACTCTCTGATCACCCCAGACAGCCCAGTTATATAAAACAAATGCTGACAATACTGGTGTCATCCATGCAAGTCTCAGTAGAATGAAAGAACATCTTATCATTGAAACAGTTCAACTTTTCATGCACAACGATAAAACAAGCTTTGTTGTGTTGAGTTCTTCAGGTGTGTCAGAATGACAGAATGAACTTATGGAGGTCTTACTTTTGGAGATAACTCCTAGATGTAGATAGTACTATAGTGGCGGGCCCAACCCCAGACTTCTCTTTTATCAACCCAAAGGTTTTACTGTCTTCTCAGGAATTCAGCCTTCTCTGTGTTGCTGCTCCCCCCATTCATGATGCATCCCCCCCATTCTGAATGATGCATTATCTCACCATCCCCCATTCTGAATGATGCATTATCTCACCATCCCCCATTCTGTCACACCTCTGAGCTCCTGTTGTGAGAACATACTGTAGGTCTGATATCTGATTGGAAGTTAACTCAACAGTAATGCTATTGATCAACAACTCCGATTTTCAATCCAAACATGGTGAAATGGTTCTAAAAGGGTCTTAGCTTCAATGTGTCTTTCTCTTTTGTTCTTGACCTGCTGTGGTGAGATATATACTGAGTGAACAAAACATTAGGAACACCTTCTTAATATTGAGTTGCACCCCCTTCTGCCCTCAGAAAAGCCTAACTTTGTCAGGGCATGGACTCTACAAGGTGTCCAAAGCCTTCCACAGGGATGCTGGCCCATGTTGACTCCAATGCTTTCCATAGTTGTGTCAAGTTGGCTGGATGTACTTTTGGTGGTGGACCATTCTTGATATCCACGGGAAACTGTTGAAACTGCGGGAAACTGCATTGCAGTTCTTGACACACTCAAACCGGTGCGTCTGGTACCTACTACCATACCCTGTTCAAAGGCACTTAAATATTTTGTTTTGCCCATTCACCCTCTGAATGAAACACATACACAAAAAATCCTTCTTTAACCCGTCTCCTCCCCTTCATCTACACTGAAGTGGATTTAACAAGAGACATCGATAAGGGATCATAGCTTTCACCTGGTCAGTCTATGGCAGGGAAAGAAGCAGGTGATCCTAATGTTTAATACACTCAGTCTTTCTCTCTACCCCTCTCCCATGAGCTATGGACCATGACACAAGCTATGGATTCTCTCTATCCCATGAGCTATGGGCCATGACACAAGCTATGGATTCTTTGTCTTTCTCTTCCTGTCTGATCATGTTTAGATACTTAATGTTTTGTTAATGTCAGTATTGACTTGTAACTTAGGCTTCACACCTTGGGCAGAAGGTAACTGAAAGGTTGCTAGTTCGAATCCCCGAGCAGACTAGGTGAAAAATCTGTCAATGTGCCCTTGAGCAAGGCACATAACCCTAGATCCTCTGATTTTTTTTTTTTTTTTTTTAAGTGAATAGTTAATTTTACAATGTCATTAAATCTATTTACCTTTAGTCTTCCACTATCAGACTTTGTTAATACATACATTGAAGTATTTTCATGAGTAGCAGGTGAGGTGTACTGTACATATGATCACTAAAGAACCTGCTCTTACCATGAGAAACAGATTTCCCAATCTTCTCCTCCTCTTCTTCATCTTTAATGTTGACATTCAGCTCCAGTGTTTGACTGCAGTCTTCCAGCTTCACTGATGCCATCTCTGGATATTGCGATGCAAACTGGGCTCCACTGTCACAATCAGGACCCAGTGACTGTAGGTTTGGACTCAGTGTGGAAGGAGAGAGGCAGGCTGGGTTTGTACTCACTGTTAATTTGTAAACTCTGGACAGATTTGAACAATTGCTGCCTAAAATGCTGTGGTGCTTACTAACACAACAGGAAATATTGTGTTAGATGTGGGCCATCACATGAATTCTCAGCTCTTTCACTCTGAATATTCATATCAATGACTCACCCTCAAATGGACCATCAATACCGGAGTTCTACAATACTATTTACATAATCAATGGTACATTACAACAGCCTGAACCTCAATATAGTCCTGGGCATATATTGAACTCTAACAATGGGGGATGGAAAGGGTCTGTTGAAATGAATACTGTAGTGGTGTGAGAAAGGTAACACAAGCTTCCTCTCTAATTCCACTCCCCAATAGTAAGTGGAAACACTTAAAAATGGAAAAAAAAAATACAAATAATATATTTGTTGTTTTATTTAATTGTTACCTAAGAAGAAAACCTGTCTAAGTCCTTTATACTGAAAAAATCTATTCATATGCATTATAGAAAATAATGGGGAATAGGAAATTGGATTGTCCCAATGGTGATGTGTTGAGGTGTAGTGACATGTTTTGACTAGATAAATAATATAGAAGAGAAATTGGATAGTTCAAATGTTTCTAGTCAAAAAAAAGTATTTGGTTGCTGTGTTCAAAAGGCATATTTTGTATTTATATTGCATTTTTGAATTTAACTTTAATATGAAACATTTCCCCAGTGATAAAACACAGTGCTAAAGGTTTTAAAACAGAAGCTGCATGTAGATTACGTCACCATAATTAAGCACTGGGAGAAGCGTTGCTTGAACAATCTTCCTTCTACTTTCCAAAGTGAAGCAGGATTTATTTCTATACCTAGTTTTTTTTGGCAACTGAGCAAATTGTAGGTCTTATGAGCGGAAACTTGAAGGCTCACAGACTTTTGCGCAACTTCCCGCGCGCGTTTCCAGTGAACACTGAGGCTGTACTCTTACAGTTTTAGATAGCTTTTTATTTCTCTGATATAGCCTACAGTAGCCTATATGTGGTGTTCAATGCAGGCCTACATTGCAGGATACTTTAAAACACGTTTTTACATTATGAAGGGCTTGACATGAATTCTTGATTTTTTTTACTTGGTTTGTAACACCATGTGCCAAATAGGTGACTGTAAATTGTATTGTGTTGTATGATGCAAGAAACCACTTTACAAAATAATATTAATTATTATTACCATACAGAGAATTAGACACACGTAGGCTACCCCTCCGCTTATTGGCTTATTTGCATATTCAAGCCTGTCTCAAAATACAACACTGCCTCTTTAATTAAGACATAAGCTTTTTATCTGACTGGCTTTTCAAAGACAGCTTGAAATGTAGCCTACACGTTTTGTTCTCTTGTAGGAAGCAGTAATTCCCCATTGCTTACCTATACTTATGTATAACTGGGCTAATAACTCGCTAACTAGCAAAGAATATCAACAAATGTGCAGACGCGCGGCTCTGCGGTCTGATCTGAACTGCGCATTCACTCGCGGGTGATTGAAAGACCGCTCGTGGGCTACTCCCGCCAATAGAATTCTACTCGGTTCGGACTGGCTCTGCCTACAACAACATCACAGACTCAATCTTGCAAAGTTATATATGTTTTGGTTTGTTCCATTGAAAAGGGGCTGATATAATATCGATTCGATCACAGAAAAAACGTTGATCTATATAGGGGCGGCAGGTAGCCTAGCGGTTAAGAGTGTTGGGCCAGTAACTGAAAGGTCGCTGGTTTGAATCCCCGAGCCGACTAGGTGAAAAATCTGTCTATGTGCCCTTGAGCAAGGCACTTAACCCTAATTGCTCCTGTAAGTCGCTCTGGATAAGAGCGTCTGCTAAATTACCAATGTATTTATTTAATTTAAAATAATGGGGCGAACTCAGTTAAATCAATCTCTTGCGTCTCTGCGCTGCATGGCATTTCTTTCTTCTCTGCAGTCCTGGAGGAAGTGCGCGGCTGCGCAGTTTAGAGGGAACATTGCCTGCAGCACACTGTAGTGTATGAAGAATTATGACTTTGCTAATGTTTTCAAGTGGAACCTGAGAGGATGTTTTTATTCAGTTTTAGAGGAACACCATAGAACAGAGGAAGTCTGTTGTGTGGAGATAGGTGATTGTTCTGTAGGGGAACACCCATATCAGATTACATAGGATATATACCACAGGACAGAGGAGAAGCAGAATAATCATATTAGAGATGGGGCGATTATTCTCCAGGTATCTGCAGGTATCTGTAAATCGACGCTGTAACCCTTTGTTATGAATAAACCTTATGATAAAAATACAGTGTCAGCGGGTTCTCCTTGTCACACACAGCATAATTAGCAACGTTTACTCGACACTACAACACCTTTCGTATTATTGATGAATCTAGATTCGATAACGTCATTAAGCAAGCACACATTGTGTCTGTTAGATAGTTCTTGAGCCAATTGCAAGATGCCTGATCTAGGCTTATTTCAGACAACCTTAGAAAAAGTAAGAAATGATCAACTGTATCAAATGCCTTCTACAGGTCAATAAATAAAGCAGCGCAATGATTTTGTGGTCTAAACCACAGGTGTCAAACTCATTCCATGGTGCCTCCCTTGTACTTGATTGATCAATTAGGGTCACTAATTTGTAAGGAACTCCCGAAACCTGGTTGTCTAGTTTTAATTGTAAGGAAAAAAACCAAAAACCTGCAGATCCAAGGCCCTCCATGGAATGAGTTTGACACCCCTAAACAATATAGCACCTCATCTAGTGTAGCCGCTGAAAAATATGTCCAGGTCTAAAAAACCAGATTGGAAGAAATGAAAAACCCACTCACTGAAATATTCTTTCAGGTTTAATGTCTTCTTTTTTTAGCAGCAGAGGTCAAAACAAATGGAGGTGGCCTTCCTCAGTGTTTGGATATTGATAGATGACTTCACATTTGTTTAATTCTTTACAATCAATCATTATTTACATTCATTATTTTCAATCATTATTAACATTTTTCTACAAGAAAAGATAATAAACAAAGAAAAGAGTACCTGTTGATCACACAGGAAGAAACCTAACAGGAGTTCATCATTAAGGCCTCTAGGACTCTCTGTTGATCACAGGAAGAAACCTAACAGGAGTTCATCATTAAGGCCTCTAGGACTCTCTGTTGATCACAGGAAGAAATTAAGGCCTCTAACTCTCTGTTGAGGAAGTTTCATCATTAAGGCCTCTAGGACTCTCTGTTTGTAGCCTTGTAGGAACATCCTGATCTCACTGATACATTTAACTTAACAGAATGTAAGCTCAAGAGATCAGGACGGCTCGTACGAGGCTACTCTGTTTGTAAGTCATGGATATAATATTTATCACTCTGTAAGTCATGGATATTAAATCAAATCAAATTTTATTTGTCACACGCGCCGAATACAATAGGTGTAGACCTTACCATGAAATACTTACTTACAAGCCCTTAACCAACAATGCAGTTTTAAGAAAATAGAGTTAAGAAAAATATTTACTACACAAACTAAAGTAAAAAAATGACAAAATATTAAAAAGTAACACAATAAAATAATAATAACGAGGCTATATACAGGGGTTACCGGTACCGAGTCAATGTGCGGGGCTACAGGTTAGTCGAGGTAATTTGTACATGTAGGTAGGGGTACAGTGACTATGAATAGTGACACAGTGGTCTAAGGCACTGCATCGCAGTGCTAGCTGTGCCACTAGAGATCCTGGTTCGAATCCAGGCTCTGTCGTAGCCGGCAGCAGCGACCGGGAGACCCATGGTGGGCGCACAATTGACCCAGCGTCGTCCAGGGTAGGGGAGGGGAATGGCCGGCAGGGATGTAGCTCAGTTGGTAGAGCATGGCATTTGCAACGCCAGGGTTGTGGGTTGGATTCCAGTATAGAAATAAATGTATGCACTCACTAACTGTAAGTGGCTCTGGATAAGAGAGCGTCTGCTAAATGACGTGAATGTAATAATAAACAGCGAGCAGCAGCAGTGTAAAACAAAGAGGGGGGGGTCAAAGCAAATAGTCCGGGTGGCCATTTTATCAATTGTTCAGCAGTCTTATCGCTTGGGGGTTGATAGAATTATTTGTATGTTTAAGGTAATGACTAAAGTATTCCACCCTGAAACTGTAGAAATGTGATATAATCATAAGACAATCATCTGATAATGTGTTTAGCTTAGTTAGAAGTACAACTCATTGACTCATTTTTATATCTATGCAAGCAGAGTGCCACTGTGAAACCAACAACAGAAAACAGGATGTGAAACTAGACACTGAAAAACATGTCCCCACCTAGGGTTAGGACAGTGAGAGAGCTTAGGGAGTTAATCATATGTGCTTGTATAAGATGCATATTTGCCCAGCAACAGAGTATTTGTGTCTTGTGAAACCAGTAAAGGAAGTCTGTGTATGTGTGACCTGATACTGGAGGAACCAGAAAAGCAACCACACGAACACAGCTGGAGTGTGAAATAGATCCAGGAAGAAACAATAGGTTGCTGTGCAAGCTAACAGAGACATATGATAGTTGTCTAAATATGGGCAAGGAGCTTTCTCATTGGCCCACTTAGAGCGTAGCGTAGTAAAAAAACATGCATTGTATGATTTTCAGAGCTCTCATGAATAAAATACTGATCTAATGCAGAAATGGGACTTTGTTTAATTCATTATTAACTATAGCCTTATTCAAAGCTTGAGAATTAGTTGACTTCAACCATTGAGATAACAAAATTCTTGTGACAGGGGTAGAAAGCTGTTTAAGAGCCTTTTGGATCTAGACTTGGCGCTCCGGTACCCGCGTGCCGTGTGGTAGCACAGAGAACAGTCTATGACTTGGGTGACTGGCGTCTTTGACAATTTTTTGGCCTTCCTCTGACACTGCCTAGTATATATGTCCTGGATGGCAGGAAGCTTGGCCCCAGTGATGTACTGGGCCATATGCACTACCCTCTGTAGCGCCTTACGGTCGGATGCAGAGCAGTTGAAATACCAGGCGGTGATGCAACTGGTCAGGATGCTCTCGATGGTGCAGCTGTATAACTTTTTTTATGATCTGGGGACCCATGCCAAATCTTTTCATTCTCCTGAGGGGGGAAATGGCGTTGTCGGGCCCTCTTCACGACTGTCTTGGTGTGTTTGGGACCATGATAGTTTGTTGGAGATGTGGACACCAAGTAACTTGAAACTCGCGACTCGCTCCACTACAGCCCTGTCGATGTTAATGGGGGCGTGTTCGGCCCTCCTTTTCCTGTAGTCCACGATCATCTCATTTGTCTTGCTCACATTGAGGGCGAGGTTGTTGTCCTGGCGCCACACTGCCTCGTCTCTGACCTCCTCCCTATAGGCTGTCTCAACGTTGTCGGTGATCAGGCCTACCATCGTTGTGTCGTCAGCAAACTTAATGATGGTGTTGGAATCGTGCTTGGCCACGCAGTCGTGGGTGAACAGGGAGTACAGGAGGGACTAAGCACACCCCCCTGAGTGGCCCCCGTGTTGAGTATCAGCGTGGCAGATGTGTTGTTGCCTACCCTTACCACCTGGGGACGGCCCGTCAGGAAGTCAATGATCCAGTAGCAGAGGAAGGTGTTTAGTCCCAGGGTCCTTAGCTTAGTGATGAGCTTTGTGGGCACTATGGTGTTGAACACTGAGCTGTCAATGAACAACATTCTCACATAGGTGTTCCTTTTGTCCAGGTGGGAAAGGGCAGTGTGGAGTGCGATTGAGATTGCAATATCTGTAGATCTGTTGGGTGGTATACGAATTGGAGTGGGTCTAGGGTTTTCCGGGATGATGGTGTTGATGTGAATCATGACCAGCCTTTCGAAGCGCTTCATGGCTAACGACGTGAGTGCTACGGGGCGGTTGCCATTTAGGCAGGTTATCTTCGCTTTCTTGGGCACAGGGACTATGGTGGTCTGCTTGAAACATGTAGGTATTACAGACTCGGTCAGGGAGAGGTTCAAAATGTCAGTGAAGACACCTGCCAGTTGGTCTCTGTTTGTAAGTCATGGATATTATATGTCTCTCTCTGTGTGTAAGTCATGGATATAATATGTCTTACTCTGTTTGTAAGTCATGGATATAATATGTCTCTCTCAGTGTGTAAGTCATGGATATAATATGTCTCTCTCAGTGTGTAAGTCATGGATATAATATGTCTCTCTCTGTTTGTAAGTCATGGATATAATATGTCTCTCTCTGTTTGTAAGTCATGGATATAATATGTCTCTCTCTGTTTGTAAGTTATGGACAAAATGTCTCTCTCTGTTTGTAAGTCATGGATATAATATGTCTCTCTCTCTGTTTGTAAGTCATGGATATAAATATGTCTCTCTCTGTTTGTAAGTCATGGATATAATATGTCTCTCTCTGTTTGTAAGTCATGGATATAATATGTCTCTCTCTGTTTGTAAGTCATGGATATAATATGTCTCTCTCAGTGTGTAAGTCATGGATATAATATGTCTCTCTCTGTTTGTAAGTCATGGATATAATATGTCTCTCTCTGTTTGTAAGTCATGGATATAATATGTCTCTCTCTGTGTCACGATCGTCTGAAGGATGAGACCAAAGCGCAGCGTGTTGAGCGAACATCGTAGACTTTTATTTATTAAAGAAACCACGATCGAAAACAATAAACCAAAATAGACGAAAGTGAAGTTCAATGCTGAATACAACAAACAGCAACACGGAAACAATAACCCACAACCACAAGGTGAAAACACACAGAATATATATGGCTCCCAATCAGAGATAACGAGCCGAACAGCTGACACTCGTTACCTCCGATTGGGAGTCATTAACCAAATTACCAAAACACAAACAAATGAAACTCACCCCTACCCAACACCACCAAATGAAATACACCCAAAAGAAACATGAACAACCCTGGCTCAAAATCAACGTCCATAGAGCCAGAGTGTTACAGTACCCCCCCCCTAAAGGTGCGAACTCCGGGCGCACCAACATCAGGACTAGGGGAGGGTCTGGGTGGGCGTCTGTCCATGGTGGTGGCTCTGGCCCCGGTCGTGATCCCCACCCCACCACAGTCACAACCTGCTTCGGTAGCCTCCTCCCATGACCACCCTCCACCTAAACCCACCTGGACTAAGGGGCAACCCCGGACTAAGGGGCAGCATCGGCCTAAGGGGCAGCACCGGGATAAGGGGCAGCACCGGGATAAGGGGCAGCACCGGGATAAGGGGGCAGCACCGGACTACGGGGCAGCACCGGGCTAAAGGGCAGCACCGGACTAAGGGGCAGCACCGGACTAAGGGGCAGTACCGGACTACGGGGGGCAGCACCGGGCTAAGGGGCGGCACCGGACTCAGGGGCAGCACCGGACTAAGGGCAGCACCGGGCTAAAGGGCAGCACCGGGCTAAGGGGCAGCACCTGACTAGATGGCGGATCCTGGCTGGCTGGCTCTGGCGGATCCTGGCGGGACGGCTCTGGCGGATCCTGGCGGGACGTCTCTGGCGGATCCTGGCGGGACGGCTCTGGCGGATCCAGGCTGGACGGCTCTGGCGGATCCTGGCGGGACGGCTCTGGCGGATCCTGGCGGGCCGGCTCTGGCGGATCCTGGCTGGACGGCTCTGGCGGATCCGGGCTGACCGGCTCTGGCGGATCCTGGCTGGCCGGCTCTGGCTGATCCTGGCTGGACGGCTCTGGCGGATCCTGGGCGGGACGGCTCTGGCGGATCCGGGACTGACCGGCTCTGGCGGATCCTGGCTGGCCGGCTCTGGCTGATCCTGGCTGGACGGCTCTGGCGGATCCTGGCGGGACGGCTCTGGCGGATCCGGGCTGACCGGCTCTGGCGGATCCTGGCTGGCCAGCTCTGGCGGATCCTGGCTGGCTGACGGGTCTGGCTGCTCATGGCTGGCTGACGGATCTGGCTGCTCATGGCTGGCTGACGGATCTGGCTGCTCATGGCTGGCTGACGGGTCTGGCTGCTCATGGCTGGCTAACGGATCTGGCTGCTCATGGCTGGCTGACGGATCTGGCTGCTCATGGCTGGCTGACGGATCTGGCTGCTCATGGCTGGCTGACGGGTCTGGCTGCTCATGGCTGGCTGACGGATCTGGCTGCTCATGGCTGGCTGACGGATCTGGCTGCTCATGGCTGGCTGACGGATCTGGCTGCTCATGGCTGGCTGACGGATCTGGCTGCTCATGGCTGGCTGACGGATCTGGCTGCTCATGGCTGGCTGACGGATCTGGCTGCTCATGGCTGGCTGACGGATCTGGCTGCTCATGGCTGGCTGACGGGTCTGGCTGCTCATGGCTGGCTAAAGGATCTGGCTGCTCATGGCTGGCTGACGGATCTGGCTGCTCATGGCTGGCTGACGGGTCTGGCTGCTCATGGCTGGCTGACGGGTCTGGCTGATCATGGCTGGCTGACGGATCTGGCTGCTCATGGCTGGCTGACGGGTCTGGCTGCTCATGGCTGGCTGACAGATCTGGCTGCTCATGGCTGGCTGATGGTGCTGGCTGGGAGGCTGGCGGTGGAGGCGGACCCCAGCCTCGGATAGCAGTCATCACCTCCAGCAGGGCGGCTCCCATCTGCAGGATCTGCTCTTTCTGGTTCCGAACCTGAGCTTCCAGTCTAGTATGGGCTGCGTCGGCTCCTGCTGATTCCATAGCAGGTGTCTGATTCTGTCTGGCGGACGGCTCTGCAGGCTCATGGCAGACGGACGGCTTTGCAAGCTCAGTACAGACGGGCGGCTTATGCAGCGCTTGGCAGACGGGCAGTTTCAGATGCCCTAGGGCAGACGGCAGACTCTGGCCGGCTGGCGACGCACATCGTGGACCTGGTGCGTGGAGTAGGAACAGACCGGCCCGTACCGGGAACACCCACCACTGGCCTTAACTGGGGATCAAGAACGGACCGGACCAGACTGGGAACACACTTCAGTCTCTCATGCCGTGCCACAACAACTTCCCTCCCTCTACTCGCCAATGGCTCCCGTAATCCGATAGCCTTCTCTCCAGCTCTACCTGTGGCAGCCTCCTGCTGCCCAGGCGCCCAAGCCATGTGCCCCCCCCCCAAAAATTTTTTTGGGAGTAACCACGGGCTTCCAGCCTCGACTCCGCGCTTCCCTCTTCGTACCACCTCCTCTCGGCTGCAGCTGCCTCCAGCTCTTCACGAGGGCGGTGATATTCCTCCTCATACCACCTCCTCTCGGCTGCAGCTGCCTCCAGCTCTTCACGAGGGCGGTGATCTTCCTCCGGTTGTGCCCAAGGACCCCTTTCCAGCCCGAATCTCCTCCCAAGTCCAAAAATCCTTAGGAGGCGTCCATACATCCTGCGTAGGTAGGTCCTGTTGCCGCTTGTTACGCCGCTTGGTCCTCTTGTGGTGGGTTATTCTGTCACGATCGTCTGAAGGATGAGACCAAAGCGCAGCGTGTTGAGCGAACATCGTAGACTTTTATTTATTAAAGAAACCACGATCGAAAAACAAAAACCAAAAATAGACGAAAGTGAAGTTCAATGCTGAATACAACAAACAGCAACACGGAAACAATAACCCACAACCACAAGGTGAAAACACACAGAATATATATGGCTCCCAATCAGAGATAACGAGCCGAACAGCTGACACTCGTTACCTCCGATTGGGAGTCATTAACCAAATTACCAAAACACAAACAAATGAAACTCACCCCTACCCAACACCACCAAATGAAATACACCCAAAAGAAACATGAACAACCCTGGCTCAAAATCAACGTCCATAGAGCCAGAGTGTTACACTCTGTTTGTAAGTTATGGACAAAATGTCTCTCTCTGTTTGTAAGTCATGGATATAATATGCCTCTCTCTGTTTGTAAGTCATGGATATAATATGTCTCTCTCTGTTTGTAAGTCATGGATATAATATGTCTCTCTCTGTTTGTAAGTCATGGATATAATATGTCTCTCTCTGTTTGTAAGTCATGGATATAATATGTCTCTCTCTGTTTGTAAGTCATGGATATAATATGTCTCTCTCTCTGTGTGTAAGTCATGGATATAATATGTCTCTCTCTGTTTGTAAGTCATGGATATAACATGTCTCTCTCTGTTTGTAAGTCATGGATATAATATGTCTCTCTCTGTTTGTAAGTCATGGATATAATATGTTTTTCTCTGTTTGTAAGTCATGGATATAATATGCCTCTCTCTGTAACAACAATTATTCTCTATCACCTCCTCTCTTAAGTGGCTGTACAACTTCTAAGCCCTTATAATAGTAATAATAAGTCATTTTAGCAGACACTTTTATCCAAAGCGACTTACAGTCATGCGTGGATACATTTTTTTGTATCCCTTGAACCCAGTGGCGGCTCCTGAAAAAATTCTCAGGAGGGGCAATTTTTCTGATGATTTAGGTGACCTACACACACATTTAAAAAAGATATGTCCAGCAACAACATGAAGACAGGGGCAGCATATAAGTCAATACCAGAAGCATTTATTGACTGATCTGGGGAGATGGATTCCAGTTTCTGTGACAGATTATAAATAATCTCTGATGCCTTTGTTATATTAGCTTTTTGGTGAATGTACTGTCGTAGTAAATATATAATGTTATAGCTTGGTCTGACTAAAATCTTGTGCATGACCCATTTTGTGTTGGGCGTTTGTTTTCAATCAATGCTGTTTTCCTATCCTATAACAATGGACAAAATAGTCCTATCTTGTCAACCTTGTCAGCAGGTGGCCAAGGAGTGGCTGATCCTAGCTGACCTAAGACAGGGACACTTTTACTTTACTCGCGTGCACGAACGAGTCCGTGCACGCGATTCCAGATATCTTTACCTCTCTGAATAAACTGCCTTTATTATACCATATCCACCCTGTCCCAAAGTCTCTACTTGGTCTCAGTTCTCCAGTAAACTTGTGATTATCAACAGTACACAACGGTAACAAACAATTGGGGGAACTCACGGGGCAGATAGTAACCACTTAAAAGGAAGCGATTCCCAAACCTTCCATAACAAAGCCATCACCTACAGAGAGATGAAATTGGAGAAGAGTCCCCTAAGTAAGCTTGTCCTGAGCCTCTGTTCACAAACACAAACAGACCCCACACACAGCCCCAGGACAACAACAACACAACAACAACAATAACACAATTAGACCCAACCAAATCATGAGAAAACAAAAAGAGAATTACTTGACACATTGGAAAGAACAAACAAAAAAACAGAGCAAACTAGAATGCTATTTGGCCCTAAACAGAGAGTACACAGTGGCAGAATACCTGACCACTGTGACTGACCCAAACTTAAGGAAAGCTTTGACTATGTACAGACTCAGTGACCATAGCCTTGCTATTGAGAAAGGGCCGCCGTAGGCAGACCTGGCTCTCAAGAGAAGACAGGCTATGTGCCACACTGCCCACAAAATGAGGTGGAAACTGAGCTGCACTTCCTAACCTCCTGCCAAATGTATGACCATATTAGAGACACATATTTCCCTCAGATTACAGCGATCCACAAAAGAATTCGAAAACAAACCCAATTTTGATAACTCCCTTATCTACTGGGTGAAAAACCACAGTGTGCCATCACAGCTGCAAGATTTGTGACCTGTTGCCACAAGAAAAGGGCAACCAGTGAAGAACAAACACCATTGTAAATACAACCCATATTTATGTTAATTTATTTTCCCATTCGTACTTTGACTATTTGCACATTGTAACAACACTGTATATATACATATATGACATTGAAATGTCTTTATTCTTTTGAAACTTCTGAGTGTAATGTTTACTGTTAATATTTATTGTTTATTTCACTTTTGTTTACTATCTACTTCCCTTGCTTTGGCAATGTTAACACACGTTTTTCCCATGCCAATAAAGCCTTAAATTGAATTGAATTGATAGTAAGGTCGCAATGACACAGAAAGCAGTTCAATGTCGGGGTACAGAGTCGCTCTCTTACCAGGATCGCGGTCCGCTCTGACCAGGGTGAAGGTGGCCGGCTCCACTTCTCTGTCCGGGACTCTGTCATCCAGCTAAGTCTCCCAGCTGTATTGGGATTCCGCTGCCAGCAGCGTTTTCATTATTTAGTCCGTTCGTTGCGGGTATGTACACGATCAACAAGATCAGTCCAAAACCCACCACTGGAAATCCATGGTTGGCAGAATGTTGTAAACTAAGTCTACAAATTAAAAACATAAAATAACGCCACACTGCAGGTCACAACATAGACGTGGTAGCCGCCATTGTCTTAGTTACGTTTAACTTACGTCACGTATGACGAAAGCGCGTAAGTGCATGCCCACAGACACCCCATAGCAGAATGTATTGAAAACCCTTGAAATTTGAAAAAAATAGATTTTTACATGACAGGCTATGAGAGACTTCTGGGCGATTTTCAACTTGACTGAAAATCGCCCCAAAAACGGGGCGGGGCCATTTGAAGCACGACTTTAGCCTGATTTGACATTTAGTGGCAGGCAGATCAGACGTGAACACTGATAACTACTGTTGCCGTGATATAATTGATTAGAAAAAAAAATCCCTTCCTTTTCCCCTTTGGCAGTGCGTCGCCCATATCGCCCTATTGAAAGGCCGTCCCTGCTTGAACCTCAAGTTGGCACACAACGTAACCGACCACATTAAAGCTTCTGGCACCAGTTCTGATGTTGCTCTTTCAATTTTCTCTTAGACTTTCCAACACAATAATAGCCACATCAGGAAATATATACACACATTTTGTTTTACAGGAAATTCCTACCCATGACATACATTTTATTTACATTTTAGTCATTTAGCAGACACTCTTATCCAGAGCGACTTATAGTTAGTGAGTGCATACACATTATTATATATATATATATTTTTCATACTGGCCCCCCGTGGGAATCGAACCCACAAACCCTGGCGTTGCAAACGCCATGCTCTACCAAACTGAGCTACATTCCCTCCCCTACCCTGGACGATGGGCCAATTGTGCGCCGCCAAATGGGTCTCCCGGTCGCGGCCGGCTACAACAGGGCCTGGATTCGAACCAGGATCTCTAGTGGCACAGCTTAGACCACTGGCACAGCTTAGACAACAGCTTAGCCTTAGACCACTGCACCACTCGGGAGGTTTCCAGTATGAGGGTAAATAAAATTAATCCCCCTTTCGTCATCACATTACAGTTCTCTCACAATGATTTGAGGGGAGGGTGGATAGGAAATGCTGAGGGGAACATATTCATCTGCTCTTACTAGGCTGTCCTTTAGGTTTCTAGAAATGTTTAAAAGAGAATCGAGAGATATTCTGAAAAGGCCAGCCCACAGGGGGATCCCAGTCCTAAATAGAAGTCAGAGAGATCAAACTCCTGGTTCTCCCCTGTTCCTTCCACACGCCCTCCCATTGTACTGTATGTATGAACACATTTTGAACAATGGCTGCCTAAAATGCTGTGGTGCTTACAAACACAATAGGAAAGGTTGTGGTAGACGTGGGCCATCACAGGTGAGTTCACAGCTCTTTACTCTGAGCATTCATATCAATGACTCACCCTCTGATGGACCATCAATGCCAGAGTTCTACAAGACTGTTTACATAATCAACTGGACATTTCAACAGTCTGTACCTCAATATAGTCCTGGGCATATATTGTTTATCTTACTATTGTTATAACTGCTAACTTTTTAGCATTTGTGGCACAAATCCACTGCAAGTCAATGGTACGTATACAGTCACAGTGAAAGTCTACACACCCCTTTACATTTTGCAAGCTTAAATCTTAATAGAGATTAAATATAGTGTTTATCCTGCCGACCTACAAAAACTATTCCACATTTTCAGTGTAAGAAAATTGTAGAACAACTTTCCTTCTAAAGATATCCAGTAGTTTTGATTACATATATTTTCACACCCCATGAAACAGTTCTACAGCAACTTTACATCTGTGTTGTGGCATGTAACTTGCTAGGTAGCAGTTTAAGACATGGTTTTGAATCCTAATAAATCCATCCAATGTGAGTACATGTTGAAGTACAGTAGATTAAATAAAGCTACAGTACTGCAGCTGGTGACAAAGCTGCATATATTGAAAAAGCTTGTTTTCATTTTTTTTTTTTTTTTTGGTGTGTGGGGGGGGGGGTGGGGGGGTCAGCTTAATATTGCAGATATATTGTAACTTCTTTTCAATGTAATTGTCTGCATCACTTCCAATCCCCATGTTTTTTTTTATTTATATATATACACACACACACACACTCCCCTTTATTACTTTTCAACCCCCCTTCCTTTCCCTACTTGGAGTAAATTAGTGAACAACAATGCCCAGGCCTCTACTTCCGGTCTATACTTACTATCTACACCTTATGGAACCAGTCAATTTATATATAATTATATTATATATATATATATATTTTTTTTGCTCCTGAACTACTTCTACTCTCAACCTCTCCGATCATTTCATGATGTCCATCCGTTTTGCTTCTATTTGCCATGTCTTTCTAACTGTGCTCTTTCCCAAAAGCTCCCAACATACAACCCATATATACTTATTATGGACACAGTATTCTTACATTATTAGCTATCTTTGTTATATTTGTTGTTATTTGTTATTAGTCCCATCCCTTCAACTCTATTCAATACCTCCCATCTATCTCTTAACACCATCCATATATATTTCAACCATACTGTGATGTTTTACAAAAGTTCTGAACCTTTCTATTCTCATTGCTTCTACAGATTGTGATTTAAAAATAAACATTTTTTTGCTAAAAGTATTATTATATTATTGATCGATTGACTATGACTTTTCAGATCACCCAGTAATGCTATCTGCAAGGTTAGCTCCAGGTAAATATTGCAATCCTTTAGCCATTCCTGGACCTGTGTCCAAAACAAAGCTACAATGGACAGAACCAAAAACAAATTATCTAATGATTCTGTCTCTTGAAAAAAGCTTGTTAGTGCATAGGTCAAATGTATCTTTCTGATGCTCATTTCAAGTATTTTTTCCAGCTTCAGACAAACACTAAATATTTCACTTAAAACATAGTTTTTGTTGTATTTAATGATAGAGAAGAGAAGAGTTTGACCAACACCGACTTCATGTCCAATCTTTGAGGACGTGTCTACATTGTTAGAGTGGTCACATGCCAATCTGTTCCATATAATAGACAGTCTTTGGAACAGTGGAAAGCTGCATGGCCCCTTGGTTGTTGCTAAGCATGCATTCTTCTTCTATGGTGTTTATTGGTGGTGTTCAGACCAACGTTAAAGGTACATCACTGCCACCTTCTGGGCTGGAGTGTGATAGAGACATGTGGTTCTGTCCTGGTGAGATCACAGGGTCAAAAGAAAACTTGGTATGACTGTAGTCACTCCAGGCACTCAGCCCATAAGAACCATTAATACTGTCAGATCTAATATGGAAGAACTGAATACAACCATAAGAACCATTCATACTGTCAGATCTAATATGGAAGAACTGAATACAACCATAAGAACCATTCATACAGTCAGATATAATATGGAAGAACTGAATACAAAAGAGAAGGGAGGTTTTGACCAGTACAAATGTATGTACTAATGTTATTTTTTCATTGGCAGATCAATGCAGTTTTCCAAACATAATCATCATCAGTTTTTTTGTAAGATTTTCACTGAACAAAAATATAAACATTCAACAATTTTACTGGGATACAGTTCATATAAGAAAATCAATCAATTGAAATACATTCATTAGGCCCTAATCTATGTATTTCACATGAAAGGGGGCCCACCCATCAGCCAATAAGAATGATTTTTCCCCTAAAGGGCTTTATTACAGATATAAATACTCCTCAGTTTTCATCAGCTGTCCGGGTGGCTGGTCTCAGATGATCCTGTAGGTGAAGAAGACCGATGTGGAGGTCCTGGCTCTGGTGAACATTCCTGCAGTCAGCATGCCAATTGCGCACTCCCTCAAAATGTAGACATCTGTGGCATTGTGTTGTGTGACAAAACTGCACATTTTCAGAGTGGCCTTTATATTGTACCCAGCACAAGGTGCACCTGTGTAATGATCATGCGGTTTAATCAGCTTCTGATATGCCACAACTCGCAGGTGGATTGATAATCTTGGCAAAGGAAAAAATGCTCACTAACAGAACTGGAAACAAATTTGTGCACCAAGTTGGAGAGAAATAAGCTTTTTGTGGGTATGGAAAATATCCAGTATCTTTTATTTCAGCTCATGAAACATGGGACCAACACTTACATGTCAAGTTTTATATATTTTTTCAGCATAGTTTTAGAAGACAATTTACTAAATACGTAGTCATTTCATTTTGTCACATGTTTGGTAAACAACAGGTGTAGACTAACAGTGAAATGTTGACCAACAATGGAGAACACAATACAACAATTATAATAATAAGAAAAAATATTGTAGCACAAGGAATTAATACACGATGAGCAATGGTAGCTTGGCTATATACATTGGGTGCCAATACCTAGTCAATGGTAGCTTGGCTATATACATGGGGTGCCAATACATAATCAATGATAGCTTGGCTATATACATGGGGTGCCAATACCTAGTCAATGGTAGCTTGGCTATATACATGGGGTGCCAATACCTAGTCAATGGTAGCTTGGCTATATACATGGGGTGCCAATACCTAGTCAATGGTAGCTTGGCTATATACAGTGCAATCTGAAAGTATTCAGACCTCTTGACTTTTTCCACATTTTATTACGTTACAGCCATATTCTTTAAAGTTGGTTAAATTGTTTTTTCCCCTCATCAATCTACACACAATACCCCATAATGTCAAAGCAAAAGACAGGTTTTTAGACATTTTTCCTAATTTATTAATAAAAAAACTGAAATATCTAAGTATTCAAACCCTTTACTCAGTACTTTCTTGAAGCACCTTTGGCAGCACTTACACCATCGAGTCTTCTTGGGTATGATGCTACAAGCTTGGCACACCTGTATTTGGGGAGTTTCATTCATTTCTTCTCTGCAGTTTCCTCTCAAACTCTGTCAGGTTGGGATGGGGAGCGTTGCTACACAGCTATTTTCTGGTTCTCTCCGGAGATGTTTAATCTGGTTCAAGTCTGGGCTCTGGCTGATCCAGGTGAACCTTCGCCCAAGTCTGAAGTCCTGAGCGCTCTGGAGCAGGTTTTCACATCAGGATCTCTCTGTACTTTTTCTCCGTTCATTATTCCCTCGATCCTGACTAGTCACCCAGTCCCTGCCTCTGAAAAACATCCGCAAAGCATGATACTGCCACGGCCATGCTTCACCGTAGGCATGGTGCCAGGTTTCCTCCCAGAAGTGATGCTTGGTATTCAGGCCAAAGAGTTCAATCTTGGTAACAACAGACCAGAGAATCTTGTTTCTCATGATCAGAGTCCTTTAGGTGCCTCTTGGCAAACTCCAAGCGGGCTGAACTATGGAGCTCTGTCAAAGTGATCATCGGGTTCTTGGTCAACTCCCTGACCAAGGCCCTTCTCCTCCGATTGCGCAGTTGGCCGGGTGGACAGCTCTAGGAAGAATCTTGGTGATTCCAAACTTCTTCCATTTAAGAATGGAGGAGGCCACGGTGTTCTTGGGGACCTTCAATGCTGCAGACATTTTTGGTACCTTTCCCCAGATCTGTGCATCGACACAATCCTGTCTCTGAGCTCAACGGACAATTCCATCGACCTCATGGCTTGGTTTTTTCTCTGACATGCAAGACAGACAGGTGTGTGCCTTTCCAAACCATGTCCAATCAATTGAATTTATCTCAGGTGGACTCCAATCAAGTTGTAGAAACATCTCAAGAAAGATCAACGGAAACAGGATGCACCTGAGCAAAATTTAGAGATTCATAGCAAAGGGTCTGGAATACTATTGTAAATAAGGTTTTGCAAAAATGTCCTAAAAACCTGTTTCCACTTTGTCATTATGGGGTATTGTGTGTAGATTGATGAGGTTTTTTTGTTGTTGTTGGTAAAAAAAAAAAAGAAAAAACATTTTTACAATAAGGCTGTAACTTATTTTTTTTGTTGAAAAAATCAAGGGGTCTGAATACTTTCAGAATGCACTGTATAGACTAACTATTTCACTTTAAACACTTTGTTATATTTATGCACAAGAGAAGAAGAGGTTGCCCAGCACAAATTAATGTACAAACATGATTTTTCATTGCATATTTGTAATTTAGCAGATGCTCTTATCCAGAGCGACGTATAGGACCAATTGGGGTTAATTGCCTTGCTCAAGGCAACAATGACACATTTTTGACCTAGTTGGCTCGGGATTCAAACCAGCGACCTTTCAGTTACTGGCCCAACACTCTTAATCGCTAGGCTACCTGTTAAATACTGTCACGATCGTCTACAACAGGAGACCAATGCGCAGCGTTGTGAGTGAACATGATGACTTTATTATTAAAGCAACCACGAAAAAAACAACAAAAGACGATACGTGAAGTTCTCTATGACACCGACTGAACATAGCACAAGGAAACAAAAACCCACAAACACACAAGGAGAAAAAACACACAGAATATATATGGCTCCCAATCAGAGATAACGAGCCGACAGCTGACACTCATTACCTTCGATTGGGAGTCATTAACCAATCATCAAAACACAAACAAATGAAACTCACCCAACCCAACACCACCAAATGAAATACACCCTGGCTCTAACACACAGTCCCGGAGCCAGAGTGTGACAGTACCCCCCCCCCCAAAGGCGCGGACTCCGACCGCGCCTAACCCAAAAATGGGGAGGGCTGGGTGGGTGTTACTCCACGGAGGCGGCTCTGGCGCTGGTCGTGATCCCCACCCCACCATAGTCATTACCCACTTAATTAGCCTCCTACACATTACCACCCCCCAACTACACCCCACTGGGTTAAGGGGGCGGCACCGGACTAAGGGGCAGCACCGGACTACGGGGCAGTACCGGACTAAGGGGCAGTACCGGACTAAGGGGCAGTACCAGGCTAAGGGACAGCACCAGGATAAGGAGCAACACCGAGCTAAGGGGCAGCACCTGACTAAATGGCGGATCCTGGCTGGCTGGCTCTGGCGGATCCTGGCTGGCTGGCGGATCCTGGCTGGACGGCTCTGGCGGATCCCGGCTGGACGGCTCTGGCGGATCCCGGCTGGACGGCTCTGGCGGATCCCGGCTGGGACGACTCTGGCGGATCCCGCTGCTCATGGCTGGCTGACGGATCTGGCTGCTCATGGCTGGCTGACGGATCTGGCTGCTCATGGCTGGCTGACGGATCTGGCTGCTCATGGCTGGCTGACGGATCTGGCTGCTCATGGCTGGCTGACGGATCTGGCTGCTCATGGCTGGCTGACGGATCTGGGCTGCTCATGGCTGGCTGACGGATCTGGCTGCTCATGGCCGGCTGACGGATCTGGCTGCTCATGGCCGACTGACGGATCTGGCTGATCCTGTCTGGCGGAAGGCTCTGGCTGATCCTGTCTGGCAGAAGGCTCTGGCTGATCCTGTCTGGCAGAAGGCTCTGGCTGATCCTGTCTGGCAGAAGGCTCTGGCTGATCCTGTCTGGCGGAAGGCTCTGGCTGATCCTGTCTGGCGGAAGGCTCTAGCGGCTCCGGTCTGGCGGACGGCTCTGATGGCTCATGGCAGACGGGCGGCTTTGCAGGCTTTGGGCAGACGGGCAGTTCAGGCCCCGTTGGGCAGACGGCAGACTCTGGCCGTCTGAGGCGACATCGTAGGCCTGGTGCGTGGTGCCGGAACAGGAGGTACCGGGCTGAGGAACACGCATCTCAGGGGCTAGTGCGGGGAGAAGCAACAGGGCATGCTGGACCCTGGGGACGCACCGTAGGCCTGATGCGTGGTGCCGGAACTGGAGGTACCGGGCTGAGGACACGCATCTCAGGGCTAGTGCGGGGAGTCGGAACAGGGCATGCTGGACCCTGGGGACTCCCATAACACCTAGTGCGGGGAGCCGGAACAGGGCATGCTGGACCCTGGGACTCACCTCACGCCTAGTGCGGAGAGCAGGAACAGGCCTGGCTGGGCTGGCGACGCGCACCGTATTCTTCGTGCGGGTGGCAGGAACAGGTCGGGCTGGGCTGGCGACGCGCACCGTACACTTGGTGCGGGTGGCAGGAACAGGCCGAACCGGGCTGGCGACGCGCACCGTACACTTAGTGCGAGGGACCGGAACAGGCCGGGCTGGGCTGGCGACGCGCACCGTACACTTGGTGCGGATGGCAGGAACAGGCCGAACCGGGCTGGCGACGCGCACCGTACACTTAGTGCGAGGGACCGGAACAGGCCGGGCTGGGCTGGCGACGCGCACCGTACACTTGGTGCGGGTGGCAGGATCAGGCCGAACCGGACTGGCGACGCGCACCGTACACTTAGTGCGAGGGGGCCGGAACAGGCCGTACCGTACGGGGAACACACACTACTGGCTGTACCTCGGGACTAGGAACGGGCCGGACCGAACTGGTTACACACCCCAGTACCTCTCGCCGTGCCTCTACACCTTCCTTCCTGCTTTACCCAGTAGCCCCCTTGACCTGGTAGCCTCCTGAATCCGTCCCTTCTCTGCCTCCGTCAGCCCCTTAACCTGGCAGCCTTCTGACTCTGCCTTGTGGCAGCCTCCTGCTGCTCAGTCGCCCAAGCCATGTGCCCCCCCCCAAAAAATTTCTTGGGGTTGCCTCTCGTCCTTCCGACGTTGGCTCTGCCGACGCCGTTGCTCCCTCTCGCCGTCGCCTCTCCACCGTCTCGCTCCATGGTCGGCGATCCATACCATCCAGGATTTCTTCCCACGTCCAGGACCCCTTTCCGTCCAATAACTCTTCCCATGTCCAGACCCTCGGCTCCTGGACACGCTGCTTGGTCCTTTGATGGTGGGTTTTTCTGTCACGATCGTCTACAACAGGAGACCAATGCGCAGCGTTGTGAGTGAACATGATGACTTTATTATTAAAGCAACCACGAAAAAACAACAAAAGACGATACGTGAAGTTCTCTATGACACCGACTGAACATAGCACAAGGAAACAAAAAACCACAAACACAAGGAGAAAAACACACAGAATATATATGGCTCCCAATCAGAGATAACGAGCCGACAGCTGACACTCGTTACCTCCGATTGGGAGTCATTAACCAATCACCAAAACACAAACAAATGAAACTCACCCAACCCAACACCACCAAATGAAAAATACACCCTGGCTCTAACACACAGTCCCGGAGCCAGAGTGTGACAAATACACAACACAATACGTGACATAAGTAGAATACAGAACACTTGAAACATTACAGGACATTTTTCATGATGGAAATTGAACTATTAAAATGTGATTTAAAAAAAGCAGTGGGTAGAGTGGCGTTCGCAGGCGGTTTGTACGGGCAGTTAGACAGGACAGTTTGTGGCTGTTTCTCAGGAGCCTGGTGGTGCAGTTACCTCTTATTGGAGGAAGCAGGTCATTCAGTGGATGGTCAAGAGTGTGCATGTCCTTCACCAGGTGCACTGCAGCCTGTTCGCGCGCCTGCTCTGTAGTGACGGGAGCTGTGGTTGGACTGCTCCACCTCTGGAGATGATCCTCAAGGCCCTCCTCTGCACCCTGTCTAGTTGGGCCTGATGCTTTTTACTGCATCCAACTAACAGCACTCCACTGTATTCCAGACAAGCCCTGGCCAGTGTAGTATAGACTGTGACCAGATCTTCAGTAGGACATTACTGGCAAAAGAACAGTCAAAAAGGCATATTGAGGCCATTCTCACTGGCTGCTCCAGGTGTCACCACTGAGGTTAGAGTCTAGATGAAAACCAAGATACTTGGTTGTTGTTACCACTGGTACTTCCTGTCCTCCTAGGATTAGTGGTGCAGTTTGTGGATGGTCCTCTGACCAAGGGCTAAATGTGCCAGTTGCCATCACCCTCTGCCATCTTTCGGTGGTGTAGCTGTGGAGCCAGGCTAGTAACCTTGGACACAGTTCAATGTCAGACAGATGTTGCAGGAACTATGCGTGATCTACTCGATCAAAGGCTTTGGACACATTAGCAAGTAACACCCTCACCATTGTTGGTTTTATGGAGTCTGTAGCTGTCAGCCAGGAGTATGTGGCTTTCACAAGGGCGGTAGTAGTGCTGGACTTTGGGAGGTAGTCATACTGAAATCGTGCACTCAGATAACACCTCCTACTGGCAGGGGACAGTTTTAACAATGTGTTTGATGACAGGGGCTAGATCTTCTGCATGCTCTTTAGTAGCCAGGCTGGAATGCCATCAGGCCCACATGCTTTACGTGGGCTGAGTCTGGTCAGAGCTTGCTTTAACTGGCCAATGCTGCACAGCTCAACCTGCTTTGTAGGCATGGGCAGGGGGAAGATGGCAAGAGGTGTGGTGCTTGTCCATGCCACAGCAAAGAAGCCATTCAAAACATCAGCCACGTCGTCGTCTTCAATTCCCTCGACCTGTATTCTCCCTCCTGATGTTTTCTTTGGTCCCAGTCCTTTGTTAATGAAGTCCCACCATTCCTTAGGGTTTTTCTTCTTTAGGTCCTGGATTTCAGTTTTGTGTAGTAGCTTGTCTTTGCTTCCTTGATAAGCATTTGCACTGTGTTTCTGTTTTTCTCCATGTCATTGTTTCTCCCCATCTGTTGAAAATATTCTGTATTTTCCTGATGGCAGCCTTTATTCTTTCAGTCATCCAGGGCTGGTCCAGTATTGTTGTTTTCTTATTTCTTATTGACATGCATACATCAAGTGCAGTTTGAATGCAGGAGTTGAACGTCTCCACCTTTGCATCGATGCTCTCCACCTCATATATGGCAGACCAGTCAGTACTGGCCATACATCGTGCAAAGGTCTCCTTTCTGTTCTGAGTTACCAGATGTCCTTTTTTTTTTCCGCTGCACCTCTCTTCTCCCTCCTGATGTTGTGTTTGGAGAGAACAGCAGACATTTGTGATCACTGGATCTGAGAGGAGTAAGTACAGTGGGTTGTGTTGATCAGATCTAGGATGGAGTCCCCTCTGTGGTCTTGTCTTTGGTCACTTGTTTCATGTCTGGATGGGAGTTTTGTCAGCATCTTGATGGGCAGGTGATTTAAGTCTCCACACAGGATGAGACCCATTTGGGGAGAGGACATCCTGATCACATGGACAGTGATTATGAGATAATCCACAGTGTTCTGCTGCAGGGTTTTGTCATGTGCCCATGGTGGATGTTAGAGCACTCCACTACCAGAGATGAAACTGAGCTGGGGTGTTGTTTAGGACGGAGCTGAAGACACTCAAACTCTTCTTTCTCTAGGTCAGTTATTATTCTCTTTGCCTGCATACTGTGATTCACATACATAGCCACGCCCCCTCCTCGCATCCCCTCTCTAGCCTCAATTTATCGGGGCATGGACTCTACAAGGTGTATTTCTACTCAGAATAGCTCGTTCTATCTCCTACAACAGATGCACAATTGGATTGAGATCTGGTGCCTCGGAAGGCCACTGCAGTAAGCTGAATTCACTGTCATGTTCGTGGAACCTTTTCTGGACAAGCCTTGTGGCATGGGGCATAATCCAGCTGAAAAAATATATTTGCAGATGGATAACTTCTGCCATGAAGGGATGCACCTGATTGACAATGATTTTTAGATATCCTGTGGCATTCAAACGTTGCTCCACTTTTATCAAGGGGCCCAATGTCTGCCATGAAAACACACCCCACACCACCACCACCATCCTGCAATGCTGACACACAGCATGGATGCATGTACTCGTGGTTTCCTCAATATCCTAGCCCTCTCATTATCTTTACAGTAGGAGCTATCTATCTAAGCACTGCAAAAAACTGACAAGGTGCACACTGATCAGTTAAGAGATGCTAAAATTCTACAACTTTCCCGTACCTCTGCACAATTCTCTCTCACAGTGAGAAAACAATAGGATTACAATAGAGTGTATCCCATCCACTACCACTTCTTATGTATACGTTGTGTCTTTTTAAATTGCCAGATATGTAGAATCTCATCTCACAGTCAGAGCAGGAGTATGGTTTCTCTCCTGTGTGTGTTCTCTGATGAAGTCTTAGCTCAGTTGATGTTGTGAAGCATTTTACACAGTCAGAGCAGGAGTAAGGCTTCTCTCCTGTGTGTATCCGTTGGTGTGATTTTAAGCTTTCCTGTCGAGAGAAACTCTTTCCACAGTCAGAGCAGGAGTAAGGCTTCTCTCCTATGTGCACTCTCTGATGAACTGTCAGAGCATTTGTTATTGTGAAATTCTTCCCACAGTCAGTACAGGAATTCATATTCTCTCCTGTGTGTATTTGTAGGTGTATTTTTAACTTTGATAGAATTGGGAAAATCTCCTCACAATGTGGGCAGTGGTGAGACCTCTTAGCTCTGTAATCTTCCTGCTGTTGTTCTCTGGATGTAGATAATGTCTCAACATGGTCTCCTGTGTGAACAACATCAGAAGAACCAGTCAGTTGGTGTGATATACATGTCAATCAAATGTATTTTATGAAGCCCTTCTTACATCAGAAGTTGTCACAAAGTGCTTTATAGAAACCCAGCCAAAAAACCCAAAGAGCAAGCCTTGCAGATGTAGAAGCCATATCATCCTCCACTCACTATCACAAGGGTTAGTGTCATCCTCCACTCACTATCACAAGGGTTAGTAACTACACAGACTCATTTAATAGAACTTTAAAACATTGGCAGTTTGTCTACTTCACTTCTTTAGTCTACTATCTGATCACTCTAGATAGCCCAGTGAATAAAACAAATGATGGGAATACTGGTGTCAAACCATGAACAGTGAGGGAAAAAAGTATTTGATTCCCTGCTGATTTTGTACGTTTGCCCACTGACAAAGACATGATCAGTCTATAATTTTAATGGTAGGTTTATTTGAACAGTGAGAGACAGAATAACAACAAAGAAATCCAGAAAAACGCATGTCAAAAATGTTATGAATTGATTTGCATTTTAATGAGGGAAATAAGTATTTAATGGGCCTCAGGATCTTGTCATGGCATCTCTGTGCATTCAAACTGCCATCGATAAAATGCAATTGTATTAGTTGTCTGTAGCTTATGCCATGCCATACAGTGGGGGAAAAAAAGTATTTAGTCAGCCACCAATTGTGCAAGTTCTCCCACTTAAAAAGATGAGAGGCCTGTAATTTTCATCATAGGTACACGTCAACTATGACAGAAAAAAAAAAAGAAAAAAAAAAAAATCACATTGTAGGATTTTTTATGAATTTATTAGCAAATTATGGTGGAAAATAAGTATTTGGTCACCTACAAACAAGCAAGATTTCTGGCTCTCACAGACCTGTAACTTCTTATTTCAGAGGCTCCTCTGTCCTCCACTCGTTACCTGTATTAATGGCACCTGTTTGAACTTGTTATCAGTATAAAAAGACACCTGTCCACAACCTCAAACAGTCACACTCCAAACTCCACTATGGCCAAGACCAAAGAGCTGTCAAAGGACACCAGAAACAAAATTGTAGACCTGCACCAGGCTGGGAAGACTGAATCTGCAATAGGTAAGCAGCTTGGTTTGAAGAAGTCAACTGTGGGAGCAATTATTAGGAAATGGAAGACATACAAGACCACTGATAATCTCCCTCGATCTGGGGCTCCACGCAAGATCTCACCCCGCGGGGTCAAAATGATCACAAGAACGGTGAGCAAAAATCCCAGAACCATACGGGGGGACCTAGTGAATGACCTGCAGAGAGCTGGGACCAAAGTAACAAAGCCTACCATCAGTAACACACTACGCCGAAGGGACTCAAATCCTGCAATGCCAGACGTGTCCCCCTGCTTAAGCCAGTACATGTCCAGGCCCGTCTGAAGTTTGCTAGAGTGCATTTGTATGATCCAGAAGAGGATTGGGAGAATGTCATATGGTCAGATGAAACCAAAATAGAACTTTTTGGTAAAAACTCAACTCGTCGTGTTTGGAGGACAAAGAATGCTGAGTTGCATCCAAAGAACACCATGCCTACTTTGAAGCATGGGGGTGGAAACATCATGCTTTGGGGCTGTTTTTCTGCAAAGGGACCAGGACGACTGATCCGTGTAAAGTAAAGAATGAATGGGGCCATGTATCGTGAGATTTTGAGTGAAAACCTCCTTCCATCAGAAAGGGCATTGAAGATGAAACGTGGCTGGGTCTTTCAGCATGACAATGATCCCAAACACACCTTCTGGGCAACGAAGGAGTGGCTTCGTAAGAAGCATTTCAAGGTCCTGGAGTGGCCTAGCCAGTCTCCAGATCTCAACCCCATAGAAAACCCTTTGGAGGGAGTTGAAAGTCCGTGTTTGCCCAGCGACAGCCCCAAAACATCACTGCTCTAGAGGAGATTTGCATGGAGGAATGGGCCAAAATACCAGCAACAGTGTGTGAAAACCTTGTGAAGACTTACAGAAAACGTTTGACCTGTGTCATTGCCAACAAAGGGTATATAACAAAATATTGAGACTTTTGTTATTGACCAAATACTTATTTTCCACCATAATTTGCAAATAAATTCATAAAAAATCATACAATGTGATTTTCTGGATTTTTCTCATTTTGTCTGTCATAGTTGACGTGTACCTATGATGAAAATTACAGGCCTCTCTCATCTTTTTAAGTGGGAGAACTTGCACAATTGGTGGCTGACTAAATACTTTTTCCCCCCACTGTACCATAACCCCGATACCACCATGGGGTGGTGACAACATGGGGTGGTCACAACATTGACATCAGCAAACCGCACGCTCACACAACGCCATACACGGTGGTCAGCAGTTGTGAGGCTGGTTGGGCATACTGCAAGATTCTCTAAAACAACATTGGAGGCAGCTAATGGTAGTGAAATTAACCTAACATTCTCTGGCAACATCTCTGGTGGACATTCCTGCAGTCAGCATGCCAATTGCATGCTCCCTCAAAACTTGAGACATCTGTGGCATTGTGTTGTGTGAAAAACCTGCACATTTTAGAGTGGCATTTTTGTATTTGTTAGGGATCCCCATTAGATGCTGCCAAGCACCTCCTCAGCTACTTTTGTCCCCAGCACAAGGTGCACCTGTGTAATGATGATCATGCTATTTAATCAGCTTCTTGATATGCCACACCTGTCAGGTGGATGGATTATCTTGGCAAAGGAGAAATGCTCACTAAACAGGGATGTAAACAAATTTGTGCACAACATTTTAGAAATAAGTTTGTGTCTGGAACATTTCTGGGATCTTTTATTTCACCTCATGAAAAATGGGACCAACAGTTCACATGTTGCGTTCCCGAGTGGCGCAGTGCTAACTGTGCCCACTAGAGATCCTGGTTCGAATCCAGGCTCTGTCGTAGCCAGCCGTGACCGGGAGACCCATAGGGCGGCGCACAATTGGCCCAGCGTCGTCCAGGGTAGGGGAGGGAATGGCCGGCAGAGATGTAGCTCAGTTGGTAGAGCATGGCGTTTGCAACGCCAGGGTTGTGGGTTCGATTCCCACGGGGGGCCAGTATGCAAAATAAAAATAAATAATGTATGCACTCACTAACTGTAAGTTGCTCTGGATAAGAGCGTCTGCTAAATGACTAAAATGTAAATTTGGTTGTTCAGTGTATACAATATTTCTAAAAAATCATACAAACTTTAAATTGAACTAAATCAGCCTGCTTTTCTGTTCTAATCAGGTCCCTACACAGGCTCAGAAGGATCCTGTGAGGGCGGAACATTTTCTGGCAACAGTAGTCCTTGCAGGGCTTCTGCCGTGACGTCTTGGAGGCCCAAAAACTTCTCCGCTGCAGATATAATGATGTCCAGCATCTTGGCTGTAAATACTAAAAAAATCCACCTTCAAAATAAGTGTATCCAGATCACTTGATTGACGTACAACATTTGCAACTGGTTGCAGTGCATCCACCGCCATATCTTCTTCAGAACTGTGGCCTCTTGCTACTATAACTCTCTTCACCGCTTCCACATAGGATATTTGCTGTACAGCCCTGATCCTTGACACCTCAACCTTTTTCACCCTAACAGGTTACTCTGGGAATTCAGGAATATGACCCCCACCACAGTTACAACATTTTACATTCACATGCTCTTCAATAACATATTCCTTCCGTCTGCAAACACTTGACATGTGGCCAAACTTTATACATTTCTTGCATTGCATCAGGTTTTACACAAACTCCCTTATGGGGTATATTATATATCCCAGCTTTACATAGGTTGGTAGATACTCTTCATCAAACATCAATAATAAAGATGAACTTTGCGCCTTTTTCACATTCTCCATATGGGTCAAGTGACGTGCATTTGCATCCTTCTTCTTCTTTGGGATTTGGTTGGTGGAGCGCATTCAACTTTTAGGTGCATACACCGCCACCTACTGTACTGGTGTGTGACACCATTCACAGCATACATACATTAAATTAATTGATACAGTAATTAATACAAAATTGCCCTGCCAAGGATTAGCCCTCTCTAAAAATGTGAGGGAAAAGGTTTTGTGCAGGTGACTTACCTCCAAAGACCAATGGCAGTACGCCCAGAACATTGTTCTGGGAACCAAAAGGGATATCTGAGTTTCAAGGTCTCAGCTTGGAGAGAAGAAGCCTTGTGAGGTATTGGTCGGTCAGATGCAGGAACCAAATGTTAATGATGAATTATCTATTAATAATTAATATGCTAAATCATGCAAATATAACTTCTCTGTAAGCAGAATATAGGACAACTAACGGGACTTCCCCGGCAGAGCTCCCGACCGACGTGTACTATGGTGCTTTTAAGTTTGTTGGAACCTCTCCAGCTTGCTGATAAAAAACAATCATTCATTTAAGTTTGACTTTGAGTCCCTTCGTGATGAACTTCCACGACAAAAATCCACAACCCCATTCCACTATTTAACCCTATCTAGTCCTACGCAAGACAACTACAACTCAACACCCCCTGCAGCTGTTCTGCAGTAAATCCTCGCGATGCCAAGTACTTCTCTGCCGCTGCCACCACAGCCTCTATTTTCTGGGACGTTTTGATCCATTTCTGCAGTACAATTGACAACCATTGCTATAAATGCTAAAAAGCACATATTCTTCCCATCACTCTCTCTTGGTCTCTGCCTACTCACAGGAATCCTCTCAAGATCCCTCACCCAGTACCCATCTTCCTCTACCACTCTCTTCACTGCGTCAGCATACAACACTTTCTGTACTACTGTAACCCTGGCAACCTCAATCTGCCTTTCTCTCACCTGACACCTCAGATCTCCAGCCCGTTAGCACCCCCACAACTAACACACAGAACTTTCTCCACCGATACAACACATTTCTTAATCTCATGCCCTCCTGCACACTTGTCACATCTAGGCATCTCACGCCTACACACTGCTGCAACAGGCCCATAAACGTCACCCCTAAAACACTGTAGTATTTACTGAACAAAATCGCTCATGGGATAACTGACACTTCCTACCTTGACCTTATCTGGCAGACACTATGCATCAAAATCCAGCATGACAGATAATGTTTTCTGTTTCCCCACGCTCTACGTCTCACCAAACGGAGGGCGTCAAAGACACCTGGAATCTTCCATTTCAACTGCTCATCCTCAACACTTAAACCTAACCCCGTTATCACTCCTTTCAATGCCACACTGTTCGGAAAAGCAATTCAAGTCACAATTCCTGTCTCTAATCACGTAATCCGCAGCGCCCGCTCCCTCTGGACAGAGGAGAAACAATAAATCATCACGAGTCCACTCAGTTACCTTCACCAACTCAACAGTCCCCAACCTCTTCTCCACCTAACCTGACACCACATATGGAACCATTCTCTCTACAAATCTCACTCCCACTGGGCCAGAATCATCCTTATCAGCCTCGGAACGAGGCCCGAACTGAGTTCCTCACCGCAGGTAATTCATCCTCACTCTCACCAGGTTCCATCTCTGAGCTACTGGAGGACGTATCCCTCTTTATACACTAGACGATAACCTCCCTCACCACACTGCTTCCCTCTACACTCAGCTCCTTCTCGGCGTTCATCACTGCACCTGCCACCACAGTTAAGTAGTTTTAAATTGACACAATACCTGTTATCAAAGGTTACAGCTAGAGATGACGTGCAGGAGCTTGCAGTGTTGTTGTTTTGCATGATGTCTACTTTGATGATAATTAGAGTTTTATAATCTGAGAGGAAATAGAGCCGAATATTGCTAAAAGTCACGCCAGGGTAAGCCTACACGAAACACAGCCATTATTTTAAGTGTTTCTAAAATTAATAAAAAGGAAAAATGATTGGAACCATTTCCCTGATTGACCGCTACGTTTTATGACACAATTTTTGCAAAAAACTAGTAAAATGATCCTCTAGAAGGCGTTTGCATCCCAGATGGTTACAGGACCCAGACTTCTTACATTACGTTGGAGTGCATATAGATGTTTATTTGACATTGAACACTGACCAAACGTCAGCGAGTACCAGATGTACAGTGGGGCAAAAAAGTATTTAGTCAGCCACCAATTGTGCAAGTTCACCCACTTAAAAAGATGAGAGGCCTGTAATTTTCATCATAGGTACACGTCAACTATGACAGACAAATTGAGGAAAAAAAATACAGAAAAATCACATTGTAGGATTTTTAAGGAATTTATTTGCAAATTATGGTGGAAAATAAGTATTTGGTCACCTACAAACAAGCAAGATTTCTGGCTCTCACAGACCTGTAACTTCTTCTTTAAGAGGCTCCTCTGTCCTCCACTCGTTACCTGTATTAATGACACCTGTTTGAACTTGTTATCAGTATAAAAGACACCTGGCCACAACCTCAAACAGTCACACTCCAAACTCCACTATGGCCAAGACCAAAGAGCTGTCAAAGGACACCAGAAACAAAATTGTAGACCTGCACCAGGCTGGGGAAGACTGAATCTGCAATAGGTAAGCAGCTTGGTTTGAAGAAATCAACTGTGGGATCAATTATTAGGAAATGGAAGACATACAAGACCACTGATAATCTCCCTCGATCTGGGGCTCCACGCAAGATCTCACCCCGTGGGGGTCAAAATGATCACAAGAACGGTGAGCAAAAATCCCAGAACCACACGGGGGGGACCTAGTGAATGACCTGCAGAGAGCTGGGACCAAAGTAACAAAGCCTACCATCAGTAACACACTACGCCGCCAGGGACTCAAATCCTGCAGTGCAAGACGTGTCCCCCTGCTTAAGCCAGTACATGTCCAGGCCCATCTGAAGTTTGCTAGAGTGCATTTGGATGATCCAGAAGAGGATTGGGAGAATGTCATATGGTCAGATGAAACCAAAATATAAAAACTCAACTCGTCGTGTTTGGAGGACAAAGAATGCTGAGTTGCATCCAAAGAACACCATACCTACTGTGAAGCATGGGGGTGGAAACATCATGCTTTGGGGCTGTTTTTCTGCAAAGGGACCAGGACGACTGATCCGTGTAAAGGAAAGAATGAATGGGGCCATGTATCGTGAGATTTTGAGTGAAAACCTCCTTCCATCAGAAAGGGCATTGAAGATGAAACGTGGCTGGGTCTTTCAGCATGACAATGATCCCAAACACACCGCCCGGGCAACGAAGGAGTGGCTTCGTAAGAAGCATTTCAAGGTCCTGGAGTCTAGCCAGTCTCCAGATCTCAACCCCATAGAAAATCTTTGGAGGGAGTTAAAAGTCTGTGTTGCCCAGCGACAGCCCCAAAACATCACTGCTCTAGAGGAGATCTGCATGGAGGAATGGGCCAAAATACCAGCAACAGTGTGTGAAAACCTTGTGAAGACTTACAAAAAACATTTGACCTGTGTCATTGCCAACAAAGGGGTATATAACAAAAACTATTGAGAAACTTTTGTTATTGACCAAATACTTATTTTCCACCATAATTTGCAAATAAATTCATTAAAAATCCTACAATGTGATTTTCTGGATATTTTTTTCTCATTTTGTCTGTCATAGTTGACGTGTACCTATGATGAAAATTACAGGCCTTGCTCATCTTTTTAAGTGGGAGAACTTGCACAATTGGTGGCTGACTAAATAGTTTTTTTCCCCACTGTATTCAGACTTTACTCAGTACTTTGTTGAAGCTCCTTTGGGCAGTGATTACAGCCTCAAGTCTTCTTGGGTATAACGCTACAAGCTTGGCATACCTGTATTTGGGGATTTTCTCTGCAGATCCTCTCAAGCTTGTCAGGTAAGATGGGTAGTGTCGCCGCACAGCTATTTTCAGTTCTCTCTGTACTTTGCTCCGTTCATCTTTCCCTCGATCCTGACTAGTCTCCCAGTCCCTGCCACTGAAAAACATCCCCACAGCATGATGCTGCCACCACCATGCTTCGCCGTTGGGATGGTGCCAGGATTCCTACAGACGTGACGCTTGGCATTCAGGCCAAAGAGTTCAATCTTGGCTTCATCACACCAGAGAATCTTGTTTCTCATGGTCTGAGAGTTCTTTAGGTGTCTTTTGGCAAACTCCCAGCGGGCAGTCATGTGCCTTTTCATGAGGAGTGGCTTCCGTCTAGCCACTCTACCATAAAGGCCTGATTGGTGGAGTGCTGCAGAGATGGTTGTCCTTCTGGAAGATTCTCCTATCGCCAAAGAACTCTGGAGCACTGTCAGAGTGACCCACTGGCTTCTTGATGACCTCCCTGACCAAGGCCCTTTTCCCCCGATTGCTTAGTTTGTCTGGGCTGCCAGCTCTAGAAAAATGATTGGTGGTTCCACACCTTTTCCATTTAAGAATGATGGAGGCCTTTCGATCATATCCTTGGACTAAAATGTTTGACACGCAGGTGCAAGCCTAACATCACATGCAAAGGGCCTTTGGGTAACGTAGCACATATTAAATGATATATATTTTTCTCACATAGGCTGTTCATTTCTGATCTTTGATACTTTTTCTGGTTTATAAATGTATCATGGTATACATTAACGCTACACGTATGGGCCATATTGTTACTTGGTAGCTACTAGCAACAGACCCTGTGTTGTGGATCATCTACCACTATTTTGAACGGTCCATACTGTAACGTTAACGTTAGTCTCAGGCTTCACTAACTAGCGTTACTGTTTTAGGTGGAGCTATTCTTTGCTACTTTTCAAACAAATACTACGTGGTATTTCACATATCATCTTGCTAGAGAGGCCTTTTGTTGTGATATTTAGGCTACTATATAGGCTACTAGCAAAATACCCTGTGTTAGGATAGATTTATGTTTGTTTCTTCCAACAGATCTTTACATATTTTCCTCACTACAAAATATTCCTGCGGTCCTTGTGGTTACTAAACATATTTTAGATATGCCTTTATGCTATAGCTTATTCCATGTTTACATCTTTGGTTAAATGACTTCAAATGCAAAACTTAAATTTACTTTGTGGAATGTCCGTGGAGTTTGTAAACTATCCAAGCTTAAAACAGGTTATTACTAGGCTTAAACAACTTCATTCATCTATTGTGTTCCTACAAGAAACTCACTTGTTGAAGGATGAGCTACTTAAAGTATGCAGTAGATGACAAGGGCAAGTAGTAGCATCCTGTTTCTCCTCTCATTCTCATGGTGTTATGGTTTTAATTCACTAATCTGTTCCGTTTCAAGTGGATACTATTATAACTGATACAGCTGGTAGATACATTTTGATACAGGAAACTCTTTTGAATGAGCATATTAATCTGGTTAATGTTTATGGTCCTAATGATGATAATCCCAAATTCTTTGAGAATGTATTTCTATGGATAGCCTCCATTCCTGGTAAGGTCCTAATGGCAGGGGACTTTAATTGCACTCTTGATCCTCATCTAGATTGCTCCTATGGTTTAGACACTTCCCACTCGCAGAGTAGAAAGAAATTACAGCATTTCATTAAGGATTTAAATCTATGTGAACCTTGGAGGACTCAGAACCCGAGTACAAGGGAGTATTCATATTACTCGTCAACATTTAAATCATATTCTCATGTAGACTACTTTTTAGTTTCTTGCTCATTGCTTCCCAATGTAGCAGGAAGTGGATATGATACTATTGTTTTGAATGACCATTCCCCTGTGTCATTATTCTATAGGGATACAGAACTAGTAAAAGGATCCTCTAGATGGCGTTTGCATCTCAGATGGTTACAGGACCCAGACTTCTTACATTCGTCAACATTTAAATCATATTCTCATGTAGACTACTTTTTGCTCCTATGGTTTAGACGAGTTGGAGTGCATATAGATGTTTATTTGACATTGAACACTGACCAAACGTCAGTGAGAACCAGATGGGAGGCTTTCAAAGCACATATTTTGGGGCAAAGTATATACGTTTTACCAGTTTAAAATCAAATAAAATCAGAAAATGAGAGATGGACAGCAAAATCAGAGAATTGGAGAGGGAAGCTTTTTTGGATAACTCAGTAGAAGTAAACAAGGAATGATTTGGTCTTAAAGCTCAGTATGAAGAACTTCCCACCTCAAAGGCTGCAAACAGCTTAACTAGGCTGAAACAGTCCTATGATCAAGGTGATCATGGTTTAGACACTCACAGAGTAGAAAGTCATTTTGTAAATGTGATCGTTCAGTTGTTGTTTTTTTTGCAACAATTGATAAAAACCTGTTTTTGCTTTATCATTATGGGGTATTGTGAGTAGATTGATGAGGAAAAAAACAATTTCATCAATTTTACAATAAGGCTGTAACGTAACAAAATATCTAAAAAGTCCAGGGGTCTGAATACTATCTGAATGCACTGTATATAGACAGGTGTTTGCCTTTCCAAATCATGTCCAACAAACTTAGTTAGATAGAACCTTCTCTTACCATGAGAAACAGATTTCCCAATCTTCTCCTCCTCTTCTTCATCTTTAATGTTGACATTCAGCTCCAGTGTTTGACTGCAGTCTTCCAGCTTCACTGATGCCATCTCTGGATCCTGCTTAGCAAACTGGGCTCCACTGTCGCAATCAGGACCCAGTGACTGTAGGTTTGTTCTCACTATTGATGTTACAAGCCTCAGATTTAATTCTAGTCATCCTGTGGTAATGAGAAACAGACACAAAAAGTTATTTGTCTTGACAGTTCTGGCACTTTCTTTATTGTCAAAAAATATATTATCTTTCTTCTTGTTAAATCATCTAATTCAGTGCTTGACTTGGACTGAAATAGGTGCCGGTACTGTTTATATTTAGGTGCAGGAGCTCCACAATACTGTTGAGCTAACATTCTATAAGAGGAACAGGAGCTCAAGCACTAGATATTTGAGGTGCCGGTACTTAACCTATAGTATATTTTCCCAAATTCACATACAGTACCAGTCAAAGGTTTTAGGACACCTACTCATTCCAGGGGTTCTTTATTTTTTCTATTTTCTACATAGGATAACAATATGAAATAACACATATGGAATCATGTAGTAACCAAAAAATGTTTTAAGTAATCAAAATATATTTTATATGTGAGATTCTTCAAAGTAGGCAACCTTTGCCTTGATGACAGCTTTGCACACTCTTGGCATTTCAATCAACAGGTGTGCCTTGTTAAAAGTTAATTCGTGGAATGTCTTAATGCGCTTGAGCCATCAGTTGTGTAGGGACAAGGTAGGGGTGGGTGGTATACAGAAGATAGGCCTATTTGGTAAAAGACCAAGTCCATATTATTGCAAGAACAGCTCAAATAAGCAAAGAGAAACAACAGTCCATCATTACTTTAAGATTCTTCAAGTGCAGTCGCAAAAACCATAAAGCGTTATGATGAAACTGGCTCTCATGAGGACCGCCACTGGAAAGGAAGACCCAGAGTTACCTCTGATGCAGAGGAAAAGTTCATTAGAGTTACCAGCCTCAGAAATTGCAGCCCAAATAAATGCTTCACATAGTTCAAGTAACAGACACATCAACATCAACTGTTCAGAGGAGACTGCGTGAATCAGGCCTTCATGGTTGAATTGCTGCAAGAAACCACTACTAAAGGACACCAACATGAAGAAGAGACTTGCTTGGGCCAAAAAACATGAGCAATGGACATTAGACCGGTGGAAATCTGTCCTTTTGGTCTGATGTGTCCAAATTTGAGATTTCTGGTTCCAACCGCAGTGTCTTTTGTGACACACAGAGTAGGTGAACAGATGATCTCTACATGTGTGCTTCCCACCGTGAAGCATGGAGGAGGAGGTTGTGATTGTGGTTTGCTGGTGATTTATTTACAATTCAAGGCACACTTAACCAGCATGGCTACCACAGCAGTCTGCAGCGATACACCATCCCATCTGGTTTGTGCTTAGTGGGATTATTTGTTTTTCAACAGGACAATGACCCAACACACCTCCAGACTGTGTAAGGGCTATTTGACCAAGAAGGAGAGTGATGGAGTGCTGCATCAGATGACCTGGCCTCCACAATCAACCGACCTCAACCCAATTGAGATGGTTTGGGATGAGTTGGACGCAGACAGAGTGAAGGAAAAGCAGCCAACAAGTGCTCAGCATGTGTGTGAACTTCTTCAAGACTGTTGGAAAAGCATTCCAGGTGAAGCTGGTTGAGAGAATGCCAAGAGTGTGCAAAATCTGTCATCAAGGCAAAGGGTGGCTACTTTGAAGAATCTAAAATCTAAAATATATTTTGATTTGTTTAACACACTTTTTGGTTACTACATGATTCCATATGTGTTATTTTATAGTTTAGATGTCTTCACTATTATTCTACAATGTAGAAAATAGTAAAAATATAAGAAAAAAACATTGAATGAGTAGGTGTGTCCAAACTTTTGACTGGTGCTGTATATTTTGCCACTGTTTGACCAAAAAAAAAGATAACTTATAGTTAGATAGAACCTGCTCTTACCATGAGAAACAGATTCCCCAATCTTCTCTTCCTCTTCTTCATCTTTAATGTTGACATTCAGCTCCAGTGTTTGACTGCAGTCTTCCAGCTTCACTGATGCCATCTCTGGATCCTGCAGTAAACTGGGCTCCACTGTAACAATCAGGACCCAGTGACTGTAGGTTTGGACTCAGTGTGGAAGGAGAGAGGCAGGCTGGGTTTGTCCTCACTGTTGATGTTACCGGCCTCAGACTTAAATCAGAGTCGTCCAGTAGTAATAAAGAGAAACGGAAACGACACAAAAGTTAGTCTTGACAGTTCTGGCACTTTCTTTATTCTCTAAAAATATATTAGATCAGGTAGCTAAGCATTGACAACAAATCATTTATTAATTTCACATTAGACACAAATTGCACACTTTAAATTAAACAACGTAAGTGCACTTAACCTATAGTAGATTTCAGAAATTCACATAAATGACTGAAAAACCATTTAGTACAAGGTTGCAGTTTGTTTTAGGCAGCACTATGTAATATTTTCCTGAATAACCGACTTCACTGTATTATTTCAATCAAAAACCAATTGTATTTCCTGTTCACACCATAATAACATTTATAGATAAAGACAGAAACAACTGAATGTGTCTGAATATATGGAAAAAAGGGGAGGGGTCTGAATACTTTCTGAATCCACTGTAAGGAATTGGCAACTCGTTCTCATTCTGAGAAATAAGGTAGGCCACTTGATTTCAACATCTGAACAAAGTGGACAGGCTAACATGCTTTTCAAACAGTTGGAGACAGACAGAATGGTGTGTTCATAACAGCTAAACTGTTCAACCTTGTTAGCAGACAGATCCAAGTTGGCTAAACCTGAAACATAAAGATTAGCTGGTTAATCACTAGCACTTGAGAAATTGTTGATGAGACCTGTGTTAATTGTCTATAGCAATTGTCTATAGCCAAATGCCTTCTACAATACGTTTGTCAATTTGTAACAAAAAAATGCATTTTCATAGACCAACTTGAAAGCCAGATCAGTGATTAATGTCATTATAAGCAGGTTAAACTATTTTTATAAAATAATACAATAATTAGTGGGTCTTATTGGTTGTGGATGGCTTATAATTAGCCTAGGTTTAACTTCACAAGCCCTGAATTCATTAGATTATAGCTGACTGTTTGAAATGCAGTGTATTTGACCTTTAATTGTACAACACTTACTTAGAGAAAAACAAAATTGAGAAATCTTGAATCACCCATACGTTTTGAAAAAACTCAAGATACAGCTGTATGATTTGTAGTCCATATAGCCCAGCCATAACAGAGTACATTAGAGTAAAGTAGAATACAATACAGTATGTTATACTGTACTATACTCTGTACTGTACTGAACTAAACTTCTCTTTCCTGTACTCTGCTGTACTGTACTTTCCAATCTTGTGAAACAGTAGCTATGTTTCCAATAACTTGTCCATTGATTTTTTTCTGGACATTTAGAAAAAGTTTGCATAGAAAATAGATACGACAATTGCCATCTAGGGTGTGTTTCCATGTAACTATCTTGTGTCGATAAAAAAAACAGCTGGACGTAATGACTCACCCTGTACCGTCAAAATGGTTTGGCAATCATCATTTATTTAAAACACTGTTTCAATCCTCACTTGTCAGAATAAAGAAACTTTGACAAAAGAAAAACCCACCCGTCCAATGATTAAAAATGGTTGTCGAGCTTTAGAACATTTCTCCTATATCTGCCGTTTCCATTACACACGGTGCAAAGATTTTTTTTTGCAACATTGCTTTTGTCGAATGCACCTGGTTCAATGGAAACCTGCCTAATGATGTCTGAGTGATTGGTTCAGATTTGGTCCGGTCTAATGTTTGGGCCAAGTCAGTTAAGAACAAATTCTTATTTACAATAATGGCTTACCCTGGCCAAACCTGGCCGACGCTGGGCCAATTTTGCACCGCCCTATGCGACTCCCAATCACGGCCGTATTGTGATACAGCCTGGAATCCAACCAGGGTCTGTAGTGACAGATGCAGTGTCTTAGACCGCTGCGCCACTCGGGAGCCCTGTGACTAATCATTTTGGCTATTTAAGCTCTGAAAAGGCCTATCAGCTACCCAACTTTATCAGGAGTTATCCTGAGCCTATTTGCAATGAGAAACAATGCATTTGCACAGCGGGAAATGCAGAAGTATTTAATTTTTTGCTATGATCATCTTGTCAAAAATTTACAGAGACAAACTTGAAACCACTGATTATCATGACAATTTAGCTGACAGGGTTAAACTCCCGGACAACAGTGGTTTCAGAGTCCTGCAATAGAGTGAAGACTCTAATATTTGTGTAAAGTCTACATAGTTGTGTTCTGTGGGTGTCACTGAGTAGGCTGAACAATACATAGGTAGGGCTGTACAGTGCAATATGAATGTCCAATACAAACAAAAGAAACAGCATACTCAACTGGCGTAACGCGGTAAGGACCAAGAACGGGGTCGATATGGACCACGGGTCACAAAATAATTATATAATAATACTGTTTTGGTTGGGCTTCAACCCCTGGTATCATATAAACACACACAAGACATGGATACATGTAGAATTGGTTAAAAATAGCAACAACTAAAAATCTCAGCCCTGTCGTAAAATGTGTAGAATTACGGGATATTAGCTTTAAAACTGCTAAATGTTCTCTCCGCCAACAAGTGGGTTGTGAACAGTTTGGGGTCATAAGTTGGGGGTTTGTTACTACGCCAATAAATGGCAATATCCATCCGGACATTTGCCACCTAGGAAATTTGTTTGATCGGACCTTCTCAAATAGTACTGGAGTACCCCTGCAATAGACTGACTGGGAAGGTGCTTTTTCACAGTCAATGAAGGCCTTTTATTTTGAGGGCAAACCGCAAATTCCACTTTGTGGCTAATCGTTATTATGACTAGCTTCACATACATAGGGACAAGCGGGTACCAGGGCTGGAGACGTTGGCCACGATCAGATACAAATGTATTATGTAGAACAAACATGCCTCTGATTCTATTGAATCATGTCACTTCTATTCAGGGTATTTCTATCTGCAACTTTCCTAAACGTTTTTGTACTGAACATGCCCAGGCGAAACGCACTGACCTATATACGAACCTGGAAAGCCTCACAAATGAACACGTGTAATGGACCCCGCGCCGTGTGATTGTAATTTTTTTAGCGCGTTCTTCAATCACTCGGATTGACACAACAATTACACAAAACCTTTGCCAAACGTGATAATACCTTGACTGATTTGTTATCTAACATGTTATGACGTTATTTCGATATTAGACAGTTTAAAAGTGCTATTACATACCTGTAGTAATAAAGAGAAACGGAAAGCACAGTCCTGTCGTTTTCTTTGTTCTGAAGAATGTTGCGCGCCTCGCCGGAAGTTCCTGTTCCCCAACTACCACAATGCAACAGCGCCATCTTCTTCTTCTTCTGTGGGTTTTATGGCAGACTACTTCCAAAAGTTGTATTGCCGCCACCAACTGGATGGTTTGAAACCACAAAATAAATTAAATAAAAAATACATCCATACTTAATAGTGATACTAACTTACTCAACCCTAATAAAAATAGTACATTGCCAAAACAAACAAAACTCCCATTTCTTCCTTCCTTTAAATCTCCATATCTCCCTTCTCAGTCTCTAGGACCTGAGATGGTGGTACGGCTTTTGCCAATATTCCATGTAACTATTTTGCCAATAAATCTTTCAGCCCCAGGAACCGTTCTGCCTCAACCACAATGATTTATATCTTCCTAGATCTTTTCTCCACCTTGGCAGTGCCGTTAATCACCATTGTGATAAAGGCCACAAAGTCCACCTTTTTAACCTTTAAAATGTCAGGATCATCTTGTTGAAAGGCAACCCCTGCAGCTTGCATTGAAGGCTTATCCACCACCATTATATTTACTGTAAAGATAACCCCCAGCAACTACAATGATTCAGTAGATCAGTAATGTTACAGTACTCTAGCATGTCTCACAGCTGCTTATGCTGACAAAACATGTTAGTGAATAGGTCAGATTTAGCTTTGTGATGCTCATTTAAACTTCCTGTCTTGTTCAGCTTCAGAACAACAGTAAATATGTCACTTGAAACATATTTTTTTGGTAATTCATTACACAAAAGAGAAGAGCTTGACTAGTACAAATTCATATACAGTGGGGAGAACAAGTATTTGATACACTGCCGATTTTGCAGGTTTTCCTACTTACAAAGCATGTTGAGGTCTGTAATTTTTATCATAGGTACACTTCAACTGTGAGAGACTGAATCTAAAACAAAAATCCAGAAAATCACATTGTATGATTTTTAAGTAATTAATTTGCATTTTATTGCATGACATAAGTATTTGATCACCTACCAACCAGTAAGAATTCCGGCTCTCACAGACCTGTTAGTTTTTCTTTAAGAAGCCCTCCTGTTCTCCACTCATTACCTGTATTAACTGCACATGTTTGAACTCGTTACCTGTATAAAAGACACCTGTCCACACACTCAATCAAACAGACTCCAACCTCTCCACAATGGCCAAGACCAGAGCTGTGTAAGGACATCAGGGATACAATTGTAGACCTGCACAAGGCTGGGATGGGCTACAGGACAATAGGCAAGCAGCTTGGTGAGAAGGCAACAACTGTTGGCGCAATTATTAGAAAATTGAAGAAGTTCAAGATGACGGTCAATCACCCTCGGTCTGGGGCTCCATGCAAGATCTCACCTCGTGGGGCTTCAATGATCATGAGGAAGGTGAGGAATCAGCCCAGAACTACATGGCAGGACCTGGTCAATGACCTGAAGAGAGCTGGGACCACAGTCTCAAAGAAAACCATTAGTAACACACACTACGCCGTCATGGATTAAAATCCTGCAGCGCACGCAAAGGTCCCCCTGCTCAAGCCAGCGCATGTCCAGGCCCGTCTGAAGTTTGCCAATGACCATCTGGATGATCCAGAGGAGGAATGGGAGAAGTCATGTGGTCTGATGAGACAAAAATAGAGCTTTTTGGCTAAACTCCACTCGCCGTGTTTGGAGGAAGAAGAAGGATGAGTACAACCCCAAGAACACCATCCCAACCGTGAAGCATTGAGGTGGAAACATCATTCTTTGGGGATGCTTTTCTGCAAAGGGGACAGGACGACTGCACCGTATAGAGGGGAGGATGGATGGGGCCATGTATCGCGAGATCTTGGCCAACAACCTCCTTCCCTCAGTAAGAGCATTGAAGATGGGTCGTGGCTGGGTCTTCCAGCATGACAACGACCTGAAACACACAGCCAGGGCAACTAAGGAGTGGCTCCGTAAGAAGCATCTCAAGGTCCTGGAGTGGCCTAGCCAGTCTCCAGACCTGAACCCAATAGAAAATCTTTGTAGGGAGCTGAAAGTCCGTATTGCCCAGCGACAGCCCCAAAACCTGAAGGATCTGGAGAAGGTCTGTATGGAGGAGTGGGCCAAAATCCCTGCTGCAGTGTGTGCAAAACCTAGTCAAGACCTACCGGAAACGTATGATCTCTGTAAATTGCAAACAAAGGTTTCTGTACCAAATATTAAGTTCTGCTTTTCTGATGTATCAAATACTTATGTCATGCAATAAAATGCAAATTAATTACTTAAAAATCATACAATGTGATTTTCTGGATTTTTGTTTTAGATTCCGTCTCTCACAGTTGAAGTGTACCTATGATAAAAATTACAGACCTGTACATGCTTTGTAAGTAGGCAAACCTGCAAAATCGGCAGTGTATCAAATACTTGTTCTCCCCACTGTACATACTATTTTTCATTGGCAGATAAATTAAACAGGCTTGAATTAAGCCTTAATGACTAAAATAACTCATCTAGTTTTAAAATACAATTTAATAAACAAAAAGTATCCACCCAAACTAATGGTGAAAACTGCTCATCACACCATCTCTGTCTGATACATGTTGTGTCTACTAGCTCATTCCCACAGAAAACTGCAGAGGAAATCAGTACCACCCAGTCAACCAGCCTCACAGAGGATATTCAACCCTTAGGGCAAATCCAAGGTAATCTCAATATCTTTACAATAGAAGCTAACAAATCACACCAAAACTGACAAGGTGAACACTGTAAAGAAAAGTAAAGAGAGGCTAACATTCTAGAACGCTCCCTTTCCTCTGCACAGTTCTCTCACAGTGAGAAACAATAGGATTACAATAGAGTGTGCTACGATTTCTTGAGAATTAAGTGATGGAATGATTTTAATCTTAGCTAGTCAGACAACTGATGAGGATTCTCACATTTATGTGGCCATGTTGAGAGAAACTCATCCAACAGTCAGAGCAGGAGTACCAGATCCCTTGATATTTTACAGCTCTTCCCACAATCAGAGCAGGGAAATAGATTATCTCCTGTGTGTATTTTTAAGTGTATTTTTTAGCTTTGATAGAATTGGGAAAATCTCCTCACAATGTGGGCAGTGGTGAGACCTCTTAGCTCTGTGATTTTCCTGCTGTTGCTCTCTGGATGTAGAGAATGTCTCAACATGGTCTCCTGTGTGAACAACATTAGAAGAACCAGTCAGTTGGTGTGATTTACATCAATCACATTTATTTTTATAAAGCCCATTTTACATCAGCCGTTGTTACAGAGTACTTCACAGATACCCTAACCCAGTCCTTCTCAAATAGTGGGGCGCGCGTGTGGAACATGCTTTTTTTCCCCGCAGGGAGTAGTTTTTTTTTGCACCGAACAAGAGCACACAGAAGGAGATATGAAGTGCAGATAACAAACCCTTAAGAGACACCATGGAAAAATATTTCACAGAGATGAAAAGAAAGGCGGAGAGAGACGGAGATAATGAGACAAATGTAAGTCTCCCGAAAGCTAAGACGAGGAAATATGACGAAGCGTATGTAGCGCTTGGCTTCACTGTGACTACGGTGGGAGACGAGGAAAGACCGGTATGTTTACTGTGTCTAAAAATGTTGGCTGCGGACAGCATGAAGCCAAATAAATTAAGGCATCACTTAAAGACATTACACCCCAATCACGCTGATAAGCCGCTTGAGTTTTTTCAGCGAAAACGTGCCGAATATTGCCAACAATCGTCCCGCTTTGTGAATGCTACTTCAGTAAACCAGCGAGCACTGTTAGCATCATATAAGGTGGCATACCAAATTGCTCAGTGCAAAAAACCTCACTTCATAGCAGAGGAGCTGATACTGCCTGATCATTAGACATGGTCTCTGTCATGCTGGATGACGCAAGTGCTGCAAAAATAAAAAACTATCCCTCTGTCCAATGACACTGTCGCCAGACGTATAAATGACATTTCTAACGATCTTAAAGAACAGCTGGTAGATAAACTCAAAGACAAACGTTTTGCCCTTACAGTTCGATGAAGCAACTGACGGCAACAAAGACTGTTTGTTTATGGCTTATGTACGATTTGACATGACAAACTCCATGTGTGAGGATCTACTTTTTTGTAAAATATGTCAGAGACAGAGCCACAGCTGAAGAGCTATTCAAAATGCTGGACTGCTTCCTGACTGAGAATGGGCTAAAGTGGGAGAACTGCATTGGTGTTTGCAGTGATGGTGCACAGACCATGGCAGGGATGAGAAAAGGACTTCGGGCACTCATCAAGAAGGCCTCACCTATTGCTGTGTGGACACACTGTGTTATACACAGAGAAGCACTGGCATCAAGGCACATTTCCTCTGAATTAAGTGAGGTTATGACTGACATTGTAGGTGTAGTCAATTTATAAAGACCAGACCACTAAAAACAAGCGTCTTCTCTGCTATCTGTGAGGAGATGGGAGCTGAACATCAAGCTGTGCTGTTTCACAGTGAAGCAGGGTGGCTGTCTCGAGGAAAAGTCTTGTCCCGAGTTTTTGAGCTCAGAGAGCAGATAAGAATGTTTTCGGAGCAGGAGCACAAGTATGACCTCGCAGAAAAATTTAGTGATGAGAACTTCCTGGCAAAACTGGCCTACCTGAGTGACATATTTGGAAAGCTAAATGAACTAAATCTACAGCTTCAAGGGAAAGATAAAACATCTCCCTCAGGTCACAGACAAGATCAGCTCTTTCACTCGAAAGCTTGCAATGTGGGGCAGGCGACTTGATGAAGGAAATACTGATTCATTCGAGAACCTGCATGAATTTGTTGACACTACTGACTATGATGCCACCTCAGTGATTCCATATATTAAGGAGCATATTTCATCACTGATGGGATTCTTTAAAAAGTACTTCCCTGAAAACATTTCCCAATATGACTGGGTCAGAGATCCTTTTAATGCACCAGCTCCAACTGGTTTCAGCTCTGCAGAGGAGGACCAGTTCATTGATATGACGTCTGACTCCACATTGAGACTGAGGTTCACATCACAGACACTGAGTGAATTCTGGCTGAGTGTAGAGAGGCAGTATCCACTCTTAGGGCAGAGGGCCATGGGCATTCTTCTTCCTTTTGCAACATCTTATCTTTGTGAGACTGGCTTCTCTGCTGTTGCTGCACTGAAGACCAAGTACAGGTCCCAGCTAAACATTGAGCAGGAGCTGAGAGTTGCAGTATCATGCTTCAAACCCCGCTTCGAAAAGCTGTGCACTGCAAAACGTGCTCATTGTAGCCATTAATCCTGACTTCCTCATTTTGATTTTTTAAAAATCAGCACAAATTGTTTTATTCATTTTAGTTTTATAGGTCAGTGTTTCATATATTGTACTCCTGAGTTAATGTTGCTGATCAATTTGAATGTATTATTATTTATTGATTATATTTTATTTTATTTTTCAGTATCAAATGGTCAAAAAATGTTTACAGTTTAAATAAGGATTGAATTATTTTTTTAATTTCAGGCAAATCGATGCACTTTAAGTATTTTCTGTTACAGACTAAAAAAAATTAATAAAGTTATTCTTTGTAAGTTGATCTATATTTATTTTAGTTTTTTTGTTTTCTTTAATGTTAATAAGGATACAATGTTATGCAGAGGTGTACTTATAACAATTTTATAGACAAATGATACTATTTACAGTCGCAGCGGAGAGTTGGGCGGCGCGAAATGTTTACTTCTTCCTAGGGGGGGCGTAACAGAAAATAATTGAGAAGCACTGCCCTAACCTAACGTATCAGGCGTAAAATAAATGCCTAAACCAGGTCCACAGAAACCAGAAGCTTCCGGTTTTCAGGCTTTGCCTTCCTCTCTGCCTTTTCCCTGAAACACGGATGCTTCCGGTGTTTGTTGACTCCGCTGAGGGTGCAGGTACCAAGACTACAACCCCAAAGAGCAAGCAATGCAGAAGCACAGTGGCTAGGAAAAACTCCCTAGAAGGAAGGAACCTAGGAAGAAACCTAGAGAGGAACCAGGCTCTGAGCAGTGGCCAGTCCTCTTCTGGCTGTACTGGGTAACAAATGACTTAATATAAGTATGCTGCACAATACAGGGGAATAAAACTATTCTAAAGTGTTACGAGCCATATCATCCTCCACTCACTATCACAAGGGTTAGTAACCATCAGGGTTGGGGTCAATTCCATATCAATTCACATTTTTAAATTTGACTAATTCAGCAGACACTCTTATCCAGAGTGACTTACAATAGTGCATTCATCTTCAGATAGCTAGGTGAGACAACAACGCATCACAATCGTATCAATTACATTTTCTAGGGTGCAGAAAGGGAGTAGAGTAGGGTCCAGGAGGCAAAGTCAGAGTCATGGGAGAGGATAGGATAAAATAGGGGAGAGAAGCGGGAGAGAGAGAGCGAAGATTGCGGCGGTGCATTACCATCTGGGTTAGGGCTGAGTGGGAGGAGCATGACCATCTGGGTTAGGGCTGAGTGGGAGGAGCATGACCATATGGGTTAGGGCTGAGTGGGAGGAGCATGACCATCTGGGTTAGGGCTGAGTGGGAGGAGCATGACCATCTGGGTTACGGCTGAGTGGGAGGAGCATGACCATCTGGGTTAGGGCTGAGTGGGAGGAGCATGACCATCTGGGTTAGGGCTGAGTGGGAGGAGCATGACCATCTGGGTTAGGGCTGAGTGGGAGGAGCATGACCATCTGGGTTAGGGCTGAGTGGGAGGAGCATGACCATCTGGGTTAGAGCTGAGTGGGTAGGTTGGAGGAGAGATGGAGAGAAAAGGAAACAAAGTAGGGGTCAGAGACTTGGAGGGGGGTTGCAGTGAGATTAGTAGGAGAACAGCCTCTAGTGAAGACGGGGTCAAGCAGTGGGAGGGGACTGGGAAAGGGTGAGGTCAAAAGAGGAAAGGTGTTTCCAGTAAACCAATTGTCTACTCTCTGATCTCTCCAGATAGCCCAGTTAATAAAACAAATGCTGACAATACTGGTATCATCCATGCAAGTCTCAGTAGTATGAAAGAACATCTATCTTATCATCGAAACAGTTCTATAACAACTTTTCATGCACAACGATAAAACAAGCTTTGTTGTGTTGAGTTATTCAGGGGTGTCAGAATGACAGAATGAACTTATGGAGGTCTTACTTTTGGAGATAACTCATAGATGTAGATAGTACTATAGTGGTGGGCCCAACCCCAGACTTCTCTTTTATCAACCCAAAGGTTTTACTGTCTTCTCAGGAATTCAGCCTTCTCTGTGTTGCTCCCCACATCCCCCCATTCTGAATTATGCATTATCTCACCATCCCCCATTCTGAATGATGCATTATCTCACCATCCCCCATTCTGAATGATGCATTATCTCACCATCCCCCATTCTGAATGCTGCATTATCTCACCATCCCCCATTCTGAATGATGCATTATCTCACCATCCCTCGTTCTGAATGATGCATTATCTCACCATCCCTCATTCTGTCACACCTCTGAGCTCCTGTTGTGATAACATGCTGTAGGTCTGATATCTGATTGGAAGTTAACTCAACAGTAATGTTATTGATCAACAAGTCCGATTTTGAATCCAAACATGGTCAAATGGTTCTAAAAGGGTCTTAGCTTCAATGTGTCTTTCTCTTTTGTTCTTGACCTGCTGTGGTGAGATATATACTGAGTGAACAAAAACATTAGGAACACCTTCCTAATATTGAGTTGGACCCCCTTCTGCCCCTCAAAAAGCCTAACTTTGTCAGGGCATGGACTCTACAAGGTGTCGAAAGCCTTCCACAGGGATGCTGGCCCATGTTGATTGCAATGCTTTCCACAGTTGTGTCAAGTTGGCTGGATGTCCTTTTGGTGGTGGACCGTTCTTGATACCCACGGGAAACTGTTGAAACTGCAGGAAACTGTGTTGCAGTTCTTGACACATTAAAATCGGGTGCGTCTGGTACCTACTACCATACCCTGTTCAAAGGCACTTAAATATTTTGTTTTGCCCATTCACCCTCTGAATGAAACACATACACAAAAAATCCTTCTTTAACCATTCATCTACACTGAAGTGGATTTAACAAGAGACATCGATAAGGGATCATAGCTTTCACCTGGTCAGTCTATGGCAGGGAAAGAAGCAAGTGTTCCTAATGTTTAATACACTCAGTGTACACTGTCTTTCTCTCTACCCCTCTCCCATGAGCTATGGGTCACGACACATGCTATGGATTCTCTCTATCCCATGAGCTATGGACCACGACACAAGCTATGGATTCTCTCTATCCCATGAGCTATGGACCACGACACAAGCTATGGATTCTCTCTATCCCATGAGCTATGGGCCACGACACAAGCTATGGATTCTCTCTATCCCATGAGCTGTGGGCCACGACACAAGCTATGGATTCTTTGTCTTTCTCTTCCTGTCTGATCATGTTTAGATATAGGTAGGTATGGTGTTTACAGTAGGTATGGTATTTACCTCCTGAGTGGCGCAGTGGTCTAAGGCACTGCATCGCAGTGCTAACTGTGCCACTAGAGATCCTGGTTCGAATCCAGGCTCTGTCGCAGCCGGCCGCGACCAGGAGACTCATGGGGCGGCGCACAATTGGCCCAGCGTCGTCCAGGGTAGGGGAGGGAATGGCCGGCAGGGATGTAGCTCAGTTGATAGAGCATGGCGTTTGCAACGCCAGGGTTGTGGGTTCGATTCCCACGGGGGGGCCAGTATAAAAAAATATATAAAAAAAAATATGTATTCACTAACTGTAAGTCGCTCTGGATAAGAGCGTCTGCTAAATGACTAAAATGTAAATGTAGATACTTAATGTTTAGTTAATGTCAGTATTAACTTGTAACTTAGGCTTTACACCTTGGGCAGTAACTGAAAGGTAGCTGGTTCGAATCCCCAAGCCGGCTAGGTGAAAAAACTGTCGATGTGCCCTTGAGCAAGGCACATAACCCAAGTTCCTCTAACAATTAAAAAAATGTAAGTAAATCGTTAATTTTACAATGTTATTAAATCTATTTACCTTTAGTCTTCCACTTCAGACTAATTATTGCTAGTCAACATCAACTCATTGCCTAATGCTTGCTTGCATACTTTAATCGTCTTTATGGTGTCAGATAAACATGTTAGTAGACTTTGTTAATACATTAATTGAAGTATTTTCATGAGTAGCAGGTGAGGTGTACTGTACATATGATCACTAAAGAACCTGCTCTTACCATGAGAAACAGATTTCCCAATCTTCTCCTCCTCTTCTTCATCTTTAATGTTGACATTCAGCTCCAGTGTTTGACTGCAATCTTCCAGCTTCACTGATGCCATCTCTGGATCCTGCAGTAAACTGGGCTCCACTGTCACAATCAGTACCCAGTGACTGTAAGGTTGGACTCAGTGTGGAAGGAGAGAGGCAGGCTGGGTTTGTACTCACTGTTAATTACATTTACATTTACATAATTTAGCAGACGCTCTTATCCAGAGCGACATACAAATTGGTGCATTCAACTTACAGTGGGGAAAAAAAGTATTTAGTCAGCCACCAATTACATTTACGTCATTTAGCAGACGCTCTTATCCAGAGCGACTTACAAATTGGTGCATTCACCCTATAACCAGTGGGATAACCACTTTACAATTTTTTTATTTTTAATTTTATTTTAGGGGGGGGGGGGGGGGGGGGGGGTAGAAGGATTACTTTATCCCAGGTATCTAAAGGGTGTTCCTCACTTCTTTAAAAAATTAGGAATCCTTATTTCAGGTATTCTTAAAGAGGTGGGGTTTCAAGTGTCCCAACCATAATGATGGCCGTCCGGAAAGTGAGTGACTCCTGGCGTCGTGAGGGAGCTTGTTCCACCATTTGGGTGCCAGAGAAGCGAACAGTTTTTGACTTAAAAAGATGAGAGGCCTGTAATTTTCAACCTAGGTACACGTCAACTTTGACAGACAAAATTAGATTTTTTTTCTCCAGAAAATCACATTGTAGGATTTTTAATGAATTTATTTGCAAATTATGGTGGAAAATAAGCATTTGGTCAATAACAAAAGTTTCTTATATACCCTTTGTTGGCAATAACACAGGTCAAACGTTTTCTGTAAGTCTTCACAAGGTTTTCACACACTGTTGCTGGTATTTTGGCCCATTCCTCCATGCAGATCTCCTCTAGAGCAGTGATGTTTTGGGGCTGTCGCTGGGCAACATAGATCTTCAACTCCCTCCAAAGATTTTCTATGGGGTTGAGATCTGGCTAGGCCACTCCAGGACCTTGAAATGTTTCTTACGAAGTCACTCCTTCGTTGCCCGGGCGGTGTGTTTGGGATCATTGTCATGCTGAAAGACCCAGCCACGTTTCATCTTCAATGCCCTTGCTGATGGAAGGAGGTTTTCACTCAAAATCTCACGATACATGGCCCCATTCATTCTTTCCTTTACACGGATCAGTCGTCCTGGTCCCTTTGCAGAAAAACAGCCCCAAAGCATGATGTTTCCACCCCCATGCTCCACAGTAGGTATGGTGTTCTTTGGATGCAACTCAGCATTCTTTGTCCTCCAAACACACGACGAGTTGAGTTTTACCAAAAAGTTATATTTTGGTTTCATCTGACCATATGAAATTCTCCCAATCCTCTTCTGGATCATCCAAATGTACTCTAGCAAACTTCAGACGGGCCTGGACATGTACTGGCTTAAGCAGGGGGACACGTCTGGCACTGCAGGATTTGAGTCCCTGGCGGCGTAGTGTGTTACTGATGGTAGGCTTTGTTACTTTGGTCCCAGCTCTCTGCAGGTCATTCACTAGGTCCCCCGTGTGGTTCTGGGATTTTTGCTCATCGTTCTTGTGATCATTTTGACCCCACGGGGGTGAGATCTTTGCAGATCGAGGGAGATTATCAGTGGTCTTGTATGTCTTCCCATTCCTAATAATTTCTTCAAACCAAGCTGCTTACCTATTGCAGATTCAGTCTTCCCAGCCTGGTGCAGGTCTACAATTTTGTTTCTGGTGTCCTTTGACAGCTCTTTGGTCTTGGCCATAGTGGAGTTTGGAGTGTGACTGTTTGAGGTTGTGGACAGGTGTCTTTTATACTGATAACAAGTTCAAACAGGTGCCATTAATACAGGTATTGAGTGGAGGACAGAGGAGCCTCTTAAAGAAGAAGTTACAGGTCTGTGAGAGCCAGAAATCTTGCTTGTTTGTAGGTGACCAAATACTTATTTTCCACCATAATTTGCAAATAAATTCATAAAAAATCCTACAATGTGATTTTCTGGATATTTTTTTCTCAATTTGTTTGTCATAGTTGACGTGTACCTATGAAGAAAATTACAGGCCTCTCTCATCTTTTTAAGTGGGAGAACTTGCACAATTGGTAGCTGACTAAATACTTTTTTCCCCCACTGTACATTAATTAGGCCCTAAGGGGAAGGCATAGGCCCAACCATTTGGGAGCCAGGCCCACCCATCAGCCAATAAGAATGATTTTTTCCCCACTAAAGGGCTTTATTACAGATAGAAATACTCCTCAGTTTCATCAGCTGTCCGGGTGGCTGATCTCAGATGATCCTGCAGGTGAAGAAACCAGATGTGGAGGTCCTGGGCTTGCACGGTTACACGTGGTCTGCGGCTGTGAAGCCAGTGGGACGTTCTGCCAAATCCTCGGTAGAGAAATGTACATTAAATTCTCTGGCAACAGCTCTTGTGAACATTCCTGCAGTCAGCATGCCAATTGCGCACTCCCTCAAAATGTAGACATCTGTGGCATTGTGTTGTGTGACAAAACTGCATATTTCAGAGTGGCCTTTTATTATACCCAGCACAAGGTGCACCTGTGTAATGATCATGCTGTTTAATCAGCTTCTTGATATGCCACAACTGTCAGGTGGATTGATTATCTTGGCAAAGGAGAAATGCTCACTAACAGAAATGGAAACAAATTTGTTTACCAAATTTGAGAGAAATACGTTTTTTGTGCTTCTGGAAAATTTCTGGCATCTTTTATTTTAGCTCATGAAACATGGGACCAACTCTTTACATGTCAAGTTTATATATTTTTTCAGTATAGTTTTAGAAGACAATTAACTAAATACGTAGTCATTTCATTTTAATTGTCACATGCTTGGTAAACAACAGGTGTAGACTAACAGTGAAATGTTGACCAACAATGGAGAACACAATACAACAATTATAATAATAGGAAAAAGATTGTAGCATGAGGAATTAATACACAATGAGCAATGGTTAGCTTGGCTATATATAGTGGGGAGAATAAGTATTTGATACACTGCCGATTTTGCAGGTTTTCCTACTTACAAAGCATGTAGAGGTCTGTAATTTTTATCATAGGTACACTTCAACTTTGAGAGACGGAATCTAAAACAAAAATCCAGAAAATCACATTGTATGATTTTTAAGTAATTAATTTGCATTTTATTGCATGACATAAGTATTTGATCACCTACCAACCAGTAACAATTCGTCTCTCACAGCCCTGTTAGTTTTTCTTAAAAAGCCCTCCTGTTCTCCACTCATTACCTGTATTAAACTGCACCTGGTTTGAACTCGTTACCTGTATAAAAGACACCTGTCCACACACTCCAATCAAACAGACTCCAACCTCTCCACAATGGCCAAGACCCAGAGAGCTGTGTAAGGACATCAGGATAAAATTGTAGACCTGCCACAAGGCTGGGATGGGCTACAGGACAATAGGCAAGCACCTTGGTGAGAAGGCAACAACTGTTGGCCGCAATTATTAGAAAATGGAAGAAGTTCAAGATGACGGTCAACACCCTCGGTCTGGGGCTCCATGCAAATATCTCACCTTGTGGGCATCAATGATCATGGAGGAAGGTGAGGGATCAGCCCAGAACTACACGGCAGGACCTGGTCAATGACCTGAAGAGAGCTGGGACCACAGTCTCAAAGAAAAACCATTAGTAACACACTACGCCGTCATGGATTAAAATCCTGCAGCGCACGCAAGGTCCCCCTGCTCAATCCAGCGCATGTCCAGGCCCGTCTGAAGTTTGCCAATGACCATCTGGATGATCCAGAGGAGGAATGGGAGAAGGTCATGTGGTCTGATGAGACAAAAATAGAGCTTTTTGGTCTAAACTCCCACTCGCCGTGTTTGGAGGAATAAGAAGGATGAGTACAACCCCATGAACCACCATCCCAACCGTGAAGCATGGAGGTGGAAACATCATTCTTTGGGGATGCTTTTTCTGCAAAGGGGACAGGACGACTGCACCGTATTGAGGGGAGGATGGATGGGGCCATGTATCGCGAGATCTTGGCCAACAACCTCCTTCCCTCAGTAAGAGCATTGAAGATGGGTCGTGGCTGAGTCTTCCAGCATGACAACGACCCGAAACACACAGCCAGGGCAACTAAGGAGTGGCTCCGTAAGAAGCATCTCAAGGTCCTGGAGTGGCCTAGCCAGTCTCCAGACCTGAACCCAATAGAAATCTTTGGAGGGAGCTGAAACTAGTCCTTATTGCCAGCGACAGCCCCGAAACCTGAAGGATCTGGAGAAGGTCTGTATGGAGGAGTGGGCCAAAATCCCTGCTGCAGTGTGTGCAAACCTGGTCAAGACATACAGGAAACGATGATCTCTGTAATTACTTATGTCATGCAATAAATGCAAATGAATTACTTAAAAATCATACAATGTGATTTTCTGGATTTTTGTTTTAGATTCTGTCTCTCACAGTTGAAGTGTACCTATGATAAAAATGACAGACCTCTACATGCTTTGAAAGTAGGAAAACCTGCAAATCGGCAGTGTATCAAATACTTGTTCCCCCCCACTGTATCTGGCCAAGCTATCATTGCAGTTATTGGCCCCCAAACCATGTATATAGCCAAGTTTACCATTGACTAGGTATTGGCACCCCATGTATATAGCCAAGCTACCATTGGTCATCGTGTATTGATTCTCTCTTAGTCTTTTTTCGTATTTATTATAATTTATGTTCCCCATTTTGGTCAAAAATTTCACTGTTAGTCTACACCTGTTGTTTAAAAGCATGTGACAATTAAATAAAATGACTAGTATTTGGGGTAAAATGTGTTCTAAAGCTATACTGAAACAAATATAAACTTGACATGAAACGTGTTGGTCCATGTTTCATGAGCTGAAATAAAAGACCCCAGAAAGTTCCATACGCACAAAAAAGTTATTTCTCTCAAATTTGGTGCACAAATTGTTTCCATCTCTGTTAGTGAGCATTTCTCCTTTGCCAAGATAATAAATTTCCACCTGACAGGTGTGGCATATCAGAAGCTGATTAAACAGCATGATCATTACACAGGTGCACCTTGTGCTGGGTACAAAAAAAGGCCACTGAAATGGGGCAGTTTTGTCACACAACACAATGCCACAGACGTCTACATGTTGAGGGAGGGGCGCAATTGGGATGCTGACGCAGGGAAAGTTCACCAGAGCTGTTGCCAGAGAATTGAATGTACATTTCTCTATGAGAATTTGGCAGAACGTCCAACTGGCTTCACAGCCACAGACCACGTGTACCAAGGGAAGCCCAGACCTCCATATCTGGCTTCTTCACCTGCAGGATCATCTGAGACCAGCCACCGGACAGCTGATGAAACTGAGGGGTATTTCTATCTGTAATAAAAGCCCTTTAGTGGGGAAAAGGCATTCTTATTTGGCTGATGGTGGGCCTGGCTTCCAAATGGGTGGGCCCATGCCTTCCCAGGCCCACCCATGGCTACGCCCCTGCCCCGTCAGGTTTAAATCCATAGATTAGGCCTAATGAATGTATTTCAATTTACTGATTTCCTTATATGAACTTTACCTAGTAAAATTTTTGAATGTTGTGTTTATATTTTGTTCAGTTGTAAAATCTTACAAAAAAACTGATGATGAATATGTTTGGAAAACTGCATTGATCTGACAATGAAAAAATAACTTTTGTACATGAATTTGTACTGGTCAACCTCTCCTTCTCTTTTTTTATTCAGTTCTTCCATATTAGATTGACAGTATGAAGGTTCTTATGGGTTTTATTCAGTTTTCCATATTAGATCTGACAGTATGAATGGTTCTTTTGGTTGTATTCAGTTTCTTCCATATTAGATCTGACAGTATGAATGGTTCTTATGGTTGTATTCAGTCTCCATATTAGATCTGACAGTATGAATGGTTCCTCTGGTTGTATTCAGTCTTTCCATATTAGATCTGACAGTATGACTGGTATTATGGTTGTATTCATCTCAATATTAGATTCTGACAGTATGAATGGTTTTAGTTTATGGTTGTATTCGTTCTCCATATTAAGATCTGACCTATGAATGGTTCTTTTATGGTTGTATTCAGTTCTTCCATATTAGATTCTTGAAAGTATGAATGGTTTTCTTTATGGTTGTCATTCCAGTTCTTCCATCTTCGATCTGACAGTATGGAATGGTTCTTTTATGGTTGTATTCAGTTCTTCCATATTAGATCTGACAGTATGATTGTCTTATGTAATTCCAGTTTCTTCCAATTTAGATCTGACAGTATGAATGGTTCTTTATGGTTGTATTCAGTTATCCATATTAGATCTGGACAGTATGAAATAGATTCTTATGGTTGTATTCAGTTCTTACATATTAGATCTGACAGTATGGAATGGTTCTTTGTATGGTTGTATTCAGTCTTCCAATATTAGATCTGACAGGTATGAATGGTTTCTTATTTATGTTGCATTCAGTTCTTCCATATTAGAATCTGACAGATCTTTACTTCCTTATAACACGAACAGTTCACAATTAGTTAAGATCTGAACAGTGAGGGATGGAATTCTTATTGTATGTATTCAGTTCGCCCAGGACAAGATTCTGTTCTTTCTACACTGGGCTCTCTCTTTCTGTCCAGTCATCCATTATGAATCTGACCAGTATGTATGGTTCTTATGGTTGTATTCAGTTTCTATGCCAATGAGCACTCCATCAATATGTAGACATCTGTGGCATTGTGTTTGTGGGACAAAACTGCACAAGATTGTAAATAATGAATTGGGTAAAATAATGAATTATTGTTACAGAGAAATAAAGAATCAGTTTTACAACAATATGACGTCATCTACCAAATTCTATGTGGGCTTTGGGATGTCCTGTTGTCCTCAAAAACACGGAGGCAAGGGAAAAGGCCACCTCCATTTTGTTTTGACCTCTTGCTTGCTAATAAGAGAAAAGAAGACATTTTTTATTAAAACCTGAAAGGAAGAAGAAAAAGAAGAAAAAGAATATATTCAACGGAGTAGGCGAGTGTATGGTTTTACTTTCTTCAATCTGGTTTTAGAACCTGGACATTATCATTTTCAGCAGGCTACATTCAGATGAGGTGACTATACTGTTTTAGACCACGGGGTGGATTCAAAACTCATTCCATGGAGGGCCTTGTATCAGCAGTTTTTCCTTACAATTAAAACCTAGACAACCAGGTTTGGGAGTTCCCTTACTAATTAGTGACCTTTAATTGATCAATCAAATACAAGGGAGGAGGAAAACCCCAGCCCACTCGGTCTACGTGGAAGGAGTTGACCACCTGTGGTTTAGACCATCAAATGTCACGGACAGAGAGAACCAAGATCGCAAGTTCAAATTCAGAGTTCTTTTATTGAAGCTTCAGGGCGGGAAGAGGATGTGCAGGCTGGTGTCAGGGGTTTCAGGGTGAGGTGGGCTCTGGGTTATTTCAGGGTCGTGGGACTGTGCGCCGGGGTCACCAAATGTCCGGGGGTGTCCATCCAAGTGCTTAGTGTGTGTGTTCCCCAGTGATGGAGCGGGGTATCGGGCTGAGGGTGGTGAAGCGTCCCGGGCACGCTCATCTGGTGGTCGGAGACCTGGGGGAACACACACACAACAGCAATATGAAAGGCAGGCAGAAGTACAGATCAGGGCTGGGCAAATATCGTGGTGAGAGACAGAAGGCAGAATCGAGTTACCGGAGGGGCTGAAGATCGGAGAGTAGTCGAGGTCCAGAAGGCAGGTCGGGATAGACGGGGCAGTAGAACAAGGAGGCAGTCAAGAAAGGATCGGTATCACAAACAGGATCAGAGGCAGACAGGCAGGTTACTGGTCCGGTTTGAAGACGATCTGACAGGCTTGGCTGAAAAACAGGGCTAAATATACTGGGAGAGGTTAGTGGGGAAATGCAGTTCAGCTGGCAGAGTAATAGAACAGAGTGGGGCAAGGTGAGGATGGTGAGTGGGAAATGCAGTGCAGCTGGCAGGGAACAAAG
>CM072220.1:71685158-71712434 GCA_036851935.1 Coregonus suidteri
CCTTGTGATGTAGGGGAGGATATATGGCTCGTAACTTTAGAATAGTTTTATTCCCCTGTATTGTGCAGCATACAGGGGGAAAAAGTATTTAGTCAGCCACCAATTGGAAAGTTCTCCACTAAAAAGATAGAGAGGCCTGTAATTTTCATCATAGGTACAAGTACTTATGACACAAATTAGAGAAAGAAATCTAGAAAATACATTGTAGATTTTTAATGATTTATTTGCAAATTTATGGTGGAAGATAAGTTTTTGGTCACCTACAAAAAAAGCAAGATTTCGGCTCTCACAGACCTGTAACTTCTTCTTTAAGAGGCTCCTCTGTCCTCCACTCGTTACCTGTATTAATGGCACCTGTTTGAACTTGTTATCAGTATAAAGACACCTGTCCACAACCTCAAACAGTCACACCCAAACTCCACTATGGCCAAGACCAAAGAGCTGTAAAAGGACAACAGAAACAAAATTGTAGACCTGCACCGGTTGGGAAGACTAAATCTGCAATAGGTAAGCAGTTTGGGTTTTGAAGAAATCAACTGTGGAGCAATTATTAGGAAATGGAGACATACAAGACCACTGAAAATCTCCCTCGTCTGGGGCTCCACAAGATCTCACCCGTGGGGTCAAAATGATCACAAGAACGGTGAGAAAAAATCCCAACCACACGGGGGGCCCTAGTGAATGCCCTGCAGAGAGCTGGGACCAAAGTACAAAGCCTACCATCAGTAACACACTACGCCGCCAGGGATTCAAATCCTGCAGTGCGAGACGTTCCCCCTGCTTAAGCCATTACATGTCCGGCCCATCTGAAGTTTGCTAGAGTGCATTTGAATGATCCAAAGAGGATGGGAGAATGTCATATGGTCAGATGAAACCAAATAGAACTTTTTGGGTAAAAACTCAACTCGTCGTGTTTGGAGGACAAAGAATGCTGAGTTTGCATCCAAAGAACCCCACACCTACTGTGAAGCATGGGGTGGAAACATCATGGGTTTTGGGGGTGTTTTTTCTGCAAAGGGACCAGGACACGATCCGTGTAAAGGAAAGAATGAATGGGGCCATGTATCGTGAGAATTTGAGTGAAAAACCCCCTTCCATCAGCAAGGCCAAATTTAAGATGAAACGTGGCTGGTCTTTCAGCATGACAATGATCCCAAACACACCGCCCGGGCAACGGGAAAAAGAGGCTTCGTAAAAGCATTTCAAGGTCCTGGAGTGGGCCCAACCAGTCTCCAGATCTCAACCCCATAGAAAAATCTTTTGGAGGGGGTGAAAGTCCCGTGTTGCCCCCGCGACAACCCCAAAAAATCACTGCTCTAGAGGAGATCTGCATGGAGGAATGGGCCAAAATACCAGCAACAGTGTGTGAAAACCTTGGGGAAGACTTCAGAAAAATTTTACCTGTGTCATTGGGCCAAAAAAAGGGTATATAACAAAAATAATGAGAAACTTTGTTATTTACCAAATACGTTTTTTCCCCCATAATTTTTCTAAAAAATTCATAAAAAAACCTACAAAGTGATTTTCTGGAAAATATTTCTCATTTTGTCGTCATAAAAATTTACGTGTACCTATGATGAAAATTTCAGGCCTCTCTCATTCTTTTTAAGTGGGAGAACTTGCACAATTGTTTGGCTTTACTAAATTTTTTTTTCCCCACTGTACTTAAAAAATTAAATCTTTGTTACCCGTACAAACCCCGAAGAGGGGCTGTTTTACTGCTCAGGAGCCTTGGGTTTTCCCCTCTAGGGTTTCTTCCTTTGGGTTTTTTCCTTCTAGGGATTTTTCCTACCCCTGTGCTTCTGCATTCTTGCTCTTTGGGGGTTTTTGTCCCCGGTAAAATGCACCCTCCCGCGGAGTCAACCCAAAAACCGGGGGGGCATCCGTGTTTCAGGGAAAAGGCAAGTGGAAGGCAAAGCCTGAAATCCGAACTTCTGGTTTTTTGTGGACCTCGTTAAAGGGGTTTCTTTTACCCTGATAATTAGGTTAGGGTATCTGTAAAGCCACTCTTGACAAATGCTTTATTTAAAAAGGGGTTTATAAAAAACAATGGGATTGATGTAAATTTTTCAGAGTGGTGTGTGTAGGTGAGTGGAAGGAAAACAGCGCAGGAAACCCCGGAAAGAATTCAACCGCTTTATTTAAATTTTTTAAAAAAACAGAAAAAAGGATTCGCCAAACCCCAAACCTTTTGGCCCCCCCAATTACGCCCAAAAAAACACAGGGGGGCAACCCAAAAAATCACGCAGTGGGGAGCTCCTCGGGAAACACCCCGAAAGAATAAAAATAAACTTTTACAAGGCAGGGGGAAAAATGAACCTCACGCAAAATTTAAAAAACCTACCCAAACACAAAAGAACTAAAAAAGGGGGCAATTAAGACACAAATAGGGACAGGTGTTATGAAAAGACCCAAAAAAAAAAGAACCTGAAACATAGAACGGTGGGGTAGTATCCGGAACGATCCCGCCGAACCCTGCCCGAACAAGGAAAAGGAACAGCCTCGGCCAAAACCTGACATTACCCCCCCCCCCTTTACGGGCGGCTCCAGCCCCTTGGGGCCGACCCGGATTCGGGGACACCCCACGACGCAGGGAGGGGGGGCAGGATGACCCCGTGGCAATCGGTCAGTAGGACTGGTTAATACGTCCCTCCTTGGGCCCCCCGCACGCTCCTCCGGGCCGTAACCCCCCCCATCCTCCACGAGATTTGAAAGAACCCCCCCCTCCGGGGGTCTCGAGTCCCCGGATGGACCTCACGGTGGGAACGCCGGAGCCCCCTCGATGCCAACCGGGCGGAAGGGGTCTCCCAATCTCAAAGGCCCCCGGAGTGGACCAGCTACCCCACCGGCCTGAATGACACATGGGAAGGGGGTTAAAATTTTTTTTAATCAACAGGTAGTTTCTAACCTATAAATCACCTCGGGTTTCCCTTTTCCTCAAAAACTTTAAATTGGGGGCCCCCCAAACCGCCGACCCGGGTTCCCCGGGAGGGCAGGGGGGAAGGGGGAGGTTTTTTGGTTGAGAGCCAGAAATTTGGTCTCCCGGTGCGTACCCCCTGGGGCCCCTACTGGGTTTAAGGGCGGCGCTCGTCTTCTGTCCGCCCGTATGGCACGCTGCGATTTTACGTTTGGGAGCTTTCCCCCGTCCCTCCGAGCGCCGCACCCACCCTCCACAGGGGGGCCTTTGATCTGGCTCTCAAAGCCATGGGGGCCCAAACCCTGGGGAACCCCTAAAAACACCTTAAAAGGGGTTAGTTGGGGGGAGGGTGGGGGAAGAGAGTTTTTTGTGGGAAACTCGCCCAGGGGACATATCTCGCCCACTCCTCTGGCCGGCCCTGACAGTATGACCTCAAAAAATACCCCCCTCCTGGTTGCCCCAAAAGGGTTCAAACCTTTTCCCATTTCTCCTCCGGGGGTTTTACCCCAGGTTTAAAGGGTTAAACCGAAACCCCCAAACCGTTCCATAAATGCTCTCCACCTCTAGAGGTGAACTTGGGGGCCCCGGTCAGACCTTACCCCGGGGACCCCTTAATGCCGGGAAAACATGGGTGAACAGAGCCTCAGCGGTCTGTAGGGGGAAATTTGGGAGAAAACCCCGGGATGGAAGGGGGGAACACAGGCCCTTTTTGGGAAACCCATTTCCCAACGCCAGGGATGGTAAATATTCCCCTGTTAGGGGGAAGGTCGGTTTAAAAAAATCCAAAAACCAGAGGGGGGACCAGGGGCGTTTTTGGAATAAGGGGGGGGTTTTTAACTTTCCCCCCGGGGCAAATGGGTTTGGGTGCCTTAACCCCCTGGGCACAAAACCGACCTGAAAAGACATAAATCCTCACATCCCCCACTAACGTTGGGCCCCCAGTAATTTGTGCTAAGGCATTTCAAATGGTTCCCCCTGGGGCCAAAACCCGGATGGCCAGAGGGGGGACGTAAAGAGCCCAACAAATGAGGCATCGCGTCCTCGAGCGGGAACCCTACTTTCCAAACCCCAAAAGGACACTGTGGAGGGGCTCGGGTCGGTTTCGTAACCCCGCTCAATTTTCAAACCCCCCAAACCTCCCACAAACCCCCCGGGGCAACCCGACAAGACCCCCGGTATATGGGCGTGGAATTTACCGGAAAACCCCTCCTCTGCGTCATAACCCCCGAGACGAGCTCTGCCTTCCCCTTTTTGGGAAAAACCCAAAGGGGGGTAAAGTTTTAAACACAAACCGGGGGGTAGGGGAAAATAGTCCAAAAACGAGCCTGGGGGAGGATTTAAAATCTCCTTCTGCCCGGATTACTCCAGGTTACGATGGGCGTTAGAAAAGAGGGAAAGGGGGTTGACCCCCTCGAGGCCCATGCCCCCCACACCTTTTAAAGGGGCCCGGGACCAAAGCTAACCCCCCCTGTCTCCTAAACTTCCCCCAAATTCCGCTCCGGGCCCGGGCCCGGGCTTCTTTGAGTAAAAACGCACGGGAAAGAGTTTTTGGGGGGTTCCAGAACGCTGGGGGAAAAACGGCCCCCATCCCGGCCTCTGACCGTCCACCCCCCTACTTTGGGAAAGTAAAAAGGGTCCCGGTGCGCCAACACCCGGGGCCGAGGTAAACCGGTCCTTTATTTTTCCCAAAATTTCCCTGGGCCGCCTCCGCTGAAACCCCCGCAAACGCCCCGGGCCCCCCCCCTTTAAAAAAAAAGGGGCGTTATGGGGGCTGGGCCCCTGTCCCCAAAAACCCCCGGGTAAACCCCCCGGTAAAATTCGCAAAAACCCCAAAAAACCCTTTTTCCAAAAACCCCCTTCACAGTGGTTTGGGGGCTGCCAATTACGCCAGCTGACACCCGGGCTAACCTCCATCTTCAAACCCCCACCGAAAAACTGGTTAACCCAGAAAGGAGACCACTTCCTTTTTGGAAAAACAACTTTTTTTCTCTGCCCTTTACATTATAGGGCATGGGGTCCAAAAGCCTCCTCAATCCTCGGCGCCCAGGGTAAATGCTCAGGGACGGGGAAGGACTATACACCAGAATGTCGTCGTGTACAAAAAACTACTCCCTGTTCCCCGCATGGGCCCGGGGAAAAACTCATCGAAAGAAGGATTGGAAGACTGAAAGGGGGCAATTTTATCCCAAACCCCTATGGCATGACTAAAATACTCGTAGTGTCCCCGGGGGAAATCGTGCTTAAAAAGCTGTCCCTTCCCTTCATCCCCCCTCTCAATGCCCACCAATTAATTTCGCTCCTAAAAATCCAATTTTTTAAAGACCGCGCACCGTGCTTTTACTCCGTCCTAGTTTGCAAACAAGGAAGTGGGGGAGCGTTTCCCCTGTGACCCGATTTGAGACCGCGGTAATAATTAAAACGGGCGCAACCTCCCTCCTTTTTTCTTCCAAAAAAGAAAATTGAGGAAGGGGGGTGAAAAGGGGGGCCCCCTATGTATCCCTGTCTAAGAGACTTTGAGATTTTATGTTCCCCCCTAGCCTTTTCCTCCTCTTGAGAACAAGGGGGTACACTTTTTCCGCGGGGAAACCCGCTCCTGGGCTGGGATCTATCGCACAACCCCCCGTCAAAGAGCGGGAGCTGCGCCGCCCTAGTCCCTTTCTGAAAAAGCCAGGCCAAAACCTCTACTCGGGGGGGTCGCAGTGCTGGCAAATTTGGTTTGGGCCCCCCAACCCAGGGCGCCCCCATGGAAAAACCCCGACCCGCCCCTCACATTGAGCAAACCCCCCTTTAAGAGCTTTTCTCTCGCCCCTATAATGGGTCCTGATCAAACAAAACCCGGGGAAACCCAGCACTACCGGGGTAGCATGAGTCCCAATTTTGATAGAGGGTGAATTTTTCTCCCCCCAAAAGACCCCCTGCCCCCGTCATCGAAAGGGGGCTGTGAAATTCCCTAATCAACCCAACCCCAAAGGGCGGGTATCTAAGGGGGAGGACGGGGAAAGGGGTTATCCACTGGGAGGAGGGGAATCCCTAACTCTAAAGGGAAATTGGGGACTCCCCCTTTCCCCCGGGCGGAGGTTTAAAAGACAATTCCCCCCCCCCCGCCTTCCCTTCCGGGGATTGGGCGGACACAAGCACGGAAGCGGCGGGAGAACTCCCCCATAGTTTCGGGGGTAATCCCCCCAAGGGGCCAATTAACCCCCCTCCACTCGGCGTTGGCCCCCTCCAAAGTTGCCCCGGGGAACAGGAGATGAGGGGTGGGACGCTCTCGTGTCCCGGGGCGCCGGGTGTACGGTGGCGAGGTAGAGCTCCACCTGCAGCAGGGAAAACCTTGCCCCCCGCAGGTTTGGGCCGGGCTTTTCCCCCCGGGTAAGGGGAAGCCGAAAAACCCATAAAGGTTTTTCCGGGGGATGAACAGGGGGGGGTGACCCCCCTGGGGCCCGGTTTCGGTTTTGTTTAGGTTTTGTGAAACCCCCTGGTCTCCCCCGGTGCAGAGTATTCCCCCTCACCCCCCCCCAGGGGGTGACAGACCTGATTGATTTCGGTCCCTCCTGAAACCCCAAGATTTTAGCCACCCCGTTTTCGGCGGGGGCGCTCCCCGCTGATTCCAAAGGGTTGATGCGTGATTCTTTTCAGAGTGGTTTTGGGGGTAGGTGGTGGAAGGGAAAAAAGCGCAGGACCCAGGAAAGGGCTTCAACCGTCTTTAGTAATGTTCCCCCAACCCAAAAGGGGAACCCGGGGGTTTTGCCAACCCAACCGGGGGGCCCCAAACAATTACGCAAAAAACACACAGTGCTTTAACCCAAAAAAAGCGCACGGGAAATTCGAGCTTCTCGGGAAAACAAACAGGGAATAATTAAAATTCACAAAGGCAGGGTGACAATGAACAATCACGCCCTAACACCTGACCCCCAAAAACACAACTAAATAAGGGGGAAAAATTTAAACACAAATAAGGGACGGTTTATTTAAAAGACAAAACCAAAAAGAAAAAGAAACATAGAAAGGTTTGGGTGTACTAAACCCCAGACGACGACCGCCGAAGCCTGCCCGAACAAGGGAAAAGGAGCACCTCGGGCCCAACAAGCGGCTTATCAGCGTGATTGGGGTGTAATGTCTTTAAGTGACGCTTTCATTTATTTGGCTTCATGCTGTCCGCAGCCAACATTTTTAGACACAGTAAACATACCGGTCTTTCCTCGTCTCCCACCGTAGTCACAGTGAAGCCAAGCGCTACATACGCTTCGTCATATTTCCTCGTCTTAGCTTTTGGGAGACTTACATTTGTCTCATTATCTCCGTCTCTCTCCGCCTTTCTTTTCATCCCTGTGAAATATTTTTCCATGGTGTCTCTTAAGGGTTTGTTATCTGCACTTCATATCTCCTGCTGTGTGCTCTTGTTCGGTGCAAAAAAAACCTACTCCCTGCGGGGAAAAAAAGCATGTTCCACGGGGTCACACGCGCCCCCCCTGGCATTGCTCCGAGCCCCACCAGGGGGACGCGCCCCACTATTTGAGAAGGACTGGGTTAGGGTATCTGTGAAGTACTCTGTAACAATGGCTGATGTAAAATGGGCTTTATAAAATAAATGTGATTGATGTAAATCACACCAACTGACTGGTTCTTCTAATGTTGTTCACACAGGAGACCATGTTGAGACATTCTCTACATCCAGAGAGCAACAGCAGGAAGATCACAGAGCTAAGAGGTCTCACCACTGCCCACATTGTGAGGAGATTTTCCCAATTCTATCAAAGCTAAAAAATACACCTAAAAATACACACAGGAGAGAATCTATTTCCCTGCTCTGATTGTGGGAAGAGCTGTAAAATATCAAGGGATCTGGTACTCCTGCTCTGACTGTTGGAAGAGTTTCTCTCAACATGGCCACATGAATGTGAGAATCCTCATCAGTTGTCTGACTAGCTAAGATTAAAATCATTCCATCACTTAATTCTCAAGAAATCATAGCACACTCTATTGTAATCCTATTGTTTCTCACTGTGAGAGAACTGTTTTAGAGGAAAGGAACTGTTATAGAATGTTAGCCTTTCTTTACTTTTCTTTACAGTGTTCACCTGGTCAGTTTTGGTGTGATTTGTTAGCTTCTATTGTAAAGATATTGAGATTACCTTGGATTTGCCCTTATGGTTGAATATCCTCTGTGAGGCTGGTTGACTGGGTGGTACTGATTTCCTCTGCAGTTTTCTGTGGGAATGAGCTAGTAGACACAACACGTATCAGACAGAGATGGTGTGATGATCAGTTTTCACCATTAGTTTGGGTGGATACTTTTTGTTTATTAAATTGTATTTTAAAACTAGATGAGTTATTTTAGTCATTAAGGCTTAATTCCAGCCTGTTTAATTTATCTGCCAATGAAAAATAGTATGTATATGAATTTGTACTAGTCAAGCTCTTCTCTTTTGTGTAATGAATTACCAAAAAACTATGTTTGAAGTGACATATTTACTGTTGTTCTGAAGCTGAACAAGACAGGAAGTTTAAATGAGCATCACAAAGCTAAATCTGACCTATTCACTAACATGTTTTGTCAGCATAAGCAGCTGTGAGACATGCTAGAGTACTGTAACATTACTGATCTACTGAATCATTGTAGTTGTTGGGGGTTATCTTTACAGTAAATATAATGGTGGTGGATAAGCCTTCAATGCAAGCTGCAGGGGTTGCCTTTCAACAAGATGATCCTGACATTTTAAAGGTTAAAAAGGTGGACTTTGTGGCCTTTATCGCAATGGTGATTAACGGCACTGCCAAGGTGGAGAAAATATCTAGGAAGATAGAAATCATTGTGGTTGCGGCAGAACGGTTCCTGGGGCTGAAAGATTTATTGGCAAAAGAGTTACATGGAATATTGTCAAAAGCCGTACCACCATCTCAGGTCCTAGAGACTGAGAAGGGAGATATGGAGATTTAAAGGAAGGAAGAAATGGGACTTTTGTTTGTTTTGGCAATGTACTATTTTTATTAGGGTGGAGTAAGTTAGTATCACTATTAAGTATGGATGTATTTTTTATTTAATTTATTTTGTGGTTTCAAACCGTCCAGTTGGTGGCGGCAATACAACTTTTGGAAGTAGTCTGCATAAAATCCACAGAAGAAGAAGAAGAAGGCGCTGTTGCATTGTGGTAGTTGGGGAACAGGAACTTCCGGCGAGGGGCCCAACATTCTTCAGAACAAAGAAAACGACAGGACTGTGCTTTCCGTTTCTCTTTATTACTACAGGTATGTAATAGCACTTTTAAACTGTCTAATATCGAAATAACGTAATAACATGTTAGATAACAAATCAATCAAGGTATTATCACGGTTGGCAAAGGTTTTGTGTAATTTTTGTGTCAATCCGAGTGATTGAAGAACGTGCTAAAAATATATTTAACAATCACACGGCGCGGGGTCCATTACATGTTTTCATTTGTGAGGCTTTCCAGGTTCGTATATAGGTCAGTGCGTTTCGCCTGGGCATGTTCAGTACAAAAACGTTTTTGAAAGTTGCAGATAGAAATACCCTGAATAGAACTGACATGATTAATTAGAATCAGAGGCATGTTTGTTCTACATAATACATTTGTATCTGATCGTGGCCAACGTCTCCGTCCTCCTGCTGGACGCAGCCCTGGTACCCGCTTGTCCCTACGTATGTGAAGCTAGTCATAATAATGATTAGCCACAATAGTGGAATTTGCGGTTTGCCCTCAAAATAAAAGGCCTTCATTGAAAGTGATGCAAACTGATCTAAAATATTGGAATCATGTCAAATGTTGTTACTTAATTTAAAATGAATTACATAAACTAATTATTTTGAAAATAAACAGAAAGAAACGGTTGAAATCCCACTGTGGAGGTATTAGACCACATAATTGCATTGGGGGCATTCTTATATGCACTTATGAAACGGGTTGGATTGTGCTCCCATGAAACACCCACAGAAAACAATGATCAAGAGTTTATACAAATGTTAGCGTCTTAGCGCTTATTGCAGGACTTTGACTGTGAAAAATCACCTTCCCAGTCAGTCTATTGCAGGGGTACTCCAGTACCAGGGGCGGTGTGTTCATTAGGGCGATATGGGCGACGCACTGCCAAACGGGAAAAGGAAGGGATTTTTTTTTCTAATCAATTATATCACGGCAACAGTAGTTATCAGTGTTGTAATCTAGACGTCTGATCTGCCACTAAATGTCCAATCAGGCTAAAGTCGTGCTTCAAATGGCCCCCCCCCCCCTTTTGGGGCGATTTCAGTCAGGTTGAAAATCGCCCAGAAGTCTCTCATAGCCTCTCATGTGAAATCTTTTTTTTTTTCAAATATCAGAGCTTTCAATACAATCTCTATGGGTTTTCTGAGGGCTTGCACTTACGCGCTTTTCGTCATACGTAACATAACCATGAACGTAACTAAGAAAAGAGAGGCGGGTAGCAGCGTCAATCAATTCACGTACTACTATCAAGATGGCTATAGCGTTCAGTGCAACTCGATTGTCTCTTTGAAAGAAGTTCACATCAAAGACCATTCAAAACGAGCTACTGGAGTGTATGCTAGCGGTCATGAGGGAACATATTGTGGAGGAGGTGAAGTCGGCGAACTTCGTAGCTATCCAAGCTGACGAGACCACGGACGTTTTCTACACATACACAGCTGGTGCTGAGGTACATAGATAGCAACCACAGACTGCAGGAGCGCTTTTTTGAGTTCCTTCCCATCTCGGAATCAACCTGTCTCAATCGCCAGTGTGCTTTTGGAGAGACTGAAACTGAGAGTCAAACTCATTGCGCAAGCTTACGATGGAGCCAGTGTGATGAGGGGAGAGAAGGCTGGTGTGCAGCAAAAGGTACGTGAGCATTTCAAGAATGCCCATTACGTGCATTGCTATGTGCATCAGCTGAATTTTATGCCTGATTTCAATGAGAAAGTCATTGACCGCTTTGCTGCATTGAAAGAGAGAAGAGAACAGTTTCAGTACAAGTAATGTAGCCTCTCTCTCTCTTTGTCCCTCCCTGTCTGTCTCTTTAACACACACACGCCCAAATCAGTTCACAGTTGATGTTGTTTAAAATAGTTATTTTTCATTTTAAAAAAAAGTAAAACTTTTTTTTTTACAAATCTATACAATTGGCCAGAATATGGTTGTTCATATTTACAAATCTATACAATTGGCCAGAATATGGTTGTTCATTTTTACAAAGCCATACAGATAGCTGTGTTTACCTTTTCTAGAAATTATTTTCAAATTCTGTTTTCAGGCAAAATGTCTATCACTGTTCATTTTCACAAATCTATACAAGAGGGCAGAATATGGAAGTGTATAAACATTTCCTATTACCAATAACTTGCATCAATGTTTTCAGTAGCCTCTATCAAAAGCTCCTGCTTGCTTGTTGTGAATTATGCTAAGGTGCACATATTTCCAATTCAACCATGAGGCCTTTTTGAAGCAAGTAATGTGTATATCAGTATTGACTTATATGCTGCCCCTGTCTTCATGTTGTTGCTGGACATATCTTTTTTTAAATGTGTGTAGGTCACCTAAATCATCTGAAAAATTGCCCCCCCTGAGAATTTTTTCAGGAGCCGCCACTGTCCAGTACTATTTGAGAAGGTCCGGTCACACAAATTTCCTAGGTGGCAAAGGTCCGGATGGATATAGTCATTTATTGGTGTAGTAACAAACATTTTACATTTACATTTTAGTCATTTAGCAGACGCTCTTATCCAGAGCGACTTACAGTTAGTGAATACATATATATTTTTTTATACTTGCCCCCTGTGGGAATCGAACCCACAACCCTGGCGTTGCAAACGCCATGCTCTATCAACTGAGCTACATCCCTGCCGGCCATTCCCTCCCCTACCCTGGACGACGCTGGGCCAATTGTGCGCCGCCCATGAGTCTCCCGGTCGCGGCCGGCTGCGACAGAGCCTGGATTCGAACCAGGATCTCTAGTGGCACAGTCAGCACTGCGATGCAGTGCCTTAGACCACTGCGCCACTCAGGAGACAAACCCCCAACATGTGACCCCAAATTGTTCACAACCCTCTTGTTGGCGGAGAAAACATTTAGCAGTTTTAAAGCTAATATCCCGCAATTCTACACATTTTATGACAGGGCTGAGATGTTTTGTTGTTGCTGTTTTTAAGCAATTCTACATGATTCCATGTCTTATGTGTGTTTATATGATACCAGGGGTTGAAGCCCAACCAAAACAGTATTATTATATTATTTTTGGGGGCACCTGTGGTCCATATTGACCCCGTTCTGGGTCCGGACCGCATTCAACCAGTTGAGTATGCTGTTTATTTTGTTTGTATTGGACATTCATATTGCACTGTACAGCCCTACCTATGTATTGTTCAGCCTACTCAGTGACACCCACAGAACACAACTATGTAGAGTTTACACAAATATTAGCGTCTTCACTCTATTGCAGGACTCTGAAACCACTGTTGTCCGGGAGTTTAACCCTGTCAGCTAAATTGTCATGATAATTAGTGGTTTCAAGTTTGTCTCTGTACATTTTTGACGAGATGATCATAGCAAAAAAATTAAATACTTCTGCATTTCCCGCTGTGCAAATGCATTGTTTCTCATTGCAAATAGGCTCAGGATAACTCCTGATAAAGTTGGGTAGCTGATAGGCCTTTTCAGAGCTTAAATAGCCAAAATGATTAGTCACAGGGCTCCCGAGTGGCACAGCGGTCTAAGGCACTGCATCTGTCACTACAGACCCTGGTTGGATTCCAGGCTGTATCACAATACGGCCGTGATTGGGAGTCGCATAGGGCGGTGCAAAATTGGCCCAGCGTCGGCCAGGTTTTGCCAGGGTAAGCCATTATTGTAAATAAGAATTTGTTCTTAACTGACTTGGCCCAAACATTAGACCGGACCAAATCTGAACCAATCACTCAGACATCATTAGGCAGGTTTCCATTGAACCAGGTGCATTCGACAAAAGCAATGTTGCAAAAAAAATCTTTGCACTGTGTGTAATGGAAACGGCAGATATAGGAGAAATGTTCTAAAGCTCGACAACCATTTTTAATCATTGGACGGGTGGGTTTTTCTTTTGTCAAAGTTTCTTTATTCTGACAAGTGAGGATTGAAACAGTGTTTTAAATAAATGATGATTGCCAAACCATTTTGACGGTACAGGGTGAGTCATTACGTCCAGTTGTTTTTATCGACACAGGATAGTTACATGGAAACACACCCTAGATGGCATTTGTCGTATCTATTTTCTATGCAAACCTTTTCTAAATGTCCAGAAAAAAATCAATGGACAAGTTATTGGAAACATAGCTACAGTTTCACAAGATTGGAAAGTACAGTACAGCAGAGTACAGGAAAATAGAAGTTTAGTTCAGTACAGTACAACAGTACAGAGTATAGTACAGTATAACATACTGTATTGTATTCTACTTTACTCTAATGTACTCTGTTATGGCTGGGCTATATGGACTAAATCATACAGCTGTATCTTGAGTTTTTTCAAACGTATGGGTGATTCAAGATTTCTCAATTTTGTTTTTCTCTAAGTGTTGTACAATTAAAGGTCAAATACACTGCATTTCAAACAGTCAGCTATAATCTAATGAATTCAGGGCTTGTGAAGTTAAACCTAGGCTAAATATAAGCCATCCACAACCAATAAGACCCACTAATTATTGTATTATTTTATAAAAATAGTTTAACCTGCTTATATTGGCATTAATCACTGATCTGGCTTTCAAGTTGGTCTATGAAAATGCATTTTTTTGTTACAAATTGACAAACTTATTGTAGAAGGCATTTGGCTATAGAAAATTAACACAGGTCTCATCAACAATTTCTCAAGTGCTAGTGATTAACCAGCTAATCTTTATGTTTCAAGTTTAGCCAACTTGGATCTGTCTGCTAACAAGGTTGAACAGTTTAGCTGTTATGAACACACCATTCTGTCTGTCTCCAACTGTTTGAAAAGCATGTTAGCCTGTCCACTTTGTTCAGATGTTGAAATCAAGTGGCCTACCTTATTTCTCAGAATGAGAACGAGTTGCCAATTCCTTACAGTGGATTCAGAAAGTATTCAGACCCCTCCCCTTTTTCCATATATTCAGACACATTCAGTTGTTTCTGTCTTTATCTATGAATGTTATTATGGTGTGAACAGGAAATACAATTGGTTTTTGATTGAAATAATACAGTGAAGACTGTTATTCAGGAAAATATTACATAGTGCTGCCTAAAACAAACTGCAACCTTGTACTAAATGGTTTTTCAGTCATTTATGTGAATTTCTGAAATCTACTACTATAAGTGCACTTACGTTGTTTAATTTAAAGTGTGCAATTTGTGTCTAATGTGAAATTAATAAATGGTTTGTTGTCAATGCTTAGCTACCTGATCTAATATATTTTTAGACAATAAAGAAAGTGCCAGAACTGTCAAGACAATAACTTTTTGTGTCTGTTTCTCATTACCACAGGACGACTAGAATTAAATCTGAGGCCTGTAACATCAATAGTGAGAACAAACCCAGCCTGCCTCTCTCCTTCCAAACTGAGTCAAACCTACAGTCACTGGGTCCTGATTGCGACAGTGGAGCCCAGTTTGCTAAGCAGGATCCAGAGATGGCATCAGTGAAGCTGGAAGACTGCAGTCAAACACTGGGAGCTGAATGTCAACATTAAAGATGAAGAAGAGGAAGAGAAGATTGGGGAATCTGTTTCTCATGGTAAGAGCAGGTTCTATCTAACTATAAGTTATATTTTTTTTTTGTCAAGCAGTGGCAAATATACAGCACCAGTCAAAAGTGTGGACACACCTACTCATTCAAGGGTTTTTCTTAATTTTTACTATTTTCTACATTGTAGAATAATAGTGAAGACATCTAAACTATAAAATAACACATATGGAATCATGTAGTAACCAAAAAAAGTGTTAAACAAATCAAAATATATTTTAGATTTTAGATTCTTCAAAGTAGCCACCCTTTGCCTTGATGACAGATTTGCACACTTGGCATTCTCTCAACCAGCTTCACCTGGAATGCTTTTCCAACAGTCTTGAAGAAGTTCACACACATGCTGAGCACTTGTTGGCTGCTTTTCCTTCACTCTGCGGTCCAACTCATCCCAAACCATCTCAATTGGGTTGAGGTCGGTTGATTGTGGAGGCCAGGTCATCTGATGCAGCACTCCATCACTCTCCTTCTTGGTCAAATAGCCCTTACACAGTCTGGAGGTGTGTTGGGTCATTGTCCTGTTGAAAAACAAATAATCCCACTAAGCCCAAACCAGATGGGATGGTGTATCGCTGCAGACTGCTGTGGTAGCCATGCTGGTTAAGTGTGCCTTGAATTCTAAATAAATCACCAGCAAAGCACCATCACACCTCCTCCTCCATGCTTCACGGTGGGAAGCACACATGTAGAGATCATCTGTTCACCTACTCTGTGTCTCACAAAGACACTGCGGTTGGAACCAAAAATCTCAAATTTGGACACATCAGACCAAAGGACAGATTCCCACTGGTCTAATGTCCATTGCTCATGTTTTTTGGCCCAAGCAAGTCTCTTCGTCTTGTTGGTGTCCTTTAGTTGTGGTTTCCTTCCAGCAATTCGACCATGAAGGCCTGATTCACGCAGTCTCCTCTGAACAGTTGATGTTGAGATGTGTCTGTTACTTGAACTCTGTGAAGTATTTATTTGGGCTGCAATTTCTGAGGCTGGTAACTCTCTAATGAACTTATCCTCTGCAGCAGAGGTAACTCTGGGTCTTCCTTTCCAGTGACGGTCCTCATGAGAGCCAGTTTCATTCATTTTCATTTTAGTCATTTAGCAGACGCTCTTATCCAGAGCGACTTACAGTTAGTGAGTGCATACATTATTATTTTTATTTTTTCATACTGGCCCCCCGTGGGAATCGAACCCACAACCCTGGCGTTGCAAACGCCATTCTCTACCAACTGAGCTACATCCCTGCCGGCCATTCCCTCCCCTACCCTGGACGACGCTGGGCCAATTGTGCGCCGCCCCATGGGTCTCCCGGTCGTGGCCGGCTACGACAGAGCCTGGATTCGAACCAGGATCTCTAGTGGCACAGCTAGCACTGCGATGCAGTGCCTTAGACCACTGGGAGGCCTGATTTGGATTTGATACCAGTATCACGAGTACTCATTATTAGCATCATGGCAAGGAAACAAAACACGAAGCGGATTCGAAACGAACATTATGTTGTCCAGAGTCACATTTATTTATTTTCCAAGCAAAAGCGCACAATGGGTGTTTCTCAATATGCATACTACCATGCTCCACACTCATGCTCCGAGTGCATTCTTCGACGACATGGGTAGCTACCAATTCTTCACGGCTAGCTAGTTATCCTGTTAACCCTATTGACTTACTATGGACTTGGGACTTAATCACTGAACCGTCTTCAAGCCAGGACAATGGCAATAGAGACGAAACAATACAAAGCAACCGTTTCACATCATAACTATCAGCTAGCTCTATGTGAACCGTAATAATGTAGCTAACCAGATAGTTTAACAGGCAAAAATGACCTAAAACGAATATTCCGCAAGATAGGATGTCAAATCTTTGAGGGTAGCAACCGTAGCTTTTTGAGAAACAAAATACATACAGCAAAAAGGACCAAAGAGTTTGGTCTGCTTCGTGTTACAATTTTTGACACGGAAAAAATATAGCGTTACTGGTATCGTCACAGCCCTAGTTGACAATTTAATTGTACCTTTATTTAACTAGGCAAGTCAGTTAAGAACAAATTCTTATTTACAATGACGGCCTACATAGGCCAAACCGGGACGACGCTGGCCAATTGTGCGCCGCCCTATGGGACTCCCAATCAAGGCTGGTTGTGCTACAGCCTGGAATCGAACCAGGGGGTCTGTAGTGACGCCTCAAGCACTGAGATGCAGTGCCTTAGACTGCTGCGCCACTCGGGAGCCCATCAGTAGAGATGAAGGAGAGAAGACAAGGGGAGAACGTCACTTTAGAATATTGAGGGTAGATAACGGACAGCCTCTGGCTAGTACCCCCACTAACAAACAAACAGTGCCTTAGACCGCTGCGCCACTCGGGAGCCCATATGTCCATAAACACTCCAGCCAGCTGGTCTGCGCATGCTCTGAAGACGTGGCTAGGGATGCCGTCTGGGCTGGCATCGTTTAAATGTCTTACTCACGTCGGCCACAGAAAACGAGAGCTCACAGACCTCGGGAGTGGCCTGTGTCGGCGGCCGAAGAAGGTGTTTAGCTTGTCTGGGAGCAAGACGTCGCTGGTCTTTATAATCCGTGATTGTCTGCAGTCCCTGCCACATACAGTGAGGGAAAAAAGTATTTGATCCCCTGCTGATATTGTACGTCTGCCCACCGACAAAGACATGATCAGTCTACAATTCCAATGGTAGGTCCATTTGAACAGTGAGAGACAGATAACAACAACAAAAATCCAGAAAAATGCATGTCAAAAATGTTATAAATTGCGCTTGATAGTTTTTGCGACTGCACTTGAAGAATCTTAAAGTAATGATGGACTGTTGTTTCTCTTTAATTATTTGAGCTGTCCTTGCAATAATATGTACTTGATCTTTTACCAAATAGGACTATCTTCTGTATACCACCCCTACCTTGTCACAACACAAGTGATTGGCTCAAGCGCATTAAGAAATTCCACAAATGAACTTTTAACAAGGCACACCTGTTAATTGAAATGTATTCCAGGTGAATACCTCATGAAGTTGGTAGAGATAATGCCAAGAGTGTGCAAAGCTGTCATCAAGGCAAAGGTTGCTTACTTTAAAGAATCTCAAATATAAAATATATATTTTGATTTGTTTAACACTTTGTTGGTTACTACATGATTCCATATGTTATTTCATAGTTGTGATGTTTTCACTATTATTATACAATGTAGAAATAGTAAAAATAAAGAGAACCCCTGGAATGAGTAGGTGTTCTAAAACTTTTGACTGGTGCTGTTTATGAATTGGGAATACTATAGGTTAAGTACCGGCACCTCAAATATCTAGTGCTTGAGCTCATGTTCCTCTTATAGAATGTTAGCTCAACAGTATTGTGGAGCTCCTGCACCTAAATATAAACAGTACCAGGCACCTATTTCAGTCCAAGTCAAGCACTAAATTAGATAATTTAACAGAAGATATATAATATATTTTTAGAGAATAAAGAAAGGTGCCAGAACTGTCAAGACAATAACTTTTTGTGTCTGTTTCTCATTGTTACTACAGGACGACTAGAATTAAATCTGAGGCAGGTAACATCAATAGTGAGAACAAACCCAGCCTGCCTCTCTCCTTCCACACTGAGTCCAAACCAACAGTCACTGGGTCCTGATTGTGACAGTGGAGCCCAGTTTTGCTAAGCAGGATCCAGAGATGGCATCAGTGAAGCTGGAAGACTGCAGTCAAACACTGGAGCTGAATGTCAACATTAAAGATGAAGAAGAGGAGGAGAAGATTGGGAAAATCTGTTTCTCATGGTAAGAGCAGGTTTCTATCTAACTAAGTTTTTTGTTTATTCATTATATTCCAACTTCCCAATGTGCATGCAAAAGTTGCAGTAGAACTGTTTCATCATGAACTGGGTTTCAATGAGAAGGTAGATATTATTTTCATGCTACTGACACTTTACATGGTTTGGACACCAGTATTGCCAGCATTTGTTTTATTCACTGGGCTATCTGGAGTGGATCAGAGAGTAGACTAAAGAAGTGAAGTCTGACGAAACTGCCAGTGTTTTTAAAGTTCAATGAAATGAGTCTGTAGTTACTAACCTTTGTGATAGTGAGTGGAGGATGACACTAACTCCTTGTGATAGTGAGTGGAGGATGATATGGCTTCTACATCTGCATTGCTTGCTCTTTGGGTTTTAGGCTGGGTTTCTGTAAACCACTTTGTGACAACTTCTGATGTAAAAAGGGCTTCATAAAAATACATTTGATTGACATGTATATCACACCAACTGACTGGTTCTTCTAATGTTGTTCACACAGGAGACCCATGTTGAGGACATTCTCTACATCCAGAGAACAAACAGCAGGAAGATCACAGAGCTAGGAGGGTCTCACCACTGCGCCCACATTGTGAGGAGAGTTTCTCAATTCTATCAAAGTTAAAAATACACCTACAAATACACACATGGAGAGAAGCCCTTACTCCTGCTCTGACTGTGTAAATTGCTTCACAACATCAACTGAGCTAAAGTTCAACCAGAGAACACACACAGGAGAGAAGCCTTACTCCTGCTCTGACTGTGGAAAGAGTTTCTCTCGACTGGTGCCACTTTAAATACATGAACGTATACATACAGGAGAGAAGCCTTACTCCTGCTCTGACTGTGTAAAATGCTGCTTCAAATCATCATTTGAGCTAAAAGTTCACCTGAGAACACACACGGAGGAGAGAAGCATTACTCCTGCTCTGACTGTGGGAAGAATTTCTCTCGACAGGAAGTTTAAAATTGCACCAAAGGATACACACAGGAGAGAGAAGCCTTACTCCTGCTCTGACTGTGGGGGCAAAAGTTTTCTCTCAACTGGGCAGCTTAAAAAACACATGAACGTATACACACAGGGAGAAGCCTTACTCCTGCTCTGGCTGTGGGAAGAGTTTTTTCTCAACTGGGCCACTTAAAACAACATCTACCTGTAACATACAGGAGAAAAGCCTTACTCCTGCTCTGACTGTTGGTGCAAATTTCTCTCAACCTGGCAACTTAAAACAACATGACGTATACATACTGGAGAGAAGCCTTACTCCTGCTCTGACTGTGTAAGTGCTTCAAAAACATCATTTGAGCTAAAAGTTCATCAGGAACACACACAGGAGAGAAGCCTTACTTCATTCTGCTCTGGACTGTGGGAAGAGTTTCTCTCGACTGGGCCACTTAAAACAACATGAACATATACATACCATGAGAGAAGCCTTACTCCTGCTCTGACTGTGGAAAGATTTTCTCTCAAAGGCCGTTTTAAAAAAGACACCAAGGTAAACGTAAAAGGAGAGAAGCCTTACAACTGATCTAAAAATGACAGATGAGCTGCAATGTCATCAGAGAACACACACAGGAGAGAAGCCTTACTTCCTGCTCTTAATGTGGCAAGGAGATTTTCCCAATTGGCAAGTAAAAACACACCAACGGTTACACACCTGGAGAGAATACTTATTACTGCACTGACTGTGAGACGAGATTGTCCATGCCCCGACGATTTTTAAGGCTGTTCTGATGAACAGACTATGAGCTGTTCAGAAAAAAAAGGACATCTGGTAACACTCAGAACAGAAAGGAGACCTTTGCAGCAATGTCATGGCCAAGTACTGACTGGTCTGCCATATATGAGGTGGAGAGCATCAATGCAAAGGTGGAGACGTTCAACTCCTGCATTCAACTGGGCACTTGATGTATGCATGTCAATAAGAAATAAGAAAAACACCAACACTGGACCAGCCCTGGATGACTGAAAGAATAAAGGCTGCCATCAGGGAAATACAGAATAGTTTCAACAGATGGGGAGAGAAACAATGGACATGGAGAAAATACAGAAATACAGTGCAAATGCTTATCAAGGAAGCAAAAGACAAGCTACTACAAAACTGAAATCCAGGACCTAAAAGAAGAAAAACCCTAAGGATGGTGGACTTTCATTAACAATGGACTGGGACCAAAGAAACATCAGGAGGGAGAATACAGGTTGAGGGAATTGAAGACGACGATGTGGGCTGATGTTTTTGAATGGCTTCTTTTGCTGAGACATGGACAAGCACCACACCTCTTGCCATCTTCCCCCTGCCCAATGTCTACAAGGCAGGTTGAGCTGTGCAGCATTGGCCAGTTAAAGCAAGCTCTGACCAGACTCAGCCCACGTAAAGCATGTTTGGGCCTGATGGCATTCCAGCCTGGCTACTAAAGAGCAATGCAGAAGATCTAGCCCCGTCATCAAACACATTGTTAAAACTGTCCCCTGCCAGTAGGAGGTGTTTATCTGAGTGCACGATTTCAGTATGACTACCTCCCAAAGTCCAGCACTAGTACCGCCCCCTGTGAAAGCCACATACTCCTGGCTGACAGCTACAGGACTCCATAATAAAACCAACATGGTGAGGGATGTTCCTTGCTGATGTGTCACAAAGCCTTTGATCGAGTAGATCACGCCAAGTTCCTGCAAACATCTGTCTGACATTGCACTGTCCAAGGTTACTAGCCTGGCTTCCACAGCTACTCCCACCGAAAGAGGGCAGAGGGTGATGGCAACTGGCACATTTAGCCCTTGGTCAGAGGACCACCATCCACAAACTGCACCCACTAATCCTAGGAGGACAGCAAGTACGCGCATGGTAACAACAACCAAGTATCTTGGTTTTCATCTAGACTCTAACCCTCTGGTGACACCTGGAGCAAGCCGGAAGAATGGCCCTCGATACGCTTTTTGATTGTTCTGGCCAGTAATTCCTACTGAAGATCTGGGTCACAGTCTATACTACACTGGCCAGCCTTGTCTGGAATACAGTGGAGTGCTAGTTAGTTGGATTCAGTAAGACGCAGCTGGCCCAACTAGACAGGGTGCCAGAGGAGGGCCTTGAGGATCATCTCCAGAGGTGGGAGCAGTCCAACCACATCTTCCCGTCACTGCAGAAGCAGGCGAGCGAGAGACAGGCTGCAGTGCACTCAGGTTAAGGACATGCACACTCTTGACCATCCACTGAATGACACTTGCTTCCCTCCTAAAAAGAGGTAACTGCAACCACCAGGCTCCTGAGAAACAGCAGACAACTGTCCTGTATAACTGACCGTACAAACCGCCTGCGAACCGCCACTCTACACACTGCTGTTTTTAATCACATTTTAAATATTTTCAATTTCCATCATGAAAAAATGTCCTGTATGTTTCACGTGTTCTGTATTCGACTTATGTCCCTATTGTGTTAATGTATTAACAGGTAGGCCTAGCGGTTAGAGTGTTGGGCCAGTAACTGATAAGGTCGCTGGTTTGAATCCGAGCCAACTAGGTGCAAAATTCTGTCCATTGTGGGCCTGGAGCAAGGCAATTAACCCCAATTGGTCCTATAAGTCGCTCTAGAATAAGAGCATCTGCCCTAAATTACAAATATGTAATGAAAAAATCATGTTTTGTACATTAATTTTGTGCTGGGCAACTCTTCTTCTCTTGATGCATAAATCTACCAAAGGTGTTTTAATGTGAAATAGGTAGTGTCTATACAGTGCAATTCTGAAAGTATCAGACCCCTTGACTTTTTTCAACAAAAAAATAAGTTACAAGCCTTATTGTAAAAAATGTTTTTTTTTTTATTTACAAACAACACAAATCTGCTCATTCAATCTACACACGATACCCCCATACTGACACAGTGGAAACAGGTTCAGACATTTTTTGCAAAACCATATTTACATTAGTATTCCAGACCCTTTGCTATGCATCCTCGAAATTTAGCTCAGGTTGCATCCTGTTTCCAGTGATAGCTCCTTGAGAGGTTTCTACCAACTTGATTGGAGTCCACCTGAGATAATTTCAATTGAATTGGACATGGTTTGACAAAGGCACACATCTGTCTCTATAACATCCACCAGTTGACATCGCATGTTCAGAGCGAAAAACCAAGCCATGAGGTTTGAGGGAATTGTCCCGTAGAGCTCCGAGGACAGGATTGTGATGAGGCACAGATTCTGGGGAAGGGTACCAAAACATGTCTGCAGCATTGAAGGTCCCCAATAACACCGTGGCCTCCTCCTACTTAAATGGAGAGAAGTGTGGAATCACCTAGATTCTTCCTAGAGCTGTCCGCCCGGACCAACTGCGCAATCGGAGGAGAAGGGCTTTGGTAAGGGAGGTGACCAAGAACCGATGATCACTTTGACAGAGCTCCAGAGTTCAGCCCGCTTGGAGTTTGCCAAAGAGGCACATTTAAAGGACTATGACCATGGAGAAACAAGTTCCTGGGTCTGTTGTTACCAAGATTGAACTCCTTGGCCTGAATACCAAGCGTCACTTGGAGCAACCTTGGCACCATGCCTACGGTGAAGCCATGGTTCGTGGATAGTATCAGCCTGTGCGGATGTTTTCAGAGGGCGGGAAACTGGGAGACTAGTCAGGATCGAGGGAATAATGAACGGAGCAAAGCACAGAGAGATCCTTGATGAAAACCTGCCTCCAGAGCGCTCAGGACTTAGCTTCGACATGGCGAAGGTTCACATGCCCAGCCAGAGCCCAGACTTTACCCGATTGAACTCTCCGGAAGGGCCGAAAATAGCTGTGCCCAACCCTCCCCATCCCAAACCCGAAAGGTTTGAGAGGATCTGAGAGAAGAAAAAATGAAAAATCCCCAAATACAGGTGTGCCCAAATTTTAGCATCTACCAAGAAGACTCATCTGTAATCCTGCCAAAAGGGGCTTCAAGAAAGTACTGAGTAAAGGGTCGAAATATTTAATTTTCCCATTTTTTATTAAAAATTAGGAAAAATGTCCAAAAAACCTTTTTTCTTTGACATTTGGGGTTTTTGTGAGATGATGGGGGGGAAATGATTAACCAAATTTAGAATATGGCTGGTAACGTAAAAATGTGGAAAAAGTTAAAAGGGTTGAATCTTTCAGTTGCACTGTATATACAAGCTATCATTGACTTGTATTGGCACCCCCTGTTATGCCAAATATTTGACTATATTGGCACCCCAGCAATAAGCCCAACTACCATTTATAGGTATTGGGACCCCATTTATATAGCCAACTACCATTGCTCCGGTATTAATTCCTTTATAAATCTTTTCCCATTATTTTAATGTTGGTATGTTTTCCATTTTTGGTCACATTTCACTGTTGTTACACCTGGTTTACCAAAAAGTGACAAAATGAAATGATACTATTAGTTTTTAATGTCTTCTAAAACTATACTGAAAAAAAAATATAAACTTGACATGTAAAGTGTTTGGCCCGGTTTTTATTTGGCTGAAATAAAAGACCCGGATATTTTCCATACCCCCAAAAAGTTTATTCTCTCAAATTGGGACAAATTTTTTCTCCATTTTGTTAGTGGCATTTTCTTGCCAAGTTATCAAACCACCTGCGTTTTGGGCATATCAAGAAGCTGATTAAACAGCAGATCATTTAAAAGGGCACCTTGTGTGGGTAAATTTTTTTTTTTTTTTTTTTTTTTTTTTTTTAAAAAGGCCCTAAAGTTCAGTTTTGTCAAAACCCCCCTGGGTCGAAAAAAAATGGGGGAAAAAAATGCCCCGGGAATTTGGCCCCTTTTCCCCCCCGGAGCCGGGGGAATGGGCCCCGCCCAGGCCCCCCCGGCCCCTCACGACGGATCAATAAAGGCCCCCGAAAATGGATTTTTTAAAAAAAACTTTTTGGGGGGGCCTTCTTTTTTTTTTGGTTTTTTTTCCCCCCCAGGAAATATGTGGGGGTTTTTTAATTTAAAGCCCTTTTTGTGGGAAAAAAATTCTTTTTGGGTGATGGGTTTGGGCCCGTCAGTGAAAACCATAGATTAGGGCCAAAGAATGTATTCAAATTTTTGATTCTTTATATGAACTGTTTCCCCAGTAAAATTTTTGAATGTTGTTTATATTTTTTCATTTTTAAAAACTACAAAACAAAAAGATATAATATGTTTTGGGAAAAATGCATTATTCCAAAGAAAATAAATTAGGAATAAATTTTTATGGAACCCCCTTCTCTTTTGTATTCAGTTCTTCAAAGTAAAACGACAGTATAATGGTTTTTGGGGTATCAGTTTTTCCATATTAGATCTGGCAGTATGAATGGTTCTTATGTGGATTCAGTTCTTCCATATTAATTACTATGAAAGGTTTTTATTTTGTATGTTCTTCCTATTAAAATTTACAGTATGAAGGTTCTATGATTGATTTTAGTTTTCATATTTGATTGACAGTAGAATGGGCCCATTGGGAGGGCCTGGAGTTTTTGGTATGACCACAGCAGGAGTTTTCTCTGACCCTGTGATCTCACCAGGGCAGAACCCCTGCCTATCACACTCCCGCCCCGAAGGTGCAGTGAGTACCCTTTTTTTCTTTGGGGCTGAACACACCAAAAACACCCTAGAAGGAAAATGCCGCTTAGCAACAACCCAAGGGGCCCCGCACTTTCCACTGTTCCAAAGAGCTTAAGGAACAAAATTTGGCATGGACACTTAACAATTAGACACGTTCAAAATTGGGGCATGAATCGTGTTTGGTCAACTTTCTCTTTTTATCATTAAAAAACAACAAAAAAATGTTTTAAATGAAAATTTTATGTTTGTTTTAAGCTGGAAGAAAACCCAAATGAGCATCACAAAGATACATTTGACTTTTGCACTAACAACTTTTCAAATAGCGCTTTGTCCCCCCTGAGGACTGTAGCTTTATATTACTTTTTCAAATGTAATCACATTGGATGGGTTGATTTGGTTTTAAACCCGTCTTAAACCCCTAGCAGCTATTACAATCAAAACAATGAAAAATCTGTAGAACTGTTTTATGGGGGGTGAAAATATATGTAATCAAAATACGGTATCTTTTGAAGGAAAATTTTTCTTTCCCTTTCTTAACTTTTAAAAAGGGAATAGTTTTTTTTAGGTCGGCAGGATAAAAAAAAAATCCCTTTAAGATTAAGCTTGCAAAATGTAAAGGGGGGTGTAACTTTCACGGGGACTGTATACTACCATGACTTGCAAGGATTTTGGGGCCCCCAAAATTTAAAAAGTTATTTTAAAAAATAGAAGATAAACAAAATAGCCCCGGAATATTGAGGGGCAACTGTTAAATGCCCAGTGGGTTTTAAACAGTCTTGTAGAAGGATCCGTTACAAAACCCTGGTGCTTTCCTATGGAGCGTGAGGGGAAACGGCACCTCGTACCTTTGGGTCTGATCAGTCCCCACACCCAAACGGGGGCATTGCGTTTATCGACCCCGGCCTGCTGGCTCCCCTTCCCTGCGGAAACATAGTTTTCCCCCCAGCCCCCGTCAAAAATAAAAATCAAAAAGTTCACGTCTGGGACCGCAATGTGGAACAACTCCCTCACGCGCCCGGACAGCGGAGTCCCCACCACCTTCCCGGGGGCATTTTAAACCCCCCCTTTAAGGAATACCCGGGATGGATAAAGTAACCTTCCCCCCCCCCGCCCCCCCAAAAAAATGGTTGTAAAAGTGGGTTATCCCCGGGGTATAGGGGAACACCCCTTTTTTGATCCTCTGGATAAAAAAGCGCTGCTAAATGAAGTAAAAGGCCCTTTAGCAAGGCACTTTAAACCCCAATGCCCCCCGTAAGTCGCCCGGGTAAAAGCAATGCTAATGACTAAAATGTAAATGTAAATGAAATCTGGCATTGAGGTCCATTTAGGGGATCATTGAATAAAGTCAAGTAAAAGAGCTTGAATCACCTGTGATGGCCCGCTACCCCAAACCCTTTCCCCATTGTGTTTGAAACACCACAGCATTTTAAGGCCCATTTTCAAAAAGGGGTTTTACATACAGTAAATGGGGGGGGGGTGTGGAAGGAAAAGGGGGGAACCAGGAGTTTTTATCTCTGATTCTTTAGGACGGGATCCCTCTGTGGGCCGGCCTTTTTAGATTTTTCGTTCCATTTAAACATGTGAAACATAAAGGAAGCCTAGTAAACAAGAATAGTTCCCCCCAGCATTCCATCCCCCTCCCCTCAAATATGTGAGAACGTAATGTGAGACCAAAAGGGGGGTTTCTTTCTTTTCCCTCATACTGGAAAAAAAAATGTATGTCTGGGTAGAATTTCCGAAAACAAAAAATCAAATCGGGTGAGAACCTCCTTTTCCCCCCCGCCAGGGGATTGAAAAGGGTTTGGATGGTTTTTCAGCATGACAGGACCCCAAAAAACACGGCCAAAACCAAAGGAGTGGCTCAAAAAGAAGCACTTAAGGGCCTGGAGTGGCCAGCCAGTTCCAGCCTTTAAACAATAGAAAATTGTGGAGGAGCTGAAGGTTCGAGTTGCCCAAAGTCCCCGAAAACCTTTAAAGCTTGGAGAATCTGCAAAGAAGATTGGAAAAAAACCCTCCTAATGTGTGCAAAAATGGTGGCCAATACAAAAAACGTTCTGACCTCGAATTACCAAAAAGGTTTGCCCCCAAAATATAAGTATTTTTGAGAGGGGTCAAATACTTATTTCCCCCATTAAAATGCAAATCATTTTTAACATTTTAGAATCTTTTTTGGATTTTTTTTTTTGTTATTCAATAATAATTTGCCATTTAGCAGCTTTTTCCAAAGATACGGTGCGTGCAAATTTTTTTTGTGTATGGGTGGTCCCGGGGGCAACCACTACCTTTGGGGACAACGCCG
>CM072220.1:71712934-71742438 GCA_036851935.1 Coregonus suidteri
AACTAACCCCAGGCCCCCGACACAAACTACTGCAGCATAATACTGGCGGCTGAGACCAGAGCTGGTCCGGAGACACTGTGGCCCCATCCGAAGAAACCCCCGGACAGAGCCCAACAGGAAGGATATAACCCCACCCACTCTGCCAAAGCACAGCCCCCGCACCACTAGAGGGTATCCTCAACCACCACTTACAATCCTGAGACATAGGCCGAGTATAGCCCACAGAGAGGTCTCCACACATAAGCACAAACCAGGGGGGGCCGCAACCCAGACAGGAAGATCACGTCAGTACTCAACCCACTCAAGTGACGCACCCCTCCTAGTGGACGGCATGAAGAGCAACCACAAGCCAGTGACTTCAGGCCCCCTGTAACAGGGTTAGAGGCAGAGAACCCCCAGTGGAGAGGGGGAACCGTGGCCCTGGCAGAGACATACAAGGGCTGTTCGTTGCTCCAGAGCCTTTCCGTTCACCTTCAACACGTCCTGGGCCAGACTACACTCAATCATATGACCTACTGAAGAGAATAAGTCTTCAGTAAAGACTTAAAGGTTGAGACCGAGTCTGCGTCTCTCACCATGGGTAGGCAGACTGTTCCATAAAAATGGAGATCTATAGGAGAAAGCCTGCCTCCCGCTGTTTGCTTAGGAAATTCTAAGGGACCATTAGGAGGCCTGCCCGTCTTGTGACCGTAGCGTACTTATTGGTATGTACCGCAGGACCAACTCGGAAAGATAGGTAGGAGCAAGCCCATGTAACGCTTTATAGGTTAACAGTAAAACCTTGAAATCAGCCCTTGCCTTAACAGGAAGCCAGTGTAGGGAAGCTAGCACTGGAGTAATATGATCAAATTTCTTGGTTCTAGTCATGATTCTAGCAGCCTGTATTTAGGCACTAACTGAATTTTATTTAGTGCTTATATCCAGGTAGCCGAAGTAGAGCATTTGCCAGTAGTCTAACCTAGACAGTAACAAAAATGCATGGATTAATTTTTCTGCATCACTTTTTTGGACCGAAAATTTCTGATTTTTACAATGTTACGTAGATGGAAAATAAGCTGTCTTGAAACAGTCTTGATATGTTCGTCAAAAGAGAGATCAGGTCAAGAGTAAACGCGAGGTCCTTCACAGTTTTTAATTTGAGACTACTTTACAACCATCAAGATGAATTGTCAGATTTAACAGAAGATGGCTCCTTGTTTCTTGGGACCTAGAACAAGCATCTCTGTTTTGTCCGAGTTTTTAAAAGTAGAAATTTTTTTCAGCCCATCCGACTTCCCTTATGTCTGAAACACAGGCTTCTAGCGGGGCAATTTTGGGGCTTCACCATGTTTTCATTGAAATGTACAGCTGTGTGTCATCCGCATAGCAGTGAAGTTAACATTATGTTTTCGAATAACATCCCAAGAGGTAAAATATATAGTGAAAACAATAGTGGTCCTAAAACTGAACTTGAGGAACACCGAATGTACAGTTGATTTGTCGGAAGACAAACTGATTATCTTTTCCGACAGGTTAAGATCTAAACCAGGCCAGAACTTGTCCGTGTAGACCAATTTGGGTTTCCAGTCTCTCCAAAAGATGGTGGTGATCGAATGGTGTCAAAGGCAGCATCGATCACCACAGAGATTGCCATGACCCTATCCTGAGGCCCATTGTCCTGCCATTCATCCACCTCCATCACCTCGTTTTTCAGCATGATAATGCACGGCCCCATGTCACAGGGATCTGTACACATTGAACATGCTGAAAATGTCCCAATTCTTCCATGTCCTGCATACTCACCAGACATGTCACCCTTTGAGCATGTTTGGGATGGTCTGGATCAACGTGTTACCGCAGCTTGTTCCGGTTCCTGCCAATATCCGGGAATTTCCTAGAAGCCTAGAGTCCCGAGGAAAATGTGTTATTTATAAATGGATTTCATGCAATTCTATATCATTTTAGATGACTGGAGACTTTCACATAATCTTTTTTAATACCTCACAAATGACCAAATGAAAGGCTACTTTCACACTGAGAATCTGAGATCAATAACCCGACCTTATCTTGACTACGCCTGAAGGACTGAAAAACCTGTAGCGCCCGCAAGGTTCTCCCTGCTCAAGAAAGCACATATACAGGGCTGTCCTGATGTTTGCCAATGAACATCTGAATGATTCAGAGGAGAACTGGGTGAAAGTGTTGTGGTCAGATGAGACCAAAATGGAGCTATTTGGCATCAACTCAACTCGCTGTGTTTGGGGAGGAGGAATGCTGCCTATGACCCCAGAACACCATCCCCACCGTCAACATGGAGGTGAAACATTATGCTTTGGGGGTGTTTTTCTGCTAAGGGACAGGCCAACTTCACCGCATCAAAGGACGATGGACAGGGCATGTACCGTCAATTCTTGGGTGAGAACCTCCTTCCCTCAGCCAGGGGCATTGAAAATGGGTTGTGGATGGGTATTCCAGCATGACAGTGACCGAAAACACACGGCCAAAGCAACAAAGGAGTGGCTCAAGAAGAAGCACATTAAGGTCCTGGAGTGGCCTAGCCGAGTCTCCAGACCTTAATCCCATAGAAAATCTGTGGAGGGAGCTGAAGGTTCGAGTTGCCAAACGTCAGCCTCGAACCTTAATGACTTGGAGAAGATCTGCAAAGAAGATTGGAACAAAATCCCTCCTGAGATGTGTGCAAACCTGATGGCCAACTACAAGAAACATCTGACCTCTTTGATTGCCAAAGGGGTTTTGCCACCAAGTACTAAGTCATGTTTTGCAGAGGGGTCAAATACTTATTTCCCTCATTAAAATGCAAATCAATTAATAACATTTTTGACATGCGTTTTTCTGGTTTTTTTAATGTTATTTCTGTCTCATGTGATCATGTCTTTGTCAGTGGGAAAACGTACAAAATCAGCAGGGGATCAAATACTTTTTCCCCCCTCACTGTACATGGTTTGACACCAGTATTGCCAGCATTTTGTTTTATTCACTGGGCTATCTAGAGTGATCAGATAGTAGACTAAAGAAGTGAAGTAGACAAACTGCCAAAGTTCTATTAAATGAGTCTGTGTAGTTTACTAACCCTCGTGATAGTGAGTGGAGGATGATATGGCTTCTACATCTGCATTGCTTGCTCTTTGGGTTTTTGGCTGGGTTTCTATAAAGCACTTTTGTGACAACTTCTGATGTAAAATGGGCTTCATAAAATACATTTGATTGACATGTAATCACACCAACTGACTGGTTCTTCTGATGTTGTTCACACAGGAGACCATGTTGAGACATTCTCTATATCCAGAGAGCAACAGCAGGAAGATCACAGAGCTAAGAGGTCTCACCACTGCCCACATTGCGAGGAGATTTTCCCAATTCTATCAAAGCTAAAAACACACCTAAAAATACACACAGGAGAGAATCTGTATTCCTGTACTGACTGTGGGAAGAATTTCACTACATCACAGACTCTGACGGTTCATCAGAGAGTGCACACAGGAGAGAAGTCTTACTCCTGCTCTGACTGTGGAAAGTGCTTCAAAACATCAACTGAGCTAAAAGTTCATCAGAGAACACACACAGGAGAGAAGCCTTACTCCTGCTCTGACTGTGGGGCAAGTTTCTCTCATCAGAGCACCTTAAAACAACATAAACGTATACATACAGGAGAGAAGCCTTACTCCTGCTCTGACTGTGTAAAAAGCGAACATCACTGCTTCACAGAGAACATCAACTGAGCTAAGACTTCATCAGAGAACACACACAGGAGAGAAGCTTACTCCTGCTCTGAGTGTGGGAAGATTTTTTCTCTCGAACTGGACCTCTTTAAAATACATGAACGTATACACACAGGAGAGAAAGCCTTACTCCTGCTCTGACTGTGGGAAGAGTTTCTCTCCTCACTGGGCAATTTAAAAAGACAACCAACGTATACATAAGAAGTGGTAGTGATTGGATACACTCTAATGTAATCCTATTGTTTCTCACTGTGAGAGAACTGTGCAGAGGTAACGGGAAAGTTGTAGAATGATAGAATCTCTTAACTGATCAGTGTGCACCTTGTCAGTTTTGCAGTGCTTAGATAGCTCCTACTGTAAAGATAATGAGAGGTATAGGATATTGAGGAAACCACGAGTACATTCATCCATGCCGTGTGTCAGCATTGCAGGATGGTGGTGTGGGTGTGTTTTCATGGCAGACATTGGCCCCTTGATAAAAGTGGAGCAACGTTTGAATGCCACAGGATATCTAAAAATCATTGTCAATCAGGTGCATCCCTTCATGGCAGAAGTTTTCCATCTGCAAATATATTATTTCAGCTGGATTATGCCCCATGCCACAAGGCTTATATCCAGAAAAGGTTCCATGAACATGACAGTGAATTCAGGGTTACTGCAGTGGCCTTCTGAGGCACCAGATCTCAAATCCCAATTGTGCATCTGTTGTAGGAGATGGAACAAGCTAATCTGAGTAGAAATCCACTGCCAGACAACTTGACACAACTGTGGGAAGCATTGCAGTCAACATGGGCCAGCCAGCATCCCAGTGGAACGCTTTCGACACCTTGTAGAGTCCCATGCCCCGACGAATTGAGGCTGTTCTGATGACAAAGACTATCAGCTGTTCAGAAATGACAGGTCCAGAGAGGGGATGCGAGGAGGGGCGTGGCTATGTATGTGAATCACAGTATGCAGGCAAAGAGAAGAATAACTGACCTAGAGAAAGAAGAGTTTGAGTGTCTTCAGCTCCGTCCTAAACAACACCCCAGCTCAGTTTCATCTCTGGTAGTGGAGTGCTCTAACATCCACCATGGGCACATGACAAAACACTGCAGCAGAACACTGTGTGATTATCTCATAATCACTGTCCATGTGATCAGGATGTCCCTCTCCCCAAATAGGTCTCATCCTGTTGTGGAGACTTTAATCACCTGCCCATCAAGATGCTGACAAACTCCCATATAAAGACATGAAACAAGTGGTCAAAGACAAGACCACAGAGGGGACTCCATCCTAGATCTGATTAACACAACCCACTGTCCTTGCCCCTCGGATCCAGTGATCACAAATGTCTGCTGTTCTCTCCAAACACAACATCAGGAGGGAGAAGAAAGGTGCAGCGGAAAAAATGACATCTGGTAACCTAGCACAGAAAGGAGACCTTTGCACGATGTATGGCCAGTACTGACTGGTCTGCCATATATGAGGTGGAGAGCATCGATGCAAAGGTGGAGACGTTCAACTCCTGCATTCAAACTGCACACTTGATGTATACATGCCAATAAGAAAACAACAACCAACACTGTACAAGCCCTGGATGAATGAAAGAATAAAGGCTGCCATCATGAAAATACAGAATATTTTCAACAGATGGGGAGAAACAATGAAATGGAGAAAATACAGAACACAGTGGCAAATGCTTATCAAGGAAGCAAAGACAAGCTACTACAAAACTGAAATCCAGGACCTAAAGAAGAAAAACCCTAAGGAATGGTGGGACTTCATTAACAATGGACTGGGACCAAGAAAACATCAGGAGGGAGAATACAGGTCGAGGGAATTGAAGACGACGACGTGGCTGATGTTTTGAATGGCTTTCTTTGCTGAGGCATGGACAAGCACCACCACCTCTTGCCATCTTCCCCCTGCCCATGCCTACAAGGCAGTTGAGCTGTGCAGCATTGCCAGTTAAAGCAAGCTCTGACCAGACTCAGCCCACGTAAAGCATGTGGGCCTGATGGCATTCCAGCCTGGCTACTAAAAGAGCATGCAGAAGATCTAGCCCCTGTCATCAAACACATTGTTAACACCTCCATGGTTTTTTTGAAAAAATTCTGTTTTTTAAATCACATTTAATATTTCAATTTCATCATGAAAAATGTCTTGTAATGTTTCAAGTGTTCTGTATTCTACTTTATGTCACATATTGTGTTGTGTATTTAACAGGTAGCCTAGCGGTTAAGAGTGTTGGGCCAGTAACTGAAAGGTCGCTGGTTTGAATCCTGAGCCAACTAGGTCAAAGATCTGTCGTTGTGGCCTTAAGCAAGGCAATTAACCCCAATTGGTCCTATAAGTCGCTCTGGATAAGAGCATCTGCTAAATTACAAATATGTCATGAAAAATCATGTTTGTACATGAATTTGTGCTGGGCAACCTCTTCTTCTCTTGTGAATAAATATAACAAAGTGTTTAAAGTGAAATAGTTAGTGTCTATGCAGTGCATTCTGAAAGTATTCAGACCCCTTGACTTTTTCAACCAAAAAATACGTTACTGCCTTATTGTAAAATTGATTTTTTTTTAATTAAAAATGTAATCCCTCATCAATCTACACACAGTACCCCATAATGACAAAGTAAAATCAGGTTTAGACATTTTTGCAAATTTTATTAGAAATAAAAAACAGATACCTTTATTTACATAAGTATTCCAGACCCTTTGCTATGAATCTCGAATGTTGCTCAGGTGCATCCTATTTCCATTTGATATTCCTTGAGATGTTTCTACAACTTGATTGGAGTCCACCTGAGATAAATTCAAATGATTGGACATGGTTTGAAAAGGCACGCACTTGTCTATATAACATCCCACAGTTGACATTGCATGTCAGAGCAAAAACCAAGCCATGAGGTCGAAAGGAATTGTCCGTAGAGCTCCGAGACAGGATTGTGTTGAGGCACAGATCTGGAAGGGTACCAAAAAATGTCTGCAGCATTGAAGGTCCCCAAGAACATATTCGCCTCCTCTATTCTTAAATGGAAGAAGTTTGAAACCACCATACTCTTTCTAGATCTGTCCGCCCGGCCAAACTGAGCAATCAGGGGAGAAGGGCCTTGGTCAGGAGGTGACCAAGAACCCAATGATACTTTGACAGAGCTCCAGAGTTCAGCCCGCTTGGAGTTTGCCAGAGGCACCTAAAGGACTCTGACCATGAGAAACAAGATTCTCTGGTCTGATGTTACCAAGATGGAACTCTTTGGCCTGAAGCCAAGCGTCAGGTATGGAGGAAACCTGGCACCATCCTACGGTGAAGCATGGTCGTCATGCAGTATCATGCTGTGCGGATGTTTTTCAGAGGCAGGGACTGGGAGACTAGTCAGGATTGAGGGAATAATGAAACAGAGCAAAGTACAGAGAGATCCTTGATGAAAACCTGCTCCAGAGCGCTCAGGACTTCAGACTGTGGCGAAGGTTCACCTGGCCCAGCCCAGAGCCCAGACTTGAACCCAATTTAACATCTCTGGAGACCAGAAAATAGCTGTGCAGCAGTGCTCCCCATCCAAACCTGATAGAGTTTGAGAGGATCTGCAGAGAAGAATGAATGAAACTCCCCAAATACAGGTGTGCCAAGCTTGTAGCATCATACCCAAGAAGACTCGATGTTGTAATTGCTGCCAAAGGTGCTTCAAGAAAGGACTGAGTAAAGGGTCTGAAAACGTATGTAAATTTGATATTTCCGTTTTTTTAATTAATAAATTGGGAAAAACGTCTAACAACCTGTCTTTTGCTTAGACATTATGGGTATTGTGTGTAGATTGAGGGGGGAAAAACGATTTAATCAATTTTAGAATATGGCTGTAACGTAATAAAATGTGGAAAAAGTCAAGGGGTCTGAATACTTTTCAGAAGGCACTGTATATAGCCAAGCTATCATTGACTAGGTATTGGCCCCCATGTACAGTGGGGTGAACAAGTATTTGATACACTGCCGATTTTGCAGGTTTTCCTACTTACAAAACATGTAGAGGTCTGCAATTTTTATTATAGGTACACTTCAACTGTGAGAGACGGAATCTAAAACAAAAATCCAGAAAATCACATTGTATGATTTTTAAGTAATTAATTTGCATTTATTGCATGACATAAGTATTTGATACATCAGAAAAGAAGAACTTAATATTTGGTAGGAAACCTTTGTTTGCAATTACAGAGATCATACGTTTCCTGTAGGTCTTGACCAGGTTTGCACACACTGCAGCAGGGATTTTGGCCCACTCCTCCATACAGACCTTCTCCAGATCATTCAGGTTTCGGGGCTGTCCATGGGCAATTCGGACTTTTTCAGGTCCCTCCAAAGATGTTCTATTGGGGTTCAGGTCTGGAGACTGCTAGGCCACTCCAGGACCTTGAGATGCTTCTTACAGAGCCACTCCTTAGTTGCCCTGGCTGTGTGTTTCGGGTCGTTGTCATGCTGGAAGACCAAGCCACGACCCATCTTCAATGCTCTTACTGAGGGAAGGAGGTTGTTGGCCAAGATCTCGCGATACATGGCCCCATCCATCCTCCCCTCAATACGGTGCAGTCGTCCTGTCCCCTTTGCAGAAAAGCATCCCCAAAGAATTATGTTTCCACCTCCATGCTTCACGGTTGGGATGGTGTTCTTGGGGTTGTACTCATCCTTCTTATTCCTCCAAACACGGCGAGTGGAGTTTTACACCAAAAAGCTCTATTTTTGTCTCATCAGACCACAATACCTTCTCATTCCTCCTCTGGATCATCCAGATGGTCATTGGCAAACTTCAGACGGGCCTGGACATGCGCTGGATTGAGCAGGGGGACCTTGCGTGCGCTGCAGGATTTTAATCCATGACGGCGTAGTGTGTTACTAATGGTTTTTCTTTGAGACTGTGGTCCCAGCTCTCTTCAGGTCTTGACCAGGTCCTGCTGTGTAGTTCTGGGCTGATCCCTCACCTTCCTCATGATCATTGATGCCCCACAAGGTGAGATCTTGCATGGAGCCCAGACCGAGGGTGATTGACCGTCATCTTGAACTTCTTCCATTTTCTAATAATTGCGCCAACAGTTGTTGCCTTCTCACCAAGGTGCTTGCCTATTGTCCTGTAGCCCATCCAGCCTTGTGCAGGTCTACAATTTTATCCCTGATGTCCTTACACAGCTCTCTGGTCTTGGCCATTGTGGAGAGGTTGGAGTCTGTATTTGATTGAGTGTGTGGACAGGTGTCTTTTATACAGGTAACGAGTTCAAACAGGTGCAGTTAATACAGGTAATGAGTGGAGAACAGGAGGGCTTTTTAAAGAAAAACTAACAGGGCTGTGAGAGACAGAATTGTTACTGGTTGGTAGGTGATCAAAATACTTATGTCATGCAATAAAATGCAAATTAATTACTTAAAAATCATACAATGTGATTTTCTGGATTTTTGTTTTAGATTCCGTCTCTCAAAGTTGAAGTGTACCTATGATAAATATTACAGACCTCTACATGCTTTTGTAAGTAGGAAAACCTGCAAAATCGGCAGTGTATCAAATACTTATTCTCCCCTACTATATATAGCCAAGCTACCATTGCTCATTGTGTATTAATTCCTCATGCTACAATCTTTTTCCTATTATTATAATTGTTGTATTGTGTTCTCCATTGTTGGTCAACATTTCACTGTTAGTCCTACACCTGTTGTTTACCAAGCATGTGACAATTAAAATGAAATGACTATGTACAGTGGGGGAAAAAAGTATTTAGTCAGCACCAATTGTGCAAGTTCTCCCACTTAAAAAGATGAGAGAGGCCTGTAATTTTCATCATAGGTACACGTCAACTATGACAGACAAAATTAGAAAAGAAATTCCAGAAAATCACATTGTAGGATTTTTTTATGAATTTATTTGCATATTATGGTGGAAAATAAGTATTTGGTCAATAACAAAAGTTTCTCAATACTTTGTTATATACCCTTTGGTTTGGCAATGACACAGGTCAAACGTTTTCTGTAAGTCTTCACAAGGTTTTTCACACACTGTTGCTGGTATTTTGGCCCATTCCTCCATGCAGATCTCCTCTAGAGCAGTGATGTTTTGGGGCTGTCGCTGGGCAACACAGACTTTCAACTCCCTCCAAAGATTTTCTATGGGGTTGAGATCTGGAGACTGGCTAGGCCACTGCAGGACCTAGAAATGCTTCTTACGAAGCCACTCCTTCGTTGCCCCGGGGCGGTGTGTTTGGGATCATTGTCATGCTGAAAGACCCAGCCACGTTTCATCTTCATGCCCTTGCTGATGGAAGGAGGTTTTCACTCAAAATCTCACGATACATGGCCCCATTCATTCTTTCCTTTACACGGATCAGTCGTCCTGGTCCCTTTGCAGAAAAACAGCCCCAAAGCATGATGTTTTCCACACCCATGCTTCACAGTAGGTATGGTGTTCTTTGGATGCAACTCAGCATTCTTTGTACTCCAAACACGACGAGTTGATTTTTACCAAAAAGTTATATTTTGTTTCATCTGACCATATGACATTCTCCCAATCCTCTTCTGGATCATCCAAATGCACTCTAGCAAACTTCAGACTGGCCTGGACATGTACTGGCTTAAGCAGGGGACACAGCAGGATTTGAGTCCCTGGCGGCGTAGTGTGTTACTGATGGTAGGCTTTGTTACTTTGGTCCCAGCTCTCTGCAGGTCATTCACTAGGTCCCCCCATGTGGTTCTGGGATTTTTGCTCAACGTTCTTGTGATCATTTTGACCCCACAGGGTGAGATCTTGCGTGGAGCCCCAGATCAAGGGAGATTATCAGTGGTCTTGTATGTCTTCCATTTCCTAATAATTGCTCCCACAGTTGATTTTCTTCAAACCAAGCTGCTTACCTGTTGCAGATTCAGTCTTCCCAGCCTGGTGCAGGTCTACAATTTTGTTTCTGGTGTCCTTTGACAGCTCTTTAGTCTTGGCCATAGTGGAGTTTGGAGTGTGACTGTTTGAAGTTGTGGACAGGTGTATTTTATACTGATAACAAGTTCAAACAGGTGCCATTAATACAGGTAACGAGGGGAGGACAGAGGAGCCTCTTAAAGAAGAAGTTACAGGTCTGTGAGAGCCAGAAATCTTGCTTGTTTGTAGGTGACCAAATACTTATTTTCCACCATAATTTGCAAATAAATTCATTAAAAATCCTACAATGTGATTTTCTGGAATTTTTTTCCCTCAATTTGTCTGTCATGTTTGACGTGTACCTATGATGAAAATTACAGGCATCTCTCATCTTTTCAAGTGGGAGAACTTGCACAATTGTGGCTGACTAAATACTTTTTTTTCCCTACTGTATTTAGTTTAATTGTCTTCTAAAACTATACTGAAAAAATATATAAAACTTGACATGTAAAGAGTTGGTCCCATGTTTCATGAGCTAAAATAAAAGATGCCAGAAATTTTCCCAGACGCACAAAAAAACGTATTTCTCTCAAATTTGGTAACAAATTTGTTTCCATTTCTGTGTAGTGAGCATTTCTCCTTTGCCAAGATAATCAATCCACCTGACAGTTGTGGCATATCAAGAAGCTGATTAAACAGCATGATCATTACACAGGTGCACCTTGTGCTGGGTATAATAAAAGGACACTCTGAAATATGCAGTTTTTGTCACAACACAATGCCACAGATGTCTACAATTTTGAGGGAGTGCGCAATTGGCATGCTGACTGCAGGAATGTTCACAAGAGCTGTTGCCAGAGAATTTAATGTACATTTCTCTACCGAGGATTTGGCAGAACGTCCCACTGGCTTCACAGCCGCAGACCACGTGTAACCGTGCAAGCCCAGGACCTCCACATCTGGATTCTTCACCTGCAGGATCATCTGAGATCAGCCACCCGGACAGCTGATGAAACTGAGGAGAATTTTTATCTGTAATAAAGCCCTTTAGTGGGGAAAAAATCATTCTTATTGGCTGATGGTGGGCCTGGCTCCCAAATGGTTGGACCTATGCCTTCCCCTTAGGGCCTAATTAATGTACAGTGGGGAAAAAAGTATTTAGTCAGCTACCAATTGTGCAAGTTCTCCCACTTAAAAAAGATGAGAGAGGCCTGTAATTTTCTTCATAGGTACACGTCAACTATGACAAACAAATTGAGATAAAAATATCCAAAAATCACATTGTAGGATTTTTTATGAATTTATTAGCAAATTATGGTGGAAAATAAGTATTTGGTCACCTACAAACAAGCAAGATTTCTGGCTCTCACAGACCTGTAACTTCTTCTTTAAGAGGCTCCTCTGTCCTCCACTCATTACCTGTATTAATGGCACCTGTTTGAACTTGTTATCAGTATAAAAGACACCTGTCCACACCTCAAACAGTCACACTCCAAACTCCACTATGCCAAGACCAAAGAGCTGTCAAAGGACACCAGAAACAAAATTGTAGACCTGCACCAGGCTGGGAAGACTGAATCTGCAATAGGTAAGCAGCTTGGTTTGAAGAAATCAACTGTGGGAGCAATTATTAGGAAATGGAAGACATACAAGACCACTGATAATCTCCCTCGATCTGCAAGATCTCACCCCGTGGGGTCAAAATGATCACAAGAACGATGAGCAAAAATCCCAGAACCACACGGGGGGACCTAGTGAATGACCTGCAGAGAGCTGGGACCAAAGTAACAAAGCCTACCATCAGTAACACACTACGCCGCCAGGGACTCAAATCCTGCAGTGCCAGACGTGTCCCCCTGCTTAAGCCAGTACATGTCCAGGCCCGTCTGAAGTTTGCTAGAGTACATTTGGATGATCCAGAAGAGGATTGGGAGAATTTCATACGGTCAGATGAAACCAAAATATAACTTTTTGGTAAAAACTCAACTCGTCGTGTTTGGAGGACAAAGAATGCTGAGTCGCATCCAAAGAACACCATACCTACTGTGGAGCATGGGGGTGGAAACATCATGCTTTGGGGCTGTTTTTTCTGCAAAGGGACCAGGACGACTGATCCGTGTAAAGGAAAGAATGAATGGGGCCATGTATCGTGAGATTTTTGAGTGAAAACCTCCTTCCATCAGCAAGGGCATTGAAGATGAAACGTGGCTGGGTCTTTCAGCATGACAATGATCCCAAACACACCGCCCGGGCAACGAAAGGAGTGACTTCGTAAGAAGCATTTCAAGGTCCTGGAGTGGCCTAGCCAGATCTCAAACCCCATAAAAAATCTTTGGAGGGAGTTGAAGATCTATGTTGCCCAGCGACAGCCCCAAAACATCACTGCTCTAGAGGAGATCTGCATGGAGGAATGGGCCAAAATACCAGCAACAGTGTGTGAAAACCTTGTGAAGACTTACAGAAAACGTTTGACCTGTGTTATTGCCAACAAAGGGTATATAAGAAACTTTTGTTATTGACCAAAATGCTTATTTTCCACCATAATTTGCAAATAAATTCATTAAAAATCCTACAATGTGATTTCTGGAGAGAAAAAAATCTAATTTTGTCTGTCAAAGTTGACGTGTACCTAGGTTGAAAATTACAGGCCCTCTCATCTTTTAAGTCAAAACTGTTCGCTTCTCTGGCACCCCAATGGTGGACAAGCTCCCTCACGACGCCAGGACAGCGGAGTCACTGACCACTTTCCGGAGACACTTGAAACCCCACCTCTTTAAGGAATACCTGGGATAGGATAAAGTAATCATCTTTTTACATTTACATTTTAGTCATTTAGCAGACGCTCTTATCCAGAGCGACTTACAGGAGCAATTAGGGTTAAGTGCCTTGCTCAAGGGCACATTTACGTCATTTAGCAGACGCTCTAGTCCAGAGCGACTCACAAATTGATGCATTCACCCTATAGCCAGTGGGATATCCACTTTACATTTTTAAAAAAATATATATTTTTATTTTAAAAAAAAATTTTTGGGGGGGGGGGGGGTAGAAGGATTACTTTATCCTATCCCAGGTATTCCTTAAATCCTTCTACCCCCCCCCCCCCCCCCCCCTTAAAATAAAATAAAAATAAAAAAAATTGTAAAGTGGTTATCCCACTGGTTATAGGGTGAATGCACAATTTGTAAGTCGCTCTGGATAAGAGCGTCTGCTAAATGACGTAAATGTAAATGTAATTGGTGGCTGACTAAATACTTTTTTTCCCCACTGTAAGTTGAATGCACCAATTTGTATGTCGCTCTGGATAAGAGCGTCTGCTAAATGATGTAAATGTAAATGTAATTATCAGTGAGTACAAACCCAGCCTGCCTCTCTCCTTCCACACTGAGTCCAACCTTACAGTCACTGGGTACTGATTGTGACAGTGGAGCCCAGTTTACTGCAGGATCCAGAGATGGCATCAGTGAAGCTGGAAGACTGCAGTCAAACACTGGAGCTGAATGTCAACATTAAAGATGAAGAAGAGGAGGAGAAGATTGGGAAATCTGTTTCTCATGGTAAGAGTAGGTTCTTTAGTGATCATATGTACAGTACACCTCACCTGCGACTCATGAAAATACTTCAATTTATGTATTAACAAAGTCTACTAACATGTTTATCTGACACCATAAAGATGATTAAAATATGCAAGCAAGCATTAGGCAATGAGTTGATGTTGACTAGCAAGAATTGGTCTGAAGTGGAAGACTAAAGGTAAAATAGATTTAATTACATTGTAAAATTAACGATTTACTTACATTTTTTTTAATTGTTAGAGGAACTTGGGTTATGTGCCTTGTTCAAGGGCACATCGACAGTTTTTTTCACCTAGCCGGCTTGGGGATTCGAACCAGCAACCTTTCAGTTACTGCCCAAGGTGTAAAGCCTAAGTTACAAGTTAATACTGACATTAACTAAACATTAAGTATCTACATTTACATTTTACATTTTAGTCATTTAGCAGACGCTCTTATCCAGAGCGACTTACAGTTAGTGAATACATATTTTTTTATATATTTTTTTTTATACTGGCCCCCCGTGGGAATCGAACCCACAACCCTGGCGTTACAAACGCCATGCTCTATCAACTGAGCTACATCCCTGCCGGCCATTCTCTCCCCTACCCTGGACGACGCTGGGCCAATTGTGCGCCGCCCCATGAGTCTCCTGGTCGCGGCCGGCTGCGACAGAGCCTGGATTCGAACCAGGATCTCTAGTGGCACAGTTAGCACTGCGATGCAGTGCCTTAGACCACTGCGCCACTCAGGAGGTAAAACACCATACCTACTGTAAACACCATACCTACCTATATCTAAACATGATCAGACAGGAAGAGAAAGACAAAGAATCCATAGCTTGTGTCGTGGCCCACAGCTCATGGGATAGAGAGAATCCATAGCTTGTGTCGTGGCCCACAGCTCATGGGATAGAGAGAATCCATAGCTTGTGTTGTGGCCCATAGCTCATAGGATAGAGAGAATCCATAGCTTGTGTCGTGGGTCCATAGCTCATGGGATAGAGAGAATCCATAGCTTGTGTCGTGGTCCATAGCTCATGGGATAGAGAGAATCCATAGCATGTGTTGTGACCCATAGCTCATGGGAGAGGGGTAGAGAGAAAGACAGTGTACACTGAGTGTATTAAACATTAGGAACACTTGCTTCTTTCCCTGCCATAGACTGACCAGGTGAAAGCTATGATCCCTTATCGATGTCTCTTGTTAAATCCACTTCAGTGTAGATGAAGGGTTAAAGAAGGATTTTTTGTGTATGTGTTTCATTCAGAGGGTGAAATGGGCAAAAAAAAAATATTTAAGTGCCTTTGAACAGGGTATGGTAGTAGGTACCAGACGCACACGTTTTAATGTGTCAAGAACTGCAACACAGTTTCCCGCAGTTTCAACAGTTTCCCGTGGGTATCAAGAACGGTCCACCACCAAAAGGACATCCAGCCAACTTGACACAACTGTGGAAAGCATTGGAGTCAACATGGGCCAGCATCCCTGTGGAAGGCTTTCGACACCTTGTAGAGTCCATGCCCTGACAAAGTTAGGCTTTTCTGAGGGCAGAAGGGGGTGCAACTCAATATTAGGAAGGTGTTCCTAATGTTTTGTTCACTCAGTATATATCTCACCACAGCAGGTCAAGAACAAAAGAGAAAGACACATTGAAGCTAAGACCCTTTTAGAACCATTTGACCATGTTTGGATTCAAAATCGGAGTTGTTGATCAATAACATTACTGTTGAGTTAACTTCCAATCAGATATCAGACCTACAGCATGTTATCACAACAGGAGCTCAGAGGTGTGACAGAATGGGGGATGGTGAGATAATGCATCATTCAGAATGGGGGATGGTGAGATAATGCATCATTCAGAATGGGGGATGGTGAGATAATGCATCATTCAGAATGGGGGATGGTGAGATAATGCATCATTCAGAATGGGGGATGGTGAGAAAATGCAGCATTCAGAATGGGGGATGGTGAGATAATGCAGCATTCAGAATGGGGGATGGTGAGATAATGCATAATTCAGAATGGGGGATGGTGAGATAATGCATCATTCAGAATGGGGGATGGTGAGATAATGCACCATTCAGAATGGGGGATGGTGACATAATGCATCATTCAGAATAGTGGGATGTGGGGGAGCAACACAGAGAAGGCTGAATTCCTGAGAAGACAGTAAAACCTTTGGGTTGATAAAAGAGAAGTCTGGGGTTGGGCCCACCACTATAGTACTATCTACATCTATGAGTTATCTCCAAAAGTAAGACCTCCATAAGTTCATTCTGTCATTCTGACACCCCTGAAGAACTCAACACAACAAAGCTTGTTTTATTGTTGTGCATGAAAAGTTGTTATAGAACTGTTTCGATGATAAGATAGATGTTCTTTCATGCTACTGAGACTTGCATGGATGACACCAGTATTGTCAGCATTTGTTTTATTAACTGGGCTATCTGGAGAGATCAGAGAGTAGACTAAAGTGAAGTAGACATACTGCCAGTGTTTTGAAGTTCTAGGAAATTAGTCTGTGTAGTTGCCAGGGTTGGTGTCAATTCCATTTAAATTCCAGTCAATTCAGGAAGTACACTGTCATTCTAATTCCAATTCTCTTCAATGTTTTTCAATCAGGAAATTGGTTTACTGGAAACACCTTTCCTCTTTTGACCTCACCCTTTCCCAGTCCCCTCCCACTGCGTGACCCCATCTTCAATAGAGGCTGTTCTCCTACTAATCTCACTGCAATCCCCCTCCAAGTCTCTGACCCCTACTTTGTTTCCTTTTCTCTCCATCTCTCCTCCAACCTACCCACTCAGCCCTAACCCAGATGGTCATGCTCCTCCCACTCAGCCCTAACCCAGATGGTCATGCTCCTCCCACTCAGCCCTAACCCAGATGGTCATGCTCCTCCCACTCAGCTCTAACCCAGATGGTCATGCTCCTCCCACTCAGCCCTAACCCAGATGGTCATGCTCCTCCCACTCAGCCCTAACCCAGATGGTCATGCTCCTCCCACTCAGCCCTAACCCAGATGGTCATGCTCCTCCCACTCAGCCCTAACCCAGATGCCATGCTCCTCCCACTCAGCTCTAACCCAGATGGTCATGCTCCCTCCCACTCAGCCCTAACCCAGATGGTCATGCTCCTCCCACTCAGCCCTAACCCAGATGGTCATGCTCCTCCCACTCAGCCCTAACCCAGATGGTCATGCTCCTCACCCACTCAGCCCTAACCCAGATGGTCATGCACCGCCGCAATCTTCACTCTCTCTCTCCCGCTTCTCTCCCCTATTTTATCCTATCCTCTCTCATGACTCTGACTTTGCCTCCTGGACCCTACTCTACTCCCTTTCTGCACCCTAGAAAATGTAATTGATACGATTGTGATGCGTTGTTGTCTCACCTAGCTATCTGAAGATGAATGCACTATTGTAAGTCACTCTGGATAAGAGTGTCTGCTGAATTAGTCAAATTTAAAAATGTGAATTGATATGGAATTGACCCCAACCCTGATGGTTACTAACCCTTGTGATAGTGAGTGGAGGATGATATGGCTCATAACACTTTAGAATAGTTTTATTCCCCTGTATTGTGCAGCATACTTATATTAAGTCATTTGTTACCCAGTACAGCCAGAAGAGGACTGGCCACTGCTCAGAGCCTGGTTCCTCTCTAGGTTTCTTCCTAGGTTCCTTCCTTCTAGGGAGTTTTTCCTAGCCACTGTGCTTCTGCATTGCTTGCTCTTTGGGGTTTAGTCTCGGTACCTGCACCCTCAGCGGAGTCAACAAACACCGAAGCATCCGTGTTTCAGGGAAAAGGCAGAGAGGAAGGCAAAGCCTGAAAACCGGAAGCTTCTGGTTTCTGTGGACCTGGTTTAGGCATTTATTTTACGCCTGATACGTTAGGTTAGGGCAGTGCTTCTCAATTATTTTCTGTTACGCCCCCCTAGGAAGAAGTAAACATTTCGCGCCGCCCAACTCTCCGCTGCGACTGTAAATAGTATCATTTGTCTATAAAATTGTTATAAGTACAACCTCTGCATAACATTGTATCCTTATTAACATTAAAGAAAACAAAAAAACAAAAAATAAATATAGATCAACTTACAAAGAATAACTTTATTAACATGTTTTAGTCTGTAACAGAAAATACTTAAAGTGCATCGATTTGCCTGAAATTAAAAAAATAATTCAAGCCTTATTTTAAACTGTAAATATTTTTTTGACCATTTGATACTGAAAAAATAAAATAAAATATAATCAATACATAATAATACATTCAAATTGATCAGCAACATTAACTCAGGAGTACAATATATGAAACACTGACCTATAAAACAAAAATGAATAAAACAATTTGTGCTGATTTTTTAAAAATCAAAATGAGGAAGTCAGGATTAATGGCTACAATGAGCAGGTTTTGCAGTGCACAGCTTTTCGAAGCGGGGTTTGAAGCATGATACTGCAACTCTCAGCTCCTGCTCAATGTTTAGCTGGGACCTGTACTTGGTCTTCAGTGCAGAAACAGCAGAGAAGCCAGTCTCACAAAGATAAGATGTTGCAAAAAGGAAGAAGAATGCCCATGGCCCTCTGCCCTAAGAGTGGATACTGCCTCTCTACACTCAGCCAGAATTCACTCAGTGTCTGTGATGTGAACCTCAGTCTCAATGTGGAGTCAGACGTCATATCAATGAACTGGTCCTCCTCTGCAGAGCTGAAACCAGTTGGAGCTGGTGCATTAAAAGGATCTCTGACCCAGTCATATTGGGAACTGTTTTCAGGGAAGTACTTTTTAAAGAATCCCATCAGTGATGAAATATGCTCCTTAATATATGGAATCACTGAGGTGGCATCATAGTCAGTAGTGTCAACAAATTCATGCAGGTTCTCGAATGAATCAGTATGTCCTTCATCAAGTCGCCTGCCCCACATTGCAAGCTTTCGAGTGAAAGAGCTGACCTTGTCTGTGACCTGAGGGAGGTGTTTATCTTTCACTTGAAGCTGTAGATTTAGTTCATTTAGCTTTCCAAATATGTCACTCAGGTAGGCCAGTTTTGCCAGGAAGTTCTCATCACTAAATTTTTCTGCGAGGTCATACTTGTGCTCCTGCTCCGAAAACATTCTTATCTGCTCTCTGAGCTCAAAAACTCGGGACAAGACTTTTCCTCGTGACAGCCACCCTGCTTCACTGTGAAACAGCACAGCTTGATGTTCAGCTCCCATCTCCTCACAGATAGCAGAGAATACTCTTGTTTTTAGTGGTCTGGTCTTTATAAAATTGACTACACCTACAATGTCAGTCATAACCTCACTTAATTCAGAGGAAATGTGCCTTGATGCCAGTGCTTCTCTGTGTATAATACAGTGTGTCCAACTCAGCATTAGGTGAGGCCTTCTTGATGAGTGCCCGAAGTCCTTTTCTCATCCCTGCCATGGTCTGTGCACCATCACATCCTGCAAACACCAATGCAGTTCTCCCACTTTAGCCCATTCTCAGTCAGGAAGCAGTTCAGCATTTTGAATAGCTCTTCAGCTGTGTGTCACACCCTGGCTCTGGGGACTCTATATGTTGAGCCAGGGTGTGTAGTTTCATTGTGTTCTTGTTCTGTGTTGTATATTCTATGTGTTCTATTTCTATGTTGGCCAGTGTGGTTCTCAATCAGAGGCAACGAGTGTCAGCTGTGGCTGGTTGTCTCTGATTGGGAACCACATTTAAACAGGCTGTTTTCCCACAGTAGTTGTGGGATCTTGTTCCTTTTGGTTTGTTCCAGTTGGTTTTGTGTTTGTACCGTGGACTTCACGTATCGTTTGTTGTTTTGTTTATTGTGTGTGCACTTAATTAAATAAGATGTACAAATCTCACGCTGCGCTTTGGTCCACTCACTCTAACGATCGTGACAGAAGATCGCACCATACCAGGACCAAGCAGCGTGTCCAGGAGCAGGCAGCCTGGACGTGGGAGCAGATATTGGACGGAAAAGGGGTCCTGGACTGACCTGGGAGGAAATCCAGGCCCGGGATGGATCGCCGTCCGTGGAAGGAGACGGTGGAGGCGCGACGGAGAGAGGAGCAACGGCGTAAACAGTGTCGTCGTCGGACGGACGAGAGGGAACCCCACACATTTTTTAGGGGGGGGCACACGGCATGGGCGACGGGGCAGCAGGAGGCAGCTACAGGGCGTATTGGGAGGTTGGGTGAGGAGGCCACCAGGTTTAAGGGGGCTATTGGTCCAGAGGGAGCAGGAGTTAGTGGTTCAGAGGGTGGAGCTACTGGAGGCGATAAGGGAGAAGGTGAGAGTAGAGGCACGGCGAGAGGAACTGTGTAGGCAGCTGAGGGAGCGGAGGGTTATGAAGAAACCCAGTCCCGCTCCTCACACCAAGCAAGTGGTGTGCGTCACCAGTCCGGTCCAGCCCGTTCCTGCCCCTCGCACCAAGCCTACGGTGCGCGTCGCCAGCCCGGCCCGGCCTGTTCCTGCCACTTGCACCAAGCCAGGGGTGCGCATCGTCAGCCCGGTCCGGCCCGTTGCTGCTCCACACACACAAGCCAGGGGTGCGCATCGTCAGCCCGGTCCGGCCCGTTGCTGCTCCACGCACCAAGCCAGGGGTGCGCATCGTCAGCCCGGTCCGGCCCGTTGCTGCTCCACGCACCAAGCAAAGGGGTGCGCATCGTCAGCCCGGTCCGGCCCGTTCCTGCTCCACGCACCACCAAGCCAGGGGTGCGCATCGTCAGCCCGGTCCGGCCCGTTGCTTGCTCCACGCACCAAGCCAGGGGTGCGCATCGTCAGCCCGGTCCGGCCCGTTGCTGCTCCACGCACCAAGCCAGGGGTGCGCATCGTCAGCCCGGTCCGGCCCGTTTCTGCTCCACGCACCAAGCCAGGGTGCGCATCGTCAGCCCGATCCGGCCCGTTCCTGCTCCACGCAACAAGCCAGGGTGCGCATCGTCAGCCCGGTCCGGCCCGTTGCTGCTCCACGCACCAAGCCAGGGGTGCGCATCGTCAGCCCGGTCCCGCCCGTTCCTGCTCCACGCACCAAGCCAGGGGTGTGCGTCGTCAGTCCGGCACAACCCGTGCTTGGGTCACCAGTGCCTGGTCAGGTACCGGTCAGCTGCTCCACACACCGGAGCTGAAGCAATCCGCTCCTACTATGTCCAGTTCAGCGCCAGCTAGCGGGCCAGATCGGACCAGGGGCGCTATGGGGGGATTATTGGAGGGGTGGTGGGCAAGCCCGGAGCCGGAGCCGCCTCCGAGGAGGAATGCCCACCCAGCCCTCCCCTGTTTTGGTTTATGTTGAGGCGCAGTCGCAGTCCGCGCCTTTAGGGGGGGGGGGGGTACTGTAACACCCTGGCTCTGGGACTCTATATGTTGGGTCAGGGTGTGTAGTTTTCATTGTGTTCTTGTTCTGTGTTGTATATTCTATGTGTTCTATTTCTATGTTGGCCAGTGTGGGTTCTCAATCAGAGGCAACGAGTGTCAGCTGTGGCTGGTTGTCTTTATTTTTTGCAGCACTTGCGTCATCCAGCATGACAGAGACCATGTCTAATGCTGCAGGCAGTATCAGCTCCTCTGCTATGGAGTGGGTTTTTTGCACTGAGCAATTTGGTACGCCACCTTATATGATGCTAACAGTGCTCCCTGGTTTACTGAAGTAGCATTCACAAAGCGGGACGATTGTTGGCAATATTCGGCACGTTTATTGCCAACAATCGTCCCGGCTTATCAGCGTGATTGGGGTGTAATGTCTTTAAGTGACGCCTTAATTTATTTGGCTTCATGCTGTCCGCAGCCAACATTTTTTAGACACAGTAAAACATACCAGTCTTTTTCCTCGTCTCCCACCGTAGTCACAGTGAAGCCAAGCGCTACATACGCTTCGTCATATTTCCTCGTCTTCGCTTTCGGGAGACGTACATTTGTCTCATTATCTCCGTCTCTCTCCGCCTTTCTTTTCATCCCTGTGAAATATTTTTCCATGGTGTCTCTTAAGGGTTTGTTATCTGCACTTCATATCTCCTGCTGTGTGCTCTTGTTCTGTGCAAAAAAAACCTACTCCCTGCGGGGAAAAAAGCATGTTCCACGGGGTCACACGCGCCCCCCCTGGCATTGCTCTGAGCCCCACCAGGGGGGCGCGCCCCACTATTTGAGAAGGACTGTGTTACGGTGTAGTTACATGTAATTAAACTGTAATAAGGACCCCATAAAAGGAAGCGTTACGTAAATAGTCTTGTAGAACTCTGGTATTGATTTGAGGGTGAGTCATTGACATTTATGAACAGAAAGAGCTGTGAACTCACCTGTGATGGCCCACGTCTACCACAACCTTTCCTACTGTGTTCTCGCATACCCCGAGAGCATCTGGTCAGAGGGGTGGTGGTACAGGAATCCTCATCTCTCCCAAGTGGACATTCTCAATTTTCCCCTAACCCATCTGTCTATCTCCTCATTTGAATTCCATGCTGTCACAGTCACTAGCCCATTTAAGCTTAATATCCTTGTCATCTATCGCCCTCCAGGTTCCCTTGGAGAGTTCATCAATGAGCTTGACGCCTTGATAAGTTCCTTCCCTGAGGATGGCTCACCCCTCACAGTTTTTGGGGGATTTCAACCTCCCTATGTCCACATTTGACTCATTTCTCTCTGCCTCCTTCTTTCCACTCCTCTCCTCTTTTGACCTCACCCTCTCACCGTCCCCCCCTACTCACAAGGCAGGCAATACGCTTGACCTCATCTTCACTAGATGCTGCTCCTCTACTAATCTCACTGCAACTCCCCTCCATGTCTCCGACCACTACTTTGTTTCCTTTTCTCTCTCACTCTCCTCCCACACTACTCACTCTTGCCCCTACACAGATGGGTAATGCGCCGCCGCAACCTTCGCTCTCTCTCTCTCCCACTACTCTCTCCTCTTCCATCCTATCATCTCTTCCCTCTGCTCAATCCTTCTCCCTCCAATCTCCTGATTCTGCCTCCTCAACCCTCCTCTCCTCCCTTTCTGCATCCTTTGACTCTCTGTGTCCCCCTATCCTCCTCCGGCCGGCTCGGTCCTCCCCTCCAGCTCCGTGGCTTGATGACTCATTGCGAGCTCACAGAACAGAGCTCCGGGCAGCGGAGCGGAAATGGAGAAAACTAAACTCCCTGCCGACCTGGCATCTTTTCACTCCCTCCTCTCTACATTTTCTTCATCTGTTTCTGCTGCTAAGGCCACCTTCTACCACTCTAATTCCAAGCATCTGCCTCTAACCCTAGGAAGCTCTTTGCCCACATTTTCCTCCCTCCTGAATCCTCCCCCCCCCCCCCCCCCCCCCTCGCTCTCTCTCTCTGTGGATGACTTCGTCAACCACTTTGAAAAGAAGGTTGACGACATCCGATCCTCGTTTGTTAAGTCTAATGACACTGCTGGTCCTGCTCACACTGCCCTACCCTATGCTTTGACTTTCTTTCTCCCCTCTCTCTCCAGATAAAATCCTGCGACTTGTGACTGCAGGCCGCCCAACACACCTGCCCGCTTGACCCCATCCCTTCCTCCCTTCTCCAGACCATCTCCGGTGACCTTCTCCCCTACCTCACTCGCTGATCAACTCATCCTTGACCGCTGGCCATGTCCCTTCCGTCTTCAAGAGAGCGAGAGTTACTCCCCTTCTCAAAAAACCAACACTCGACCCCACTGATGTCAACAACTACAGACCAGTATCCCTTCTTTCTTTTCTTTCCAAAACATTGATCGTGCCGTCTTTAGCCAACTCTCTTGCTATCTCTCTCAGAATGACCTTCTTGATCCAAACCAATCAGGTTTCAGGACTGGTCATTCAACTGAGACTGCTCTTCTCTGTGTCACGGAGACTCTCCGCACTGCTAAAGCTAACTCTCTCTCCTCTGCTCTTGTCCTTTCTAGACCTGTCTGCTGCCTTTGATACTGTGAACCATCAGATCCTCCTCTCCACCCTCTCCGAAATGGGCATCTCCGGCGCGGCTCACTCCTGGATTGCGTCCTACCTGACCGGTCGCTCCTACCAAGTGGCCTGGCGGGAAGCTGTCTCCGCACCACGTGCTCTCACCCACTGGTGTCCCCCAGGGATCGGTTCTGGGCCCTCTCCTTTTTCTCCCTATACACCAAGTCACTTGGCTCTGTCATATCCTCACATGGCCCTTTCCTATCATTGCTACGCTGACGATACACAACTAATCTTCTCCTTTCCCCCTTCTGATAACCAGGTGGCGAATCGCATCTCTGCATGTCTGGCAGACATATCAGTATGGATGACGGATCACCACCTCAAGCTGAACCCTGGCAAGACGGAGCTGCTCTTCCTCCCGGGGAAGGACTGCCCGTTCCATGATCTCGCCATCACGGTAGACAACTCCGCTGTGTCCTCCTCCCAGAGTGCGAAGAGCCTAGGCGTGACCCTGGACAACACCCTGTCGTTCTCCGCCAACATCAAGGCGGTGACCCGCTCCTGCAGGTTCATGCTCTACAACATTCGGAGAGTGCGACCCTGCCTTACACAGGAAGCGGGCGCAGGTCCTAGTCCAGCACTTGTCATCTCCCGTCTGGACTACTGCAACTCGCTGTTGGCTGGGCTCCCTGCCTGTGCCATTAAAACCCCTACAACTCATCCAGAATGCCGCAGCCCGTCTGGTGTTCAACCTTCCCAAGTTCTCTCACGTCACCCCCCTTCTCCGCACACTCCACTGGCTTCCAATTGAAGCTCGCATCCGCTACAAGACCATGGTGCTTGCCTATGGAGCTGTGAGGGGAACGGCACCTCTGTACCTTCAGGCTCTGATCAGTCCCTACACCCAAACGAGGACATTGCGTTCATCCACCTCTGGCCTGCTGGCTCCCCTTCCTCTGCGGAAGCACAGCTCCCGCTCAGCCCAGTCAAAACTGTTCGCTGCTCTGGCACCCCAATGGTGGAACAAGCTCCCTCACGACGCCAGGACAGCGGAGTCACTCACCACCTTCCGGAGACATTTGAAACCCCACCTCTTTAAGGAATACCTGGGATAGGCTAAAGTATTCCTTCTAACCCCCCCCCCCCCCCCCCAAATTGTAAAGTGGTTATCCCACTGGCTATAGGGTGAACGCACCAATTTGTGAGTCGCTCTGGCTAAGAGCGTCTGCTAAATGACGTTAATGTGCCCTTGAGCAAGGCACTTACCCTAATTGCTCCTGTAAGTCGCTCTGGTTAAGAGCGTCTGCTAAATGACTAAAATGTAAATGTAAAATGTGTTTGTAGAACCACAGCATTTTAGCCAGCCATAGTTCCAAATGTGTTCATGCATACAGTACAATGGGAGGAGGTGTGGCATGTAGGGGGGAGGACCAGGAAGTTGATCTCAGACTTCTATTTAGTACTGGGATTCTATTCAGAGTTACCAGATTGACAGTGAGGACAAACCCAGCCTGCCTCCCTCCACACTGATTGTGACCCAGTTTGTACTGCAGGATCTAGAGATGGCATCAGTGAAGCTGGAAGACTGCAGTCAAACACTGGAGCTGAATGTCAACATTAATGATGAAGAAGAGGAGGAGAAGATTGGGAAATCTGTTGCTATGTTGAATTTTGTAATTCTGACATCCACAATTCCAATACTCTTCAATACTTTTGTGGAATGTGGAATTGGAATTTGAGTTATTTTGTGAATTGAAATGGGATTGACCCTGACATTTGCTAACCCTTGTGATAGTGATTGGGGGATGATATTGCTAATCATTTTCAAAGGGAAGTTGGTTTTGAAGTTTCTGTCCTATATTAAGAAAGATAAGTAAATATATATATATATTTACCTGTATTTAACACCTTTTTTGGGCACTCAGTACTTCAATATTTACTTCCACAAATGTTTTAAACTGGTACCTGCTACCTTCAGACACTTGTAGGCGTCCTAGAGCGAAGCAACAGACATTAACTTGTTGGTGAGTCTCACCTTTAGATGTGTAGGCCAAACTTTTCGGACGCTACAGACAGAAGTCTCCTGGTCTGACAAACAACACTGTCGTTTTTCCACCGCAGATGAGGAAGGCCGACATCAGCGGATGTGGTTGATTGAGACGCAGCCCATGCAAAAAATACATCTCTAGCTTAAACAGACAGATTTTGATGGGGATTGTTATTATGATGCTAATTTGATTTCCACAGGGGTGCTCTAGGGTTTCTTAAAGCACATCAACGTATACATAAAGAAGAGATGCCGGTAACACTTCCTTTTATGGGGTCCTTATTACAGTGTAATTACATGTGTAACTACACTGTAAACAAGTATTGTAGTTAACTGTAACGACACATAGTTACAATGTAATAACATGTACCAGGTAGTAATTGTGGTCTGTAATTACAGAAGTGTACCAATGAATGCTTGTTACCATGCTGGTTACAAATGGGCAGGTTTCCACTAAATTCACCATCTTCTTTTTTCGCTTCTCAGCTGCATCCGATTTATTAACAACTGTGACAAAGGTTGGGATCCCTTGTGGATGCTCTGGGTGTCTGAGATATTATAGCCTATGCTCAATAGGCTCTAATTAATATTTGCCAGCAATATACTCCCCTGCATCACACTGCTAGCTAGCCTCTGAAGCTAAGCAGGGTTTGGTCCTGGTCGGTCCCTGGATGGGAGACCAGCTGCTGCTGGAAGTGGTGTTGAAGGGCCAGCAGGAGGCACACTCATTCATCCCCCATCCTCTCCACTGTAACTATTTCCCAGGTTGTTGCTGTAAATGAGAATGTGTTCTCAGTCAACTTACCTGGTAAAATACAATTACTTAAACATTAATGTGGACTGTTCAAAATATATCTCCAGTCAATGTTGTTGCTAGCACTTGCCTCCAAAATAAAGCATCCCATCTGGTTAACTTGGTTGAGTTACGAAAACCGATCTAACACAAGTGTCTATGTATGCGGATGACTCAACACTATACATGTCAGCTACTACAGCGACTGAAATGACTGCAACACTTAACAAAGAGTTGCAGTTAGTTTCAGAGTGGGTGGAAAGGAATAAGTTAGTCCTAAATATTTCTAAAACTAGAAGCATTGTATTTGGGACAAATCATTCACTAAACCTCAACTAAATCTTGTAATAAATAATGTGGAAATTGAGCAAGTTGAGGTGACTAAACTGCTTGGAGTAACCCTGGATTGTAAACTGTCATGGTCAAAGCATATTGATACAACAGTAGCTAAGATGGGGAGACGTATGTCCATAATAAAGCGCTGCTCTACCTTCTTAACAGGACTATCAACAAGGCAGGTCCTACAGGCCCTAGTTTTGTCACACCTGGACTACTGTACAGTCGTGTGGTCAGGTGCCACAAAATAGGACTTAAGAAAATTGCAATTGGCTTAGAACAGGGCAGCACGGCTGGCCCTTGGATGTACACAGAGAGCTAATATTAATAATATGCATGTCGATCTCTCCTGGCTCAAAGTGAAGGAGAGATTGACTTCATCACTACTTGTGTTTATGAGAGGTATTGATATGTTGGGTGCACCGAGCTGTCTGTTTGAGCTACTGGCGCACAGCTCGGTCACCCATGCATACCCCATAAGACATGCCACCAGAGGTCTCTTCACAGTCCCCAAGTCCAGAACAGAGTATGGGAGGCGCACAGTACTACATAGAGCCATGACTACATGGAACTCTATTCCACATCAAGTAACTGATGCAAGTAGTAAAATTAGATTTAAAAAAAACAGATTTAAAAAACACCTTACGAAACAGCGGGACTGTGAAGCAACACAAATATAGGCGCAGACACATGCACACACACACACAATAACATACGCACTATACACAGACGTACACATGGATTTTTGTACTGTAGATATGTGGTAGTGGTGGAGTAGGGGCCTGAGGGCACACAGTGTGTTGTGACATCTGTGAATGTATTGTCATGTTTTTAAAATTGTATGAACTGCCTTAATTTTGGTGGACCCCAGGAAGAGTATCCATAATAAATACAAATCCCAGATGAAGAATAATACCCTATTTCAAAGCATAGTACATGTAATGTTAGCAAAGTACAATGTAATTATTAGTTGTTACACAGGAGTTAGCTAGTTAAAATGAAGTGTATCTTTAGGAGTACTTGTAATTAATGTGTACAGTACATTACCCATCCTGACAACCTGCCCCCTCAATTTAAAGCGTGTGGATAGTGACATCCAAGTGGGAGAATTAATACACTAGTACACCACAGAGTATCTGTATAGGAAAATCATTCAGAGCACACTGTGCTGCCAATCACAGTGTAAGGTGCGACATTTTGCGGGTGTGGGCAGCTCGTTAGAGGATAGAGGAAGCTTGCCTTGAAGCGCTGGGCATCGTGTTATGACCTGCATTATCTGAATTAGGCCCACAGAATTATACCTACGGAGGAGAGGCTTCTATGGAGGTACTTTGAATGTCTTTGAACTTCAGAGTTGGTTTAATGTTGGAACAGAGCAGATGTTAGCTAGCTAGCTAACAACCTTGTTTGTGCAGTGCAGTGCAGTGCAGCACTAGAATTAAAAAACAGGTGTTACCTTTTTGGTCGTTAATAATCCAATGTGAAACGTGGTGACTATAGTATCCTTAACTAGCATTGAAAAAGTTCATCCATTCTTCTCAAATTAAACATATCTCCCTAATTTCTGAATCATGCTTGTAACGTTTGTCAGTCGGATACAGTAACCTATGCTTCAGAGGGGAGGAGCCGGTAGTTTCCACACGCACACCCACTGGCAAAGATTTCCATTCCAGCTGGCAGCAGAAACTGGAATACGTTTCTAGAGTGAGCTTTGTTGCGATTTTTGTGGACTGGGAAAAATACCTGGAAAGTAAAATAACGTTATTACCTGGATTACATGCTTTTAAAATAACTGCTGTTCCTGAAAAGTATAGAACACTTTAGTTTCCGGTTCTTTTTGACTTTTTTTTTCGGTGAACCGGTTCCAACCCTAGATTACACACACATGTAGAAAACTGCTGGACATTACATTAAGGCAGCTTCAAATAGTAGTGCAACCGTCAACTTCTCTCTCTCTCTAATGCATCCGTACTGTCTGCAGTGAAGTCCGTTGATGTAAAACGAACTCAGAAATCTCAAATAAATTGATTATTTATTAGATTATCTTGACGAAATGATGTACATTCAATAACGCAGACAAACCCAAATTCACTAGTTAGCTATGTGACTTGTAAATAGTTTTTATCACGTTCTTCACCTCACTCGGTTTGACACAAAATAACACATAGCTAAAAACTTTACCTACCTTGACGTATTTTTAATAGCATGTATGAATGTTTTTTTCTTTATTTAAAATTGAAACGTCTTTTTACATAACTGTAGTAATACTTTTAAAAAGGACCAACATATTTTCTTGACAGCACGTTTTTAGCTCT
>CM072220.1:71742938-71790300 GCA_036851935.1 Coregonus suidteri
ATTGGGGGGTTTTTTGTGGATGGCTTATATTTAGCCTAGGATAATTCACAAGCCCGCTGAATTCATAGTATAGGCTGACTGTTTGAAATGCAGTGATTAACCTTTATGTTACAACACTTACTTCAGAGTAAAAACAAAAATCGAGATATATATCGTGAAGCGCCCAAAGTTAAAAAAAAACTCCAAGTGTCACGGTTTCGGCACGAGCTGCCTCTCCTCCTGGTTCGGCAGGCTCGGCGTTCGCCGTCCCCGGAGTACTAGCTGCCACCGCTCTATGTTTCTGTGTTCCATGCTTTTGTCTGTCTGTCTGTCACACCTGTGGCTTGTTTTAGAGGTTGATTACAGTGTCTTATAAGTTCCATGTTGTATCGAGGGTAGTTGTGCTGTGGTTGATTTGTTGTTACGTTGTTTGTGATACGTGTTTGTTCTTCCGTGTCCATTTTTCCTTTTTGAAGTGTTTACGCGTAGTGCGTAATGTTCCTCACCTCTTTGTGTTGTCGAGAGACGGAATCGGGCTTGTACACGTGTTTTGGGACACTTATTAAAAGTCTTGTTGGACTACCTCTGCTTCCTGCGCTTGATCCTCCACCGCATCCACGACAGATTGTGACAGAACCAACACCACCATCATGGAGTCAGCCAAGGCATCAGCGGCGTCTCCCGAATCGCTGACTGGAACGGCCTCAAACTTCCAGGAAGGACGCAATTGATCCAGCAAATATTCGGGACCGGCTATGGACAAGGTGTCCAACCACCCTGAGACCGTTTGGTGAACACTGAGGACTGTTACAACCATCACATCACCAACGGCCCAGTCCTCCTCTCTCAGGACCGGAACCCTAGTGGCATTCGGCCTTCTCACTCACGAGGGCATATGGACGGTTCTGCTAGCCGCGGGTGTCAGGGATTTCTCCTGCAGGTAGAACTGTACATTGCCACTCTACCACCCGGCAGCCCTCGGGATACGAGAGCGTCTTTCCGCCCTCATACTCCTGTCTCTCCGGCCAAAGCGTTGGAATGGGCCAACGCTGGAATGGAGGGGAATAGACGCCGTCTACCATCACCTACGCGGAGTTTCTCTCGCCGCTTTCCGGACTGTTTTCGAATTCATCTCTCTGAGGGGGAAAGCGGAGGTCGAGAGCCGTCTAATTCCACCTACGACAGGGGAAGAGGACGCGCACAGGAGTTCCTCACTGGAGTTCCGGACACTAGCAGCGGATGCGGCTTGGATGGAATGAGAGGGCCCTTCATCGACCAGTACCGATGTATCTACACCGAGGACGGTTAGTAGGGAGCTGGCCTGCAGGGACACCAACCTCAAACGTTTGACCAGTTGGTGGACGGTTTCAATCCGGTCTGATACCCCTGCTGGCTACCCTCGGACGTCCGAACGTGGGGGTCGTCCAGTCCACCCTCCAGCGCCCCCGCAGCCGATTCCCATGGAGCTTAGGGGTGTGCTGGCGCTAGAGAGAGAGAGAGGGGGAAACCCGAGGGGGGCCATCCCACTGCACACCCCGCGGTCGTGGAGGACACACTGCGCCAGGTGCTGGGGAGGGTCTCCTAGGGGAGGTTGGACAACCAGGCACACGCACTGGGGAGTCATTTCAGGTGAGTAGGACGCCCACATCACCCAGAGCTCTCTGTTGGTCACATGGAGGTATTCCTGTGAGGTTTCCACAGGTGGGCACCTCATTTCCAGCATTAAGGCGCTAGTTAGATTCAGGCGCAAGCCGGGAAAACTTTAATTGATCGGGCATTTTGTAATAGGTTAAGGATTCCCCTTCGGCCGGTAGACAATCATTTCTGTTTTCACCGCACTAGGACAGCCGGCCGTTGGTGTCGGCGGTCTGATCAGGGAGGTCACAGCACCACTGACTTATGACGACGCAGGGCGGTTCATGAGGAGGAGCATTCAGTTTTATCTGATTGACTCTTCCTGCGTATCCCGTGGGTGTTGGGGACTTCCCTGGTTAAAGCACCCATGATCCTACTATAGCGTTGGCAACAGAGGGCTCTTAATGGAGTGGTCTGCTCAGTGTTGTAGGGAGGATGTCTAAGGTGTTTCAGTAGGGCGACCTTCGGTAGAGAGTCCCGAAACCAAGTTGCCCGCACGGCCGCATTCCCCGCCGAGTATGAGGATTTAGCATCGTGTTTAGTAAATCGAGGGCAGCACGGCTACATCCTCATAGACAGGGGGGGACTGTGCCCCGATAAATCTCCAAACAGGAGCGGGCTCTTCCTCGCAGGAGGTCATGTGTATCCCCTGTCTCAAGAGGAGACAGAGGCTAATGGAGACATGACATAGCCGAGTCCTTGGCACAGCGGATTACATACGGCCCTAGACTGCCCCAGTCTCCTCGAGTTTCTTCTTTGTGAAGAAGGAAGGACGGGGGATTGCGCACGTGTATGATTATCGTATATAGCTCACTCAGATTACAGTAAATACAGCTACCCCACTGCCACTGATTGCGACGATGACGGAATCATTACGCGGAGCGCGGATTCTTCACAAACGTTGGATCTCAGGAGAGCGTACAATCTGGTGCGCATTAGGGGGGGGGATGAAGGGAATGAACAGCATTTAGCCACCACCTCGGTTTCATTACGAGTTATCTCGTCATGCCCATACGGGTTAAGAATGCTCCAGTCAGTCTTCCCAATCCTTTGTTGACGAGATTTTCAGGGACATGCATGGGCACAGGGTTTGTAGTAGGTTTACATCGGACGACATCTTGGTGTACTCTTCTACCCGAGCCGAGCATGTAGCCCAGGTGCGCCGAGTATTGAGACGACTGGATGGAGCAGGACTTGTATGTCAAGGCAGAGAAATGCCTGTTCTTCCAGGAGTCCGTTCTCCTTTTTGGGTTATCGGTTGTATTCAAGCTGGTGTGGAGATAGAGGTCTTACGACGGGTATCGGCCGTGCGTAATTGGGCAAACTCCAAACCCACTGTAAAAGAGGTGCAAGCAGTTTCTTGGGTTTTGCTAATTACTACCGGAGGTTATATCGGGGTTGTTTGGACAGGTTGCAGCTCCCATTACGTCCCTGCTAAAGGGGGGTCCGGTTCGCTTGCGCGTGGTCGGCTGAGGCGGGACAGGGCATTTAATCAAGTTAAGGAACCTGTTCAACTCGGATCCGGTGCTTGGCGCATCCGGATCCCTCTTTACCATTCCAGGTTGAAGGTAGACGCTGTCCTGAGACCGGTATTGGGGCAGGTCCTCTCACAGCGGTTCCGGCGCGCCACCTAAACTCCGCCTGTGGCTTTCTACTCGTGAAGAAGCTCAGCTCGGCGGAGCGTAACTATGATGTCGGGGACAGGGAGTTGTTAGCCGTAGTCCAAGCCCTAAAGGTTGTTGGAGGCATTGGCTTGAGGGGGCTCAACACACTTTTCTCATCTCGACTGATCACCGTAACCTTGGAGTACATTCCGGGCAGCTAAGTGAAGATTGAAAAACCTCGTTCAGTCTAGGTGGAATATGTTCCCTAACCCGGTTCGTCTTTAAAAATCACATACATCCCAGGGTTCCCAGAAATGTTAAGGCAGGACGCACTGTCCCGGCGGTTAATGGACACGGAGGAGAGGCTCCAAACCAGCATACTTCCCATATTGCCGGAATCTTGTTTGGTGGCTCCGGGTAATATGGTACGGTCGATACGGAAATCGAGCGGGCACTGCGTACCGGACCCTACTCCCCCCGAGTGTTCCTGTGGGGCGGGACGTACGTTCCGCTCGAGGTCCGCGATCGTACTTATCTATTGGGCTCATACATCACATCCTCTGGACATCCAGGTATTGGGCCGGGACCGTGCACTGTCCTTAGCATGAAATACTGTGGCCAACGTTAGCTAGGGATGTCGAGGTTTATGTTCTCCGCCTGCTCTGTGTGTGCCCACAGTATTAGGAGCCTCTAGACATTGCACAGGTGGTAAGCTAACATCCCCTGCCCGTTCAACAACGACCATGGTCCCACCTCTCGTAGTAGATTTCGTAACTGACCTACCTCCCTCCCAGGGGAATACCACCATATTGGTCGTTGTGGATCGGTTTTCTAAAGGCCCTGTCGTCTCCTGCCAATGCCGGGTCTCCCTACTGCCCTACAAAAACCAGCTGAGGCTATCTTTACCCATGTGTTCCGGCACTATGGGGTCCCCGAGGATATTGTGTCTGACCGAGGTCCCCAGTTCACTTCCAGAGTTTGGGAAGCGTTCATGGAAACGGTTTGGGGTCTCCGGTAAGCCTTACATCGGGTATCACCCACGAGAAGTAAAAGGGCAGGTGGAACGACGGTCAAACCAGGATGTGGGTAGGTTTTTGAGGTCCTATTGACAGGGACAGGCCGGAGGAGTGGTCGAAGGTTCATCCCTGGGCCGAGATGGCCAGAACTCTCTCCGCCACTCACTCCACAAACTTAACAACCTTTCACAGTGGGTTTTAGGTTATCAGCCGGTCATGGGCTCCGTGGCACGAGAGCCAGATCGAGGCCCCTGCGGTGGACGAGTGGATTCGGCGCTCGGAAGAAGAGACGTGGGACGCTGACCATGTCCATCTGCAGCGTGCCATCCGTCACCAAAAGGCGAGCGCCGACCGTCACCGACAGTGAGGCACCGGTGTACGCACACCGCGTGAGATCGAGTCTGGCTCTCGACTCGAAACCTGCCTCGCCGCTGCCTGACGACAGCTGGGTCGGCCGGTTTGTGGAGGGACTGCAAAGTCCTGAGAAGCGATTGAACGAGGTGGTTGACAGATTACAACTGACTATAGAGTATAAAAATATTAAACCCCTCGTTCTCATGTGTCTCTATTCTCAGGCCGGTGGTAGCTGGGCCCCCACTCCAAGAGGAGGAGGAGAGGAGAGACCCCTCCGCCCCCCTTTGGACATCGAGGGGGTCCCGGCGTACAGAGCCGGACCATCTTGGACTCGAGACGCCGGAGGGAGTGGTCTCCAGTATCTAGTGGAGTGGGAAGGGGCACGGTCCGGAGGAACGGTGTCGTGGTGTGTGCAGGAGAGGGACATACTAGATCATACCCTCTTGACTGAGTTTCACATGGGCATCCACGCGCACGGGTCCGCGGTCTCCCTGGCCGTCCCTAGGCCGGGGTCGTGTGGCGGGGGGTTTTTTTTTTTTGGGGGCAGGCGGGGGGGGCTGGAGCCGCGCGTCAAGGGTGGGGGGAGGTACTGTCACGGTTTCGGCCGAGTCTGATCCTCCTCCTGGTTCGGGCAGCTTCGGCGGTTCGCCGTCCCCGGAAGTACTAGCTGCCACCGCTCTATGTTTCTGTCTGTATCCATTGCTTTGTGTCTGTCTGTCTGTCACACCTGTGGTTGTTTTAGAGTGATTACGTGTCTTATAAGTCCATGTTGTATCTAGGGTAGTGTGTGTGGTTGTTGTTTGTTACGTGTTTTGAGACGTGTTTGTCTCTTCCGTGTCATTTTTTTTCCTTTTGAAGTGTTTTACGCGTCGTGGCGTAATAGTTCCTCACCTCTTGTGTTTTCGAGGTCGGCGGGCTTGTACACTGTTGTGGGACATATTTAAAAGTCTTGTTTGGACTACCTCTGCTTCCTGCGCTTTGACTCCTCCACCGCATCACGAAGTCAGATTGTGGACATCAAGATACAGCTGTATGATTTTTAGTCGTATAGCCCAAGCCATAACAGAGTACATTAGAGTAAAGTAGAATACAATACAGTACGTTCTACTGTACTATACTCTGTACTGAAATGAAACTAAAACTTCTCTTTCCTGTACTCTGCTGTACTGTACTTTCCAATCTTGTGAAACAGTAGCTATGTTTCCCTATAACTTGACCAGGCTTGTTTTCTCGACATTAAGAAAAAGTGTTGCATTAGGAAAATAGATACGACAATTGCATTCTAGGATGTGTTTCCATGTAACTATCCTGTAGTCGATTAAAAACACAGCTGGACGTAATGACTCAACCCGGCCACTGTCTCAAAATGATTTGGCAATCATTTAGTTAAAACAAACTGTTTCAATCCTCACTTGTCAGAATAAAGGAAAACTTTGGGACAAAAGAAAAAATCCAACCCATCCAACGAATTTAAAAATGTTTTCGAGGATTTAGAAACATTTACTCCTATATCTTGCCGTTCTCCATTACACACATCGACAAAGATTATTAGCAACATTGCTTGTGTCGAATGCAGCTTGGGTCAATGTGAAACCTGGCTAATGTCTGAGTGATTGGTTTCAGATTTGGTCTGGTCTAATGTGTTGACCCCAATAGTTGGGCCAAGTCAGTTAAGACACAAATTATTACTTTACAATGACGGGCTACCCCGGACGACGCCTGGGGCCAATTGATTGGGACTCCAATCACAGCCAGGGATAATGATACAGCCTGGAAATCAAACCAGGCTCTGTAGTGTCTTTAGATCGCTGCCGCCACTCAAGGAGCCCTGTGACTAATCATTTGGCTATTTAAGCCTCTGAAGAAAAAGACCTATCAGTAACCAACTTTATCAGGAATTATCCTGGAGCCTCTTTACAAATGAGAATCAATGCATTTGCACAGTGGGAAATGCAGAAGTATTTATTTTTTGCTGCTATGATCATTCTCGTCAAAATGTACAGACCAAACTTGAAATCCCCCACTGATTATCATTGACAATTTAGCTGACATTGTTAAACTCCCGGACAACAGTGGTTCTCCGAGTACTGCAATAGAGTGAAGACGCTAAACATTTGTATAAGGGCACGACAAAGCCTATTCCACCCTCAGGAGGAATGAAAAGATTTGGCATGGAGTCCTCAGATCCTCAAAACATTATACAGTTGCACCATCCTGGGACTGGTTGCATCACCAAAAAAAACAAGAAATCGACATTAGTAAAGTTCATTTATAGTTCTAAACATATTTATGGTGTTTTTTTCCTTACTGAGGAGTTGGCAACACTGGATTTCTACGTGGCCACGCTTCACATACATAGGGCAAGAGGTTTACCAGGGCTGCGTCCAGCAGGAGGACGGAGACGTTGCCACATTCAGATACAAATGTATTATGTACGAGCAAACATGCCTCTGAATTCTAATGAATCATGTCAGTTCTATTCAGGGTATTTCTATCTGCAACTTTCAAACGTTTTTGTACCTGAAACATTACCAGGCGAAACGCACTGACCTATATACGAACCTGAAAAAGCCTTCACAAATAAAAAAGGTGTAATGTACCGCCGCCATGTGCTTCGTAAAATATTTTTTTATCAAGTTCTTTCAATCACTCGGATTGGTCACGCTCTGGCTTCCGGGACTCTGTATGTTGAGCCAGGGTATGTTCGTTCTGTTTTTTGTGGGTGGTTCTATGTGGGTTTTCTAGGTTGTTGTTTCTGTGTTGGTCCTAAGTGACTCTTTCCAATCAGAGGGCAAACGAGTGCTCTAGCTATTCAGCTTTTTTCTGGTTGTCTCTGATTGGGAGCCATATTTAAACTGTCTGTTTTTCACTTTGTGCGTTGTGGTTTCTTGTTCCTTTTGGTTTGGGTGTATCGAAGGACTTCACGTTTCGTTCGGTTGTTTTGAGGGTGGTGATCTGTTTAATAAAATCAATTATGCTACGCATTCAACGCTGCGCATTGGTACTCTCTCGTTAGACGATCGTGACAAGAAGAAACCACCACGGACATGGGGTCAAGCAGCCGTGATGAGTGAGAAAGCATGAATTACGAGAAGTGGACTGAGAGGGAATTGGACGAGAAACCATGGGAGGCCTGGTCTCCACAGGAGAGAGACAAGCCCAGACATTTTTAGGGGGGGCTCACGCCGTGGACGGACGGGGCAGCAGGAGTACGGGGATTAGAGTGGTGCAGTAAGGTTGTGCAGGAGAGGGCCGCCAGGGTAAGGCGGCAACCGGGTCACAGAGGAGGAGAGGAAGTGTGGTAGGCACGGCGAGAGGTACTGGGTGTGTTACCCAGTCCGGTCCGCCCGTTCCTGATCCCCTGCGTTAGGGGCCCAGTGGTGTGTCCACAGTGCGGTCCGGCCTGTTCCTCGCATCGAAGCCTGTGGATGCGTGTCGTCAGCCCGGCCCGGCCTGTCCTGCTACTCGCACCAAGTCGTGGTGCGCGTCGGTTCAGCCCTGTCCGGCCTGTTCCTGCTCCCCGCACCCAAGTCTGTGGTGCGTTTCGTTCAGCCCTGTCCGGCCTGTTCCTGCCACTGCATCAAAACTACGGTGCGCTGGTCGCCAGCCCGGCCGGGCCTGTTCCTGCTCCAGCACCAAGCACTACAGGGTGCATCGCCAGGCCAGCACTGGCCAGTTTTTCCCTGCCCACCCTGCCCAACCAAGTTTACGGTGCGGCGTCGCCAGCCCGACCCCGGCCTGTTCCTGCCACTAGCCACCAAAACCTACTGGTAGCGCGGTCGCCAGCCCGGTCCGGCCTGCTCGTTCCTGCTCACTCGCACCAAACCCTACGGTGCGGCGTCGCCCCAGGCCCGGTCCGGCCTGTTTCCTGCCACTCGCACACAAACTAGGTTGCGCGTCTCGCCAGCCCGAGTCCGGCCTGTTTCCTCGCCACTCGCACCAAACTACGGTGCGCAGTCGCCAGCCCGACCCGGACTGTTCCTGCTACTCGCACCAAGCCATGAGATTGCGAGTAGGTCAGGTCCGGTTGAAGGCCCGTTCCGGCTCCACGCCACCAAGCCAGCGGTGCGTATCGGTCAGCCTGGTTCGGTTCCAGTTGCTGATCCAAGCACACGAGCCAGGTCCATGTGGCATCGGTCAGCCAGGTCCGGTCTGTTCCTGCCTCACGCGCCAAGCCAGGGTGTAGCGCGTCGTCAGTCCGGTTGCTGATCAGGTCCAGGTCAGCTGCTCCCACAACGGAAGCTTAAAAGCAATCTGCTCCGTCGATGTCCAGTGCCAGATCCAGCCAGCGGCGGTTCAGACCGGTACCCAGGGGCGCTACGGGGGGATTATGGAAGGGGTTGGTGGTCAAGCCCGGAGCAGGACCCGCCACCAAGGAAGTATGCCCACCCAGCCCTTCCCCTGTTTTGCTATTTTTGAGGCGCGGTCGCAGGTCGCCGCCTTTAGGAAATATAATAATAATATGCCATTTAGCAGACGGCTTTTTATCCAAAGCGACTTACAGTCATCGTGTGCATACAGTTGTGTGTATGGGTGCGTCCGGGGGATCGAAACCCACTACCAGCTGGAAAACCTGTTAGGGGGGGGTACTGTCACGCTCTGGCTCCGGGACTCTGTATGTTGAAGCCAGGGTATGTTCGTTCTGTGTGGGTTGTTTCTATGTTGTGTTTCTAGGTTGTTGGTGTTCTGTGTTGGCCTAAGTGACTACCAAATCAGAGGCAACGAGTTAGGTCAGCTGTTTTCTGGTTGTCTTGATGGGGAGCCATATATGAAACTGTCTGTTTCACTTTGTGGTTGTGGTTTATTGTTCCGTTTGGTTTGTGTGTATCGAAGGACTTCACGGTTTTCGTCGTTGTTTTGATCGTGTGATCTGTTTAATAAATATATATGTACGCATTTCAACGGCTGAGCATTGGTCCGTCTCTCGTAGACCGATCGTGACAGGATTGACACCACAAACATTACACAAAAACTTTCCCCAAAAACGTGAGAATACCTTGAATGATTTGTTATATAACATGTTATGACGTTATTGCGATATTAGACAGTGTAAAAGTGCTATTACATTTCTATTACAGAGAAACGGAAATCACAGTCCGGTTGTTTCTTTATTCTGAAGAAGGCTGCGCTGCGCCTACCCGGAAGTTCCTGTTCCCCAACTGACCACAATGCAACAACGACATCTTCTTCTTTCATTTAAATTTACATTTTAGTATTTAGCAGACGCTCTTATCCAGAGCGACTTACAGGAGCCCAATTAGGGTTAAGACTGCCTTGCCTCAATGGCACATTTATGTCATTTAGCAGACGCTCTGTATCCAGAGCGACTACAAAATTGGGTGCATTCACCCTATAGCCAGTGTGGATAACCACTTTACAATGATACTTTTTTTTTGGGGGCGAGGGGGGGGTAGAAGAATTACTTTAATCCTATCCCAGGTGTTCCTTGAAGAGGTGGGGTTTCAAATATTCTCGGAAGGTGGTAGAGTGACTCGCTGTCCTGGCGTCGTGAGGGAGCTTGTTTCCACCATTGGGGTGCCAGAGCAGCGAATTAGCTTTTGACTGGGCTGAGTCGGGAAACGGGAACTATGCTTACACAGAGGAAAGGGGAAGCCAGCAGGCCAGGTAGGTGGATGAAACGCCAATGCCCTCGCCTGGGTGTAGGGACTGATCAGAGCCTGAAAGGTACGGATGTCGTGTGCCGTTACCTCACTGCTACATAGGCAAGCACCATGCGTCTGTGTAACGGAGTGCGAGCTTCAACTGGAAGCCAGTGGGAGTGTGCGGAGGAGGGGCGGTGACGTGAGAGAACTTTTGGAAGTTGAACACCAAGACGGGCTGCCGGCATATGGATGAGTTGTAGGGGGTTTAATGGCACAGGCAGGGAGAGCCCAGCCAACAGCAAGTTTGCAGTAAATCCAGACGGGAGGATGACAAGTGCCTGGATTAGGTACCTGTGCCGCTTCCTGTGTAAGGCAGGCGTCGTACTCTCCGAATGTTGTACAGCATGGAACCTGCATGATCGGGTCACCGCCTTGATGTTAGCGTTGAGAAAACGGACAGGGTGTTGTCCAGGGTCACGGCAAGGCTCTTCGCACTCTGGGGAGGAGGACCACAACGGGAGTTGTCGAACCGTTGATGTCGGAGATCATGGAACCGGGCAGTCCTTCCCCGGGAGGAAGAGCAGCTCGTCCTTGCCAGGGTTCAGCTTGAGGGGTGGTGATCCGTCATCCATAAACTTTGATATGTCGGCCAGACATGCCAGAGATGCGATTCGCCACCCCTGGTTATCAGAAAGGGGAAAAGGAGAGATTAGTTATGTATCGTCATGCGTAGCAAATGATTAGGAGAGGCCATGTGAGCGGATATGACAGAGGCCAAGTGATTTGGGTGTATAGGGAGAAAAGGAGAGGGCCCTTGAACTGAGCCCTGGGGGGACACCAGTGGTCGAGAGCACGTGGTTGTTTTTTGCCGGGAGACAGCTTTTCTCGCCACGCCACTTGGTAGGATGACGATCCCGGTCAGGTAGGGACGCAATCCAGGGAGTTGAGCCGCGCCGGGAGATGCCCAGCTCGGAGACGGGTGGAGAGGAGGATCTGATGGTTCACTGTATCAAAGGCAGCAGGACAGGTCTTAGAAGGAACAAGAGCAGAGGCGAAAGAGAGAGTTAGCTTTAGCAGTGCTGAGAGCATCCGTGACACAGAAAGAGACAGTCTCCAGTGAATGACCAGTCCTGAAACCTGACGGGTTTGGATCAAGAAGGTCATTCTGAGAGAGGAGAGAAAGCAAGAGACGTGGCTTCAAGACTGCCACGCTTCAAATAGTTTTGGAAAGAAAAGGAAAGGAAGGGATACTGGTCGATGTAGTTCGTTGACATCAGGGGGGGATCGAGTGTTGGTTTTTGAGAAGGGGGCTGCAACTCTCGCGCTCTTGACAGACGGAAGGGGACATGGCCACGCGAGTCAAGGATGAGTTGATCAGCGAATGGTGAGGTGGTAGGGGAGAAGAGCACCGGGAGATGGTCTGGAGAAGAGAGGAGGGGATGGGGTCAAGCGGGCAGGGTTGTTGGCTGACTGCAGTCATCTAATCGCAAGATTTTATCTGGAGAGCAGAGAGAGGGAGAAAGAAGTCAAAAGCAATAGGGGTCTTAGGGCAAGTGTGAGCAGAGACCAGCAGTGTCCATTAGAAATTAACAAACGAGGATTGGATGTCGTCACCTTCTGTCAAAGTGGTTGACAAAAGTCATCCATAGAGAGCGGAGGGGAGGGGTGGGGGATTCAGCAGTGGAGGAGAATATGAGCAAAGAGCTTCCTAGGCGTCAGAGGCAGATGCTTGGAATTTAGAGTGGTAGAACGTGGCCTTAGCAGCAGAAACACGATGAAGAAAAATGTAGAGAGGAGGGACGTTGAAAAGATGCCAGGTCGGCAGGGAGTTTTTAGTTTTTCTCCAATTTCCGCTCAGCTGCCCGCTGGGCTCTGTCTCGTGAGCTGCCAATGAGTATCAAGCCACAGAGCTGGAGGGGATCGGACCGAGCCGGCCGGAGGAGAATAGGGGGACACAGGGATCGGAGTCAAAGGATGCAGAAAGGTGAGGAGAGGGAGGGTTGAGGAGGCAGAATCAGGAGATTGGAGCGGGAGAAGGATTGAGCAGAGGGAAGAGAGTGATAGGATGGAAGAGGAGAGAGTAGTGGGAGAGAGAGAGCGAAGGTTGCGGCGGCGCTATTACCATCCTTGTGTAGGGCAGAGTGAGTAGTGTTGGAGGAGAGCGAAGAGAGAAAAGTATACAAAGTAGTAGTGGTCAGCGACATGGAGGGGAGTTGCAGTGAGATTAGTAGATAGAAGAGCAACAATCTAGTAAAGATGGACAGTCAAGCGTATTGCCTGCCTTGTGAGTGGGGGGGGGATGGTGAGGAGGGTGAGGTCAAAAGAGGAGAGGAGTGGAAAGAAAGGAGGCCAGAGAGAAATGGGTCAAATGTAGGACATCGGCGGAGGTTGAAATCCCTGGAAAACTGTGTGAAGGGTGAGTCCATCCTCAGGAAAGGACTTATCAAGGCGTTCAAGCTCATTGGATGAACTCTCCAAGGGAACACATGGAGGGCGATAGATGACAAGGATATTCAAGCTTAAATGGGATAGTGACTGTGACAGCGTGGAATTCAAATGAGCGAGATATGACAGGATGGGTTAGGGGAAAAATTGAGAATGACCACTTGGGAGAGATGAGGATCCTGTGCACCCACCCCATCTGGACCAGATGCTCTCGGTGTATGCCGAGAACACATGGTCAGACGAGGATTCGAGAGCAGTAGGAGTAGCATGTGTTGTCAGTGGTTAATCCATGTTTTCCGTCAGCGCCAGGAAGGTCGAGGGAATGGAGGGTGGCATAGGGCTGTGATGAAGTCAGCCTTGTTGGCGGCAGCCAGACCAGACCGGCGGTTCCAGAGGTGCGCTGGACCTTGGAACTTCCAGGTGTGTGGTACTGCTCCCTTTGGGCGTGCAGGGACCACCAGGTTTAGAGAGGCAGCAAAGCCACGCGGTTGTGAGGCGTTTGTGTAGCATGTGCGGAGAGGAGAGAAACAGGGATAGGCAGAGGCATAGTTGACAGGCGCAGCAGATGGCTACAATAATGCAGAGGAGATCGGAATGAAATGAAACCTAAACATCAGGGAAAGGAGAGAGCAGGGCCTCCCTCACCAAAAAAAAAAATATATATATGAACTTTCTTCTGTGGGTTTTAATGGCAGACTACATCCAAAAGGTTGTATTGCCGGCCACCAACTGGATGGGTTGAAACCACAAAATAAAGTAAATAAAAAATAAATCCATACTAATAGTGATACTAATTTACTCCACCCTAATAAAAATAGTACATTGCCAAAACAAACAAAACTCCCATTCTTCCTTCTTTTAAATCTCTATATACTCCCTTCTCAGTCTCTAGGACCTGAGATGCGTGGTTACGGCTTTTTGTTTTGAAATATTCCATGAACTCTTTTCTTTTTTTTTTGTGTTTTCTTTTTTTTTTTTTTTTTTTTTTTTTTTTTTTTTTTTTTTTTGTTCTTTTTTTTTTTATTTTTTTTTTTTTTGTTTTTTTTTTTTTTTTTTTTTTTTGTTTTTGTTTTTTTTTTATTGTTTTTGGTTTTTTTTTTTTTTTTTTTTTTTATTTTCCTTTTTTCTTTGTTTTATTTTTTTGTTTTTGTTTCATTATCTGTTATTTTTTTTTTTATTTCTTTTTTTTTCTTTTTTTTTTTTTTTTTTTTGTTTGTTGCGAGAATCTTTCAAGCCCCAGGAACCGTTTAGCCGGCAAACCACAATGAATTTTATATCTCCCTAGATATTTTCTCCCACCTTGGCAGTGCCGGTTAACCACCACCCCAAAGAAAGAAAGAAAAAAAAATACATATATATATATATATAAACCATTGTAAAAGTGTTATCCCCCCCCCTTCCTGCGCTATACAAGGTGAATGCCAACCCAATTTGTAAGTCGCTCTGGATAAGAGTAAATTGCGATTAAAGGCCACAAAGTTCATTACAGACGCATCAAGGCTGGGACCAGAGAGAATGAAACCACTTTCTTTCTCCAGGCCATAAGACTGTGTTAAACAGCCTTCCACTGATTTGATCCGAGACATATTGGCTTGTACCAATGTGTAGAGGTGTTGTGACATGTATTGAGTGGATAAATAAAACATATATTATTATGGAATGCCAATGAAAATTGAACAAAAGCATTATATTTACTATAAAGATAACCCCCAACAACTACCAATGATTCAGGTAGATCAATAATGTTACAGTACTTTAGGCAGGTTCACAGCTGCTTATGCTGACAAAACAATGTTCAGTGACATAGGTCAGATTTAGCTTTGTGATGCACATTTAAACTTCCTGTCTTGTTAAGCTTCAGAAAAACCAGTAAATAGTCTCCCTTTCCTCTGCCACAGTTCTCTCACAGTGAGAAACAATAGGATGACAATAGAGTGTTCTACGATTTCTGAGAATTAAGTGATGGAATGATTTTACTCTTTTAGCTTAGTCAGGACAACTGATGAGGATTCTCACCATTTATGTGGCCATGTTGAGAGAAACTCTTCCAAACAGTCAGAGCAGGAGTACCAGATTCCCTTGATAGTTTAACAGCTCTTCCCCACAATCATGAGCAGGGGGAAATAGATTATATCCTATGTGTATTTTTAGGTGTATTTTTAAGCTTTGATAGAATTGGGAAAATCTCTTCAACAAATGTGGGCAGTGGTGAGAACCTCTTAGCTCTGTGATCTTCTGCTGTTGCTCTCTGGGATGTGAGAGATGTCTCAACATGGTCTCCTGTGTGAACAACATCAGAAGAACCAGTCAGTTGGTCTGATTTACATCAATCACATTTATTTTATGAAGCCCTTTTACATCAGCAGTTGTCACAGAGTTGCTTTACAGATACCCTAAACCGAACGTATCAGGCGTTAAAATAAATACAGAAAACGAGGTCCACAGAAACCAGAAGCTTCCGGTTTTCAGGCTTTGCCTTCCTCTCTGCCTTTTCCCTGAAACACGGATGCTTTCCGGTGTTTGTTGACTCCGCGAGGGTGCAGGTACCGAGACTAAAACCCCAAGAAGCAAGCAATGCAGAAGCAACAGTGGCTAGGAAAAACTTCCTAGAAGGAAGGATCCTAGGGAAGAAACCTAGAGAAGGAACCAGGCTCTGAGCAGTGGCCAGTCCTCTTTCTGGCTGTACTGGGTGACAAATGACTTAATATAAGTATGCTGCACAATACAGGGGAAGAAAACTATTCTAAAGTGTTACGAGCCATATCATCCTCCACTCACTATCACAAGGGTTAGTAACCATCAGGGTTGGGGTCAATTCCATATCAATTCACATTTTTAAATTTGACTAATTCAGCAGACACTCTTATCCAGAGTGACTTACAATAGTGCATTCATCTTAAGATAGCTGGGGGTGACGACAACAACGCATCAAAAAAAAAAAAATCGTATCAATTACATTTTCTAGGGTGCAGAAAGGGAGTAGAGTAGGGTTCCAGGAGGCAAAGTCAGAGTGATGGAGAGAGGATAGGATAAAATAGGCGAGAGAAGCGGGAGAGAGAGAGTGAAGATTGCGGCGGTGCATGACCATCTGGGTTAGGGCGAGTGAGTGGGAGGAGCATGACCATCTGGGTTAGGGCTGAGTGGAAGGAGCATGAAACCATCTGGGTTAGGGCTGAGTGGGAGGAGCATGACCATATGGGTTAGGGCTGAGTGGGAGAGGGAGGAGCAATTAACCATCGGGGTTAGGGCTGAGTGGGAGGAGCATGACCATCTGGGTTAGGGCTGAGTGGGAGGAGCATGACCATCTGGGTTAAGGGCTGAGTGGGAGGAGCATGACCATCTGGGTTAGGGCTGGAGTGGGAGGAGCATGACCATCTGGGTTAGGGCTGATGGGGAGGAGCATGACCATCTGGGTTAGGGCTGAGGGTGGGAGGAGCATGACCATCTGGTTTAGGGCTGAGTGGGAGGAGCATGACCATCTGGGTTAGGAGCTGAGTGGGAGGAGGGAGATGACCATCTGGGTTAGGGCTCTGAGTGGGAGGAGCATGACCATCTGGGTTAGGGCTGAGTGGGAGGAGCATGACCATCTGGGTTAGGGCTGAGTGGGGTAGGTTGGAGGAGAGATGGAGAGAAAAGGAAACAAAGTAGGGGTCAGAGACTTGGAGGGGGGTTTGGAGAGTGAGATTAGTAGGAGAACAGCCTTCTAGTGAGATGGGGTTCAGTGAAGCAGTGGGAGGGGACTGGGAAAGGGTGAGGTCAAAAGAGGAAAGGTGTTTTCCAGTAAAACCAATTTTCCTGATTGAAAAACATTGAAGAGAATTGGAATTAGAATGACAGTGTACTTCCTGAATTGACTGGAATTTAAATGGAATTGACACCAACCCTGTCAACTACACAGACTCATTTCATAGAACTTCAAAACACTGGCAGTTTGTCTACTTCACTTCTTTAGTCTACTCTCTGATCACTCCAGATAGCCTAGTTAATAAAACAAATGCTGACAATACTGGTGTCATCCATGCAAGTCTCAGTAGCATGAAATAACATCTATCTTATCATCGAAACAGTTCTATAACAACTTTTCATGCACAACGATAAAACAAGCTTTGTTCTGTTGAGTTCTTCAGGGGTGTCAGAATGACAGAATTAACTTATGGAGGTCTTACTTTTGGACATAACTCATAGATGTAGATAGTACTATAGTGGCGGGCCCAACCCCAGACTTCTCTTTTATCAACCCAAAAGAAGGAATTCAGCCTTCTCTGTGTTGCTCCCCACATCCCCCTATTCTAAATGATGCATTATGTCACCATCCCCCATTATTAATGATGGATTATCTCACCATCCCCCTATTCTGAATGATGCATTATCTCACCATCCCCCTATTCTGAATGATGGATTATCTCACCATCCCCCATTCTGAATGATGCATTATCTCACCATCCCCCATTCTGAATGATGCATTATCTCCACCATCCCCCATTCTGAATGATGCATTATCTCACCATCCCCCATTCTGTCCACACCTCTGAGCTCCTGTTGTGATAACATACTGTAGGTCTGATATCTGATTGGAAGTTAAACTCAACAGTAATGTTATTGATCAAACAACTCCGATTTTGAATCCAAAACATGGTCAAATGGTTCTAAAAGGGTCTTAGCTTCAATGTGTCTTTCTCTTTTGTTCTTGACCTGCTGTGGTGAGATATATACTGAGTGTACAAAACATTAGGAACACCTTCCTAATATTGAGTTGCACCCCCTTCTGCCCTCAGAAAAGCCTAACTTTGTCAGGACATGGACTCTACAAGGTGCCGAAAGCTGGATGTCCTTTTGGTGGTGGACCGTTCTTGATACCCACGGGAAACTGTTGAAACTGCGGGAAACTGTGTTGCAGTTCTTGACACACTCAAACCGGTGCGTCTGGTACCTACTACCATACCCTGTTCAAAGACACTTAAATATTTTGTTTTTTGGCCCATTCAACCCGCTGAATGAAACACATACACAAAAAATCTACACTGAAGTGGATTTAACAAGAGACATTGATAAGGGATCATAGCTTTTCACCTGGTCAGTCTATGGCAGGGAAAGAAGCAGGTGTTCCTAATGTTTAATACACTCAGTGTTCACTGTCTTTCTCTCTGCCCCTCTCCCATGAGCTATGGGCCACAACACAAGCTATGGATTCTCTCTATCCCATGAGCTATGGGCCACGACACAAGCTATGGATTCTCTCTATCCCATGAGCTATGGGCCACAACACAAGCTATGGATTCTCTCTATCCCATGAGCTATGGGCCACGACACAAGCTATGGATTCTCTCTATCCCATGAGCTATGGGCCACGACACAAGCTATGGATTCTCTCCATCCCATGAGCTATGGGCCACGGCACAAACTATGAATTCTCTGTCTTTCCCTTCCTGTCTGATCATGTTTAGATACTTAATATTTTGTTAATGTCAGTATTGACTTGTAACTTAGGCGGAAGGTAACTGAAAGGTTGCTGGTTCGAATCCCAGAGCCGACTAGGTGAAAAATCTGTCGATGTGCCCTTGAGCAAGGCACATAACCCTAATTCCTCTAGAAATTAAAAAAATGTAAGTGAATCGTTCATTTTACAATGTCATTAAATCTATTTCTTGCTAGTCAACATCAACTCATTGCCTAATGCATGCTTGCATATTTTATTCATCTTCATGGTGTCAGATAAACATTTTAGTAGACTTTGTTAATACATAAATTGAAGTATTTTCATGAGTCGCAGGTGAGGTGTACTGTACATATGATCACTAAAGAACCTACTCTTACCATGAGAAACAGATTTCCCAATCTTCTCCTCCTCTTCTTCATCTTTAATGTTGACATTCAGCTCCAGTCTTTGACTGCAGTCTTCCAGCTTCACTGATGCCATCTCTGGATCCTGCAGTGCAAACTGGGCTCCACTGTCACAATCAGGACCCAGTGACTGTAGGTTTGGACTCAGTGTGGAAGGAGAGAGGCAGGCTGGGTTTGTACTCACTGTTAATTTGTACAATGGCTGCCTAAAATGCTGTGGTGCTTACTAACACAACAGGAAATATTAAAAAAAAAATATGATAAAATAAATGTAAATATTGTGTTAGATGTGGGCCATCACATGAATTCTCAGCTCTTTCATATCAATCAATCACCCTCAAATGGACCATCAATACCAGAGTTCTACAATACTATTTACATTTAAGTCATTTAGCAGACTTATCCAGAGCGACTTACAGTTAGTGAATGTATACATGTTTTTTTTTTTATATACTGGCCCCCGTGGGAAGCCCACATCCCTGCCGGCCAAACCCTCCCCTACCTTGGACGCAATAAAATGCAAATTAATTACTTAAAAATCATACAATGTGATTTTCTGGATTTTAGCACTGTGTTTTATCACTGGGGAAAATGTTCATATAAACTGAACTGAGCAAATTATAGGTCTTGTAACCGAAAACTTAAATGCTGTGAGACTTTTGCCTCACCCTCTGATGGACCATCAATGCCAGAGTTCTACAAGACTGTTTACATAATCAACTGGGCATTTCAACAGTCTGTCCCTCAATATAGTCCTGGGCATATATTGTTTATCTTACTATTGTTTAAAATGCTAACTTTTTAGCATTTGTGGCACAAATCCATTGCAAGTCAATTGATTAAAGTACAGTAGATTAATAAAGCTACAGTACTGCAGCCGGTGACAAAGCTGCGTATATTGAAAAAGCTTGTTAGTGCATAGGTCAAATGTATCTTTGTGATGCTCATTTCAGGTCTTTTATCCAGCTTTAGACAAACACTAAATATTTCACTTAAAACATAGTTTTGTTGTATTTAATGATAGAGAAGAGAAGAGTTTGACCAACACAGATTCATGTCCAATCTTTGAGGACGTGTCTACATTGTTAGTGGTCACATGCCAATCTGTTCCATATAATAGACAGTCTTTGGAACAGTGGAAAGCTGCATGGCCACTTGGTTGTTGCTAAGCATGCATTCTTCTTCTATGGTGTTTATTGGTTGTGTTCAGACCAACGTTACAGGTACATCACTGCCACCTTCTGGGCTGGAGTGTGATAGAGACATGTGGTTATGTCCTGGTGAGATCACAGGGTCAAAGAAAACTTGGTATGACTGTAGTCACTCCAGGCACTCAGCCCATAAGAACCATTAATACTGTCAGATCTTACATGGAAGAACTGAATACAAAAGAGAAGGAGAGGTTGACCAGTACATATTCATGTACAAACGTTATTTTTCATTGGCAGATCAATGCAGTTTTCCAAACATATTCATCATCAGTGTTTTTGTAAGATTTTAACTAACTGAACAAAAATATAAACACAACATTCAACAATTTTACTAGGGTACAGTTCATATAAGGAAATCAGTCAATTGAAATACATTCATTAGGCCATAATCTATGGATTTCACATGAATGGGCAGGGGCGCAGCCATGGGTGGGCCTGGGAATGCATAGGCCCAACCATTTGGGAGCCAGGCCCACCCATCAGCCAATAATAATTATTTCCCCCACTAAAGGGCTTTATTACAGATAGAAATACTCCTCAGTTTCATCAGCTGTCCGGGTGGCTGGTCTCAGATGATCCTGCAGGTGAAGAAGCCAGATGTGGAGGTCCTGGGCTTGCACGGTGACACATGGTCTGCGGCTGTGAAGCCAGTTGGACGTTCTGCCAAATTCTCGGTAGAGAAATTTACATTACATTCTCTGGCAACAGCTCTGGTGAACATTCCTGCAGTCAGCATGCCAATTGCGCACTCCCTCAAAATGTAGACATCTGTGGCATTGTGTTGTGTGACAAAACTTCTCATTTCAGAGTGGCCTTTTATTGTACAAGGTGCACCTGTGTAATGATCATGCTGTTTAATCAGCTTCTTGATATGCCACACCTGTCAGGTGGATGGATTATCTTGGCAAAGGGGAAATCCTCACTAACAGGGATGGAAAAAATGTGTGCACAAAATTTGAGATTATTAAAGCTTTTTATGCGTATGGAAAATTTCTGGGATCTTTTATTTCAGCTCATGAAACATGGGACCAACACTTCACATGTCAAGGTTATATTTTAGTTTAGAAGACAATTTACTGAACACATAGTCATTTCATTTTAATTGTCACATGCTTGGTAAACAACAGGTGTAGACTAACAGTGAAATGTTGACCAACAATAGAGAGAACACAATACAAACAATTTATAATAATAGGAAAAAAGATTGTAGCACAAGGGAATTAATACACAATGAGCAATGGTAGCTTGGCTATATACATGGGGTGCCAATACCTAGTCAATGGTAGCTTTGTTATATACATGGGGTGCCAATACCTAGTCAATGATAGCTTGGCTATATACAGTGCAATCTCAAAGTATTCAGACCCCTTGACTTTTTCCACATTTTATTACGTTACAGCCATATTCTAAAGTTGGTTAAATTGTTTTTTCCCTCATCAATCTACACACAATACCCCATAATGTCAAAGCAAAAGACAGGTTTAGACATTTTTCCTAATTTATTAATAAAAAAACTGAAATATCTAAGTATTCAGACCCTTTACTCAGTACTTTCTTGAAGCACCTTTGGCAGCACTTACACCATCGAGTCTTCTTGGGTATAATGCTACAAGCTTGGCACACCTGTATTTGGGGAGTTTCATTCATTCTTCTCTGCAGATCCTCTCAAACTCTGTCAGGTTGGATGGGGAGCGTTGCTGCACAGCAATTTTCTGGTCTCTCCGGAGATGTTAAATCGGGTTCAAGTCTGGGCTCTGGCTGGGCCAGGTGAACCTTCACCCCAGTCCTGAAGTCCTGAGCGCTCTGGAGCAGGTTTTCATCAAGGATCTCTCTGTACTTTGCTCCCTTCATTATTCCCTCGATCCTGACTAGTCTCCCAGTCCCTGCCTCTGAAAAACATCCGCACAGCATGATACTGCCACGACCATGCTTCACCGTAGGCATGGTGCCAGGTTTCCCTCCAGAAGTGACGCTTGGTATTCAGGCCAAAGAGTTCAATCTTGTAACAACAGACCAGATAATCTTGTTTGTCATGGTCAGAGTCCTTTAGGTGCCTCTTGGCAAACTCCAAGCGGGCTGAACTCTGGAGCTCTGTCAAAGTGATCATCGGGTTCTTGGTCACCTCCCTGACCAAGGCCCTTCTCCTCCGATTGTGCAGTTGGCCGGGCGGACAGCTCTAGGAAGAATCTTGGTGATTCCAAAACCTTCTTCCATTTAAGAATGGAGGAGGCCACGGTGTTCTTGGGGACCTTCAATGCTGCAGACATTTTTTGGTACCCTTCCCCAGATCTGTGCCTCGACACAATCCTGTCTCTGAGCTCTACGGACAATTCCATCGACCTCATGGCTTGGTTTTTGCTCTGACATGCAATGGTGTGTGCCTTTCCAAACCATGTCCAATCAATTGAATTTCTCTCAGGTGGACTCCAATCAAGTTGTAGAAACATCTTCAAGGAAGATAAATGGAAACAGGATGCACCTGAGAAAAATTTAGAGATTCATAGCAAAGGGACTGGAATACTAATGTGAATAAGGTTTTGCAAAAAAAAATGTCTAAAACCTGTTTCCACTTTGTCATTATGGGGTATTGTGTGTAGATGATGAGGTGTTTTTGTTGTTGTTGGTAAAAAAATAAAATACAATAAGGCTGTAACTTATTTTTTTGTTGAAAAAAGTCAAGGAGTCTGAATACTTTCAGAATGCACTGTATAGACACTAACTATTTCACTTTAAACACTTTGTTATATTTATGCACAAGAGAAGAAGAGGTTGCCCAGCACAAATTAATGTACAAACATGATTTTTCATTCCATATTTGTAATTTAGCAGATGCTCTTATCCAGAGCGACTTTTAGGACCCAATTGGGGTTAATTGCCTTGCTCAAGGCACAATGACAGATTTTTGACCTAGTTGGCTCAGGATTCAAAACCAGCGACCTTTCAGTTACTGGCCCAACACTCTTAACCGCTAGGCTACCTGTTAAATACATAACACAATACGTGACATAAGTAGAATACAGAACATTTGAAACATTACAGACACATGTTTCATGATGGAAATTGAAATATTAAAATGTGATTTAAAAAAAGCAGTGGGTAGAGTGGCGTTTCGCAGGCGGTTTGTACGGGCAGTTATACAGGACAGTTTGTGGCTGTTTCTCAGGAGCCTGGTGGTGCAGTTACCTCTTCTTGGAGGGAGCAGGTCATTCAGTGGATGGTCAAGAGTGTGCATGTCCTCACCAGGTGCACTGCAGCCTGTTCTCACCTGCTCTGCAGTGACGGGAGCTGTGGTTGGACTGCTCCACCTCTGGAGATGATCCCTCAAGGGCCTCCTCTGCACCCTGTCTAGTTGGGCCTGCTGCTTTTTACTGCATCCAACTAACAGCACTCCACCGTATTCCAGACAAGGCCTGGCCAGTGTAGTATAGACTGTGACCAGATCTTCAGTAGGACATACTGGCAAGAACAGTTCAAAAAGGCGTATCGAGGCCATTCTCACTGGCTGCTCCAGGTGTCACCACTGAGGTTAGAGTCTAGATGAAAACCAAGATACTTGGTGTTGTTACCACTGGTACTTTCCTGTCCTCCTAGGATTAGTGGTGCAGTTTGTGGGATGGTCCTCTGACCAAGGGCTAAATGTCCCAGTTGCCATCACCCTCTGCCCTCTTTCGGTGGTGTAGCTGTGGAGCCAGGCTAGTAACCTTGGACACAGTTCAATGTCAGACAGATGTTGCAGGAACTATGCGTGATCTACTCGATCAAAGGCTTTGGACAGTAACACCTTCACCATTGTTGGGTTTATGGAGTCTGTAGCTGTCAGCCAGGAGAATGTGGCTTTCACAAGGGCGGTAGTAGTGCTGGACTTTGGGAGGTAGTCATACTGAATCGTGCACTCAGATAACACCTCCTACTGGCAGGGGACAGTTTTAACAATGTGTTTGATGACAGCGGCTAGATCTTCTGCATGCTCTTTAGTAGCCAGGCTGGAATGCCATCAGGCCCACATGCTTTACGTGCTCTGAGTCTGTTCAGAGCTTGCATTAACTGGCCAATGCTGCACAGCTCAACCTGCTTTGTAGGCATTGGCAGGGGGAAGATGGCAAGAGGTGTGGTGCTTGTCCATGCCTCAGCAAAGAAGCCATTCAAAACGTCAGCCACGTTGTCGTCTTCAATTCCCTCGACCAGTATTCTCCCTCCTGATGTTTTCTTTGGTCCCAGTCCATTGTTAATGAAGTCCCACCATTCCTTATGGTTTTTCTTCTTTATGTCCTGGATTTCAGTTTTGTAGTAGCTTGTCTTTGCTTCCTTGATAAGCATTTGCACTGTGTTTCTGTATTTTCTCCATGTCATTGTTTCTCCCCATCTGTTGAAAATATTCTGTATTTTCCTGATGGCAGCCTTTATTCTTTCAGTCATCCAGGGCTTGTCCAGTGTTGTTGTTTTCTTATTTCTTATTGGCATGCATACATCAAGTGCAGTTTGAATGCAGGAGTTGAACGTCTCCACCTTTGCATCGATGCTCTCCACCTCATATATGGCAGACCAGTCAGTACTGGCCTTACATCGTGCAAATGTCTCCTTTCTGTTCTGTGTTACCAGATGTCCTTTTTTCCGCTGCACCTCGCTTCTCCCTCCTGATGTTGTGTTTGGAGAGAACCGCAGACATTTGTGATCACTGGATCCAAGAGGAGCAAGTACAGTGGGTTGTGTTGATCAGATCTAGGATGGAGTCCCCTCTGTGGTCTTGTCTTTGGCCACTTGTTTCATGTCTGGATGGGAGTTTGTCAGCATCTTGATGGGCATGTGATTAAAGTCCCCACACAGGATGAGACCCATTTGGGGAGAGGACATCCTGATCACATGGACAGTGATTATGAGATAATCCACAGTGTTCTGCTGCTGCAGTGTTTTGTCATGTGCCCATGGTGGATGTTAGAGCACTCCACTACCAGAGATGAAACTGAGCTGGGGTGTTGTTTAGGACGGAGCTGAAGACACTCAAACTCTTCTTTCTCTAGGTCAGTTATTCTTCTCTTTGCCTGCATACTGTGATTCACATACATAGCCACACCCCCACCTCACATCCCCTCTCTGGACCGGTCATTTCTGAACAGCTGATAGTCTTTGTCATCAGAACAGCCTTAATTCGTCGGGGCATGGACTCTACAAGGTGTTGAAAGCGTTCCACAGGGATGCTGGCCCATGTTGACTGCAATGCTTCCCACAGTTGTGTCAAGTTCTCTGGCAGTGGATTTCTACTCAGATTAGCTCGTTCCATCTCCTACAACAGATGCACAATTGGATTTGAGATCTGGTGCCTTGGAAGGCCACTGCAGTAACCTGAATTAACTGTCATGTTCGTGGAACCATTCCTGGACAAGCCTTGTGGCATGGGGCATAATCCAGCTGAAAAAATCTATTTGCAGATGGATAACTTCTGCCATGAAGGATGCACCTGATTGACAATGATTTTTAGATATCCTGTGGCATTCAAACGTTGCTCCACTTTTATCAAGGGGCCCAATGTCTGCCATGAAAACACACCCCACACCACCACCACCATCCTGCAATGCTGACACACGGCATGGATGCATGTACTCGTGGTTTCCTCAATACCCTAGTCCTCTCAATATCTTTACAGTAGGAGCTATCTAAGCACTGCAAAACTGACAAGGTGCACACTGATCGGTAAAGAGATTCTAACATTCTACAACTTTCCCGTTCCTCTGCACAGTTCTCTCACAGTGAGAAACAATAGGATTACAATAGAGTGTATCCAATCCACTACCACTTCTTATGTATACGTTGGTGTCTTTTTAAATTGCCAGATATGTAGAATCTCATCTCACAGACAGCTTCTCTCCTGTGTGTATACGTTCATGTATTATTAATTGGCCAGATTGAGAGAAACTTAACCCACAGTCAGAGCAGGAGTAAGGCTTCTCTCCTGTGTGTGTTCTCTGATGAAGTCTCAGCTCAGTTGATGTTGTGAAGCATTTTACACAGTCAGAGCAGGAGTATGGCTTCTCTCCTGTATGTATACGTTCATGTATTTTTAAGGGGCCCAGTCGAGAGAAACTCTTCCCACAGTTAGAGCAGGAGTAAGGCTTCTCTCCTGTGTGTATCCGTTTGTGTGATTTCAAGCTTTCCTGCTGAGAGAAACCCTTCCCACAGTCAGAGCAGGAGTAAGGCTTCTCTCCTGTGTGTGTTCTCTGATGAAGTCTTAGCTTAGTTGATGTTGTGAAGCATTTTACACAGTCAGAGCAGGAGTAAGGCTTCTCTCCTGTATGTATACGTTCATGTGTTTTTAAGTGGCCCAGTTGAGAGAAACTTGCCCCACAGTCAGAGCAGGAGTAAGGCTTCTCTCCTGTGTGTATACGTTCATGTTTTTTGAAGTGGGCCAGTTGAGAGAAACTTGTCCCACAGTCAGAGCAGGAGTAAGGCTTCTCTCCTGTGTGTGTTCTCTGATGAAGTCTTAGATGAGTTAATGTTGTGAAGCATTTTACACAGTCAGAGCAGGAGTATGGCTTCTCTCCTGTATGTTTACGTTCATGTATTTTTAAGGGGCCCAGTCGAGAGAAACTCTTTCCACAGTCAGAGCAGGAGTAAGGCTTCTCTCCTGTGTGTATCCGTTTGTGTGATTTCAAGCTTTCCTGGTGAGAGAAACCCTTCCCACAGTCAGAGCAGGAGTAAGCTTTCTCTCCTGTGTGTGTTCTCTGATGAAGTCTTAGCTTAGTTGATGTTGTGAAGCATTTTACACAGTCAGAGCAGGAGTAAGGCTTCTCTCCTGTATGTATACGTTCATGTGTTTTTAAGTAGCCCAGTTGAGAGAAACTTGCCCCACAGTCAGAGCAGGAGTAAGGCTTCTCTCCTGTGTGTGTTCTCTGATGAAGTCTTAGCTTAGTTGATGTTGTGAAGCATTTTACACAGTCAGAGCAGGAGTAAGGCTTCTCTCCTGTATGTATACGTTCATGTGTTTTTAAGGGGCCCAGTCGAGAGAAACTTTCCCACAGTCAGAGCAGGAGTAAGGCTTCTCTCCTGTGTGTATCCGTTTGTGTGATTTCAAGCTTTCCTGGTGAGAGAAACCCTTCCCACAGTCAGAGCAGGAGTAAGGCTTCTCTCCTGTGTGTGTTCTCTGATGAAGTCTTAGCTTAGTTGATGTTGTGAAGCATTTTACACAGTCAGAGCAGGAGTAAGGCTTCTCTCCTGTATGTATACGTTCATGTGTTTTTAAGTGGCCCAGTTGAGAGAAACTTGCCCCACAGTCAGAGCAGGAGTAAGGCTTCTCTCCTGTGTGTGTTCTCTGATGAAGTCTTAGCTTAGTTGATGTTGTGAAGCATTTTACACAGTCAGAGCAGGAGTAAGGCTTCTCTCCTGTATGTATACGTTCATGTGTTTTTAAGTGGCCCAGTTGAGAGAAACTTGCCCCACAGTCAGAGCAAGAGTAAGGCTTCTCTCCTATGTGCACTCTCTGATGAACTGTCAGAGCCTTTGATATTGTGAAATTCTTCCCACAGTCAGTACAGGAATTCAGATTCTCTCCTGTGTGTATTTGTAGGTGTATTTTTAACTTTGATAGAATTGAGAAACTCGCCTCACAATGTGGGCAGTGGTGAGACCTCTTAGCTCTGTGATCTTCCTGCTGTTGCTCTCTGGATGTATTGAATGTCTCAACATGGTCTCCTGTGTGAACAACATCAGAAGAACCAGTCAGTTGGTGTGATATACATGTCAATCAAATGTATTTTATGAAGCCCTTTTTACATCAGAAGTTGTCACAAAGTGCTTTATAGAAACCCAGCCAAAAACCCCAAAGAGCAAGCCTTGCAGATGTAGAAGCCATATCATCCTCCACTCACTATCACAAGGGTTCGTAACTACACAGACTCATTTTAATAGAACTTTAAAAACATTGGCAGTTTGTCTACTTCAGTTCTTTAGTCTACTCTCTGATCACTCTAGATAGCCCAGTGAATAAAACAAATGCTGGCAATACTGGTGTCAAACCATGTACAATGAGGGAAAAAAAGTATTTGATTCCCTGCTGATTTTGTACATTTGCCCACTGACAAAGACATGATCAGTATATAATTTTAATGGTAGGTTTATTTGAACAGTGAGAGACAGAATAACAACAAAGAAATCCAGAAAAACGCATGTCAAAAATGTTATAAATTGATTTGCATTTTAATTAGGGAAATAAGTATTTAATGGGCCTCAGGATCTTGTCATGGCATCTCTGTGCATTCAAACTGCCATCGATAAAATGCAATTGTATTAGTTGTCTGTAGCTTACGCCATGCCATACAGCGGGGGGGGGGGAAGTATTTAGTCAGCCACCAATTGTGCAAGTTCTCCCACTTAAAAAGATTGGAGAGGCCTGTAATTTTCATCATAGGTACACGTCAACTATGACAGACATATTGAGATTTTTTCCTAGAATATCACATTTTATGATTTTTTATGAATTTATTTGCAAATTATGGTGGAAAATAATTATTTGGTCACCTACAAACAAGCAAGATTTCTGGCTCTCACAGACCTGTAACTTCTTCTTTAAGAGGCTCCTCTGTCCTTCCACTCGTTACCTGTATTAATGGCACCTGTTTGAACTTGTTATCAGTATAAAACACACCTGTCCACATCCTCAAACAGTCACACTCCAAACTCCACTATGGCCAAGACCAAAGAGCTATCAAAGGACGCTAGAAACAAAATTGTAGACCTGCACCAGGCTGGGAAGACTGAATCTGCAATAGGTAAGCAGCTTGGTTTGAAGCAATCAACTGTTGGAGCAATTATTAGGAAATGGAAGACATACAAGACCACTGATAATCTCCCTCGATCTGGGGCTCCACGCAAGATCTCACCCCGTGGGGTCAAAATGATCACAAGAACGGTGAGCAAAAATCCCAGAAACCAAACAGGGGGACCTAGTGAATGACCTGCAGAGAGCTGGGACCAAAGTAACAAAGCCTACCATTAGTAACACACTACGCCGCCAGGGACCTCAAATCCTGCAGTGCCAGACGTGTCCCCCCTGCTTAAGCCAGTACATGTTCAGGCCCCGTCTGAAGTTTGCTAGAGTGCATTTGGATGATCCAGAAGAGGAGGATTGGGAAATGTCATATGGTCAGATGAAACCCAAAATATAAACTTTTTGGTAAAACTCAACTCGTCGCGTTTGGAGGACAAAGGAATGCTGAGTTGCAGCCAAAAGAAACACCATACCCTACTGTGAAGCATGGGGGTGGAAACATCATGCTTTGGGGCTGTTTTTCTGCAAAGGGACCAGGACGACTGATCCGTGTAAAGGAAAGAAATGAATGGGGACATGTATCGTGAGATTTTGAGTGAAAAAACCTCCTTCCATCAGCAAGGGCTTTGAAGATGAAATGTGGGCTGGGTCTTTCAGCATGACAATGATCCAAACACACTGCCCGGGCAACGAAGGAGTGGCTTCGTAAGAAACATATCAAGGTCCTGGAGTGGCCTAGCCAGTCTCAAGATCTCAACCCCATAGAAAATCTTTGGAGGGAGTTGAAAGTCCGTGTTGCCCAGCGACAGCCCCAAAACATCACTGCTCTAGAGGATATCTGCATGGATGAATGGGCCAAAATACCAGCAACAGTGTGTGAAAATCTTGTGAAGAATTACAGAAAATATTTGACCTGTGTCATTGCCAACAAAGGGTATATAACAAAGTATTGAGACATTTTGTTATTGACCAAATACTTATTTTCCACCATCATTTGCAAATAAATTCATAAAAATCCTACAATATGATTTCCTGGAGGAAAAAAAATCGTCTGTCATAGTTGACGTGTAGCTATGATGAAAATTACAGGCCTCTCATCTTTTTAAGTGGGAGAACTTGCACAATTGGTGGCTGACTAAATACTTTTTTCCCCACTGTACCATAACCCCGATACCACAACACTGACATCAGCAAACCGCACGCCCACACAACGCCATTACACGGTGGTCAGCAGTTGTGAGGCTGGTTTGGCAAAATTCTCTAAAACAACATTGGAGGCAGCTAATGGTAGAGAAATTAACCTAACCTTCTCTGGCAACAGCTCTGGTGGACATTCCTGCAGTCAGCATGCCAATTGCATGCTCCCCAAAAACTTGAGACATCTGTGGCATTGTGTGTTTGTGAAAAAACTGCACATTTTAGAGTGGCATTTTGTATTTGTTAGGGATCCCCATTAGATGCTGCCAAGAACCTATTCAGCTACTCTTGTCCCCAGCACAAGGTGCACCTGTGTAATGATGATCATGCTATTTAATCAGCTTCATGATATGCCACACCTGTCAGGTGGATGGATTATGTTGGCAAAGGAGAAATGCTCACTAACAGGGATGTAAACAAATGTGTGCACAACATTTTAGAAATAAGTTTGTGTCTGGAACATTTCTGGGATCTTTTATTTCACCTCATGAAACATGGGACCAACACTTTACATGTTGCGTTTATATGTTTGTTTCAGTGTATAAAGTATTTATAAAAAAATCATACAAACTATCAACAACAACATTTAAATTAAATCAGCCTGCTTTTCTGTTCTAATCAGGTCCCTACACAGGCTCAGAAGGATCCTGTGAGGGTGGAACATTTTCTGGCAACAGTAGACCTTGCAGGGCTTCTGCCGTGAAGTCTTGGAGGCCCAAAAACTTCTCAGCTACAGATATAATGATGTCCAGCTTCTTGGACTTATTGTGCAGTAAAATTAATAACTGTGGCTATAAATACTAAAAAAATCCACCTTCAAAATAAGTGTATCCAGATCACTTGATTGACGTACAACATTTGCAACTGGTTGCCAGTGCATCCACCGCCATATCTTCTTCAGAACTGTGGCCTCTTGCTACTATAACTCTCTTCACCGCCTCCACATAGGAGATTTGCTGTACAGCCCTGATCCTTGAGACCTGAACCTCTTTCACCCTAACAGGACACTCTGGGAATTCAGGAATATGACCCCCACCACAGTTACAACATTTTACATTCACATGCTCTTCAATAACATATTCCTTCCGTCTGCAAACACTTGACATGTGTGCCCAAACTTTTTACATTTCTTGCATTGCATCAGGTTTTACACAAACTCTCTTATGGGGTATATTATATATCCCAGCTTTACATAGGGTGGTAGATCCTCTTCATCAAACATCAATAATAAAGATTTAAAACTTTGCTCCTTTTTCACATTCTCCATCCTTCTTCTTCGGGATTTGGTTGGCGGAGCGTATTCAACTTTTAGGTGCATACACCGCCACCAACTGCACTGGTGTGTGAGAGGCCATTCAGAGCCTATATACATTAAATGCATTGATACGGTAATTAATACAAAATTGCAGTATTAGCCTGCTCTAAAAAATGTGAGGGTAAATGTTCTTGGTTGGTGCAGATGACTGACCTCCTCAGACCAATTGGCAGTACGCACAGAACATTGTTCTGGGATCCAAAAGGGATATCTCAGTTTCAAGGTCTCAGCTTGGAGAGAAGAATTCTTGTGAGGTATTGGTCGGTCACATGCAGGAACCAAATGTTAACGATTAATTAATTATTAATAAAGCTAAAATCATGCAAATAACTTGTCTGTAAAAGCAGTATATAGGACAACTAACGGGACTGCCCCGGCAGAGCTCCCGACCGACGTGTACTATGGTGCTTTTAAGTTTGTTGGAACCTCTCCAGATTGATGATAAATTAATATTATTTTTTAAGTTTGACTTTGAGTCCCTTCGTGGCAATTTTCCACGACAAAAACCCACCACCCCATTCCACTATTAACCCTATCTAGTCCTACGCCAGACCACTACCACTCAACACCCCCTGCAGCTGTTCTGCAGTAAATCCTCGCAATCCCAAGTACTTCTCTGATGCTGCCACCACACAGCCTCTATTTTCAGGGACTTTCGATCCATTTCTGCAGTACAATTGACAACCATTGCTATAAATGCTTAAAATGCCCACCTTACTGAAGCACATATTCTTCCCATCACTCTCTCTTGGTCTCTGCCTACTCACAGGAATCCTCTCAAGATCCATCACCCTGTACCCATCTTCCTCTACCACTCTCTTCACTGCTTTGGCATACAACACTTTCTGTACTACTGTAACCCTGGCAACCTCAATCTGCCTTTCTCTCACCTGACACCTCAGATCCCCAGCCCCGTTAGCGCCCCCACACAACTAACACACAGAATTTTCTCCACTGATACCACAAATTTCTTCATCTCATGCCCTCCTGCACACTTGTCACATCTAGGCATCACACGCCTACACACTGCTGCAACAGGCCCATAAACTTCACACCTAAAACACTGTAGTATTTACAGAACAGAATCGCTCACGGGGATAACTGACACTTCCTACCTTGACCTTATCTGGCAGAGACTATGTATCCAAATCCAGCATGACAGATAATGTATTCTCTGTTTCCCCACGCTTTACACCAGATCTACGTCTCACCAAACGGAGGGTGTCACAGACACCTGGAATCTTCCATTTCAACTGCTCATCCTAAACACTTAAACCTAACCCTGTTATCACTCCTTTCAATGCCACCCTGTTCCGGAGAGCAATTCAAGTCACAATTCCTGTCTCTAATCACGTAATCCGCAGCGCCCACTCCCCACTGGGCCAGAATCATCCTTATCATCCTTGGAACGAGGGCCCGAACTCGGAGTTTCCTCACCGCAGGTAATTCATCCTCACTCTCACCAGGTTCCTTCTCTGAGTTACTGGAGGATGTATCCCTCTTTTTTGCATTTGACGATAACCTCCCTCACCACACTGCTTCCCTCAACACTCAGCTCCTTCTCAGCGTTCATCACTGCACCTGCCACCACAGTTAATTCATCCTCACTCTCGTCACGTTCACTTTCCTCCTGTAGCTCTTCTAAAAAGTTCTGTGTGATCTTCCATTCCATATTCACTCAAAACATATTCCACTTTTTCTCATTTTCCTTGTGTCCACCATCTTCTCCTTCATCAGATCTTCCAGAAGGTTTGTGCATCCCCCCACTGCAATCCCCCATTCCACTTTTTTATTGTCTGCCATCTTACCACGTGTCTCAGCTCATCCACACCCCACTAGCTTCATGTAGCTGCCACACCAATTGTGTATTCATTTTTCCCATAGGGGATTTTAGAAACACTTAAAATAAGGGCTGTGTTTCGTGTAGGCTTACCCTGGCGTGGGCGTTTTGATAACCGTGTCAATCTCTCTAGGACAAGGTGACTTATCAATATTTTCGCCTGTATTTACCCCTACAAAAATTACATTTAATTAGCTGCTAATGTGGCTATCATAAAGAACTACAAATGCCATGATGATCTGGACAAAATTGCCGAATCGAGTCAAATGTAAGGATCTCTGGGTTAACTATATAATGTTAGCTAAATTTAGTAATGAATAAACAGGCTACATTTATTTAAATGGTTAATTCTGTGAACTGTCATGTGCAAGTTTTAAATTGACACAATACCTGTTATCAAAGGTGTCAGCTAGAGATTGACGTGGAGGAGATTGCAGTGATTTGTTGTTTTGCATGATGTCTACTTTAATGATAATTAGAGTTTTATAATCTGAGAGGAAATAGAGCCGAATATATTGCTAAAAGTCACGCCAGGGTAAGCCTACACAAAACAGCCCTCATTTTAAGTGTTTCTAAAATGAATAAAAATGAAAAATGATTGGAAGCATTTCCCTGTTTGACCGCTACGTTTTAAGACACCATTTTTGCAAAAATAACAATAAAAAAAAAAAAACTGTATTCAGACTTTACTCAGTACTTTTATTTTTATTTTATTATTTTTTTGGGAGGGGGGGGGTGGGTGGATCAGCTTAATATTGTAGATAAATTGTATCTTCTATCAATGTAATTGTCTGCATCACTTCCAATCCCCCATGTTTTTTTATTTATATATATATATTTTTTATTTATTTATTATTGTATATACACACTCCCTTTATTACTTTTCAACCCCACCATCCTTTCCCTACTTGGAGTAAATTAGTGAACAACAATGCCCAGGCCTCTACTTCCGGTCTATACTTACTATCTACACCTTATGGACAGAGTTAATTTTATATTAAAAAATGTAGCTATTATATATTATATATATATATATTGCTCCTGAACTTCTTCTACTCTCAACCTCTCCGATCATTTTCATGATGTCCATCCGGTTTGCTTCTATATGCCATATCTTTCTAACTGTGCTCTTTCCCAAAAGCTCCCAACATACAACCTATATACTTATTATGGGACACAGTATGCTTACATCATTAGCCATCTTTGTTGTTATTTGTTATTAGTCCCATCCTTCAACTCTATTCAATACCTCCCATCTCTTAACACCATCCATATAGGATTTCTATTTGCCATATATATTTCAACCGTACTGTGATGTTTTACAAAAGTTCTGAACCTTGCTAAAAGTATTATTATATTATTGATTGATTGACTATGACTTTCAGATCACCCAGTAATGCTATCTGCAAGGTTAGTTCCAGGTAAATATTGCAATCCTTTAGCATTCCTGGACCTGTGTCCAAAAAACAAGCTACAAATGGACAGAACCAAAAACAAATGATCTAATGATTCTGTCTCTTCACAGCAAAATCTGCAGAGCTGGGAAGATTGTATCCCCCATATAAATAACATTTATATTGGTAGCAAGAATTTTATATAATAATTTTAAATTGAAAAATTCTAATTTTTGAATCCAGTGTCGTTTTGCGTGTCAGTTCATAAACACTATGCCATGGGATCAGTACGTCAAAGATCTCTTCCCAACTATTTTGTAATCTATATGGGACGGCTGTCAATCCTTTGGTCCTTAAGTGAAACTGATATACTTTTTTATTTATCACAGTTTTCCTTAACCAATTATGTTCTTTAATGCAAGGCCGACAGACAAGTTCCTTACTTTCTCCCCCTTCCACTTTCCTCTTCCACTTTTGCGGTAAGGCTGCAATTATTTGGTTGTAATTTTGGGTAGAGCAGACATTTCCATATGTTTTTGTTAGCTGCATGTGCGACATATCTCCACCAGTCCTACCAATGATATAATTTATGAAGATTATACCTTTTTTAAACATTCTGTCAAAAAATTACGTTTTTTTTGTCAATTAGTATATTTGAATTTAACCACAATATTTGTTGCATTATTTGTTCTGTCGTTTCTGGAGGATTAAATTGAAATTGCAACCAACTTTCTATGGCTTGTTTTAGAAATAGTGACATTTGGGAGATTATTTCCTTTTCAAATAACTGAAAGTGAGAGGTTGTAATCTGAATAAAGGGAAAAAGGCCTTTCTTGAACATTGGGTGAGACAATCTTACTAATTTGCTTGAGAACCAGTTCGGATTTAAGTATAACTTTTGTATGACTGAAGCTTTTAGTGATAGGTCTAATTAATATTTAATCATTTCTGTCCTCCGAATTCATATTCATTATATAAATATGCTCTTTTAATTTTGTCTGGCTTGCCGTTCGAAATAAAATTGAATATTTTTTTCTCATATAATTTAAAAAACTGTTCGCTAGGCGTAGGCAAGACCATAAGCAAATAGGTAAACTGGGATAATACTAAAGAGTTAATCAGGGTGATTTTTTCCACAAATTGACAGGTATTTTCCTTTCCATGGTAGTAAGATCTTATCTATTTTTGCTAACTTTCTATAAAAATGTATTGAAGAGAGATCATTTATTTCCTTTGGGATATGTATTCCGAGTATATCCACATCACCATCAGACCATTTATATGGTAAAACTACATGGTAATGTACAATTTTTTATTTTTTAGTGATCCAATACGTAATATAGTACATTTGTCATAATTTGGTTGTAATCCAGAGAGGTTAGAAAATGTATCTAGATCCTCTATGAGGCTGTGGAGGGATTATAGTTGTGGATTTAAAAGAAAACATTAATCATCAGCGTACAATGACCCCTTTGTTTTTAAGCCCTGTATTTCTAATCCTCTGATATTATTATTGGATCTGATTTTAATAGCTAACATCTCGATGGCCACAATAAATAGATATGCCGATAGTGGACAACCTTGTTTCACTCCTCTTGATAGTTTAAAACTTTCTGAGACTCTGCCATTATTTACTATTTTAAACCTAGGGTTACTATACATGATTTTGACCCATTTTATAAGAGATTCTCCAAAATTGAAAATGCTCCAGGCATTTATATATAAACCCCAGTCGAACTTTATCAAATGCCTTTTCGAAGTCTGCTATGAATAGCAGGCCTGGTTTCCCATATTTTCCATAGTGTTCTATTGTTTCCAATACTTGCCTTATATTATCTCTGATTAGAATGAATAATATTTGACAATACCTTTTTAATTCTATGCGTTATACAGCAGGTCTTAAGTATTCACACCCTTTGCTATGAGACTCGAAATTGAGCTCAGGTGGATCCTGTTTCCATTGATCATCCTTGAGATGTTTCTAAAACTTAATTGGAGTCCAACTGTGGTAAATTCAATTGATTGGAGATGATTTGGAAAGTCACACAGCTGTCTATATAGTTGACCAAGAACATGATGGTCACTCTGACAGAGCTCCAGAGTTCCTCTATGGAGATGGGAGAACCTTCCAGAAGGACAACCATCTCTTCAGCACTCCACCAATCAGGCCTTTATGGTAGAGTGGCCAGACGGAAGCCACTCCTCAGCAAAAGGCACATGACAGCCCGCTTGGAGTTTGCCAAAAGGCACCTAAAGGACTCGGACCATGAGAAACAAGATTCTCTGGTCTGATGAAACCAAGATTGAACTTCTTGGCCTGAATGCCAAGCATTACGTCTGGAGGAAACCTGGCACCATCCTTATGGTGAAGCACGGTGGTGGAAGCATCATGCTGCGGGGATGTTGTTCAGCGGCAGGGACTGGGAGCCTAGTCAGGATAGAGGGAAAGATGATTGGAGCAAAGTACTGAGAGATCCTTGATGAAAAACCTGCTCCAGTGCGCTCAGGACCTCAAGACCGGGGCGAAGGTTCACCTTCCAAACAGGACAACGACCCTAAAGCACACAGCCAAGACAACGCAGGAGTGGCTTCGGGACAAGTCTCTGAATGTCCTTGAGTGGCCCAGCCAGAGCCGGGACTTAAACCCAATCGAACATCTCTTGAGACCTGAAAATAGCTGTGCAGTGACGCGCCCCATCTAACCTGACAGAGCTTGAGAGGATCTGCAGAGAGGAATGGGAGAAAACTCCCCAAATACAGGGGTGCCAAGCTTGTAGCATCATACACATTAAGACTTTGGCTGTAATCACTGCCAAAGGTGCTTAAACAAAGTACTGAGTAAAGGGTCTGAATACTTATGTAAATGTGATTGTTCAGTTGTTGTTTTAGTAACAACTGATAAAAACCTGTTTTTGCTTTGTCATTATGGGGTATTGTGTGTAGATTGATGAGGGAAAAAAACAATTTAATCAATTCTACAATAAGGCTGTAACGTAACAAAATGTTGAAAAAGTCAAAGGGTCTGAAGACTTTCCGAATGCACTGTATATAGACAGGTGTGTGCCTTTCCAAATCATGTCCACCAAACTTAGATAGAACCTGCTCTTACCATGAGAAACAGATTCCCCAATCTTCTCCTCCTCTTCTTCATCTTTAATGTTGACATTCAGCTCCAGTGTTTGACTGCAGTCTTCCAGCTTCACTGATGCCATCTCTGGATCCTGCAGTAAATTGGGCTCCACTGTCACAATCAGGACCCAGTAACTGTAGGTTTGGACTCAGCGTGGAAGGAGAGAGGCAGGCTGGGTGTTGTCCTCACTGTTGATGTTACCTGCCTCAGACTTATCTGAATCGGCCAGTAGTAATAAAGAGAAACGGACACAAACGTTATTGTCTTCACAGTTCTGGCATTTTCTTTATTCTCTAAAAATATTTTCACTTTTTTCTTGTTCAATTATGTAATTCAGTGCTTGACTTGGACTGAAATAGGTGCTAATACTCATTTTGGGTGCCGGTACTGTTTATATTAAGGTGCAGGAGCTCCACAATACTTTTGAACTAATACCTAACATATAGTAGATAAATGCATAAATGACTCAAAATCCATTTAGTACAAGGTTACAGTTTGTTTTAGACAGCACTGTGTGCTAATTTCCTTAAAACTTGTCTTCACTGTATTACTTCAATCAAAAACCAATTGTATTTCCTGTTCACACCATAGCAACATTTATTGATAGACAGAAACAACAGAATGTGTTTGAATATTAGTACACATCAGGGGCGGCCTGTTCAATAGGGCGATATGGGCGACGCACTGCCAAACGGGAAAAGGAAGGATTTTTTTTTCTAATCAATTATATCACGGCAACAGTAGTTATCAGTGTTGTAATCTAGACGTCTGATCTGCCACAGTGCCACACTGCCACTAAATGTCGAATCAGGCTAAAGTCGTGCTTCAAATGGCTCCCCCCCCCTTTTGGGGCGATTTCAGTCAGGTTGAAAATCGCCCAGAAGTCTGTCATAGACTCCCATGTAAAATCTATTTTTTTCAAATTTCAGAGCCTTCAATACAATCTCAATGGGTGTCTGTGGGCTTGCACTTACGCGCTTTCGTCATACGTTACGTAAACCATGAACGTAACTGAGAAAAGAGTGGATTGTTTGAAAGAAGTTCCTTTTGTCGGCGAACAAATGAAGATAAATTGGCAACGAAACAATTAGGACCTCCCAGACCAAATTTTAATAATTCAACAGGTTTCTACTAAAGGCGGAAAGTCCTACACCCGAGGATTTTCCAAAAATTGGTACGAACGAAAAAAGACATTGCCACTCACTCAACTGGATGACGAGGGATACAGGCTAGCTGTCCGCCGCCACAACGATGAGGTTAGTGTTGATAATCACAAGTTTACTGGAGAACCAACTGAGACCAAGTAGAGACTTTGGACAGGGTGGATATGGTGTAATAAAGGCAGTTTTATTCAGAGGTAAAGATATCTGGAATCGCGTTCACGGACCCGTTCGTCAAACTCTTAGGGAGCTATAAATTAAGCCCCATTACTTACCATATCAGATAAGAGAAATTGCTGCAGCTACATATATTTTACATCCTGGCCCTACATAGTTCACTATTTGCATCACTTACCAAAATATAACATGTGGTCATATATGCTTGGAAAGTGGAGATGCCATAGAACGTCAAAAAAGTAAACATTGCTGGAGACACATTGCCGTTTGGAGAAGACATCGCGTTTGCTAGCGAAGAGATTTGTTGTGGCAAATGAACTTGGGCTGGGAATTGCCAGGAACCTCACGATAAGATATATGCATCAGAATTGCGAGTCTCATGATTCTATACGTATTGCGATTCGATACTGTGATTTTATTGCGCACCATATGTCTGTTGCAGAGGGATCAGAAAGCCATGAGAACGAGTTTTGATCAGTCATGGAAATAAAAGTGCTGAAAACAAAATTGGCTCCCAATGTGAAAAGATTGAGAACAAGCTATGAAGGAACAATAATGGTGTTTTGGTGCAGGTACAGCCAACTAGCGCTAAAATATTGCGATATTGTCAATACAGTATATCGTAAAGTATCACTATGTAACTCGATTTCTTTCACCCCAATCCCTCAAATTAACGGTAAATAACTGAATTGTTTTGCCCCACATTTAGCTAAGATGATTAGCTAGCCAGCTAAAATGTTTTATTTAGTTAGCAGTCGCATCTACAATAGTTTTACTGTCAATAACATGTCTCCAAAAATGACGTGGTGTCTCCAATTGTGTTGACATTTTACAATTGCAATGCGCATCCATGAGTATCCACTTTCTGTAGCTCAGCTGGTAGAGCATGGTGCTTGTAACGCCAAGGTAGTGGGTTCGATCCCCGGGACCACCCATACACAAAAATGTATGCACGCATGACTGTAAGTCGCTTTGGATAAAAGCGTCTGCTAAATGGCATATTATTATTATTATTATTATCTGAATAGAGCCCCGAAACATTGTGTGCAGACATTTTTATGCAATAAATGAAGTAGGTTGAATCTAGTAGTTCTGATCTTCTGATTGGTCCTGATGAGTTGGGCGAGGTCCCCTCCAGGCTACTGTCACTGTTGCATTGGCTCTGAGTCGGGTTCTCTGTCTTCAAATGTTCAGAGAGGGGATTTTTGTGTGTGTGTGTGTGTGGTTTAACAGTGATGATGTGTGTGTATGTGTGTGTTTAACAGTGATGATGTGTGTGTGTGTGTGTGTTCGTGTGTGTGTGTGTCCTCAGAGCAAGAACTCGTGAGTTGGAAGAACTGAGAGGCCTATGGCGTGGGTGTTGTCCTGGCCCACCTGCTGACAAGATAGGACCCTTTTTGTCCATTGTTATTGGATAGGAACAGAACTTATAACCAGCTCCTGACCTAAATAGATCTTAGCACAACATTTTACTCAACATATCATATTCCATATTCACTATAACAAATATATTTACTACGACATTAGCAAGAACCGCCACATCCTCAGCCGGCTAATCCAGTGTGTGAAGTTTTGCGGAGTGTTTGAGTTAGCTTTGCGAGGCAAAGATGAAACTGAGGGCTCCACCAACCCTGGTAAGCCAACACTTTTGAGATCAGTCAATAAATGCTTCTGGTATTGACTTATATGCTGCCCCTGTCTTCATGTTGTTGCTGGACATATCTTTTTTTAAATGTGTGTAGGTCACCTAAATCATCAGAAAAAGTGACCCTCCTGAGATTTTTTTCAGGAGCCGCCACTGGTACACATATAGCAAAACTGATAATCATTACATTCTGCTTCAAAACAGTAGTCGGACCGTGAAATTGTCTCTATCTGATGCACCCGCACTGTCCTCACTGAAGTCCGTTGACGCTGACCGAGAGTAGCCGCCATTTTACCAGCTTGGGAATTTACACAAAAACCAATAATATGCTAAACGAACACAGAAATCTCAAAATAAATTGATTATTTATTAAACTAACATGAGAAAATGATGTACATCCACTCAGACAAACCAAAGTCTCTAGCTATGTGACTTGTAAAATAGTTTTTATCACGTTCTTCAATCGGTTTGACACAAAAATAACACATCAAACCTTTACCAAACGTGATAATACCTTAACGGATGTGTTAGCTAACATGGTATGACATGTTCTTTCGACATTAGAAAGTTTAAACGTGCTATTACATACGTCTAGTAATAAATAGAAACGGACACAAAAGGTTATCTTCTTGACTGCACAGTTCTGGCGCTTTCTTTATTGTGAAGAATGGAACTGCCTGCCCGGAACTTCCTGTTCCCCCACTACTAACGGTCCGTGCATTCCGAGATCAGATTACAACATTTCATTAAATTACTAAAAAAGTGTAAACTGTAGCAATTTATTTCCCTTTATAGTTTATTAGCCTAAGCATGACCTACACCCAAATAATTTCTCTAGGGTTGGAACCGGTTCAGGGAACAGAACTGAAAAATAATGTAAAAAAGAACCGGAAACTAAAGTGTAAATACACTTTTCAGGAACAGCAGTTATTTTAAAAGCATGGGATCCAGGTAATAACCTTATTTTACTTTCCGGGTTATTTTTTTCCAGTCCCACAAAAATCGCAACAAAGCTCACTCTAGAAACGTATTCCAGTTTCAGCCTATCAGCTGGAATGGAAATATTTGCCAGTGGGTGTGCGTGTGGAAACTACCTGCTCCTCCCCTCTGAAGGATAGGTTACTTTATCCTACTGACAACGTTACAAGCATGATTCAGAAATTAGGGAGATATGTTTAATTTGAGAAGATTGGATTAACTTTTTCAATGCTAGTTAAGGATACTATAGTCACCACGTTTCACATTGGATTATTAACGACAAAAGGTAAGACCTGTTTTTAAATTCTAGTGCTGTACTGCACAAACAAGGTAGTTAGCTAGCTAGCTAACATCTGCTCTGGTCCAACGTTTTTAAACCAACTCTGAAATTCAGACATTCAAAGTTCCTCCATAGAAGCCGCTCCTCCGTAGGTATAATTCTGTGGGCCTAATTCAGATAATGCAGGTCATAACATGATGCCCAGCTCTTCAATGCAAGCTTTCTCTATCCTCTAATGAGCTCTCCACACCCGCAAAATGTCGCACCTTACACTGTGATTGGCAGCACAGTGTGCTCTGAATGATTTTCCTATACAGATACTCTGTGGTGTTCTAGTGTATTTTATTCTCCCACTTGGATGTCACTTCCACAAGCTTTAAATTGAGGGCCAGGTTGTCAGGATGGGTAATGTACTGTACACATTAATTACAAGTACTCCTAAAGATACACTTAATTTTAATTGGCTAAATCCTGTGTAACAACTAGTAATTACATTGTACTTGGCTAACATTACATGTACTATGCTTTGAAATAGTGTCTTATTCTTCATCTGGGATTTGGATTTGTAAAATGTATTATAACATGTATTTAATATATGTCTGATCAGGCTCAGGTAGCATCAGGTTTGTATTTTCATGCTGATCAAAGCTCTAATCAAATCCAGACATTTATAAGTGTTATAATGCTTTTGAATGACACTTCCGGTTTTGGCGGAAAATACCGGGTTACCCGGGAGAAGAGTGATTTATTTCTCGGGATGGAACATTTGTATAATATCGAGAAATATTAAAACCTGTGATGGGCATACCAGTTGATTCACAAGACACCAACTAAGTTACTTACATATACGGTATCTTCATTAGGCCTAATGGCATTTCATGTCCATGATAGGAAGTTTGTTGTAGTGACTCAGTAAGGCTAATTGTAAAAGTAAACCCTCTAAAGTGCCATGTTTGTACAGTTTATTTATGTGGAGGAAACATTTAGGCAGCCAGGGCCATACACCAGGACCGCACTGTAGGCCTAGCTCTTACTGCAGTCCAGTGCCATGGACATCTTTGAAGTTTGGCCTCTAGTAATTTAGGACGGCAACTTTATGAAGGCCTCTCTCACCCTGGTCTTATAGTACAAGGCTCTACAGACATGTAAAATAAAAACAGGCTATTTTTATTGTTCATATTATTTGCGTTGATGATGTATGGAAGCCGTGGTCCTCTGTAGCTCAGCTGGTAGAGCACGGCGCTTGTAACGCCAAGGTAGTGGGTTCGATCCCCGGGACCACACATACACAAAAAATGTATGCACGCATGACTGTAAGTCGCTTTGGATAAAAGCGTCTGCTAAATGGCATATTATTATATTATTATAAGTCAAGTGGTTCAACATTCAAATGCGACGGTCAGTGGAACACTTGCGCCACCAAGTGGACAATTGCTCAGTTCCCTTGTGGCATCAACGCTACCAGAGATATTTGATATAAGATCAAATGTTATGTCAATATTATTATCTCCAAATTGATTCCCCCACCCGTATTTCATATATTATTATTCCGATTTAGCTGTTAATCTGGATTTAATTTATAAACGCTTTCTGTCATTTCCGATTGGAGGGCAGATGACCACGTGACTTACGAACCTACAAATGTGTTACTTTGTAACAGTCAAAAGTGGTTATTCCCAACGTTGATAAACTCCCAATCTATGCCAAGATTTTTTTAAAGCATTATCTTTAAAGCATTATCACTGTACCATTTACACCCTGTATCCTGTGCATGTGACGAATAAACATTGATTTGATTACAGGGGCGGTGTGTTCATTAGGGCGATATGGGCGACGCACTGCCAAACGGGAAAAGGAAGGGATTTTTTTTCTAATCAATTATATCACGGCAACAGTAGTTATCAGTGTTCTAATCTAGACGTCTGATCTGCCACTAAATGTCCAATCAGGCTAAAGTCGTGCTTCAAATGTCCCCGCCCGTTTTGGGGCGATTTCAGTCAGGTTGAAAATCGCCCAGAAGTCTCTCATAGCCTCTAATGTAAAATCAATTTTTTTCAAATATCAGAGCTTTCAATACAATCTCTATGGGTTTCTGAGGGCTTGCACTTACGCGCTTTCGTCATACGTAACATAACCATGAACGTAACTAAGAAAAGAGCGGTAGCCTCATCAATCAATTCACACTACTACTGTCAAAATGGCTAGCCTTCAGTGCAACTCGATTGTCTCTTTGAAAGAAGTTCCTTTTTGTCGGCGAACAAATCAAGATAAATTGCAACGAAACAATTAGGACCTCCCAGACCAAATTTTATAATTCAACAGGTTTCTACTAAGCAGAATCGTGAACACTGTCTACGAGAATCGAGACGACCTCATAGAATGTTTTGAAGCCATTCGGACGGGTTCATTGGGTTCATTTGACCAGCCCACCGTGAGAGAGGCATCTGGCTACGTGAGGATGCTACATGATGAAGATTTTATTTTTTTCCTGCGGCTTTTCACAAAATCATGCCCCACGTCGACATTCTGTACCAGAAGCTACAGAAGAAGGACATCGATGCTGTCTTTATCAAACGTGCCCTCGACAGCTTCACAAGCAGTGTGCAGGCCATAAGGTAAGATTAAACAATATCATTCGATCTTTCTCAAAGCAGAGCTTTATTTGAAAATGTATGCATGAAAGGAGACTGCATTTGTGTTTGAAATTACATTATTCTCATTATATATGGCCAGTGGTGTAATCTAGCTTATTTATATATACTATGTGTACTGTACAGTGGTGCTCATAAGTGTATGAACACATTCTAAAGTTGACTAAAAAGAGGAATACAAAAATAAAAAAATCATCTTTTGGAAATTGATCTTAATGACTTAATTAAAAAAGTTGGAAAATCCTACCTTTAAGGACACCAATTTTATTTTATTTTTTATTCCTCTTTTTAGTCAACTTTAGCATGGGATCATAAGCTTATGAGCACCACTGTATACTGTGCTGAACATCCAGGCTATGTGAGACACAAAGGCTAACTTAAACACTAAAGACTTTATGCATCCCTGCCCATTTTAAGTGGAACTGAAGTATTTGTACTATACATGGATACATTGCATATACCTGTGCATCACATAGACAACAATACTGTACAAAGCCAACAAACACATTGGTCTGTTTGCCTTCAGGGACTCCTCTCAACAGCAGCTGCAAGAAGCAACAGGAGCCAAAAGACCCAGAACAGCTTTGAGAGAAGAGGAGAAGCAGAGGCTGTCTGAAGAGGTCTGCAACACCATCCTGGATCACACCAAAGAAAGGTTCTCTTTCTCTGGCCACCTTGTGAGTGCTACCTTACTGCAAGCAGACATGTTTGAAAGGTACTGCCATTCATTTCCTGATGAGGCTCTGAATGCCACTGTGAATGCATACCCCATGCTGAGCAAGGCAAAGCTCAAGACAGAACTATCTCTGATCTATGAGAATCCTGAATTCAAGGGATGCTGTGATGCACTGGCACTGTACCAGGTTCTCATGAGCTACAACCTCCAGGAGACGTTCTCTGAGACTGTGACTCTGTTGAACATCCTCATAACTACTCCCATGACAACAGCTGAAGCTGAGAGATGTTTCTAAACTTTGACACGAGTTAAGACATTCCTGCGAAATTCAATGGGCCAGGAACGTCTGAATGCACTGGCCATGCTTTCCATGGAGAGGGAACTAGTCCTCAGCATGCCTGATTTCAATGAGAAAGTCATTGAACGCTTTGCTGTATTGAAACAGAGAAGAGAAACAGTTTCAGTACAAGTAATGTAGCCTCTCTCTCTCTTTGTCCCTCCCTGTCTGTCTCTTTAACACACACACGCCCAAATCAGTTCACAGTTGATGTTGTTTAAAATAGTTATTTTTCATAAAAAAATAAAATAAAAAAATAATAATAATTCTGTTCATGTTCATTTTTACAAATCTATACAATTGGCCAGAATATGGTTGTTCATATTTACAAATCTATACAATTGGCCAGAATATGGTTGTTCATTTTTACAAAGCCATACAGATAGCTGTGTTTACCTTTTCTAGAAATTACTTTCAAATTCTGTTTTCAGGCAAAATGTCTATCACTGTTCATTTTCACAAATCTATACAAGAGGGCAGAATATGGAAGTCTATAAAAATGTCTTATTACCAATAACTTGCATCAATGTTTTCAGTAGCCTCTATCAAAAGCTCCTGCTTGCTTGTTGTGAATTATGCTCAGGTGCACATATTTCCAATTCAACCATGAGGCAAAACATGTGGTAAAAGCTCTTGTTGATCCTGCAATCTGAACAAATACCAAGATGCTGTATTTTCAGCTGATATTTCATTTGTTTATGGAAATGCATATTGTTTATGCAGTGTTGAGGAATGTGAAAGAACACCCTTGATTATTTTTACTGTGATAACTTATTTTGATTTTGTAAGCCAACACTTTTGAGATCAGTCAATAAATGCTTCTGGTATTGACTTATATGCTGCCCCTGTCTTCATGTTGTTGCTGGACATATCTTTTTAAAAATGTGTGTAGGTCACCTAAATCATCAGAAAAATTGCCACCCCTGAGAATTTTTTCAGGAGCCGCCACTGTTTGATTAGATGATTAACGCACCATTCACATCAGCTATCATAGTCAATATAACAGTGACTGACTTGACCATCACTTTCTAGCCATCATTGACATTGAGATGAAGATGTTCAACCGTGAAAATATAAAATACATCGTGATCCTAATGGAATATAACAAAGCAATTCTGTTGTCTTTGCCTGCTTTATCTTTACAATGACAGGGGGTGCACCGTTCCTGGAGGTACTGCAATACCAGGTCGATGCGTGGAGTGGACGGAGCAAGCCCCTATTCCATCTCCCTGTTCCAAAAATCAATTTAATATATGGTCCCCAGATAGGGGACGTATCAGATATTAAACTGATAAGAACAGATTTTTCTTTTGGAAAAGTTTTTATTTGTCAATTCCTTTAAAACAGCTCACATTTGAAATTCATTTACACACATAAAAACGGCATAAAGTGCATTAAAACCAGCATTACATTACAGTTACATTTTAAAAGGTACATGTTGTTTATTTAAACAAATAAAACAATCCTACATAAAAGTACCTATTCCTGTAAAAGCCAATTAGTAAAAGCCATTTTAAAATGTGTGTACATGATTTAACAAAGTTAAAACAGTTTTTAAGACATAAAAAGCCTGTCAAAAAGTCACTTTGTTAAAAAAGCTGTCTTCGGTCCTTTGTACAAAAACGGGGTGAGTCCTTATCGAAAAAGCCTCCTCCTGCTCTTCCTGAATCGACTCCGTACCCATCCGTCGGGGCCCAGAGGAGACTCCTCCCCTAGGCGCATCGCCCTAGGCTCCGCAGTGCTGTCAGGGCCGTGGCCGCCGGGACCTCAGGTGTTGTGGGGGACCCTTCGCCTGGGGTCGAGGCCCCCTGTCGTTCGTACCACCCCAGGGCTTCCGTGGCTACCAAAGCCACTGCCTGGGGGGATGGTCTCTACCTGTTTTCCCTACCAGCAGGTTGCGGGAGGACCACAGTGCTTCCTTCAGACACGTGAGGGTGGGCCAGAGTTGTGTGAAGGCCTTTGGTGTAATAGGCCTTCGGCCCACCCCATACAGCACGAGCTGGGGCGTTAGGTCCTCCCCTGCTGGCAGGCGTGGGGAGATCAGGGGGCCTGCTTCCTTCCACAGGTCCCGTGCGGCTCCGCACTCCCAGAGCAAGTGCTCACCGACTCCTCCTGGCCGCAGCCAAAAGGCGAGAA
>CM072220.1:71790800-71867299 GCA_036851935.1 Coregonus suidteri
TAGCCGATGTGATAAGATTTTTTAAGCGGGTCAAATTCAAAAGGGCCGCGGGGCCCAGACGGTTACCAGGGGTGACTCCGAGCAGTGTGACCAACTGGCAAGTGTCTTCATGACATTTTCCAGTCCCGACGGTCGAATCCCAAAACGTTTCAAGCAGCCACCTAGTCCCCGTGCCCAAGAATCAAAGATAACCGCCTAAAGACTACCGCCCCGTAGCAGAGTCGTACCATAAAGGTTTTGAAAGACTGGTCAGGCCCCCAAATCAACAGCAAACCCAAAAAAACCCTAGACCCACCCCAAATTTGCATACCCCCCAAAAGACCACAGATGATGCAATCTCTACGCACTCCCACTGCCCTTTCCCCCCGGCAAGAGGAAACCTACTGGAATGCTATTCTTTGGACTACGCTCAGCTTCAAACACATAGCCCCTCTAAGCTCTCAAAGCTAAGGACGGGGATAAAACCCCCCCTCTGCACTGGATCCGGGACTTCCTGATGGCCGCCCCCAGGGGGAAAGGGGTAGGTAACAACACATCCCCACTGATCCTCAACCGGGGGCCCCCTCGGGGGTGCGTGTCAGCCCCCCCTTTACTCTCTGTTCACCCATACTGCATGCCAGGGCACGACTAAACACCATCTTTAAAGTTTGCCGCACACAACAGTGGTAGGCCTATACCGACAACATGAACACCTATAGGGAGGAGGTCAAGATCTGCCGGTGTGCCAGGACCAACCTCTCCTCAACGGCCCAAAAAAAGGAGGTTGTGGCTCAGGAAAAAAAGAAACGAGCCCCCCCCTTTTCCTCGAGGGCTGTGGGGAAACAGGTTGAGAGCTTAAATTTCCTTTGGTGTCACATCCCCAAAGAATATATGGTCCAAACACCCCAAGACAGTCTGAAGGGGGCCCAAAAAAACCTTTTCCCCCCTGGGGAACAAAAAAGATTTGGGGGGTCCTCAGATCCTAAAAAAATTCTACAGCGACCATCGAGAGACCGACGGGTTTGCATCACCGCCTGTAGGCAACTGCTGGCCTCTGACCGAAAGGGCCCTACAGGGGTTGCGTAGGGCCCAGACATCACGGGGGCAAAGCCCCTGCCACCCGGACCTCATACAGGCGGTGTCGGGAAAGGGCCCCTAAAAATTGTCAAAGACCCGGGCCACCCAGTCATAAGTTCCCGCTACCGCCGGCAAGCGGTACCGGAGTGCCTCTGGGTCAAAAGACTTCTAAAACAGCTTCAAACCCCCAAGCATAAGCTCCTAAACAGAACATGGCTCCCAGACTATTTGCACCCCCCCCCCCACCCCATCCTTTTAGGGGTTTGCTACCTTTTAATTTTTTATGCAGGTCCTTAACTCACCCACTGCATATTACCTCAAACCTAAATACCCGGGTGCCCCGCACTTGATCGAATGGTACCCCCCTTGTATATATCCCTCCCTACTGTCCCTTTTTTTTACTTCTGCTTTTTTTTTCTCAACCTTTTTTTTTTGTTGTTTTTTCCTTCTTTTTTTTAAAATAAAGCACTTTTGGGGTTAAAGGGCTGAAGTAAGCATTTATGAAATTTTCTGACCTTTGTATTCGGCGATGTCCCAAAAAAATTTGTTTTGTTTTATTTGAATTAGGCAGGCCATAAAACTTCTAACTACTGGACTTAGTCTTTCTCTCCCCATAAGTGTCATTTTCACTCCCCTTTTTTGGGGCTTGAAAAGCATTCGATTTGTTGGCGGACCATTGGGGGAATGAACAAGTACAACAAATTAGGATAGACTCTCTTGGGGACCTTACACTAAAAGGATTTTGTCAGGGATTGACATAGATATTTTGTGCAAAAACTTTTTGTGATTCACCATTGTCAGATGTGTAGTTTTCTTGAGAGTATTTTTTGTGGTCGCAGCGACGTCATTTTTTCCCTGTTGAATCAATCTTCCATAGGCCATGACCGTGTGTAGATTTTCTGCGGAACGGAGGTTTTCCAAAAACCCGAGGGCAACTTTCAGCCCCCCCTGTGCTGTGATCAATGAAACGAGGGGGTGAGAGATGCTGATTGCACTCTGGGGCCGGCCATTGTAAAAAAGCCATGCAAAAGAACCGGTAACTACAGCCATGACAAATCCTTTTTTTGGGAATAAGTTGTTGGGAATAAAATACCCCCGGGGGGGAGGGGGATTGTAATATTTCAATACATCATTAGTGTTTTTATATTTTATGGTAAAAACGGGGTTTAATGAACAAATTTTGTTTAACATCCTACATGATGTCGGTGAAAAAAGTTTCCTCTTTTCCGGGGGACCCCCCTCATAGGGGTTTCAGGGACCACGGGGGTGTCTTCAGCTGCTGCTAGCCAACCCCCGGGTCAACTCCCCCGATGCCCCCGGGAAGCCCCTCCCCATGATGGCTCGGGAATGGAAAAACAACGCTGTGGGTACGCAGCCCCCTCTCCCCCGTTTGCCTCCCCCACCCCGGTTTAAAGTTCACCATGTCTGTTTTACATTTTAAAAGTCGTTTCCCTTCCTAATTGAGTTTCTTTATTTTCTCGTCTGGGTCAAGCTTTTTGGTGAGCATGCCAAAGCAGAGCTCACCCTGCAGGATGCATCAAGAACACTGTCTTCTTTGGCCCTGCATAAGGTGGGTCCCCACTGAAGATGAGTTCTCTGAACATTGGCTTCTGGTTTAAAAATTTTGGTCTGACATGTTGACTTGGTTTTAAAGGGGCATGAAACCAGTGCTTTGTTGATATTGGAAAGTTAAAGACAAAACCCATCAACCGACTAACGCACCCTTTTACAACGTACGATGTTCAGCTGTTTTAATTGGGCCAGAAGAATTGGTCCCTTAGTCACGGTAAGCAGGCCCTTTAAAACCCAAGTAGGGGGGTTCGATCCCACCACCCATAAAAAAAAAATGGGGACCCGCTGTTCTGTTTGAACCCTCATTACACGCCTGCCTTGGCCTGCCCCCCAACAAAGACTGGGGCTGCTGGCGCGATCCTGGCCACCATGATGCCTTTCCCCCCTGAAACCCTGCGCCCACCCTTCCTTGGGCCATAACCACTCCCACCCCCACCCCCCCAAAGGGAGTGTGACCTTCGACACCCTGCCCTGTGCCACGAGCACAGCCCCTACGCAGCTTCAAAAACCCGCGAACCGAGGAGGTCTACAAGGATGAGGAAAACTAACGCTCAGAAATACTGAGGGGGGTGGTGGTCGCTCCCAGGGGGGAGCCAAGGGCAGGCGGAAGGACAGGAAGTGGGAGGGCCACAAAAAATCCACATATACTCCCTGTTTTAAACCCCCACACCAGCTTTGGGGAGGGCCCCGAGCAAACAGCCGCCGGAGCCTTAAGAGTCCCGCAGATGGGGAAGAGAAATGGAGGGAGGGGGGAGGGGGGGGCACAACAGGCGGGCGGGCCACACCACCCTTTTTTTTTTTTTTTTTTTTTTGCAGACCTTTTATCCGACACTTACAGTTAGTGAATAAAATTTTTTTTTTATATGCCCCCCCGGGAACAAAACCCCAAAACCCGGCGTTGCAAACCATGCTCTATAAACGAGCTACATCCCTACCCCCCTTCCCCTCCCCTACCCTGGACGACGCGGGCAATTTGTGCGCCCCCCAGACCCGGTCCGGCCGGCTCCAGAGGGGGATTCGAACCAGGTCTTAGTAGCACGTTAGCATCGTGCAGTCCTTTAGAACTGCCCACTCGGGGAGACTAAAACCCTTCTACATCCTCTGTACCACAGGTGCCTTTCCCAGCAATACGGGGATTCAGAGGAATGCTGGCTATACCCCCCCCTTTTCCTTTTACCCCAAAGATCCAAAAGGGGAGAAACTGCCCACCCGACAGACGACACCTTTGATGCAAAAACCGTGTAAAGGGTAGTGACTTCACTGATGAAAACAGACATGGAAAAAAGATGGGGGAAGAACCCTTTCAAAACCTTTTTTTACAGTAGAAATGGATTGAGCGTTTGGGTGAAAAAAACATAAGGGTGGTTTCTTATTTTATGAGAGTGATGGCTTTTTATCGCACACAAGACAGTCAGAACGCCCCCTAGCTCTGGCTGTAACCATGTGGGAGGGGGAAATTTTTTATTTTTTTGAAAAAAATTTTAAAATATCTTTCATTTTTAAGCCCTGCCCTCGTAAACCCAAATAAGTATATTTTCTCATGAGAAATTTTCAAAGAATTTCCACCCCCAATGGCCCCCTATTCCCTTTATAGACATATTTTTGGGACCAGGGCATAGGGTTCTGGTCAAAAGTATGCCTTATAAAGAATGGGGCCTTTTAGTTTTTGCATTTGTATGTGGCGACGGGATTTTTTTACATTTCTTTTTAAAACCTACTGTCCTTTGCCCTCTAAAAATTTTAAAAAGTAAATTATGAATTAATGTATTCTTTCTTGTGAATTTAGTCCTTTTTTCCCTTTCTTATACTGAGGGGAGGTTAGGGAGTAGGGCATTTAAAGGTGAAAACAATGAGCACACTAAGTACTAAAACCTTTTGTAAAAGCATGTATTTTCCCGAGGCAGAAAACTGCCTCCCTTGGAAGGAAAACATGTAAACCAAGGTAGGCAGCGCTTTTAGTTTTTTTGTTAAAAAAAAAAAAAAATTTTTATTTGCGGGTCTTAAGAAAGATTTTGACAGGTTTTCCCTTTTTTAAACTTTTAAAAAAAAATGAAACCACTAAACCCTTTTTTATTGATTCTTTTAAAAACCCCCGTTTTGCTCTTTTGAAATTTTTTTAAATGGAAAATAGACTACATATGCTAGTTGAAAAATCGGGAAAACGGGGGTTTCACGTTTTTTCGGTCCTTTTTTTTTTTTTAAAAGGATAAAAAGCTTTTTCATAGAAAATAGGACTGAATTCAAAATCCCATGAATTTTTTCACATCTAAAAATTTGCTTTTTTAGAGAATAAAATAAATAAATTATTATGTTTTTTTAAAAACTAGGGTTTCTTTTTTTATGTGAAACCGCAGTATCAATTTCTAGGTGACAGGGGTGCAATCCCAAAAGAAGGCTACATCAAACAAGAACAAAAGTCTATTGGCAAAATGATACAATTGCATGTCCCTTGGCCTCGGGTGGGTTTGTATTTTTTTTTCATGGGGGTCCTAAACATTCATTTTTTAAGGGGAAAACAAAAACCTACATTTTTTAAAACTCGCGGGATTTCCTACTGAGCTTCAAAACACAAGGTGCATCACACGAGATCAAAAAGGCGTCAATCTGTAAGGCTTTTCGTCTCAGGAAAGTTAAAAATGATCAGAAACCGTGGAGCGTTAGTCAACCCTCCCTATGCTGGAGGATTGCGTTTGTTTTCGCCGGGATGGGGTTTCATTTGGAAAGGAAATGTGTGATTTGCAAGGAGAGGGGAAAAATAAAGAGTTCAGGTGGGCATGTTATTTATTTTTAAATCTTAAATTATATTATTACTGGGTTTAAATATTTTTTAAAAAAATGAAATAGTGGCTTTTCAGCTGTAATATAAAATAAAAAATTTAGGGCCGGGAGCTTAGAGTTGGCAAAAGGTACAGTAATAAAGGGGGCAAATGGGGGTCAAAGTTGTGACGCCCCTTTTCATAAAACGCCAAAATGGCCCCCTATTCCCTTGTAGGCTATATATTTTTTCCCAGGACTATGCACTACTTTTGACTAGGACCCATAAAAGGGGTTGGGCTTGTCACGAAAGATGCTCGCGCATGAGGCCGGAAGTCGGTATCTTGTTTTGATTTTAACCCCACAACAACAAACTGCCCTGTGGGGGTGTAGCTCGTGGGTGTTTCGCTGTTTATGGTGTTATTTATACCAAACTTTTTTGAGGTGTTTTGATGAATCATGTCTTGCAATGGGTAAAATTTGCTACCTACTAACCAAAAACAAATGAACAATGATTTGATAATTTATTGTTCAAATGATTTTTGTTTGCATTAACTTTTGAGATAAATAAGTTAAATGTTGTCTAAGCAAACCCTTTCTTTTTGCCCATAGTTGCATGCCAGTTTTGTTCTAAAAACCAACCCTCTATAGAGGGTTTCAGGGGAGGTGGATAATACCCCTAAAACCTAGCGGTCAAACGGGAAAAGGTTCCAAACATAGGCGATTTGGAAAACATAAAAAAAGGGCTGTATTTCGTGTAGGGTTTCCCCGGGGTGGGCGTTTTTTTAACCCTTTAAAACTCTCTGGAAATTGATTTTATCATTATTCGGTCTATTTACTCTCGTCGAAAAGCTAATTAGCACAAAGTGACTCAGCAAAACTAAAACCCTGCAAGTCCTCATGTCTCTCTAGCTGAACCTTTGCTAAGGGTTTGTGCAAATTTAAAAATTGCACTAGAAGTTCACAGAATTTTCTTTAAAGGGAAAAGAGCCAATTTTTCATTACAATTTTGCTAACTTGATATTTTCCCGAGTTTTTACCTTTGCCTCGATACTGATCTCATGGCATTTGTTTCTTTTTATAGCAACATTGAGCAATAAGATACATTTTTGGGGAGGGAAATCTGTAATTAAACCCTTTTCCCAGAGGATTTACACGTTATCAAAAGTCACACCCGGGGGAAACCAACAAAAACAGACCTTTTTTTAAGTGTTTTTAAAACCCCTGGGAAAAAAAATGGGGGGAAAAAAGTTGGAACCCCTTTCCCTGTTTGGGCCCAGGGTTTTTTGGGATTTGACTCATACGGGGCTCTTAGGCTCCGCCAAAAGAAAATGCACTAATTGGGAAATAGGGTGCTATTTTGGACACAACATAGAAAGAGCATTATTATGGACCATAGAAAAAACCAGAAAGGGAAAAGCCTCTGACCTTGGGAAAATTTATGGTAAAATGAACTTACACCTGATATAGTTAGGGATTCTTTTTTTGAATATGATGCATTTGATGTGACAAAGATTGGGTTAAAGGGGCCTAAGGCAACTGGGAACCGAAAAAAAAAAACGGTCAATATGTCCGTGATCTTGGGCGGAAAGTCGGAGCTCTAGAAAGATGCAAGTTTCCGACTTTGGGAAATTTCCTTTTTACATTTTGGGTGGTAATTTTACCCCCTTTTCTCCCCAATTTTTTTGAATCCAAATGGTAGTTTACGTTTTTAATTTGTCTCATGCTGCAAACCCCGCAGGCTGGGAGGGTAAGGCGAGTAAAGGGTCCTCCAAAAAATGACCCGCCAAGCCCCGCTGCTTCCCACTTGAATTCCAAGTTTGGGGACTGTTCAAAAAGATTTTTCCCCGCGGGGGCTTGTTTTTTTTTCCCATTTCCAGTGTCTGAACGCACGAACGGAAGTCAGAGATTCCAGTTGTTTTTAAAACCCCCAAAAGGGAACAGTAGGTGCATCTAAACATGACTTTGTCTGCTTTTTAGAGGTCAAGGTCAGTGGGGAAAGACCTCACCCTCATAGACCGGGTGACCCCTAATGAAGCTGATGTTATAAGGGAAATGGTAAGGATTTTCACAATGAAATTGTACGGTTACAGGGTCCATAGGCCTACAGATTTAGTTAGGCAAAGGGACCGCCTATGGAGAGGTACCCGGGCCAGTATTTAAGAGTTTGGGGCTTGAAATAAACTCACAAAAAAAGAAAAATCCTCTCACTGCAACTGCGTTTTTTTCGCAAAAAACGTGAATATTTTTTGAACAAAACAAAATTAAAACTGAGAAAAAACGAAAAGTTCCCCAACCCGGACCAACGAACCAAAAGGGGGGGCCAAATTTAAAAATAAAAAGTATTTTGTGGCCCAGCGCATTAAGTACGCAGTGCATCTCCTCCCCATGGCGCCCCAGATTTGACAGTTCTTTCTGGAATGTTACCCCCTCTTCCACCAGGCACCCGCAATTCCCGACTTCGGGGGGGGTGGCTAAATCCTAGCCCTCACCCCCGATCCAACAGTCCGCCTTTATGGGAGAACACTGCTTCCCGTCTTTCGGGAAAAACCCCACAGAACGAGCAGTATGGCTGGTGGCATTGTCAGCTGGAGGGTCTGTCGATGACCTGCGGAAGGGTCCACATGAGGGGGAGGATGTCTTCCTGTAAGCACAGCGTTGAGATTTCCCGCAAAGACACAGCTCAGCCGATATGCGGACACACCCCCCAAAACCATGACGGACCTCCCCTCCAAATCGATCCCGCTCCAGAGTACAGGGCCCCGGTGACGCTCATTCCTTTGACGATAAACACGAATCCGCCATACCCCTGGTGGACAAAAATGGACTCGTCGTGAAGGCATTTTTTAGCCCGTCCTTCTGGGCCAGCGACGGGTTTTTTGTGCCATAGGGACGTTTTTGCCGGTGATGTCTGGTGAGGACTTGCCCTTTAAAAAAGGCCTAAAGCCCAGTCCAGGCCCCTTTGCCCATTACGGAAGGGCTGACACGATGGAGGATTTTGGGGTTCCCCGGTGTAATCGGGCATTTTTGTTGCCACCGTACCCGTCCCGCAGGTGGAGTTTGGGGTTCCATCCTGTGCAGGTGTTGTTTAACGTGGCTGCCACTGCGAGGACGATCAGCGTCCGTCCGTCCCCTAAACGCGTCTTAGGCGTTCACAGTACGGACTTTCAATTTTTTGCCCTGGCCACATCTGCAGTCCCATGCCTCCCTTTCAGCATGCCCAAGGGCCTTCACCGATGAGCAGGGACCCTGGGCATTTTTTTTTTGGTTTTTTTTTAAATCAGAGAAAGGCCCTTTTGGGGCCTATGTTTTTATATACCTCTGTAAGGTTAGTGTCTTAAGAAACCCTTTTCCACGGGCATTTCATTAAATTTTTTATGGTTCAAAGCTTTTTAAAACATTTTTCATTTTGTCATTTGCAGACCTCTTATCCAAAACGACTTACAGTTATGGTGCATACATTTTTATAGGCCCCCCGTGGGAAACAAACCCACAACCCTGGCGTTGCAAGCGCCCGCTCTACCAATGGCTACAGGGGGCAGCATGGGAAAATGTTTAAACCTTTCAAAGAAATATGTGAATTATTTAATTTTACGAATTTTCTTTTAAAGATCCTAAAAAGGGAGGTTTTTTTTTTTGTGATTTAGTTAAAATTACATGAACAGTAGATTCCATATGACAGCTGGTCCCCATGGGGAAAGTTGAATTTTAAAAAAGCTGTAACGAAAAACTATAATTATTTACTTATAATGGGAAAAAGAAAGGGTCTAAGGGGCTAAAAATTTAGTCCTTTTAAAATTTGGGAGAATTTTTCTAAAATTTGGCTCTGGTAGGGCCCCTCATCTCAAGATAGGAGCCAATAAATTTTTTGTTCTATCTAATCTAGAATGATTCAAACTATGAACATTTTATAATTGGAACACATCCCCCCTCACATTAAGCAGGACCCAAGAGAATTCCCCCTTTTCTATCTAGATCCCATAAAAACAAGAGAGGCGGGGAAAACTAAACCCAAATTGGCGAGGCTGGTTAGAGACGAACCCAACTCAGTCACAGGAGTTTAAGGAGAGAGGGAATTGGACGAAGCTGTTTCCACCCCTCAGTGCGGGAGGAGAGGGGAAAGTGATTTGGGCGAGGCTTTGCATTTCCCCTCTCAGTCGCAGGGGTTTAAGGGGGGAGTAGTTGGGCGAGTGTTGCCATCCCTCTGAGTCCAGGAAGAAGGAAAGTGAGTTGGGCGAGGGTGTTCCCCCCATCTCAGTCGCAGGAGGTTTGAAGGGGAGAGTGAGTGACGAGGCTGTTCCTCCCATCCGTCGCAGGGGTTTGAAGGAGAGAGTGAGTGGACGAGGCGTTGCCCCCCATCTCAGTCGCAGGGTTAAAGAGAGATTGGTTGGCGGGCTGTTCCACCCCCTCCCCTGCGGAGGTTGAAAAGGGGATTGAGTTGGCGAGGCTGTGGCCATCCCATCTCAGTCGCAGGAGGTGAAGAATGAGTGGTTGGACGAGGCTGTGCCATCCCCTCTCATTTTCAGGAGGGATATTATTTTTTATTAAATCAAATCAAATCAAAATTTTATTGGGTCACATGCGCCGAAAACAGGTGCAGACATTACAGTGAAATGCTTTCTTAGAGCCCTTAAACCAAAAAGTGCATTTATTTTTAAAAAAAAAAGAAAAAAAAAACAACAAAAAAAAAAGTGTTGAGAAAAAAAAGAGCAGAAGTAAAAAAAAGTGACAGTAGGGGGCTAATTACAGGGGGGGCCTTGCAGAGTCAATGTGGGGGGCACGGCTAGTTGGGGAGTTGAGGTAATATTACATGGGGTAAGTTTAAAGTGATATGCATAAATACTTAACAGAGTGAGCAGCGTAAAGGATGGGGTGGGGGGGCCCGTGCAAAAATCCGGGGAAGCCCCGATTAGTTTCAGGGGTCTTATGCTTGGGGGGTTTTGAAACTTTTTGAGAAACTTTGGGGCCTAGACTTGGCACTCTGGGACGCTTTCCCTTTTCGGTACAGAGGAACAGTCTAGATAGGTGGGGTGGGGTCTTTTACAATTTTTAGGGCCTTCCATTGACACCCCCCGCTATGGTCCCGGGTGGCAGGAAGCTTTGCCCCCTTATACTGGGCCGCGCATACCCTCGTAGTCCCTTTCGGTAGAGGCAACTTGCCTACCAGGCGGTGAGAAACATCGGATGCTCCCATGGTGCAGCTGTAAATTTTTTTAGGTCGGGAAACCCTGCCAACTTTTTAGTTCCGAGGGGGTAGGGTTTGTCTGCCCCCCTTCACGATGTTTGGGTGTTTTGGACCATATAGTTCGTTGGGGTGTGGACACCAAGGAATTTAAGCTCTCAACCTGTTCCACTACAAGACCCGCGATGAAATGGGGGCGTGCTCAGGTCCTCTTTTTTTTCCTGTAGTCCAATCACTCCTTTGTCTTGTCACGTTGAGGTAGAGAGGTTGTTATCCTGGCACCACAACAACGGCCAGGTCTCATGCCTCCTCCTCACGTGACCCATTTTATACGGTCAGATATACCACTCAGTTTCGCCAATCGCATTCCGTGGCTCGTGTCACCCCGTTTATAAATGAACGTGTGTGTGTGGCCTTACATTAGTGGTGGTGCCCGTGGTTCTTTCTGTTGTGTTTTTAGCTTGAAGTTTGGGCATCCGCCAGCTGCTGTTTACATGTGTCCGCACTGCGCTCTTCCTGTCGTGTCGTTGCTGAGTTGTTTGTAGTACGTTCCCACATACGTTTTTATGTCTAAGGTTCAATGTCAAGGTTTGATCTGTGTGCTGAGGAGATGGGAACAACGTGCCAACTGCTGCTGCTCTCCTGGGGGACATCAATACTATTGTCAAGCCTGTAACACAACACAGCCGGAGGCTGAGATCCTGGTTTGAATCCAGGCTCTGTCGTACCTGGCCGCGACCGGGAGACCCCTAGGGCTCGCACAATTGGACCGCGTCGCCTAAGGGTTGTGGAGGGAATGGCCGGCTCAGTTCGTAGAGCCATGTTTTGCAAGCGCCAGGGGTTGTGGTTCGATTCCCACGGGGGGGTAGGAAAAAAACAAAAGTTTACCCAATGCACTAACTGTAAGTTCCTCTGGATAAGAGCGTCTGCTGAAAAAAAAAATGACTTAAGCTGTTAAATGTTAGGGGCCCCGTAAACAGTTCCACAAAACATCAGCATAAGTCGGCTGACTGTGGAAGCACTATTGAGAACTGGACCAAAGCTCCCTGTCTATGCACCAGCTGTGCGTCAAGTGCTTTTCTCCGGGCCAACATGAAGCTTTGACTGTAGTGAGGCTGGGCAGCGACAGAACCCTGGATGTGGACAGACTGGCAGGTCTCAGGAAAAACTAGAAAGCCTCCGTTCGAGGAGGGCATGTGGGCATTCTATTTTTTCTCCACTGATGATGATATTCAATCTGTTTATTCTTACTTTTGTGGAGTCAGTACCCAAGAACATCAATTCTTTTGTTCAGAACACAATGAGAATGACTCAGAATGACAGTTTGTTTTTACACACTGTGCTATACAGGATTAAAGTTTGAGCTGAAGGGGATGTTAGATAGTGGGTCCATGGCTCACTACTCTGCGCGGGCAGATCTTGTACCTCGGTTGAGGGAGGTTAGGCGTGGTAGAGGGGAACTTTTCTAGCTCCTTCAGACATCATCCTGGTGGGTTGTGGTGGGAACAAAACAGCCCAGTGGGGCAATGGGTGACTTAAGAAATTCAACGTTTATGGCCTATGTTATGTTGTAGTCCCAGGCTTATTGTTGATGGGCAGGTTGATGAACTCATTGTGGGCATAATGTTTTTGAAGTCTCTGATTAGACATTATAATCAAATACACTACTGGCGGGTGGCGGGTACACCAGGTTTTTTCCTCTAGCCAGTGTGTGTCAGTTTGGCACCGTGTGGATGTGATGAGAGTCAGGAGGCGCGAGGACACAGAGGTTAGGTCCAACAAACTTTACTAATGTAAAAAGTGACGTAATCAATACACGACCTCGAAAATACAGAGGCGAGAACAGTACGCAACATGCGTAAAACAAAGACATGTAGAGCGCAAACACGCAGCTCAAAGACACGCGGACACAACACACACAATATAACTAACACAAAACATGGAACTATGGAAAACATAATTTAGACTCAAACGACACAGTGTACAGAACAGACCAAAGCAATCAACACAACGAAACATACATACGGTGGCATCTATTATTCCGGGGACGCGAACGCCGAAGCCGTGCCCGAAACCCAGGAGGAGGAGCAGCCTCGACGAAACCGTGACAGTAGCCCACCCTCTGAACGCGCGGCTCCAGCCGTGCGCCGACCCCCGGGTCTCGGGGACGGCCAGGAGGACGCGGACCCGGGGCGCTTGGGATCCCACGGTGGAAGACTCTGTCATAAGGTATGGGTCGAGGATGTCCCTCCTATGCACCCAGCACCGTTCCTCCGACCGTACCCCTCTCCACTCCCGAGATACTGGAGACTCTCCTACCGGCGCCCTCGAGTCCAATATAGTCCGGACCCTGTACGCCGGTGCCCCTCGATGTCCTAAAGGGTGTGGATGGTCTCTCTATCTCCTCCTCTTGGAGTGGACCACTACCACCGCCTGCGAAGAGACACATGGACGAGGGTTTAATTTTTTTTCTCAATAGGCGGGATTGTACTCTTGTAAACACAGCCTCGTTCAATCTTCTCATACTTTGAAGGGCCCCACAAACCGCCGACCCAGCTTCCGGCAGGGCATTACGTAGGGCACAGTTTTCGGAGTCTAGAGCCAGACTCGATCTCCCGGTGCTACACCGTCCCCTCACTGCGGGGCAATCGGCGCTCGCCTTGTGTTGAACGGATTGCCTAGCTGCAGATGGACATGGGCAGCGTCCCACGTCTCCTCCGAGCGCTCGAATCCACTCGTCACACCGCAGGGGCCTCGGCTGGCGCTCGTAGCCACGGTGCCAGGCCCGTCTATACCCTAAAATACACTGGAAAGTGTTAATCCGGTGGAGGAGTGGCGGAGGAGATTTCTGGGGCCATCTCTGCCACAGGGGATTACCAGTCGACAACCTCCTCCGGCCGTGTCCCGGCAATAGGACCTCAAAAACCTACCCACTCCTGGTTCACACTTTCCACCTGCCCATGTGCTCTCTGGGTGTACCCCGAGGTAAGGCTAACCGAGACCCCCAGTGGCGTTCCATGAAAGCCCCCCAGACTCTGGAGGTGGAACTGGGGCGGCTCGGTCGGACACAATATCCTCGGGGACCCCGAGTGCCGTAACACGTGGGTAAGGAGGTGCACTCGGCGGCTGTAGTGCAGTAGGGAGACCCGGCAGTGGAGGAGGGACGACAGGCCTTAGAAAACTCGATCCACAACCGACCCAAAATGGGTGGTATTTTTTCCCTGGGAAGGGGTAGATTCGGTCACAAAATCCACCGGAGTGGGAGGACCATGGTCGTTGTGGAACGGGCAGAGGATGTAACTTACCCCTGGGCAAATGTCTAGGTTCTTACCTGGGCACACACCAGAGCAGGATGAGACATAACACTCACATCCCTGGCTAACGTTGGCCACCGTATTTCACGCTAAAGCAGTGCAACCGTCCGACCACGATACAGGATGTCCGAGGAGGGTGATGTATGGGCCCAGAAATAAGCCGTTCATGAACTGAGCGGAACGTAACGCGGCCCCACAGGACACTCGGGGGGTAGGGTCGGTACTCAAGCGCCCGCTCGATTTCCGCATCGCCCTCCCATACTACCGGGAGCTACCAGACAAGACGCCGGCAGTATGGAAGTAGGCTAGTGGCCCTCTCCCTCTGTGTCATACGTGCTCGGACAGGGCGTCTGCCTTAACCGTTCTGGGACCCAGGGATGTAGGTGATCTTAAAAACAAACTCGGGTCAGGAAACCTATTCCACCTAGCCTGACGAGGGTTCAATCTCCTAGCTGCCGATGTACTCCAGGTTACGGTGATCAGTCAGAAATAGGAAAAGGTTGTTTGAGCCCCCTCAAGCCATGCCTCCACACCTTTAGGGCCTGGACTACAGCTAACAGATCCCGTCCAAACGTCATATTGCGCTCCGCCGAGCTGAGCTTTCTTAGAGTAGAACGGCACAGGGCGGAGCTTAGGTTGCGTGCCGGACCGTTTTGACAGGCTTCCCCAATACCGGTCTCGGACGCGTCCACCTATACTTGGAAAGGCAAAGACGGGATCCGGCTGCGCCGCCACCGGGGCCGAGACGAACAGGGTCTTCAGCTTGCCAAATGCCCTGTCCCGCCTCAGCTGAACCACCGCAAGCGCAACCGGACTCCCCCTTTAGCAGGGACGTAATGGGAGCTGCAACCTGTCCAAATCCCCGGATAAACCCGGTAGTAATTAGCAAAACCCAATAACCGCTGCACCTCTTTTTCGTGGTTGGAGTTTGCCAATACGCACAGCCGCTAACCTCCCATCTACCTCGATCTCCACGCCCAGAACGCGGACAACCGTAACCCAAAAGGAGACGGACTCCTGGACAGAACAGGCATTTCTCGCCTTGACATACAAGTCATGCTCCAACAGTCGTCTCAATACTCTGCGCACCTGGGCTACATGCTCAGGCTCGTGTAGAAGATACACTAGACTGTCGTCAATGTACACCACTACAAACCCTGCCCATAGCATGTCACGGAAAATCTCGCAACAAAGGATTGGAGACTGAGGAGCATTTCACTTAACCCTATGGCATGACGCGATACTCCGTAATGAGCCGGGTGGTGCTAAATTCTGTTTTCCCATTCATCCCTCCTCCCTAATGCCTCCACCAAATTGTAACGCGCTCCTCAGTCCAACTTTGTGAAGAACCGCTCTCCGCGTAATGACTCCGTCATGCGTCGCAAATCAGTGTAAAGTGGGTACTGTATTTGACTGTGATCTATTGAGACTACGGTAATGCAATACCGGGCGCATCCCCCATCCCTTCTTCTTCCACAAAGAAGAAAATCTAGGAAGACCGGAGAAGTATGAGGACCGGATGTATCCTGTGCCAAGGACTCGGGCTGTGTAAGTCTCCATAGCGCAGTTTCCTCTTGGACAGGGGATACCACATGACTCCTGGGAAGAGCTGCTCCGGTCTGGATATTTTATCGCACAGTCCCCACCTGTCCTATAGAGGTATCCGTGCGGCCTCGATTTGCTAAACGCTAGTGCTAGCGATCCTTCAATAGTCGGGGGAATGCGCTATTGCGGGCACTTAGTTCGACTCTGCTACCGAGGGTGCCCCTATGGAAACACCTAGGACTTCTCCCCACACACTGGCCGACCACTCTATACGAAATCAACCCCCCCCCCTCTGTTGCCACGCATGGTAGGATCTGGTGCTTAACCAGGGAAGCCCTCAACAACACTGGGTACGCATGGAGAGTCATCATATAGAACTGAATGATTTCCATCATTACCGCACCCCTGCGTCTTCATAAGTCACGGTGATGTGACATCCATGATCAGACCCTACCGCCAACGTCCTGCTGTTCTAATGCGTGGACAGGGAATGGAACTCTACCGGCCTAAGTGGCTGAATTTCCCTAACCTAGCACAAAGGCCCGATCAATAAAGTTCCCGCTGTGCCTGAATCTAACTATCGCCTTATGCTGGGAATGAGGTGCCACCTTTGAAAACGCACAGGAATATTCATGTGACAGCGCAACAGAGAGCTCTGGGTAGTGGGTGCGCCTACTCACCTGAAATGACGTCCCCAGTGCGTGACCATGTTTGTCCCCTCTCTCAAGACCCTCCCCAGCACCTGGCCGCGGTGTGTCCTCCACGGAACCACAGTGGGTGCAGGGGGTGGCCCCCCTCGGTTACTCCCTCCTCCTCTCGCTAGCTCCAGCACCCCCGAGCTCCTTAGGAATTGCTCGGATGTTCGGATGATGAAATGGCGCCCCACTCGGGACGTCCGCGGGTGGCCAGCAGGGTGTCAAGAAGGATTGAGAATGTCCACCAGCTGTCCCGAAGCATAGGTTGGTGTCCCTGTCAAGCCAGCTCACGACTAACGTCCTCTCGCAGCTACACCAGTTACTGGTCGATGAGGGCCCTCTCATTCCATCCTGCATCCGCACTAACGTCCGGAACTCCAGTGCGACTCCTGTGCGCTCCGCTTCTCCTGTCTGAGGTAGAACAGAACGCTCCCCCTCCCCTTCCCCCTTCAGGTGGGTGATCGAGACTGCCCGAAGCGCGGGGAATCAGCGTAGGTGATGGTACGCGTCTATTCTCCTCCATTATCGGCGTTTGGCCCGACTCCAACCAACGCCTTTCGGATAGACAGGAGATGAGGGCGGAGAACGCTCTCGTATCCCGAGGGCGCTGGTGTATAGTAGCCAGGTTGTTCTACCTGCAGGGGAAACCCCTGAACACCCGGCTTGCAGAACCGTCATATGCCCTCGGGAGCGAGAGCCTATACCACTGGGGGTTCCGGCGCTGAGAGAGGAGGAACTGACCGGTTGGTGATGGGATGGTTTATGATTGTACGTGGGCAACCTCTCCCATTAGCCAACCGGTGCAGAGTGTTGGAGCACCATCGCCAGAACGGCCTCCAGTTGCGGTCATGGAGTCCTGCTGCTGAGGGCATTGCTTCTAGCGACCGAAGTTTGTCGTCGCTGATCCTGCTGACTCCATATAGGGTGTTTTTGTTTCTGTCAGTTTGGCACCGATGTTGATGTGTTGCAGGAGTCAGGCGCAGGACGACAGAGGTTAGTCCACAAACTTTACTAATGTAAAGTGAAGCATATCAATACAACGCCCTCGAAAATACAGAGGCGAGAACAGTACGCACGGGCGTAAAAAAAAAACATGTTAGCGCAAAACCAGCAGCTCAGACGACAAACGCGGAACAACACACACAATATTAACTACATAAAAACAGGGAACTTATAGGACACGTAATTAAACAGCAAACATACGACAGGTGTACCAGACAGACCAAAAGCACTCAACACACTAAACATACAACGGTGGCGACTATTATTCCCGGGGACGGCGAACGCCTGAGCCTGCCCGAACCAGGAGGAGGAGCAGCCTCGGCCGAAACGTGACAGTGTGAGGTCCATCTGGATAGATGGAGAGAGAATCCATCCCAGATTAAATGGGGCACCATTTAAGTTGAAGAGAGCTACGCTCCAACCCATATTTGAGCATCTGATGTGGGGCTGAGCCTACCCCAAAACACACTCTCTGTGGGCATTACTGTTGTTGTCGAGCCTAGCACGGCTCTCTCGTTTGTGTGGAATCGGCACATTACTGTGGGAGAGTAGTTCACGCCGCTGTGGGTGGATGGATGTCTCCCGGTGTGTGAAGATTGTGAATCCAACACATCGGCAGTTACCCTGAGACAAAATGCCTAAAGTGGCGGATGTGTATAACCCTTTTGCATTGCATTGGAGTATTTTTATAATGTTCAAGCGCAAACAAGCTCTATCAGAATGTTGCAAAAGGCTCAATGTTACAGATCACATTTGCAGTCTGACAGCTAAGAGTTCAGTTGTGGCAGTGTATATAATGGCCACAGTACACTGAGGAATATTGGACAATCAAGGCCTGTCGTTGAGGAGTATTGGGAGTATGACACAGTGTTCTCTAGACATAGCCTAGATTGTGGCGAGGCAAAGGAGTTCTGCCTTCGCTATACGTCTGACTGCTCCGCCCATTTTCATTCAATGACCTTATAGTAGGCTGTCCTCCTCCCCCTCAGGAGACTAAAAAGAATTTTTTTTTTTTGGGCATGGTCCTCAGATGCCTTCCAAAAACAATTCTAACAGCTCTGCACCATCGAAGCATCCTGACTCTGGTTGCATCACCGCCTGGTTATGGCAACTGCTTCCTCTGACCCCAAGGCACTACAGAGGGTAGGCGTACGGCCCAGTACAATCACTGGGGCAAAGCTCCCTGCCATCCAGGACCTCTATACCAGGCGGTGTCAATGGATGCCCTCAAATTAGTCAAGACTCCAGCCAACCCTATTCATAGATTTTTCATCATCTGGCTAACCGCACGTCATAGCGGTCCCGGAGTGCCAGTCTCTGTCCAAAGACTTCTCAACCGTCTTCTTCTACCCCAAGCCAAAGACTCCTGAACAGCTAATTCATGCTAGGCTACCGCGGGACTATTTGCACTGCCCCCCCACCACCATCCTTTTCGCTGCTGCTAACTCTGTTTTAATGGTTTTATTGCATAGTCAATTTTACTCTACCCACATGTACATATTAAACCTCAACTACTCAACAGCCTGTGCCCCCCGCACATTGACTCTGCAACGGTACCCCCCTGTATATATAGCATCCCTACTTCACTTTATTTACTGTATATAGAGCCTTCCCTACTGTCACTTTTTTTACTTCTGCTCTTTTTTTCTCAACACTTTTTTGTTGTTTTATTCTACTTTTTTTTTTTGTTAAATAATGGCCTGTTGGTTAAGGCTTAAGTACATTTCACTGCAATGTCCTCACCTGTTGTATTCGGCGCATGTGCCTAATAAAATTTGATTTGATTTGATTTTGATTTGAAACTCAGGGAAACACTGGATGATATGGAGAAATGGAAATCGTCAGAAAATCCAGCAAGCGAGTATGCCTCACCATTGGGTGCTGGTATGGAAAAAGAATGGGGACTTGCGCCTATGTACTCGACTTCAGGTGTTAAAAGTGCCGGCACAGTAAGGATGCTCATCCCTGCCTCATCAGGGCTGATGACTGGCCGCGCTGGGAGGTAATGCCTTCTTCATCACAATGGATTTGACTCCATGGTATTACAACGTGCCCCTCATAAGAGGACAAGAACGACACTGCCTTTTCCTCCCCTTTATGTCTGCACGACGAAATCAGTACCTCAGGGCCTCTGCAACCAGCCGCGGCTAAACTTTTATGAGATTGATGCTGACCATCCTTTGGTGACCAAAACGTTCTATTCTCCTTTGTTTACTTGGATGATCTGAATGGTTGTGCTAATACGGAGGAAAGAGAGTCTGCAGAGACTTGAGATGGTTTTTCCAGCGGTTGCAGGAAGCACAACCTTAACCTGTCTCCGTCTACGTGGCAGAGTTTCTGAGGATGTCTGTAAAGTTTTTTGGGCACACATAATTTTCTCAGAGGGTGGTAGCCACTGACCCTGCTAAATTCAAACCATTTTGAATGTGACTGAGAGTGAGATATGGAAGCTGATGGTGTCAAAAAAACCCGTCTCCTATCAAAATAGGTTATTTCCTTGGTAATGGTAGTAACTTCAGACACTACATGCTAATTTGTTCCATGGTTGCTATGCCATTTTTCAGCTTAATACAGTCAGAGAAGCCTAGGAGAGGCAAGGGTAGGAAGAGGCTCTGGTCCCTCGAAGGCTCACTGCTGCAGACTGTTGTCACGACCGGTGCGAGAAACAGGTCACTCAATAATTTGTCCAGAACCCAGAAGATAGGCATACACAGCTGTACTAGATGGTGGTTTTAATTAAATAAACAAAATCTTCAGGCAAAGAACAACTAAATCCACAATGTCCAAAAAAGATGCCCGTCACAGAGGCAATTAAAGAGGAAAACTCTCAAAAATAACAACAAAGAAACTCCACAAAGTGGGTCCAAAAAACACTTAGCTTGTGGAAAATAACGATAAACGGCGGCCCAAAAAGACTAACTCGAATAATACTAACGAAGAACTAAAGGCGACGTGAGCCCAGCAACCTCGTGGACAGAATCAAAAAACACGAGAATATCTATAAAAACATTGGTTTAAGGCTTTGGGCTGGGCTGGGCGGGTGGCTAACTTACGACACGCTGAGCAAGGAACTTGAGGAAACACAACAGGGTTTAAATCTACTAAGGGGAATTGACCTAGTCAGGTTGCAAAACAATAATTAGAGCAAAGAAAACAAAAGAGGTAAAAAAAGGTGCAATGGGGCATCTAGTGACCATCTTAACCCGAACAGTCATGGCCAACCCTACAGAATTCCCCCTCCTAGGATCGGCTCCCTGACGTTCCTACCAGCCTTCTCAGGGTGGAGGGCCCTGAACTGCCGATGATGTTCAGGGTCCAGTATGTCCTTGGCAAGGAACCCAGGAGCGCTCGCTCGGGACGCGTAGCCTTCCCAGTCCACCAGATACGCCAGGCCGCTTGCCCCCGCGGGAAGCCAGTTATCCGGTGGACGGTATAAGCCACTGGCACCGATGACCCCGGGGGATGGGGAGTCTTCCTGCCGGGATAAGGGAGAAAAAACAACGGTTTTTAATAAAGAATTGAAATTTGGATTGATCTTAGTGATCTGGGTAGTGCAGGAGAAACAGTAACACGGGAATTGACTCTCCTTGCAATCTTCAAGGACCGATGAACCTCTGGACACTTGCGAGACTCCAACCGTAGTGTAGGTTCTTATTGAAGCCATACTCTCTGGCCGGTTTACAGGGTAGGACCGGGACGTCGACCGTCTGTTTGGCTTGTCGTTGGTACTGCTGAGAGGACGAAACGCAGAAGATTAAGACGTGCCTTCCTTCCACTTAACCGACAGCGTCTGATGAAACCTCGAGTCTGAAGGCACTCTGACTTCTAGCCGCCTGGTCCGGGAACATAGAGGCGCGATAGCAACTGACACTCATGCTGGGACATACCAGTGGAGGAGGAGCATACAAGGTTTTGTGCGCGTACTCTGCAAACAATGAAGGATGCACTCAAGTGGAGACTGGTTTTGGAAACCATATGCATCTGAGGGTGGTTTTCCAGCTCCTGATTCATCCTCTCAGTTGGCCATGACTCCGGAGGGTAACCTTAAGATAACTGGCCAGTGGCCCCTATGAGTGGCAGAAGTGCCCCTTCCAAAACCTTGAGGCGACTGGGGACCTCTGGTCGAAACCATAATCTTGCGGAATCCCAAAGACCGGACACAGGTTAATCACCAACTCAGCTTTTCCCTTGGTCAGAAGGTAATTCGGTCCAAGGAACAAACCTGGCCAGCCTTTAAAACATGTCGATGATAGACTAGGATCCGTAGTATTACCATGGGACGGAGAATTCCCAGTAATAAAGTCCAACGCGATATGGGACCAGGGTCGTGGGAATAGATAGAGGTGAAGGAGTCCTTGAGGGCTGAGGTGAGAAATTTGCCCTTGCAGCACACGGAACAGGCATTGATAAGTGCAATGTCCTTCTTTTATGGTGGGCCCACCAGAACTTACGCTGGATGAACTCCAAGGTGCGGCCCTACGCCCGGGGTGACCAAGGTGAGGCGAGAAGAGTGCCCCCACCGAAGACTTGGACTTGCTGGCCTTGGGAACAAACAACCGATTAAGCAGGACCTCCCCAGGGCCCGGTTCGATTGCTTGAGCTTGTTTCACGTATCCTCCACTTGCCACGAGATCGGAGCCACATCTTAGCGGCCGAAGACAGTCTGTCAGTCTCTTCTCGAATGGCAGTAGCGTAGATTCTTGACACAAGCGTGCCGGATTTTGAGATTCTTTTTCTTCGACCCGTGTCTATGTATAGGGGAGGATAAACTGAAAGTCGGCTGAAGAAAAGGTCCCATCGAGCTTGTCTGGCGTTGAACCGCTTCGGCCTGCTGGATAGACTCCAGATTCCTTGTGGTCCTAATGCACTTGAACGGTTGAAGAAGCCCCCTCGAGCAGTGTCTCCCATTCCTTCAATGCCATCTACCCGCTAGGGTTCACGATCACCCACATCGTACTTCCTCTCGGCACGGGTAAGCCGTGATAGACGACGGCGCAAGGATGAAGCTTCTTGTCTTCCCACCTCTGAGACCGGACAGCTCCAACCCCAACCTCTGTGTGCTCGAACACTCCACCACAAGGTTCATCCGCCGTTGGTAGTGTCCATGAATGTGAGCGAGAGATGCTCTGCTTGATTCCTTGGAAGGCCTGTCTCGCTTCTCTAACCACACAGAAACCTTGATGTTGCCACCCTTGGTTACCGCCGAGAGATGGGCTGGCCACCGAGCTGAAAGTCTTGATGAACTTGCGGTAGAAGTTGGTGAAGCCCATGAAACGCTGAACTTCCTTACGGACTTGGGGGTGGGCATCCGCTAACCCCCCGACCTCTACCTTCTTGGGGTCCCCATCTGGACTTGTCCCGTGTTCCACTATAAATCCCAGGACTTGTACTCGAGAGATGGATTCACATTTCTCCGGCTTAACGTACCCATGGCTGTCTAGGAAGGCATTTGAGCACTTGTCTTCCATACTTAGTGTGTTCTTGAAGGGAGCCTCGGAAAAGATTTGGAGGATCATCCAAGTAAACAACACAAAGATGTTAGCATATCCCTAAAGCACATCTTATGAGGCGCTTGGAACACAGCCTTAGCGTTGGTCAGGCCGAGGGCATCACCGAGTATCGTAGTGACCAGTAGGGCGTGTTTGAAATAGTCTTCCACTCGTTCCCCGGGTTTGAATCCGCAACAAGATGGTATGCGTTCCGCAGGTCAAGCTTAGTGTCATACAACTGCTTCCTGGAGCAGCTCAAAGGCTGTGGCCATAAGGTGTATCAGGTTAGCTGTTACGACGGTTTTGGCATTGATTTATCCCCGGTGTCGATTCAAGGTCGTAATCCACCGGACTTTCTTGGCCACAAAGAAAAACCTGCTCCCCCCGCCGGCGAGGTAGATGACGCATGAGGCCTTGCTGTCAGAGCGTCCTTGATGTAGGTAATCCATAGCAGCCGTTCGGGAGGAGAAAGGGAAAAGATCCGACCCCTGGGAGGGCAGTCCCCGGCAACAGGTCATGGTGCATCGTAAGGTCATGGGGTGGTAGTTTTGGTGGCCCTCTGTTTGCTAAAAATACCAGTTTTGAGGTCATGGTAACACTCGGGAACATCGGACAAGTCGATGGATTCTAGAGACTCGGAAAGGAGAACTCTGGGACTCTGGAAGTACAAGTGGCTTGGCACGTAGGAACCACTGCTGATAGTGCCCACAGACCAGTCGATGTGAGGGTTAGGGCGTGAAGCCGAGGGATACCAAGGACTAGAGGAAACTCGGAACAGGAGGATCAGATAAATAGTTCATCACTTCCTGGATGTTGGGAACTGAACAGTCGTAAGGGGGTAGTGCACGAGTGACAATGTCAGATCCCAAACGGACTTCCATCCAACGTAGTAGACCCTTATGGGTCACTTAGAGGTTCAGAAGAACGCCATTCTCCTTCGCCCAGATCCCATCCATGAAGTTACCTGCGGCTCCAGAGTCTACCAAGGGCTTGAAGAAAAAACATCGTGTCGTCCCCGGAAAGGTAACTGGAATGAGCATGCGGAGTTTGGATGATGGGAGGATGTTATGTTTCCCGTTTACAGTCCCTACCAGCTGCACTGGAGAGTCGTTTCCCCCTGGAGCCCGGACAACCGGGTAGCGGAAATGTGCCCCGGTTTGCCGCAATATAGCAGCATCGATCCCTCATCCGGCTGGTCTCTCTCATCCTGGGAGATGGCGTCCAACCTTCATGGGTTCTGGTGGAGCCAGTGAGTATAAGGGTGGAGACTCTGAGCTGGAACCGATAGGAGCTAGGGTGATCGGTCTATGGTTTTGTTCTCTCCTCCCTCATAAAGACGCTGGTCATGCGTGAAGCCAACTTGATAAGGACCTCGAGGTTGCCGGGTGGTTCCCGAGTGTGGCCAGTTCATCTTGGATGGTTTCAGAAAGGGGGACCCTTCAAAAAACACACTGTGGCGCCTCGTCGTTCAGCCCCTTGCTGCTGCCCAGTGCGGAACTGGATGGCATGTCGTCCCGCTGCCGCCGACCTTGGCGAGAGTCAGGAGCTGTTGGCTGATTCAGGGCCGTTGGTGAGGAACCTTGAAACACTCGCTTGATTCTTCAGCAAAGGTAGAAGTGCTGGCACAGCAGGGAACGTTGGCACCCACACAGCCGTAGCCCAGGCTAGGGCCCTTTTCCGACAGCAGGGTATGATATATGCTATCTTTGGACCGTCGTGGGAACGACGTGGTTGCAGCTCCAAGGGAGGAGAACAGTGTGTGAAAAAACCCCTTACAAACACTCGGAGCCCCTGAGAACCGTTGGAGCGGCAGACGAGTTCAGACCAGGGGATTAGCTGCCAGGGGCCCTTGAATCTGATGAACTGAGCAGAAGCGGTTTGCCGGGGATGAACGTCGATCCGAAATCTGCTTTATTGAAGTCAGCATCTCTGACGAAGTTGAGAATGTCGCCATAAGGCCGCCTTGCTTGAACAGAGCAGCTTCGTGGCGTTGACAGTCCCCTCATGGTGGGACAGAGCATGGGAACAAAGATCCTGGGTTACTTGCTGCCTCTGGTGCATAATAAAGGCTCAGTGTTTCTGTCACGACCCGGTGCGGAGAAACGTCCTAATAATTGTCAGAACCAGAAATGAGCAGACACAGCTGTACTAGAGATGGTGGTTTAAATAAAATTAACAAAATCTTCAGGCAAAGAAACTAATCCACAATGTCCAAAAATAAAGCCAAGAGGCACGAAGAGGAAAACCTCCAAAAAAAAAAAACTCCACAAGGGGTTAAAAAACGCGGGGAAAAAACAACCTCAAAAGACTACTCAAACAAAACAAAGAAGAAAACCCCAAGACCCTCGGGAAAAACCCCAACCAAAGAAATTCTTAAAAAAAAAGTTTGGGGCCCGGGGGCTGGGTGCTAACTTACAAACACTGAGCAAAACTGAGGCCCCAACAGGGTTTAAATACTAAAAAGGGGAAAGGGACCCAGGTGCAAAAAATAATTAAGAAAGAAAAAAAAGGTAAAAAAAAAGGTGCAAGGGGGACTCTATGCCCAAAACCCGAACAGTCAGGCCCAAAACCTGAAAAAGATTTGGACGGGCCGGGATGTCGACTCGCTTTTAAAAGTTTTTGTCGGGCAATAATTGACCACACTGCTGTTCCCCAGATTTTTTCCCTTCACCATTTCTATTTTCCGGGGATGCTCTACTATTGGTTTGGGAGTGTACTATCACAAGTGCAAGAGGGGGAAGGACAAGCCAGGGCCGATAGCTTTTGCTAGAAAATCTTTAATCTTGCCAATCCAATTATCCTTCACCGGCGGGAATTTTTCTGCCATAAAAATGGGGGTTTCGGGGCGCGTCGGCTGTTTTTTTGTATTTGCTTTTTTAACCCAAAAGTCTGTTTAAAGCTGCCCCCGTGTTCAAAGGCTTTTATTAAATCAGAGGTTACGCATAATTTAAAACAGCCACGCGAAGATCTGGAACCCCTTTCCCAAAATGAATCTCCTGCTTTCTGCCCCTCCGTCGTTTTTCCCCCCAGTATATATAACCCCCCAAGATTTGGGTGCCCCCCTTCAAAACTGTCCAATCCCCGTGCCCTCACCACATTTCCTGTCTTTTTGTATGTGACTTTACGCAAAAACTTTCCCCTTTTGGATCCAAAAAGGGAAACTTTCCCTTTTAAATTTCCATTTAAAAAAACCATTTAACCCATCAAAATGTAAATACCCTACGGGCCTTCTTTGATAATTCGCCTTTTGGCTGCGGGGGGCATAAGTTTACTGTGTGGACCCGACAACAACCCAAATAAAATTATTTTTAAAAAGCCGAACATGCATGCAGCAAGGGGTTTTGAAAAGCTGGCCCCCTTTTGATTGCGTGTGGTCTAGGCCTGCTCGCGGGGGCTAGCGGTCCCCTAGAGTTCGGGTTTCGAACCCAGGCCTTTTTGTCGTAGCCCCCCCGCAAACCCCGGGAAAACCCTGGGGCCCCGCAAAATTGCCCCGCTTTGTCTTGGTAGGGGGGGAAAAGGGCCCGGCAGGGATTTTCCCTCTTTGGTAGGGGCAGGCGTTTGCCCCCGCCGGGTTTTGGGTTTTCGATTCCCAGGGGGGGCCATAAAAAAAATAAAAATGAATGGTAAAGTAAACAAATTTAAAAAGTCGCTCTGGATAAGAGCCCCTGCAAAATTACAAAAAAATGAAAAATTTAAAAATTTATATCCGTACATCAGTGGGAGAAAAAGTTTTTGGGATCCATTTCCAAAATTTTGGCAGGTTTTCCTACTTAAAAAGCATGTAGGGGCTGCCCATTTTTATCATACGTACACCCCCCAAACTGTGAGGACGGTTTTTAAAAACAAAAATCCAGAAAATCACATTGTTAAATTTTTTAAGTATTAATTTCCCTTTTTTGCATGACTAAGTATTTGATACATCAAAAAAGCAGAATTTATTATTTGGTACCAAAACCCCTTTGTTTGCCAATTTTACAAGATCATACTTTTCCTTTTTTCCCTTTGACCGGGTTTTGCACACACTGCAAAAGGGGTTTTGGGGCCCGCCCCTTTCTAAAGCCTTCTCCAGATCCTTCGGTTTTCCGGGGCTGAAAACCCCCAAACCCAAAAAATTCCCTGAAAAGGGAACTCCACCAGCTGGGAGGGTTCTGTGCCTGATGTTTTTAAATTTTTTTTGGGGTTAAAGTTTCCTTTGCCACCCGGGTCTTGAAAATTTCTACCAAGTTTCTGATTTTTATCGTCGCCAAACCTATGGTTGGGTCGGAAATTGAAAGTTGCGGGCCCCGGAATCTGACTGTATAAACCCCCAACCTGGGGTTAAAACCTTTTTGACATTTTTGGGTGCTGTCCGGACTTTCCTGCTATTTTTTTTGGGTGGGGTGTTCGGACAACAAATAGTTTTTTTTAATCCATAAATAGGTTTAATCCAAACTATTTTTACCCCGGAAATAAATTTTTGGGGTTTCTCTTTAAACATTTACTTTTTATTTCATTTGGGCAGACCCTCTTACCGAGCGACTTACAGTTGGGGAATACTATATATATATTTTTTATACGCCCCCCGGGGGAATAAAACCCAAAACCCCCCAAACCCTTTTCTTTGTTGTTTTTTTTGGTAACTAATTGGTGTTAGAGTGTTTTGGGGGGGTTTGTCTAATATTTTTGACAATTCATGTAACTTTGTGTGTAGTTCTCAGCAAAAAAATTTTTTTTGGGATTTTTTTTATGGGTTTTAATAAGGGTTCTTTTCCTCTTATTTTTTTCCCAATCGTTCCCGGGAAAGCTTTCCCGCTATCGACCCCTTTTTTTTGGGTCTAGAAATTAAAGGGCTACCTGGTTACTCTGTCCCCCCCTGGGGGGTTTTGGAAAAGTTTTTTTTCTTTCTTTTCTTTTTTTACCTTCGAGGTAATGTGTTTTTTTTTTTTGTTTATAATCTTGGGAAAAAAATAGGGGGGAATGTAGTATGTGATGTTGTTTCCCCCAGTTTATGCCCAGTTTTCACCCCAAAAGTTCAACTAGGGGCCCTTTAAGAGGGGGTTTAAAAAGTTAAAAAAAAAAAAAATTTTAAAAAATAATAAATAATAATAATAATAATAATTCAATGGGGGGTTTTTTAAAATTTCAGCTCAAAAGCTAAAGTAAATTTTTTGGTTTTTTTACAACCCTTTTTTAAAAATATCTATTTTAAAAACAAACCCAATTGTAAAAGTTTTTTATATTTTTTTTTTTTGGGCCCTTTGCGGGGTTTTCTGTATTTTTGTACCCTCTTTTTGTTCTCTTTTTTCCCGTCCTTCAAATACAAGGTAAAGTTTTCCCTTTGGGGCCCGTAATTTGCAATATAAAACCTTTTGGTAAAGTTACCAAAGTGCTGTTACGGGAACTATAGGTTTTGTTTTAAAAATGGCATATAAAAAATTTATTTAACAACCCTTTTACCAACTCGCTAATTTTGGGTAACCCATTGTAACTCGGGGGTATTTGGGTCAGGGTTTGAGTGGTTTCTATGTGCTCCCGCAGTGCCCGAAGCTGTGGTGCCAAGGGCTAACCTATTGTGTGTTGTCTTTTGTGTACAGGTTTCTTAATTTTTTTTGTCCGAATTTTGTTGTTATCATTTTTTCTTTTTATTTTTAGTGTGTTGTTTTGGGGCCCGAAAGTGTGCAGCAGCACCCCGTTCTCTTTTGGGCCCGACCTTCACTAGCAAAGGGGCCCGAGACTTTTGGCTGCACCAAAGGGGTATTTATTTTTTTGTCCCCTTCGTTTTTGCAGGTTTGAATAAAAAATTTCCAACCCTCAGAAATTTCCGTTGTGGCAGTGCCTTTTTAAAATTTCAAAAACGCAGAAAGAAACCCCTCTACCTATGGCCCTAATGATGTATTTAAACACATCGGTTTTGCGTGGGAACTTTTGGGGGGGGGGAAGTGCCTTTTAATCTTTCCCTTTGGGGGGTAAGACCAAACACCTTTTTGTTGTTTTGTTTGGGGGAAAATTAAAAATTTTTTACAGTACGCCCTTGGATTAATCTAACGGTTTTTTTTTAAATTTTGTTTTCTCACATTTTAAAAAGACCCTTTTTAAAAAGGATTTGAGAAGCGAAATTTCCCTTTCAGTTGTACCTATGATACCCAGACACACTAAAGCTGTACAGTGTAGTTTTGAAAAATCAAATTTTCATTATTTCAGATGTGTTGGCCCCTTTTTTTTACAAACCCAAAAATTTAAAATTTTTAAATAATGGGCAGAAAGTTAAACAAAGTTTTCCCCGTGGGAGTCCTTTTTCCTTTATTCCCTTTTGGGCCCCCTTGCCTCGTTTCCCAATTTGATGGGGTTTTCCCAAAAGCCAAATTTTACCTGAACGCCGCTATCCAGTGGGCAGTTTGCTGAATTACAGATCTCGCTTTTCCCAATGTCGCTGCTTCCATGGGGCTGAAATATCCAATCTCGGGTTTTTTGCAAAAGGGCCATCCCCACCTGACCCCCACACACACAATTTTAAAGCTAATATCCACACACTTTTTAACATTGCACAAACCCGCAAAAAAAGACACTGAAACCCAAATTTGTTTGTTTTTGAAAAAAGATGCCCAAGAAAGAAATCAATGTGTTTGGGGGGAGATTGGGCAATGTATGGCATTTCCCTAAAAGCTGTAAATTTTACTTTGGGGCAAAATCAATTGCTTTGTTTTCCCGCCAGAATGGAAAATTTGGGCTTAGAAACTATGCCCCTTATGCATTACTATTTCCCGACAGGGAAATTTACTTAATATTGCTGTAAAAATTTTAAATTTAAAGGAATGTTTATATGACCCCCTTTCAAACATTCACTATTTATCCCTTTTCTTTTCAGATATACAGGGGCATTCAGAAGTATTTATACCCCTTAACTTATTCCACTGTTGTTTTCCCTTTCAGCCTGATTCAAAATGGATTTAATTTTTAATTTTTTTCCTCACACAGCTACTACAAGACCCCTAATGCAAAGTGAAACACGTTTTTGTGAAAAAATTTTTTTTCAAATGTATTGGAAATGAAAAACCGAAAAATTTTTAAATTTTCAAAAATATTCACACCCCCGGGTCCCATTAAAGCTGGGGTCTTTTTGGTAAGGGCTCCAAGGCTTTTTCACAACCCGGGTTGGGAAAAAAATTGCAATAACAAAATAGACACCATTTTTTTTTTTTTCCAAAAAGTTTTTAAGCCCGAATTAAGTCAAAAATGGGAACTAAGCCCTCAGGACATTTTAATGTTTAAAAATTTGGGAAGCACTCCAAATGAATATTTGGGCCCTTTTGTTTTTTGAGAGTGTGGGGGAAAAAGTGTGAAAAACCACTCCGGCCCCCCAAAGGGCAGGAAATTTTCCATCCCTGATCTATTGGGAGGGAAAAAGTTTCCAGACCGAATTAATGTGTCTGTTTTTTAATATTCCCGGGGAAAAATGATGTGGTTGAAAGCAAGACGTCATTTCCAAAAGGGGGGCCCGGGTCACCCGCCCCCCCCGATTTTTGATGTTTAAATTTTTCTTGTTATTTTTTCTCTGTCATACTCTAAACCCCCGAATTTTGGCTTTAGCTAGCCCAATAGGGTCCCATTTTCCCACCTTTTAAAAATTAAAAACATGAAAAAAAATATTTAAAGCAATATGGAAAGTGTTTGGGCCCCTGTTTCATGAGCTTAAATAAAAACGTGAAATTTTTAAATTTTGCCCCAAAAAACTTATTTTTTTCAAATTGTGTGCAAAATTTTTTTTACATCCCCGTAAACGACATTTTTTTCCTTTGGCCCCAAATTTAAACCATCCACCTGACAAATATGGCTATCAAAAAGCTGATTAAACAGCATGATAATTACACAGGTGCACCTTTTTGCTGAGGAAAAAAAATGCCACTCTAAAAATTTTGCAGTTTGTCCCCAAAAACACAATGCACAGATTTTTTCCAAATTTTTAGGCAGCGTGCAATTTGGGTTTAAAGGACTGCAAGGAAAGTCCCCCAAAAGCTTTTAACGATACGTTTTTTTAGTTTTTTCAAACCCTAACCCAAGGGGGCTTTAGAGAATTTTGGCATCTTTTTAACTGGGCCCCAAGACTTTAGACCACTTTTTAAAACAGCGTATGGGCGGCTGTTTGGGTATGTCAACGTTTGGGGGAAAGCTCCCCTGGTGGGCAAATTGGGGGGTTTTGGTAGGGCAGGCATAAGCTACAGACCCAAAGAAACCAAAATTTTCATTTATCGATGACAATTTTTAAACACAGATATACTGTGGGAAAAGTGGGGCCCTGCACAAAGTGAGTTTTTGGAAAATGTATATCATTCTTTTCTTTTGTTTTCTTTATATTTACTCCCAAATTTCCTATTGTAGTTGCCTCTCTTTTTTACTGTTTGTGTAAACCGGGGGTTGCTTAAGCCTTAATCACCCTTTTCCTTTTTTAATAGCGTTGTTTTTCTCTACTTTTTGCTATCAGTTATTGTGCATATTCATTTTGCCCTTTTTATCTGTCCCTTTTTCAGGACCCCTATCATTCCCCTACCTTTCCATGTCCATTTTTCCCCTGTTTGTCAATAAAATTCCTTGAATGTACCTGAGGTTGCCTTATTCCCCTCTTTCCGGGGGTTGAAAACGCAACCTGGGTTTTCAGAACATTTCGTATTATTCGGGATGTAAAAACGTGATCAAACAAGGGGGGGCTTTCTTTAAAAAATCTCAAAAACTGAATATATTTTGTATGTGTAACAAAGTTTTTGGGTTCCCACTTTGCCCCCCAAAGTGTTTTTTTAATGTTTTGATGTCTTCACTTTATTCTCCCAAAGTAAAAATCCAAGACACCCCCAGGAGGAGAAACTTTCCAAAACCCTGGGAGAGAGAACGAGTGACCTCATCGAACTCACACCCCAAAAATGGTTAGATACAGAGAGGAGGGGTTACCCCCGGGTGCCATCACCCCTCTCCTTGAAAAAGGAATGAGAGGGGAAGCCCTTTTAATCAGGCCAAAGGGCGGCGGGGCGAGAGGGCATAGTGATAGTTATTTACACCCAGAAGAGACAGACAACCCATACAACCTCTTGGCTAGATTAACCACACAGAGGTAGAGGCAGAGGCCTTCAGGGGGAAGCCAGTCCCGCCCTGCCGTCTGATCCTCAAATCAATTGTATTTAAATTCATATTTTTTTAAAGGTTTTTTTGTTTAAGACGAAAAATGCCATTTTTTGAAATGAAATTTTTCAGTGTCTGCAACCCTCAAAAACCAGGGTGGTCTGGGGCCCCCTTTAACTGGGCAAACACAAACTTGCTATTGTTTTAACTAGGGGAAACGTTTAAACTTTTAACCTTGCCCTTAAATAAAAAAATGCATTTTTTTTAAAAAGTGAGCAAGATTTTTTCTATGATGAAAAAATTTTTTTTTTTCGCGCCCTCCACTTTTTTTTTCCAAAAAATACATCTAAAAAAAATGTCCCTAAGTTAATTATTAAAAAACATTAAAATTGGGATTGGGATTTTTTCCCCCCCTGTCTATACAACCTACTCCCGAGTTTGGAAATTTCTGAAAATTAAATTAAAAATTAAAAAAAGAAAAAATCAGAATTGAAGGGAACTATATGCAAGAAATTTAAAGTATTGGTTTCCCAAACCTGTTTCGGTCTTTAAAGAATAAATTTAATTTTTGTTTTCCCCCCTTCCTGTGGAAAAACGCAGCAGCAAAAAACCTGGGGGGGACCTCCAAACCCCAGGTTACGGTGGTCCTCAAAATGAAAAAGGGTGTTGACCCCCTCAACCAGTGCCCCACACCTTAAAGGGGCTTGTACCACGCTAACACTCCCTTTTCCCCTCCCGTCCAAAATTTCGCCCCGGGCCGGGGGGCTGACTTCTTGGAAAAGGAAGGCCGGGCGGATTTTTAGGGGGGCCGCGCCTGCCCGTTGGGACAGCCCGGCGAAAATCCCGGGCCCCAGACCGTCCACCTCTACCTTGGAAAGGAAAAAGGGGGGGGAAGGATCCGAATGCGCCAGCCCCCGGGGGCGGGGTGAACAGGCCCTTTCAGCTTCTCAAACCCCCTGCCGCCTCGACTAAAACCACTGGACGCCGGGCCCCCCTTTTAAGAGAGAGGTGATGGGGCTGCCATTCCCCCAAAACCCCGGATAACCTCCGGTATATTCGCAAACCCCAAAAACTGCTGCCCCTCTTTCACATTTTTTTGGGTTTTTTCCAATTACGCAGGGCCCTGACATTTCCTTTCAAACCTCCCTCTTCACCCCCTGACGCAGCAACTGTTTACCCCAAAAAAAATCGACTCCGGGAAAAACAGACCCTTTTTCTGCCTTCACATACGGTCGTGCCCCAAACCACCCCGCAAACTCTCCCCAAACCAGGGCCACATCTCGACACGGGTAGGGGGAGTACACGAGAATGCCCTCTATGTCCCCAAAAGGACCCCCGCCCCTTGCTTTTCCCCCTTAAGATCTCTCCCAAAAGGATTGGAAAACTGAGGGAAGCATTCACCCACCCGTTGGGCATGCCCTAGATACTCTTAATGGCCCGAGGGGGTCAAAAAGGGCTTTTTTCCATTCTTTCCACCCTTTCCTGATGCGCCCCAAAGTTGTCGCGCCCCTGGGGATTTTAATTTGGGTGAAAAAACGCGCCCCATGAAACGACTCGGGCCATGGTCGCAACCCAGCGGGAGTGGAAAACTATACTTCCCGTAATCTGATTGAGCCCCCCGGAAATTCGATGGGGACGCAACCCCCCCTCCTTCTTCTTCCGAAAAAGAAACTCGAGGCCCGGGGGAAGGACGGCCTTTAATGTATCCTTGTCTCAGGTTTCCCCTTTCTATGAAAAAACCCCCTACTTTCTTCTCCTCCTGAGACAAAATACACATGACCCCCGTGGGAGCGCATTTCCTCCCTTTAAGGGTCTATCGCAAAACCCCCCGGCCTTGGGGGGGAAACCCCGCGTCGCCTCGGCCTTAAAATAAACGCGTAGCCAGATCCCCATACTCAGGGGAAAATGTGCAATGCGGGCACCGGGTTTGGATTTTCCACCGAGGTAGCCCCTAAGGAACGCTAAAAACTCTCCCCCCCAAAATAAAGGCAGACCCCCTCCATCAGGACCTCTCCTGCCAGAAATAACGGGGTTAGGGGAAATTAAAAACCGGGGCATGCCCAGCACCCCCCGGGATACCGGGGAGAGTAAATCAGAAAATTAAAAATTATTTTCCTGTTTGACCCCCTGCGCCCCAAAACATCCTAAGGGGGCGCCGAACCCCCCTGATTAACCCGGGTACCCCCCGGACGACTATCTGGGGGCGTAAAGGGGAAAAAAAGGGAAAATTCCCACGGGGGAAAGGGGGAAACCCTACCCTAAAAAAAAACTTCTTAGAAAATGAAATTCCAGCCGCGCCTAAAATCAAAACCAGCCCCTTTATCGGGGAAGAGGTCCACCTCGGGAAACACCGGGCATAAAAAAAGGGGCCCAACAGTGAGCTCTGGGTGAGGGGGGCGCCTATTCCCCTGGGGGAACCCCAGTGCGGGACCTTTCGTCATCTCCCCAGGGGGCCCATCCCCAGCACCTACCCCGGGGGTGTTCCCCCCGACCCAATTTTGGTGCGGGTTGGATGGACCCCCTCACCTCCCCGGACTCCTCCTACCTCTAGCGCCAGCCCCCCCCGAGCCCCCATAGGACAGGGGCTCGGAGGCGGGAAAGGGTAAAATGGACGGAACCCCCCTCGGGACTTTCCCGCGGGGGGCCAAATGGGTTATCTAACCTGTTTGCCCTTCACCACCGGGTTCAAAGGAGACTGGTGCCCCCTACGGGCCCACCCCACGGCGTCCTCCCTTGGGGCAAAACATGATATTATCGACGAGGGCCCCCCTCTTTCCAACCCTGCGTCAGCCGTAGGTACGGAATTAAAGGCGAATCCGGGCACCCCCTCCTCCCCCCCCGGGTTTGGAACCAAACGCTCCCCCCGCCCCCCCTTTCCCCCCCTCCGGGGAATGGTCAAAACACCGCCCAAAAGGGAAAGCGACGGAGAACCCCGTCGTGGGTTATACTCCGCGGCGTCGATTTTCCTCCCTCCTTTTTGGGCCCCCATTCCCAAGGGCCCTTTCCCAAAAGGGCGGTACCGGGGGGCAACACCTCCATCCCCGAGGGGGCCGGGGGGGGGGGGGGGGGGTACGGGGGCCCGGTCCCAACTCCCCTGGAGGGGGAAATCCCTGACCCCCCACCGCTTTTCCCCGTCGTGGGCCCTCGGGAAAGCGGTCGGATACCTCGGTGTTTTTGGCGCGGGAAGGGGGAAAGGCTGCCCGGATGGTCGGGCTGGGCTGGCGGTGAGGGGGTGGGGGAGGGGGCCCCCGCCCAAGCCTCGAGCGTGGTGATTACCTCCTGCAGGGGGGTCCCCCATTTTGGAGGATCTGTTCCTTTTGGGCCCCCGAACCGGGACCCCAGTCTCGTGGGCGCTGCTTGGGCCCCCCGCGGGATTCCATGTGTGGGTGTGAAATTCTGTAAAGGGGTTTTTAAAAGGGTGTGGTGGGGAATCGGCCAGAACAAGTACACCCAAACCCCAAAAATTTACTTGGGGCAAAAAAATCCAAAAAGGCGGCCTGGGGCCAAACAAACCTCACAAAGGCTCAAAACAAAAGCGCACAAAAAAACAGAGCGAAAAAACACTCCTCCCGGGAGGGGCAAATAAAAATGGCGTACCGAAAACACAGGTTCCACATACACCTAAACACAAACAATTAAAACCCCCACTATCCCCACAAAGGGGAACAAAATGGGGGTGCACAATGAAAACCTAAACAAAACGGGGGGGCTAACAAAAAAACCTAATAAAAACAGGAAACACAAAAATAAACGGGGCCCAGCTAGAATCCGGGACTCGAACCCAACCTCCCCGAACAAGGGAAGGGCCCCCCTCGGCCGAAACCGTACAGATCCTAAAGCCCAATTTTTTTTTAAAATTTAAATTTTCCCTTAAAAGATTTTTAGCCCAAGACTTAAAAGTGCCTTTAATTTCAAAATGATAATTTATTCAGTGTCTGCTAACCCTCAAGACCATGGTGAAGTCCTGGGGTCCCCCTTTAACTGAGCAAACACCCTTGCCATATTGTCATAGACTAGGCGAAACGTTTTCATCTTTTTACCTTGCTTAAAAATAAAACAATGGCATTTTTAATAGTGACATGCAAGAGTTTTTCTATGATGATTAAAGTTTTTTTGTCGCGCGCCCTCCACTTTTTTCTCAATATACACATCTATAAAAAATTGTAATAAGTTTTAATTTATAAAAGCTTTAAATTGGGATTGGGATGTTTCCCCCACCTATTTATACAACCTACTCCACAAAGTTTAGAGTAGTGTTCTGAAATTAATTAAGAATAAACAGAGAAAATCAGAGAATTGAAGGCAACTATAATGTCAATATTTACATGGTATAATGGTTCAATCCTGTTTCTGGTCTAATGAATAATTAATATGTTTTCCTCTCTCTTGGTGGCAAGCGCAGCAGCAACGCTGCCCTCCAAAGCATGCAAAAAAAACGCTGGACTCTGCCCTTTTCCTCGCCTGCATGGGAACATCCATGGTCACGTCCTTTGTGACGTGTGGGTGACGTCCGAGGGTGACCACAGCGAACATCCTCTGGAAGGGACCAAAAGCGGGACAGAATGTAAATAAATGCAAACCCGTATGTTCTAAACACTGGCCAGGTTGAATGGGATCTTTTATTTCAGCTCTGAAACATGGGACCAACACTTTACATGTTATCATGATGAACAGGTCACCTGTCAGAGTGCTTTTCTATAAGTTCTTACTCCACCTGCTTGGTGATGTCAGATGGAGAGTGGCGTAGACGGCCACCATGAAGAGCTTTTCTTGCAGGTGGTGACGTCCACATCTCAGAGTGAAGAAGCAGGTATGCTCTGTTTTGGAGTGATTTCTCACAAGCGCCATTGGGAAAGACCGGGTCTGCCTCTGTGTTAGGGGTGTGTTCACAACCTCCAGGTGGGAAGAGAGCTGGTCCTGCCTCTGTGTTAGTGATGATGTCCCCATCCTCGCAGGTGGGAAGAAGGGCCTGGCTCGCCTCTTTGGTTAGAAATTATGTCCACAACCTCCAGGTGGGAAGAAGCCGGTGTCTGGTCTCTGTGTTAGGGGTGGTTTCCACACCTTCCTGATAGGGATAGAAAGCCGGGTCTGAGCTCTGTTTTAGGGTGTGTCCACAAACTTTTCAGGTGGGTAGAGCCGTCTCAGACCTCTGTGGTGGGATGTCCACAGCTCCTTGTGGGAAGATGCTGGTCTGCTCTGTTGTTAGTGATGATGTCCCAAACTCCAGGTTGATGAGCTGCTCTGCCTCTGTGTTAGGTTGATGTCCACAACCTCCTGATAGGAATAAAAAAAAAAAGAAGCCGGGTCAACTCTGTGTTAGGGGTTATTTCAAACCGCCATGTGTGAAGAAGCCGTTTCCTGCTCTGTGTTTGGGGTGATGTCACCGCCGCAGGTGTGAAGAAGCCGTGTCTGGCCTCTGTGTTAGGGGTGGTGTCCACAACCTCCTGATAGGAAGAAGCCGGTTAACTCTGTGTTAGGTGAGACCACAAACTCAGGTGTGTAGACGCCGTCTCAGCATCTGTGTTAGGGGTGATGTCCACGAGCTCCAGGTGGGAAGAAGCCAGGTGTGCTCTTTGTTAGGGGGTGATGTCCCACAACCTTCCATGTGGGAAGAGAGCAATGTGTGCCTCTTTGTTAGGGTGATGATCCCACACCTCCAGGTGGCAAGAATCCGGGTCTGTCCTCTGTGTTCAGGGTGCTGGTCCACAACCTCCAGGTGGAAGATGCTGGGGTCTGCCTCTGAGTTTATGGGTGATGTCAACAACCATAACGGTGGGAAGAAGCAGTGTCTGACTCTGTGTTAGGGTGATGTCCACAAACTTCAGGTGGGTCATGAAGCCGTCGTCTGCCTCTGTGGTGAGGGGTGACGTTCACAATCCACTATGTGGTAAGAAGCCAGGTCTTGCTCTTTGTTAGGGTTGATGCCCGCACATCTCCAGGTGGGAATATACTGGTTCACAACTCTGTGGTTAGGGGTGAATCCCCTCAACCTCCAGGTGGGCAGAAGCCGGTCTTTTCTCTGTGTTAGTGGTGATTTCCCCAACCCTCCGTGTGGGAAGTAAAGTGGTCCTGCCTCTGTGTTAGGTTGCAATTAAAAAGCCTGATTGCCTCTACTGACTTACAAGTCACCAGGATGTCATGACAAACGGCATCTGTCAGAGTGATTTCTATGAGTGCTACTCACCTGCTTGGATATCAGCTGGTAGTGTGGCTGGAGAAGGCCACCACTAGGACAGGGAACTCGCAGGGTGTCCTGCGTAGGCTGGAAGTAGCTTTTCATCACCTCGTCCGCCACAAGGTCACAGACAGAGCTCATAAAAAAAGGGTTCCTTGAGGTCATCCAGGGATGCATGTACTGGCTGATTTCTCCACTAGGATCGACCTCTCAGAGTCAAAGCCAAGCCCGGAGTAAAGGGGTGTGAGGAGAAAGGAGCCTTCAACGTGTTTGGAGAGCTTCTCCCCTACGGGCCGCCACCATACTCACAGCAAGCCTACCGCTTAGGAGTTTGGGCTTGATCTGAATGTTCTTCCTCTGGCTGAAGCCACATGGCCAGGAGGATCCTGGGCACCGAGCTCCACCACCACCTGGGATGGGCTGAGCAGGTTGCTACAGTGCTTCTTGGACAGCTTGTCCAGAATGCTCCTCACAGCTCTCTCCACGATGATGTGGACCTTGTGGGGTTCGCTGAAATCAACAAAAAGCAGCAGAGAAAGCTAAACGATTGTGCAAATGTTCACACAGCGAACACTGCCCTAGTTATTTTCTGCATAGCTCCAGTATGTGTAGATGAATTGAGCAGCTGTATGCAGGGCAGTACATGGAACTCACATGTCAGCTCAGCTGGAGAGGTTGTGTGCATAGAGCGGCGGAGCTTGCAGACAGCCTTGTGCTCCATGTCAATCATTTTTAGGCAGGTGTTTACTTCCCAGGTCTTCCGTAGGAAACAGGAAGTCCCTTTAGTGTAATTTCACTAACAGATTTATTCTGCTGTACTGACTAGTTGTTTGAAAGGCTAGAAAGGAGGCTCACTGACTGATAGTCTAAGTCTCTAAACTCTCATTCTCTTACCAGCCGAGCGAGTTCGTTCCCCTCTCCGGGTTTCCTTCCACACCCTTTCAATAAAACACAAAGCATTTCAACTTTCCTGCTTCCTATTTATCTGTTTTTATTTTACCCGACACCTCCTGGAGTGCTGCTGGTGACAGAGAATGCAGCAGTGCAGGTGAGAGCTGACGTGGTACTCACCTCTCCCCTAAGGGATTTTTTGCCTGAGACAACAGCCAGTCGCTCATGTGCTCCATGGTGACATGGGGCGAGACCTGGCCTCGACTTCTGGAGGCAGCAGATAGTGGACCATGAACTTCTTCTGCAGATGAGGTCAGGTGTGAACCCGTGCCACTAAGACCATATATGTGCTTTCAGAAAGGGCCTCTCGCAGAACATTTCACCACTGCTCATGTCTCACCAATTTGCAAGTGATATTAAAAACTCTTATGACCATCTTCCTCTAACTGTCTTGATATAAAACTCTTGTTTTGGGATTAAATCTATCTTTTTTTTTTCTGTGGATTTGACTGTTTTTTGTGGGATGCATCTTACCTGTTTATTGTAATATGCTTCCTCCACTAGCAGGACTGCAGAGTCTGAAAATAAAGGCTGCTTCTAACAGAATTCCTTTGAAGATAATTAAAACAATTATGCTTTATTAGGTAACATTATGCACAGGCATTTACAGTATGCCAAAATGAATATCTCCTAAGAGATTACCTTAGTGGGACTCATAAGTGAACTCAGGATGCCTCCCACCCTATCCAGGGTCCGAGGGGGACGAAAATGCAGCGCTATAAAATATACGGATGCCTCTAGAGATAACAGGAATGACTTAAGTCGCGAATGATCAATGCCTGTTGGAGTCGTCCAATATGCTGTGCTGAGAATTGCAGTTGTAGTCGATATTTGGATATGTTTTTGGCGCAGAATTTACATGTTTACATTCTATTGCCCCCATGGAGAATTGAGTTTCTAGAACCTGTTTTTCTTCTATGTTCTTTGTTATTTCGTGAAATATTAAGATCTTTATTTTGTCATAATGTGTATATGAGGACGTTGGAGCCCGTTCCGATTCATGACGCGGTTATCCAGGCCATGTTGCATAGACCTACTAATCCAACCTTGGCTTACAAGTTAAATTAAATTAGTATATATGCCTATACAAAATCTATTGACCACATCCATTTAAATCAATGATTGTCAATTGAAAATGTGGTAGTTGTGTTATCCTGTTTGTGCGTGTCAGGGCTTCCTCTTAAGCACGTTTATTCCAATATTTCCTAGAATTGATGCAGGTTACACTTTTGCAAAACTACTAGGTTAAAAATAAGAGCATGAATGACAATAAAGGGTATGACTTGAATTATACGTGTAGTAGTTGTAATATTCATATGTGTCAGCATACTGAATTGTAATTGGATGCATTCTACTGTCATATCATACTGTGCTATGATTGGTTAAGACCACCCAGGTGGTGAGGTCATTCTAAAAGATGATCATGGCCGGAGACACATGGGACATGCCAGTTATAGCTAGTTAATAAAGAGCTACGTTTATAAATATCCTGTCGTCCTGCATTTTATTATTTTGTATATAAAGCATACAAAACAAGACATGGTGTCAGAGTAAAAGGACTAAAAGATGGATTTTGCTGGAGTTCCTTCACCTCGAATGGATTGGGGGTCTACAAATCTACCCGATGCATGGCGTAAGTTCAAACAGCATGTGGAGCTGATGTTCACGGGTCCTCTGAAGGAGAAGAGAGAAGAGGAAAAGTGCAGCTACCTGCTCCTCTGGATCGGTGAAAAAGGGAGAGACATTTACAACACATGGACACTTACCGAGGCTGAATCAAAGGTACTGAAAACATACTACGATCGTTATGAAGCATATGTTGTGCCAAAGACCAATACAATTTTCGCTAGGTACAAATTCCATGAGAAAGTACAAGGCGCTAGCGAATCGTTTGAACAGTTTTGTCACTGAGCTGCGTCTGCTTGTGAAAGACTGTGATTATGCAAACAAGGATGAGATGGTCAGGGACCGTATTGTATTTGGAATACACTCACCGCGAGTGAGAGAGAGAAACTTTTGAATGTTGGATCAGAGTTAACGCTGGACAAAGCTATCGACATAGCCAGATCTCACGAGCTAGCACAGGTTCAGATGAAAAACCATTTCAGGCGGCAGCACGAGCGCATCACGTGAACAAGCAGTGTACGCAGTCAGGCAGACATCAAACCTCCAGTGCCCAGAGAGCATGTTTCAGAGGCGGAGACAGACATAACTCCAAAACAGAGCGACACAGACTCCAAACGCCCAAAACATGTGGATATTGTGGATACAAAGTGCATGGCGAACAGGGAATTGCCCAGCTAAAGGCAAACAGTGTACTAAATGTGAAAATGGAATCACTTTGCAAAAGTGTGCAGAGTTTACCGTGAAAAAACAGTACATACAGTGAGTGAAGATGAAAATGTCAATCAAAGAGTCAAATGCTGATGAACTGTTTATTGATTCAGTGACACAGAAAAGTCAGATATCAGAGACAGAGCAAGCCTTTGCTGACATTGAGATAGGAAGACAAGGCACAGAGCTAAAATTCAAACTAGACACTGGTGCACAAGTAACATTATTCCTCTGAGTAAGTACAGAAGCTTGACATCTGAGTGTGAGCTACAGCCCCACCATGCGCAGACTGTCTGGTTATGGTGGTGAACAGCTCCCAGTAAAAGGCACATGCACTCTCAAATGCAAATACAAGGAAAGGGACATGATGTTGGACTTTTACGTTGTTGACACTCGAGCACCTGCAGTGCTAGGTCTTAAAGCATGTTTAGACATGGACCTTATCAAGCTAGTTTTATCAGTGACAGCACCAGTAGAGATAGAGAATGTCATGTAGGAGTTTGCTGATGTTTTTACAGGAATAGGACTATTCCAGGAGAAATGTACCATTCACCTTGACCCAGACGCAACCCCTGTGGTCTACCCACCGAGAAAGATTCCACTTGCTCTCCGCGCGCCCGTCTGAAGAAAGAGTTGGAGAGCATGAGCAATCTGACATCGTCACCAAGGTTACAGAACCGACGGATTGGGTCAACGCGTTAGTGGTGGTGGAGAAACCACGCACAGGCAAGCTCAGAGTATGTCTCGACCCAAGAGACTTGAACAAGGCTATCAAACGCCCCCATTACCCCTTACCGAACGCTAGAATGGCATCACACACAAGCTAGCGGGCGCACGCTACTTCAGTGTCATGGACGCGCCAGATCAGGCTACTGGGCTATCAAGCTCACAGAAGAGTCATCTAAGCTCACACGTTCAACACACACCGTTTGGACGCTACAGGTTCTGTCGCCTGCCCTTTGGGATTATCTCAGCCCAAGACGAGTTTCAGCGAAAGATCGACGAGGTGTACGAAGGCCTCGACGGAGTCGTGGCAATTGTGGACGACATCCTTGTCTATGGTCGAAACCAAAGAGGAACACGACAGAAACCTCAACGCGATGCTGCAAAGGTCCCGCGAGAGAGGAGTCCGGCTCAACCCCGAGAAGAGCACAGTCGGCGCTACAGAGGTCAGCTACTTCGGACATCTTCTCACAGCGAATGGAATCAAGCCAGATCCGCAGAAGATCTCAGCCATAAAGGAAATGGAGCCACCAAAGAACCGCGCAGAGCTGGAAACAGTGCTTGGCATGGTCAACTACTTAGCCAAGTTCGCACCCAGCCTCTCCAATGCTAATGCACCCCTGCGTCAGCTGCTAAAGCAGTCCAGTAGTTCCTCTGGGACAACCAACACGACATCGCTTTCCAGAAAGTGAAAGACTTGATCACGAGAGAACCAGGACCAATCCTTGCCTACTACGACCCCAACAAAGAGCTCAGACTCCAGGTGGACGCGTCAAAGTATGGACTAGGGGCAGTGCTACTGCAAGAAGGAAACCCATCGGCTACGCTTCCAAATCTCTCACAGACTGTGAAATCAACTATGCTCAAATCGAAAAGGAGCTGTACGCCATTCTGTTCGGATGTAAGCGTTTCCATCAGTATGTCTATGGACGACAAGTCATTGTGGAATCAGACCACAAGCCCCTCGAGTCAATCATGAGGAAACGTTAGCCGCAGCCCCGCCAAGGCTACAGAGAATGATCCTTCAACTACAAAAATACGACTTCACAATCACTCACCGTCCAGGCAAAGACATCCCTGTTGCAGACACACTCTCCAGGAAGTTTCTTACCTACAAGGACAGCAGCCTCAGTGAAGGCATGGACATGCAGGTGCACACCGTGTACAGCAACTTATCAGTTAGTGACACAAAACTGAAGGAGATCCGAGCAGAAACAGAAAAAGACACACAACTCACACAGCTGAGGAAAGTCATACAGTCAGAATGGCCTGAGGAGAGGAGAAAATGCCCTCAGAGCGTCTCAGAGTTCTGGAACCATCGTGACGAACTATCACAGATCAACAGAATAATTTTCAAAGGAGAGAAAATCATCATTCCTACCAGTCTCAGAGAAGAGATTTTGACAAAGATCCATGCTGGACACATGGGCATGGAAAAGTGCAAACAGAGAGCACGGACATTTTGTTTTGGCCCGGAATGTGCAAACAAATAGAGGACATGGTTGGTAAATGCCCCACCTGTCTTGAACGACGCCCCTCAAACACCAAAGAGCCAATGTTACCTCACCGTATCCCAGACCGACCCTGGCAGGTCGTGGCAACAGATCTGTTCACGTGGAACAACGAGGACTACATTATAACAGTGGACTACTACAGCAGATACTTCGAACTCGACAAGCTTCACAGCACCCACATCTGCAGCTGTGATACACAAGCTGAAAGCAGCCTTTGCCAGGCATGGCATTGTAGAGACTTTAATATCTGACAATGGGCCCTGTTACAAATCAAATGAGTTTGAATCCTTCACAAAAGCATGGGAGTTCACACACGTCACCACAAGCCCACATTACCCTCAAAGTAATGGCCTTGCTGAAAAATCTGTGCAGATCGCTAAATCACTCATGGACAAAGCAAAAGCAGACAAGAGACCCCTACCTCAGTCTCCTTGAATACCGCAACACTCCAGTTGACAACTTCAAATCAACAGCCCAGCTGTTGATGAGCCGCAGACTTCGCTCATCCTTCCCAGCACCAACCAGCAGCTGCAACCTGAGGTCGTCAGCTACAAGGAAGTGCATGCAAAACGTGCACAGAGACAACAACAGCAAAAAAGCGATACTACGACAGGTCAGCCAGACCACTGCCAACCTGAACGACGGAGAGTCAGTTAGAATCCAGGAGCATGGCTACTGGAAGCCAGCAGTCGTCATCCAACCAGCTGACACTGAACGTTCATATCTCGTTCGCACCGCAGAAGGAGCGGTGTACCGCCGCAATCGTCGTCACCTACTGAACACAAAAGAACAACACACTGACGATATGAACTGTTCCCCTGAAAGAGAACGGGGTGGACTAAACACAGACACAACACAACATACACCATACTTACCTGCAACACCACAATAACTGTTGACTGACACAGAAGCATGCTCAGCTTCATATCACACAAGGTCAGGAAGAGAGGTCAAGCCTAGAGCTGTCCTAGACCTGTGAAATGTCAAAGGGTGTAGGCGGATCGCTGCCCTAAAAGAGTTCCAGACTGTAAACTTGTTATTGAAAGTTAACTTGAAATGCTTTGGTATGGTATTTGTTTGATATGTTGAGATGTCATTGCTACAGTGAAAAGCTGAGTTGCTGAGAAATGTTTGTTCTAAAAGTAACAGTATGCTGAATCATTGTTTGTCTGTTATGTTGATGCAGTTGGTGCAGTTTAAATGGTTACTTACCTCGAGTTCAAACTACAGAGCATTTATTCAAAAGAAACGCTTTATTGTTCTACATATTTTTTCTTTTTTTAAAAGAAGGGGGATGTAATATTCATATGTGTCAGCATACTGAATTGTAATTGGATGCATTATACTGTCATATCATACTGTGCTATGATTGGTTAAGACCACCCAGGTGGTGAGGTCATTCTAAAAGATGATCATGGCCAGAGACACATGGACATGCCAGTTATAGCTAGCTAATAAAGAGCTACGTTTATAAATATCCTGTCGTCCTGCATTTTATTATTTTGTACAAAGCATACAAAACAAGACAATAACCTCTATAATACTTATTAGAAACGTTATGAATGTGCCTGTAATGTCCCAAACAGGCTATGACATGCAGTACCTCTGGAAGACTTAAGGGGAATGTTACAAATGTCTCTGTCTCAGTTACGGTCCTTGTTACCTGGGTTGTTGCGATTTTTGTGGGACTGGAGAACAATTTTACATTTACATTTTATGCCAGGAAAGTAAAATAACGTTATTACCTGGATTCCATGCTTTTAAAATGACTGCTATTCCTGAAAAGTATAGAACACTTTAGTTTCCGGTTCTTTTTGACTTTCTTTTTTGGTTGAACAGGTTTCAACCCTAGATTACAACACATGTAGAAAACTGCTGGACATTACATTCAGGCAGCTTCAAAATAGTAGTGCAACCGTCAACTTCTCTCTCTCTCTAATGCATCCGCACTGTCTGCAGTGAAGTATGTTGATGTAAACGAACTCAGAAATCTCAAATAAATTGATTATTTATTAAATTATCTTGATGAAATTATGTACATTCAATCACACAGAAAAACCCAAAGTCTCTAGTTAGCTATGTGACTTGTAAAATAGTTTTTATCACGTTCTTCACTCACTCGGTTTGACACAAAAATAACACGTAGCTAAAACCTTTACCAAACTTGATAATACCTTGACGTATTTGTGACCTAGCATGTTATGAAATGTTCTTTCTAAATTAGAAAGCTGAAACGTGCTATTACATAACTGTAGTAATACATTTGAAACGGACACAACAGCCATTGTCTTTACAGCACAGTTTTAGCTCTTTTTTCTTTATCTGAAGAATGGTGCCCGCCTGACCGCTGAGGTATAAGAGGTAGAGACTGTCTCCAAGATGGCCGACCGTTGTTTTCAACGTAATCTACTCACGTTCGCATCAGGCCAGGGTTCTGGTTGGGAAGTAGCCATCCTATGTACCTAGAGGAGACTGGCGGTAGGGTACTAGGGGGTAACTCGCCCCCCCTAAGAACAATGTCTAATTGTTGACACAAAAAAGCAACATTTGGGGGGGGGGGGGGGGATTATGTGGATGAAGGTCATGCTTAGGCTAATAAACTATAAAGGGAAATAAATTGCTACAGTTTACACTTTTTGAGTTATTTAATTAAATGTTTTTTTTTTTAGAAAAGGGACGTTTTTTAAAGTCGTGGGGTAAGTGCCCCCCATCAGAATTGTACATTTAAATGAATGTAGCCTATTTATTAATTACTACATTTAGCTAACATTATATAGTTAATCCAGAGATCCTTACCTTTGCCTCGATTTGTCTGAGTGTTGGAGTGTGCCCCTGGCTATCCATTAATAAAAAATAAAATAAAAAATGGTGTCATCTGGTTTACTTAATATAAGGAATTTGAAATGATTCATACGTTTACTTTTACTTTTGATAGTGAAGTATATTTAAAACCAAATACTTATAGACATTTACTCAAGTAGTATTTTACTGGGTGACTTTCAATTTTACTTGAGTCATTTTCTATTAAGGTATCTTTACTTTTACTCAAGTATGACAATTGGTTGCTTTTTCTACCACTGACAATGCAACAGATGTCTCAAGTTTTGAGGGAGTATGCAACTGGCATGCTGACTGCAGGAATGTCCACCAGAGCTGTTGCCAGATAATTTAATGGTAATTTCTCTACCATAAGCCGCCTCCAACTTTGTTTTAGAGAATTTGGCAGTATGCCCAACCACCCTCACAACTGCAGACCATGTGTATGGTGGTGTTCTCCCGAGTGGTGCAGTGGTCTAAGGCACTGCATTGCAGTGCTAGCTGTGCCACTAGAGATCCTGGTTCGAATCAAGGCTCTGTCATAGCCGGCCGTGACTGGGAGACCCATGGGGCGGCGCACAAGTCGTCCAGGGTAGGGGAGGGAATGGCCGCCAGGGTTGTGGGTTTGATTCCCACGGGGGGCCAGTATGAAAAAATATATATATAATGTATGCACTAACTGTAAGTTGCTCTGGATAAGAGTGTCTGCTAAATGACTTAAATGTAAAAATGTGTGTGGGTGAGTGGTTTGCTGATGTCAATGTCATGAACAGAGTACCCCGTGTCAGGGTTATGGTATGGGCAGGCATAAGCTACGGAGAAGGAACAAAATTGCATTTTATCAATGGCAAATGTAATGCACAGAGATACCATGACAAGGTCCTGCCGACGTCATGTTTCAGCATGATAATGCATGGCCCAATGTCGCAAGGATCTGTCCACAATTCCTGGAGGCTGAAAATGTCCCAGTTCTTCCATGTCCTGCATTCTCACCAGACATGTCACCCATTGAGCATGTTTGGGAGGGCTGGATCGACGTGTACCACAGCTTGTTCCAATTCCCGCCAATATACAGCAACTTCGCACAGCCCCTGAAGAGGAATGGGACAACATTCCACAGGCCACAATCAACAGATTGATCAACTCTATGCAAAGTAGAAGTGTCCCGGAGGAGGAGGAGGCAGCGGCAGATACCCCGTTCTCATGTAATGGGGTAGGGCCCAGTGATGCCAACTTAGCTATTTTGTTGCTAGATTTAGCAACCTTTCAGACTACCCTGGCAACTTTTTTTTCAAACAGCACCTAGCAACAAATTGAGCTACTTTTAAAAACTTATTTGGAACTTTTAGCAACTTTTGAAAAGTGACTCAAACACTAAAATGCACACATTTTCCCTCTAAATGACACTAAAACGATTTTCTCTGTCACACACTCAGTCACAACACACGTACCTGGTAGTCAGGTAGCATGTTAACTAACTACCAATACACTGATTGAAACTATAATTGTTCATAATGTGTAGGTTTACTAGTTAATAAGAAAATAAATCAAATATAATTGTTCAATAATGTGTAATGTGTAATTGTTCAATAATTCAATGTGTTATGTTTAAAAAAAAAATATCTGATCATATAAAATGTGTTGTGTTTATATTACTTTTACAAATACAAATATGTGATAATAAACAAACAAATCTAAATTTACAAATGTCAAATCATATTTGTCACTGAGACGGCCAGTCAATTTGAAAACGTTATTTTGAATTTCACGCATTTTTACGTTATTACGTAATGACTTCATCACGCGCACCATTCTTCACAATACATCTGTTGTCAAGAGGATAACCTTTGTGTCCGTTTCTATTTATTACTAGAGGTATGTAATAGCACGTTTAAACTTTCTAATGTCGAAAGAACATGTCATACCATGCTAGTTAACATATCCGTTAAGGTATTATCACGTTTGGTAAAGATTTGATGTGTTATTTTTGTGTCAAACCGAGTGAGTGAGAAAGAACGTGATAAAAACGATTTTTCAAGTCACATAGCTAGAGATTTTGCGTTTGTCTGAGTGAATGTACATAATTGTATCATGTTAGTTTAATAAATAATCAATTTATTTGAGATTTCTGAGTTCGTTTTCCATATTATTGGTTTTGTGTAAAATTCCCAAGCTGGTAAAATGGCGGCTACTCTCGGTCAGCGTCAACGGACTTCAGTGAGGACAGTGCGGGTGCATCAGATAGAGACAATTTCACGGTCGCACTACTGTTTTGAAGATGAATGTAATGATTATCAGTTTTCTACATGTGTACTAATATTCAGACACATTCTGTTGTTTCTGTCTTTATCAATAAATGTTGCTATGGTGTAAACAGGAAATACAATTGGTTTTTGATTGAAGTAATACAGTGAAGGCAAGGTTATTACATTTACATTTTAGTCATTTAGCAGACGCTCTTATCCAGAGCGACTTACAGTTAGTGAGTGCATACATTCTTTTTTTTTTTTTTTTATACTGGCCCCCGTGGGAATCGAACCCACAACCCTGGCGTTGCAAACGCCATGCTCTACCAACTGAGCTACATCCCTGCCGGCCATTCCCTCCCCTACCCTGGACGACACTGGGCCAATTGTGCGCCGCCCCATGGGTCTCCCGGTCACGGCCGGCTACGACAGAGCCTGGATTCAGGAAAATAGCACACAGTGCTGTCTAAAACAAACTGTAACCTTGTACTAAATGGTTTTTGAGTCATTTATGCATTTATCTACTATAGGTTAGGCATTAGCTCAAAAGTATTGTGGTGCTCCTGCACCTTAATATAAACAGTACCGGCACCCAAAATGAGTATTGGCACTGAATTAGATAATTGAACAAGAAAAATTTGAAAATATTTGTAGAGAATAAAGAAAGTGCCAGAACTGTCGACACTAACTTTTGTGTCTGTGCTCTCTATATTACTACTGGCCGATTCAGATAAGTCTGAGGCCGGTAACATCAACAGTGAGGACAAACCCAACCTGCCTCCCTCCTTCCACACTGAGTCCAAACCTACAGTCACTGGGTCCTGATTGTGACAGTGGAGCCCAGTTTGCATCGCAATATCCAGAGATGGCATCAGTGAAGCTGGAAGACTGCAGTCAAACACTGGAGCTGAATGTCAACATTAAAGATGAAGAAGAGGAGGAGAAGATTGGGAAATCTGTTTCTCGGGGTAAGAGGAGGTTCTATCTAATTCAGTTTGTTGGACATGATTTGGAAAGGCACACACCTGTCTATATACAGTGCATTCGGAAAGTATTCAGACCCCTTGACTTTTTTGAGATTTTGTTATGTTAGAGCCTTATTGTAAAATAGATTAAATTGTTTTTTTCCCTCATCAATCTACTCACAATACCCCATAATGATAAAGCCAAAACTGGTTTTTGTTCAATTGTTGCAAAAACAACATCTGAACGATCACATTTACAAAATGTCTTTCTACTCTGCGAGTGTCTAAACCAGGGCTCTTCAATTCCGGTCCTGGAGGGCCGAAACACCTCTGTTTTTCATCCTCTCCTTCTAATCAGGGGCTAATTCAGACCTTGGACACCAGGTGAGTGCAATTAACTACCAAGTAGAAATAAAAAACAGAAGTGTTTCGACCCTCCAGGACTGGAATTGAAGAACCCTGGTCTAAACCATGATCACTTTGATCTCATTCATCCAATTTAGTGTCCTCTGAAGTAGAGGGAAAATCAAGACCTGACTAGTTCAGTTCTCAGGAGATTCAGAGTTGTAAAGTTTGTTGTAGTAGGAAGCAAATGTTTGGTTCATTTCTACAGGATCCATTGATAATTGTCCTTGTAAATTATGAATTGCATTAAAGGCTGAATTTTACTTCTTAATGTGCCAGGCCAGCAATTTACCAGGTTTTTCACCTTGATCATAGGACTGTTTCAGCCTAGTTAAGCTGTTTGCAGCCTTTGAGGTGGGAAGTTCTTCATACTGAGCTTTAAGACCAAATCATTCCTTGTTTACTTCGACTGAGTTATCCAAAAAAGCTTCTCTCCAATTCTCTGATTTTGCTGTCCATCGCTCTCATTTTCTGATTTATTTGATTTTAAACTGGTAAAACGTATAATTTGCCCCCAAATATGTGCTTTGAAAGCCTCCCATCTGGTACTCGCTGAAGTTTGGTCAGTGTTCAATGTCAAATAAACATCTATATGCACTCCAACGTAATGTAAGATGTCTTGGTCCTGTAACCATCTGGGATGCAAACGCCATCTAGAGGATCCTTTTACTAGTTTTGTATCCCTATAGAATAATGACACAGGGGAATGGTCATTCAAAACAATAGTATCATATCCACTTCCTGCTACATTGGGAAGCAATAAGCAAGAAACTAAAAAGTAGTCTACATGAGAATATGATTTAAATGTTGACGAGTAACATGAATTCTCCCTTTTACTCGGGTTCTGAGTCCTCCAAGGTTCACATAGATTTAAGTCCTGAATTAAATGCTGTAATTTCTTTCTACTCTGCGAGTGGGAAGTGTCTAAACCAGAGGACCGATCTAGATGAGGATCAGAGAGTGCAATTAAAGTCCCTGCCCATTAGGAATGGAGGCTATCAATAGAAATACATTCTCAAAGAATTTGGGATTATCATCATTAGGACCATAAACATTAACCAGATTAATATGCTCATTCAAAAGAGTTCCCTGTATCTAAATGTATCTACCAGCTGTATCAGTTATAATAGTATCCACTTGAAACAGAACAGATTAGTGAATTAAAACCATAACACCATGAGAATGAGAGGAGAAACAGGGTGCTATTACCTGCCCTTGTCATCTCCTGCATACTTTAAGTAGCTCATCCTTCAACAAGTGAGTTTCTTGTAGGAACACAATAGATGAATGAAGTTGTTTAAGCCTAGTAATAACATGTTTTAAGCTTGGATAGTTTTACAAACTCCACAGACATTCCACAAAATAAATGTAAGTTTTGCATTTGAAGTCATTTAACCAAAGATGTAAACATGGAATAAGCTATAGCATAAAGGCATATCTAAAATCTGTTTAGTAACCACAAGGACCGCAGGAATATTTTGTAGTGAGGAAAATATGTAAAGATCTGTTGGAAGAAACAAACATAAATCTATCCTAACAACACAGGGTCTTTTTTCTAGTAGCCTATATAGTAGCCTAAATATCACAACAACAAAAGGCCTCTCTAGCAAGATGATATGTGAAATATCACGTAGTATTTGTTTTGAAAAGTAGCAAAGAATAGCTCCACCTAAAACAGTAAACGCTAGTTAGTGAAGCCTGAGACTAACGTTAACGTTACAGTATGGACCGTCCAAAATAGTGGTAGATGATCCACAACACAGGGTCTGTTGCTAGTAGCTACCAAGTAACAATATGGCCCATACGTATAGCGTTAACGTAGTATACCATGATACGTTTATAAACCAGAAAAAGTATCAAAGATCAGAAATGAACAGCCTATGTGAGAAAAAGAGATATCATTGAATATGTGCTACGTTACCCAAAGGCCCTTTGCACATGATGTTAGGCTTGTACCTGAGTGTCAATCATTTTATTCCAAGGATATGATCAAAAGGCCTCCGTTCTTAAATGGCAGAAGTGTGGAACCACCAATACTTTTTCAAGAGCTGGCTGCCCGGATAAACTAAGTGATAGGGGGAGAAGGGCCTTGGTCAAGGAGGTGACCAAGAACACGATGGTCACTGACAGAGCTCTAGAGTTCCTCTGGTGATGGGAGAACCTTCCAGAAGGACAGCCATCTCTGCAGAACTCCACCAATCAGGCCTTTAAGGTAGAGTGGCTAGATGAAAGCCACTCCTCATGAAAAGGCACATGACTGCCCGCTGGGAGTTTGGCAAAAGACACCTAAAGGACTCTCAGACCATGAGAAACAAGATTCTCTGGTCTGATGAAACCAAGATTGAACTCTTTGGCCTGAATGCCAAAGGTCACGTCTGGAGGAATCCTGGCACCATCCCAACGGTGAAGCATGGTGGTGGCAGCATCATGCTGTGGGGATGTTTTTCAGTGGCATGGACTGGGAGACTAGTCAGGATCGAGGGAAAGATGAACAGAGCAAAGTATAGAGACACCTGGAAATAGCTGTTTGGCGACACTCCCCATCTAACCTGACAAGCTTGAGAGGATCTGCAGAGAAACTCCCCAAATACGGATATGCCAAGCTTGTAGCGTCATACCCAAGAAGACTCGAAGCTGTAATCACTGCCAAAGGTGCTTCAACAAAGTACTGAGTAAAGTCTGAATACAGTTTTTTTATTATTGTTATTTTTGCAAAAATTGTGTCATAGAACCAATCATTTTTCTTTTTATTCATTTTAGAAACACTTAAAATAAGGGCTGTTTCGTGTAGGCTTACCCTGGCGTGACTTTTAGCAATATATTTGGCTCTATATCCTCTCAGATTATAAAACTCTAATTATCATCAAAGTAGACATCATGCAAAACAACAAATCACTGCAATCTCCTGCACGTCATCTCTAGCTGACACCTTTGCTAACAGGTATTGTGTCAATTTTAAACTTGCACAAGACAGTTCACAGAATTGTCCATTTAAATAAATGTAGCCTATTTATTCATTACAAAATTTAGCTAACATTAGATAGTTAATCCAGAGATCCTTACCTTTGACTCTATTCGGCAATTTTGTCGAGATCATCATGGCATTTGTGGTTCTTTATGATAGCCACATTAGCAGTTAATTACCATTTCATTTTTGTAGGGGTAAATACAGTGATCCCTCGCCACTTCGCGGTTCACTTATCGCGGATTCGCTATTTCGCGGATTTTCATAATGCATATTTTTTTTTTTTTTTGGTGCATTGTGCTCTGCATTCTGATTCGCTAAAAACTCACTCCCGCTTCTTGTATCAAAACATGCTACGAATTGTGCTATCATTTTGTCGTCTCGTGCAGTTATGTGTACGTACATAAAACAGCTTGGCAAATTTACATTAAGTTGGCCAAATTATCTTGTAATTTCGAACATCTTCTAAACCCATAATGTCGACGAAACGGCCTACACGTGAGTCACTGTATTTGTATACATGTAATAGTTGCTAATTGTAAAAAAAAAAAAGTTTTCTATTTCGCGGATTTCACTTATCGCGGGTCATTTTCGGAACGTAACCCCCGCGATAAACGAGGGATTACTGTACATGCAAATATATAAAAGTAACCTTGTCCTAGAGAGATTTACATGGTTATCAAAACGCCACACCAGGGTAAGCCTACACGAAATACAGCCCTTATTTTAAGTGTTTCTAAAATCCCCTATGGGAAAAATGAATGGTGGAAAAATGATTGGAACCATTTCCCTGTTTGACTGCAAGGTTTTATGGGTATTATCATTTATACTGTGGTACTCCATTGGTGTGCAGCTACCTGAAGCTAGTGGGATGTGGATGAGCTGAGAAACGTGGTAAGATGGCGGACAAGAAAAAAGGTGGAATGGGGATTGCAGTGGGGGATGCACAAACCTTCTGGAAGATCTGATGAAGGAGAAGATGGTGGACAAGGACAAAGGAGAAAAGTGGAATATGTTTTGAGTGAATATGGAATGGAAGATCACACAGAACCTTTAGAAGAGCTACAGGAGGAAAGTGAACGTGACGAGAGTGAGGATGAATTAACTGTGGTGGCAACTCCGAGTTCGGGCCTCGTTCCGAGGATGATAAGGATGATTCTGGCCCAATGGGAGTGAGATTTGTAGAGGGAATGGATCCATATGTGGTGTCAGGTTAGGTGGAGAAGAGGTTGGGGACTGTTGAGTTGGTGAAGGTAACTGAGTGGACTCGTGATGATTTATTGTTTCTCCTCTGCCCAGAGGGAGCGGGCGCTCCGGATTACGTGATTAGGGACAGGAATTGTGACTTGAATTGCTCTCCGGAACAGTGTGGCATTGAAAGGAGTGATAACAGGGTTAGGTTTAAGTGTTGAGGATGAGCAGTTGAAATGGAAGATTCCAGGTGTCTGTGACACCCTCCGTTTGGTGAGACGTAGATCCGGTTTAGAGCGTGGGGAAACAGAGAATACATTATCTGTCATGCTGGATTTTGATGCATAGTCTCTGCCAGATAAGATCAAGGTAGGAAGTGTCAGTTAACCCGTGAGCGATTTTGTTCCGTAAATACTACAGTGTTTTAGGGGTGAAGTTTATGGGCCTGTTGCAGCATTGTGTAGGCGTGAGATGCCTAGATGTGACAAGTGTGCAGGAGGGCATGAGATGAAGAAATGTGTGGTATCGGTGGAGAAAGTTCTGTGTGTTAGTTGTGGGGGTGCTAACGGGCTGGAGATCTGAGGTGTCAGGTGAGAGAAAGGCAGATTGAGGTTGCCAGGGTTACAGTAGTACAGAACGTGTTGTATACCGAAGCATTGAAGAGAGTGCTAGAGGAAGATGGGTACAGGGTGAGGGGTCTTGAGAGGATTCCTGTGAGTAGACCGAGACCAAGAGAGAGTGATGGGAAGAATATGTGCTTCAGTAAGGTGGGCTTTTTAGCATTTATAGCAATGGTTGTCAATTGTACTTCAGAAATGGATTGAAAGTCCCAGAAAATAGAAGATGTGGTGGCAGCGTCAGAGAAGTACTTGGGATTGCGGGGATTTACTGCAGAACAGCTGCAGGGGGTGTTGAGTGGTAGTGGTCTGGCGTAGGACTAGATGGGGTTAAATAGTGGAATGGGGTGGTTGGTTTTTGTTGTGGAAAATCGCCACGAATGGACTCAAAGTCAAACTTAAATTAATTATTATTTTTTATCAGCGAGCTGGAGAGGTTCCAACAAACGTAAAAGTACCATAGTACACGTCGGTTGGGAGCTCTGCCGGGGAAGTCCTGTTAGTTGTCCTATATACTGCTTACACACAGACAAGTTTATATTTGCATGATTTAGCTTTTAATAATTAATTCATCATTAACATTTGGTTCCTGCATGTGACCGACCAATACCTCAAGGCTTCTTCTCTCTCCAAGCTGAGACCTTGAAACTGAGATATCCCTTTTGGTTTCCCAGAACAATGTTCTGGGCGTACTGCCAATTGGTCTGAGGAGGTCAGTCACCTGCACGAACCAAGAACATTTTCCCTCACATTTTTTGGGCTAATACTTGGCAGGGCATTTTTGTATTAATTACAGTATCAATGAATGTAATGGTATGTAGGCAGTGAATGGCCTCACACACCAGTACAGTAGGTGGCAGTGTATGCACCTAAAAGTTGGATGCGCTCCGCCAACCAAATCCCAAAGAAGAAGAAGGATGCAAATGCACGTCACTTGACCCGTATGGAGAATGTGAAAAAGGAGCAAAGTTCATCTTTATTATTGATGTTTGATGAAGAGTATCTACCACCCTATGTAAAGCTGGGATATATAATATACCCCATAAGAGAGTTTGTGTAAAACCTGATGCAATGCAAGAAATGTAAAAAGTTTGGCCACATGTCAAGTGTTTGCAGACGGAAGGAATATGTTATTGAAGAGAATGTGAATGTAAAATGTTGTAACTGTGGTGGGGGTCATATTCCTGAATTCCCAGAGTGCCCTGTTAGGGTGAAAGAGGTTGAGGTGTCAAGGATCAGGGCTGTTCAGCAAATCGCCTATGTGGAGGCGGTGAAGAGAGTTGTAGGGGCAAGAGGCCACAGTTCTGAAGAAGATATGGCAGTGGATGCACTGCAACCACTCTAAAATGTGCAGGTTTTTCACACAACACAATGGCACAGATGTCTCAAGTTTTGAGGGAGCATGCAATTGGCATGCTGACTGCAGGAATGTCCACCAGAGCTGTTGCCAGAGAATGTTAGGTTAATTTCTCTACCGTTAGCTGCCTCCAATGTTGTTTTAGAGAATCTTGCAGTATGCCCAACCAGCCTCACAACTGCTGACCACCGTGTATGGCGTTGTGTGGGCGTGCGGTTTGCTGATGTCAATGTTGTGGACAGAGTGCCCCATGGTGGTATCAGGGTTATGGTATGGGATGCCATAAGCTACAGACAACTAACACAATTGCATTTTATCGATGGCAGTTTGAATGCACAGAGATGCCATGACAAGATCCTGAGGCCCATTGTCCTGCCATTCATCCACCTCCATCACCTCGTGTTTTAGCATAATAATGCATGGCCCCATGTCGCAAGGATCTGTACACAATTGAACATTCTGAAAATGTTCCAATTCTCCATGGCCTGCATACTCACCAGACATGTCACCCTTTGAGCATGTTTGGGATGGTCTGGATTGACGTGTACCACAGCTTGTTCGAGTTCCCGCCAATATCCAGGAATTTCGCACAGCCATTGAAGAGGAGTGGGACAACATTCCACAGTCCACAATCAACAGCCTGATTAACTTTATGCAAAGGAGAAGTGTCCCGGAGGAGGCAGCGGCAGCTACCCACTTCTCCAGTGCTTCATTTGTAAATTGGGCGGCGCCGGAACCAAAAGTGAGCCCGAGAGGGGGGTGACCTGGGGGGCTCTAAAGTACCAGAACGGATCAAAACAAACAACCTTTATAACAAAGCATTGCATGCATTATCATGGCTTTCGTGTACGGGCATAGAGCAGTGGTGTGGAGCCACTTGCAGAAGTTACACACATGGAATATATTTTTTGTAGCCTAGAGTCTGGGAAAAATGTGTTATTTTTATAAATGGATTTCATGCAGTTCTACATAATTTTAGATGGACTGCAGAATCTTTTTTAATACCTCACAAATGACTAAAATGACAGGCTACTTTGACACTAAGAATCTGAGATCAATAAAAACGACCTTGTCTTGAATCCATCAATAGCCGAGGCCCCTAAGTGTGCAGAGAAACACATTGTACAATATGAGGAGGAAGATATAGTCCTAAAAAAGCTTTCCGGTTTCACTGACTCACCCAATGATGTGCAGCTCACTCACCCGCCAAAAGCTTATCTCTCTCTTGCTTTACTTTTTTAAACAATGCTGTTCGCTCAATAGGCCTATTTGGAAGTTGTTAACTTGGTAACATACAGACATTAGTATTTTATTTTCAGCAGGATCCATTTGCTTTACAACCTGTGTTTTCCAGCGATTGTATTAGAAATATTTGTGAAAGGCCTGTTTTGGCTGCATGCTGTTAACTGACAGATTTGCCACACGTTAGGCATGCCTTGTGATTTGGCAACACACAATCCACAGCTAGGCTATTTTTTAAAATTAGCTATGGATCCTCTGTGGTGAAATTCTAGGCTTCCTCCTGGTGGAGTATTGGGAATTATTTAATTTCTTTCTGAACAGATTGCAGAGTGCTGCAGCACCTCCAGCACACTTCCCTCAGCTATTATTCTATTAGGAGATAAATGATGAAGTGCAATGCTGGAGAGAAGAGAGTTGCCGGCTTATGTCTATAACAGCACAGAGAGGGAGAGAGATCATAGAAAGTGAATGTCATTGTATTTCTGTGAGAGATACAGGCGTGCTTCTCTCTCTCACCACAGCAATGGCCACGCCTTGGTCTAGGCTACAATGTTGCGCAAACCATAAACCCGGGACGGCCTGACATTAACCAATTCTTAGAATATCATGCACGTTTTCACATTGTTTTTTTAGGGGGCATGACACTTACAGAGGAATCGAAATGTAATTACTCTGATTGCTTTTATTAGGATCTTTACATTGAAAACAGTGGATTTTTTTTTTCTTGCCACAAGAGGTAGGCTACCTGATTCTGGCAAATGCGTTCCGGAACCATAGACTACAAAACTGAGAGGTACTGGAGGATCCAGCTCAAATTAAGCACCGCCCTTCTCATATAATGGGGTAGGGCCATCCCAAGGATCCCTGAACGCACGGACGGTTGCACCAATGATTTCTGATAACTAAACCAAGATAGACCACAGCTGGTCGTTTCCAATGGGAACAGATGAGTCATAGTGGGCAGAGCCAAGCACGAGCTAGCGAGATCCTATTGGCGTGTTCTAGCACACATCTGCATATTTTTGTTAGGGAACGCCTCCTCTGTGAAACGCATGTGTGCTATAACTCAATTCACCTTTGCGTTCCTTCAAAATAACGTGATTTTAAGAAACATTTGCAATACGTAAGTCCACAAAACTTAGTCCACTCTGTGCATAACAGATTTTAGTTTTGGGAACAGAACTGTATTAAGATCAGATGTTTCATCGATTAGAACATTTGCAGAATATCGGCCAAAATCCATCTCCTTCCATCTTCTCCCACTGCCGGCCAGTGGGCTTCCTCTCACTACCATATTTGGTAGTGAGTGGAAACGCCAACCGGATGCTTCACAATTATACATCCAGTGAAATATCTGTCTCATTGTTCTATCTGTGGCTGCAATGTGGTAGTGGGGGAACAGGAAGTTCCAGGCAGGCACGCACCATTCTTCAGTATAAAGAAAGCTCCAGAACTGTGATGTCAAGAAGATAAACTTTGTATCCGTTTCTATTTATTACTGTAGTTATGTGTTATGATGATAAAGCACTTTGTGACAACTTCTGATGTAAAAAGGGCTTCATAAAATACATTTGATTGACATGTATATCACACCAACTGACTGGTTCTTCTGATGTTGTTCACACAGGAGACCATGTTGAGACATTCTCTACATCCAGCGAGCAACAGCAGGAAGATCACAGAGCTAAGAGGTCTCACCACTGCCCACATTGTGAGGAGATTTTCCCAATTCTATCAAAGTTAAAAATACACCTACAAGTACACACAGGAGAGCATCTGTATTCCTGTACTGACTTTGGGAAGACTTTCACAACATCAAAGGCTCTGACAGTTCATCAGAGAGTGCACATAGGAGAGAAGCCTTACTCCTGCTCTGACTGTGGGAAGAGTTTCTCTCAACGGGGCCACTTAAAACAACATGAACGTATACATACAGGAGAAAAGCCTTACTCCTGCTCTGACTGTGGGGCAAGTTTCTCTCAACCTGGCAACTTAAAAGAACATGAACGTATACACACGGGAGAGAAACCTTACTCCTGCTCTGACTGTGTAAAATGCTTCATAACATCAACTGAGCTAAAACGTCATCAGAGAACACACACAGGAGAGAAGCCTTACTCCTGCTCTGACTGTGGGGCAAGTTTCTCTCAACTGTCCAACTTAAAAACACATGAACGTATACATACAGGAGAGAAAGCCTTATTCCTGCTCAGACTGTGTAAAATGCTTCATAACATCAACTGAGCTAAAACGTCATCAGAGAACACACACAGGAGAGAAGCCTTACTCCTGCTCTGACTGTGGGAAGAGTTTCTTTCGACTGGGCCTCTTTAAAATGCATGAACGTATACATACAGGAGAGAAGCCTTACTCCTGCTCTGACTGTGGGAAGAATTTCTCCCGACAGGAAAGCTTAACATTGCACCAAAGGATGCACACAGGAGAGAAGCCTTACTCCTGTTCTGACTGTGGGGCAGGTTTCGCTCAATGGTGCAAATTAAAAATACATGAACGTATACATACAGGAGAGAAGCCTTACTCCTGCTCTGACTGTGTAAAATGCTTCACAACATCAACTGACCTAAAACTTCATCAGAGAACACACACAGGAGAGAAGCCTTACTCCTGCTCTGACTGTGGGGCAAGTTTCTCTAAACTGTGCAACTTAAAAACACATGAACGTATACATACAGGAGAGAAGCCTTATTCCTGCTCAGACTGTGTAAATGCTTCATAACATCAACTGAGCTAAAACGTCATCAGAGAACACACACAGGAGAGAAGCCTTACTCCTGCTCTGGCTGTGGGAAGAGTTTCTCTCGACCTGGCAAGTTAAAACAACATGAACGTATGCATACAGGAGATAATTCTTACTCCTGCTCTGACTGTGGAAAAAGTTTCTCTCAAATAGGCCATTTAAAAAGACACCAAGGTAAACATAAAATAAGAGAAGGCTTACCACTGATCTAAAAACAACAGCATTGGACAAGCCCTGGATGGCTGAAAGAATAAAGGCTGCCTTCAGGAAAATACAGAATATTTTCAACAGATGGGGAGAAACAATGACATGGAGAAAAAACAGAAACACAGTGCAAATGCTTATCAAGGAAGCAAAGACAAGCTACTACAAAATTGAAATCCAGGACCTAAAGAAGAAAAACCCTAAGGAATGGTGGGACTTCATTAACAAAGGACTGGGACCAAAGAAAACATCAGGAGGGAGAATACAGGTTGAAGACGACGACATGGCTGATGTTTTGAATGGCTTCTTTGCTGAGGCATGGACAAGCACCACACCTCTTGCCATCTTCCCCCTGCCCATGTCTACAAGGCAGGTTGAGCTGTGCAGCATTGGCCAGTTAAAGCAAGCTCTGAGCAGACTCAGAGCACGTAAAGCATGTGGGCCTGATGGAATTCCAGCCTGGCTACTAAAGAGCATGCAGAAGATCTAGCCCCTGTCATCAAACACATTGTTAACACCTCCTACTGGCAGGGGACAGTTTTATCTAAGTGCCAGTAATGTCCTACTGAAGATCTGGTCACAGTCTATACTACACTGGCCAGGCCTTGTCTGGAATATGGTGGAGTGCTGTTAGTTGGATGCAGTAAAAAGCAGCAGGCTCAACTAGACAGGGTGCAGAGGAGGGCCTTGAGGATCATCTCCAGAGGTGGAGCAGTCCAACCACAGCTCCCGTCACTGCAGAGCAGGCGAGAACAGGCTGCAGTGCACCTGGTGAAGGACATGCACACTCTTGACCATCCACTGAATGACCTGCTCCCTCCAAGAAGAGGTAACTGCACCACCAGGCTCCTGAGAAACAGCCACAAACTGTCCTGTCTAACTGCCCGTACAAACCGCCCGTGAAACGCCACTCTACCCACTGATATCAGACTGCATAATAACTCCCAAAATCTTTTTTTTAAAATCACATTTTAATATTTCAATTTCCATCAAGCGTTCTGTATTCTACTTATGTCACGTATTGTGTTATGTATTTTTAAACAAGTGTTTTGTAGTTATTAGTCATGTAAATTCTGCATTTCTTCAGTTTTATCGGTGAACAAGAATAAATCAACTCAAACTCAAAGGGGGTTGCAACTCAATATTAGGAAGGTGTTCCTAATGTTTTGTGGACTCAGTGTATATCAGATAAAGACTGTGATGATCAGTTTTTAGCATTAGTTTGGGTGGATTCTTTTATATTATTAAACATATTTTGTTTAATGTTAAACAGGCTATGAATCGACTACTTGTGTTTATGAAATTGTCTTTTAATACCAGATTAATTATTTTAGTAATTGATGATGAATGTATTTGGATAACTGTATTGAAGTTAATTGATCTGGCGGCAGGTAGCCTAGCGGTTAAGAGTGTTGGACCAGTAACTAAAAGGTCGCTGGTTTGAATCCCGTGCCAATTAGGTCCAAAATCTGTCATTGTGGCCTTGAGCAAGGCAATTAACCCCAATCGGTCCTATAAGTCGCTCTGGATAAGAGCATCTGCTAAATTACAAATATGTAATGAAAAATCATGTTTGTACATGAGTTTGTGCTGGGCAACCTCTTCTTCTCTTGTGCATAAATATAACAAAGTGTTTAAAGTGAAATAGTTAGTGTCTATACAGTCCATTCTGAAAGTATTCAGACCCCTTGACTTTTTCAACAAGAAAATACGTTACAGCCTTATTGTAAAATTGATAAAAAAATAAAAATTCCCTCATTAATCTACACACAATAATGACAAAACGAAAACAGGTTTAGACATTTTTGCAAATGTATTAGAATTAAAAAACAGATACCTGTTATATATTCCAGACCCTTTGCTATAAATCTCAAACATTTTCTCATGTCCATCCTGTTTCCATTGATCTTCCTTGAGATGTTTCTACCACTTGATTGGACTCCACCCAAGATAAATTCAATTGATTGGACATGGTTTGAAAAGGCACACACCTGTCTATATAACATCCCACAGTTGACAGTGCATGTCAGAGCAAAAACCAAGCCATGAGGTCGAAGGAATTGACCGTAGATCTCCGAGACAGGATTGTATCGAGGCACAGATCTGGGGAAGGGTACCACAAAATGTCTGCAGCATTGAAGGTCCCCAAGAACACAGTGGCCTCCTCCATTCTTAAATGGAAGAAGTTTGGAACCACCAAGACTCTTCCTAGAGCTGTCCGTCCGGCCAACCTGAGCAATCGGGGGAGAAGGGCCTTGGTCAGGAAGGTGACCAAGAACCCGATGATCACTTTGACAGAGCTCCAGAGTTCAGCCCGCCTGGAGTTGGCCAAGAGGCACCTAAAGGACTCTGACCATGAGAAACAAGAATCTCTGGTCTGATGTTACCAAGATTGAACTCTTTGGCCTGAATGCCAAGCGTCACGTCTGGAGGAAACCTGGCACCATGCCTACGGTGAAGCATGGTCATGGCAGTATCATGCTGTGCGGGTGTTTTTCAGAGGCAGGGAGACTAGTCAGGATCGAGGGAATAATGAACGGAGCAAAGTACAGAGAGATCCTTGATGAGAGCGCTCAGGACTTCAGACTGATATTTCAGTTATTAATAAATTAGGAAAAACTACTAAAAACCTGTCTTTTGCTTTGACATTATGGGGTATTGTGTGTAGATTAATGAGGGGGAAAAAACGGTTTAATCCATTTTAGAATATGGGTGTAACGTAATAAAATGTGGAAAAAGTCAAGGGGTCTGAATACTTTCAGATTGCACTGTATATAGCCAAGCTACCATTGACTAGGTATTGGCACCCCATGTATATAGCCAAGCTACCATTGACTAGGTATTGGCACCCCATGTATATAGCCAAGCTATCATTGACTATGTATTGGCACCCCATGTATATAGCCAAGCTACCATTGACTATGTATTGGCACCCCATGTATATAGCCAAGCTACCATTGACTAGGTATTGGCACCCCATGTATATAGCCAAGCTATCATTGACTATGTATTGGCACCCCATGTATATAGCCAAGCTACCATTGACTAGGTATTGGCACCCCATGTATATAGCCAAGCTACCATTGACTAGGTATTGGCACCCCATGTATATTGCCAAGCTACCATTGACTAGGTATTGGCACCCCATTTATATAGCCAAGCTATCATTGACTAGGTATTGGCACCCCATGTATATAGCCAAGCTATTATTGACTAGGTATTGGCACCCCATGTATATAGCCAAGCTATCATTGACTAGGTATTGGCACCCCATGTATATAGCCAAGCTACCATTGACTAGGTATTGGCACCCCATGTATATAGCCAAGCTACCATTGACTAGGTATTGGCACCCCATGTATATAGCCAAGCTATCATTGACTATGTATTGGCACCCCATGTATATAGCCAAGCTACCATTGACTATGTATTGGCACCCCATGTATATAGCCAAGCTACCATTGACTATGTATTGGCACCCCATGTATATAGCCAAGCTATCATTGACTAGGTATTGGCACCCCATGTATATAGCCAAGCTATCATTGACTAGGTATTGGCACCCCATTTATATAGCCAAGCTATCATTGACTAGGTATTGGCACCCCATGTATATAGCCAAGCTACCATTGACTAGGTATTGGCACCCCATGTATATAGCCAAGCTAACATTGACTAGGTATTGGCACCCCATGTATATAGCCAAGCTAACATTGCTCATCATGTATTAATTCCTTGTGCTACAATCTTTTTTCCTATTATTATAATTGTTGTATTTTGTTCTCCATTGTTGGTCAACATTTCACTGTTAGTCTACACCTGTTGTTTACCAAGCATGTGACAATTCAAATGAAATGACTACGTGTTTAGTAAATTGTCTTCTAAACTATACTGAACAAAAATATAAACTTGACATGTAAAGTGTTGGTCCCATGTTTCATGAGCTGAAATAAAAGATCCCAGAAATTTTCCATATGCACAAAAAGCTTATTTCTCTCAAATTTGGTGCACAAATTTGTTTCCATATCTGTTAGTGAGCATTTCTCCTTTGCCAAGATAATCCATCCACCTGACAGGTGTGGCATATCAAGAAGCTGATTAAACAGCATGATCATTACACAGGTGCACCTTGTGCTGGGTACAATAAAAGGCCTCTCTGAAATGTGCAGTTTTGTCACAACACAATGCCACAGATGTCTACATTTTGAGGGAGTGCGCAATTGGCATGCTGACTGCAGGAATGTTCACCAGAGCTGTTGCCAGAGAATTTAATGTAAATTTCTCTACCGAGAATTTGGCAGAACGTCCAACTGGCTTCACAGCCGCAGACCATGTGTAACCGTGCAAGCCCAGGACCTCCACATCTGGCTTCTTCACCTGCAGGATCATCTGAGACCAGCCACCCGGACAGCTGATGAAACTGAGGAGTATTTCTATCTGTAATAAAGCCCTTAAGTGGGGAAAAATCATTCTTATTGGCTGATGGGTGGGCCCCTGTCATGTGAAATCCATAGATTAGGGCCTAATGAATGTATTTCAATTGACTGATTTCCTTATTAAATTGTTGAATGTTGAGTTTATATTTGTGTTAAGTTAGTTAAAATCTTACAAAAAAGTGATGATGAATATGTTTGGAAAACTGCATTGATCTGCCAATGAAAAATAACATTAGTACATTCATTTGTACTGGTAAACCTCTTTTGTATTCAGTTCTTCCATATTATATCTGACAGTATGAAGGGTTCTTATGGTTGTATTCAGTTATTTCATTAGATCTAACAGTATGAATGGTTCTTATGGTTGTATTCAGTTCTTCCATATTAGATCTGACAGTATGAATGGTTCTTATGGTTGTATTCAGTTCTTCCATATTAGATCTGACAGTATGAATGGTTCTCATGGGCTGAGTGCCTGGAGTGACTACAGTCATACCAAGTTTTCTTTGACCCTGTGATCTCACCAGGACAGAACCACATGTCTCTATCATACTCCAGCCAAAGATACATTTGACCTATGCACTAACAAGCTTTTTCAATATACGCAGCTTTGTCACCAGCTGCAGTACTGTAGCTTTATTAATCAACTGTACTTCAATCAATTGACTTGCAATGGATTTGTGCCACAAATGCTAAAAGGTTAGCATTAATATAAGATTAACAATAATGACCAGAACTATATTGAGGGACAGACTGTTGAAATGCCCAGTTGATTATGTAAGCAGTTTTGTAGAACTCTGGCATTGATGGTCCATCAGAGGGTGAGGCAAAAGTCTCACAGCGTTTAAGTTTTCGCTTACAAGACCTATAATTTGCTCAGTTCCCAAAAAAACTATTTTATATAAATCAATCCTGCTTCACTTTGGAAAGTAGAAGGAAGATTGTTCAAGCAACGCTTCTCCCAGTGCTTGATTATGGTGATGTAATCTACAGTCATACAGCAGCTTCTGTTTTAAAACCTTTAGCACTGTGTTTTATTACTGGGGAAAATGTTCATATAAAAGTTAAATTAAAAAATGCCTTTTGAACACGGCACCCAAATATACATTTTTGACTAGAAACATTTTAACTGAGCCAATTTCTCTTCTATATTATTTATCTAGTCAAAACATGTCACTACACCTCTACACATCACCATTGGGACAATCCAATTTGCTAGTCCCCATTATTTTCTATAATGCATATGAATAGATTTTTTCAACATAAAGGACTTAGACAGGTTTTCTTCTTAGGTAACAATTAAATAAAACAACAAATGTATTTTCTATTTTTTTTTTTTTTTTTTAGTGTTTTAAGATGTCCCACTTACTATTGGGGAGTGGAACCAGAGAGGAAGCTTGTGTTACCTTTCTCACACCACTACAGTATTCATTTCAACAGACCCTTTCCATCCCCCATTGTTAGAGTTCAATATATGCCCAGGACTATATTGAGGTTCAGGCTGTTGTAATGTCCAGTTGATTATGTGACTCCGAGTGGCGCAATGGTCTAAGGCACTGCATCGCAGTGCTAGCTGTGCCACTAGAGATCCTGGTTCGAGTCCGAGCCCATGGGCGGCGCACAATTGGTCCAGTGTCGTCCAAGGTAGGGGAGGGTTTGGCCGGCAGGGATGTGGGTTTCCCACGGGAGCCAGTATAAAAAAAATAAAAACATGTATACATTCACTAACTGTAAGTCGCTCTGGATAAGTCTGCTAAATGACTTAAATGTAAATAGTATTGTAGAACTCTGGTATTGATGGTCCATTTGAGGGTGATTCATTGATATGAAAGAGCTGAGAATTCATGTGATGGCCCACATCTAACACAATATTTCCTGTTGTGTTAGTAAGCACCACAGCATTTTAGGCAGCCATTGTACAAATTAACAGTGAGTACAAACCCAGCCTGCCTCTGCTTCCACACTGAGTCCAAACCTACAGTCACTGGGTCCTGATTGACAGTGGAGCCCAGTTTGCACTGCAGGATCCAGAGATGGCATCAGTGAAGCTGGAAGACTGCAGTCAAACACTGGAGCTGAATGTCAACATTAAAGATGAAGAAGAGGAGGAGAAGATTGGGAAATCTGTTTCTCATGGTAAGAGTAGGTTCTTTAGTGATCATATGTACAGTACACCTCACCAGCTACTCATGAAAATACTTCAATTTATGTATTAACAAAGTCTACTAAAATGTTTATCTGACACCATGAAGATGATTAAAATATGCAAGCATGCATTAGGCAATGAGTTGATGTTGACTAGCAAGAAATAGATTTAATGACATTGTAAAATGAACGATTCACTTACATTTTTTTAATTTCTAGAGGAACTAGGGTTATGTGCCTTGCTCAAGGGCACATCGACATATTTTTCACCTAGTCGGCTCTGGGATTCGAACCAGCAACCTTTCAGTTACCTTCCGCCTAAGTTACAAGTCAATACTGACATTAAGTATCTAAACATGATCAGACAGGAAGAGAAAGACAGAGAATTCATAGTTTGTGCTGTGGCCCATAGCTCATGGGATAGAGAGAATCCATAGCTTGTGTCGTGGTCCATAGCTCATGGGATAGAGAGAATCCATAGCTTGTGTCATGGCCCACAGCTCATGGGAGAGGGGCAGAGAGAAAGACAGTGAACACTGAGTGTTTTAAACATTAGGAACACTTGCTTCTTTCCCTGCCATAGACTGACCAGGTGAAAGCTATGATCCCTTATCGATGTCTCTTGTTAAATCCACTTCAGTGTAGATGAAGGGTTAAAGAAGGATTTTTTGTGTATGTGTTTCATTCAGAGGGTGAATGGGCAAAACAAAATATTTAAGTGTCTTTGAACAGGGTATGGTAGTAGGTACCAGACGCACCGGTTTGAGTGTGTCAAGAACTGCAACACAGTTTCCCGCAGTTTCAACAGTTTCCTGTGGGTATCAAGAACGGTCCACCACCAAAAGGACATCCAGCTTTCGACACCTTGTAGAGTCCATGTCCTGACAAAGTTAGGCTTTTCTGAGGGCAGAAGGGGGTGCAACTCAATATTAGGAAGGTGTGTCCTAATGTTTTGTTCACTCAGTATATATCTCACCACAGCAGGTCAAGAACAAAAGAGAAAGACACATTGAAGCTAAGACCCTTTTAGAACCATTTGACCATGTTTGGATTCAAAATCGGAGTTGTTGATCAATAACATTACAGTTGAGTTAACTTCCAATCAGATATCAGACCTACAGTATGTTATCACAACAGGAGCTCAGAGGTGTGACAGAATGGGGGATGGTGAGATAATGCATCATTCAGAATGGGGGATGGTGAGATAATGCATCATTCAGAATGGGGGATGGTGAGATAATGCATCATTCAGAATGGGGGATGGTGAGATAATGCATCATTCAGAATGGGGGATGGTGAGATAATGCATCATTCAGAATGGGGGATGGTGAGATAATGCATCATTCAGAATGGGGGATGGTGAGATAATGCATCATTCAGAATGAGGGATGGTGAGATAATGCATCATTCAGAATGGGGGAGGGTGAGATAATGCATCATTCAGAATGGGAGATGGTGAGATAATGCATCATTCAGAATAGGGGGATGTGGGGAGCAACACAGAGAAGGCTGAATTCCTGAGAAGACAGTAAAACCTTTGGGTTGATAAAAGAGAAGTCTGGGGTTGGGCCCGCCACTATAGTACTATCTACATCTAGGAGTTATCTCCAAAAGTAAGACCTCCATAAGTTCATTCTGTCATTCTGACACCCCTGAAGAACTCAACACAACAAAGCTTGTTTTATCGTTGTTCATGAAAAGTTGTTATAGAACTGTTTCGATGATAAGATATATGTTATTTCATGCTACTGAGACTTGCATGGATGACACCAGTATTGTCAGCATTTGTTTTATTAACTGGGCTATCTGGAGTGATCAGAGAGTAGACTAAAGAAGTGAAGTAGACATACTGCCAGTGTTTTAAAGTTCTATGAATGAGTCTGTGTAGTTGCCAGGGTTGGTGTCAATTCCATTTAAATTCCAGTCAATTCAGGAAGTACACTGTCATTCTAATTCCAATTCTCTTCAATGTTTTTCAATCAGGAAAATTGGTTTACTGGAAACACCTTTCCTCTTTTGACCTCACCTTTTCCCAGTCCCCTCCCACTGCTTGACCCCATCTTCACTAGAGGCTGTTCTCCTACTAATCTCACTGCAACCCCCCTCCAAGTCTCTGACCCCTACTTTGTTTCCTTTTCTCTCCATCTCTCCTCCAACCTACCCACTCAGCCCTAACCCAGATGGTCATGCTCCTCCCACTCAGCCCTAACCCAGATGGTCATGCTCCTCCCACTCAGCCCTAACCCAGATGGTCATGCTCCTCCCACTCAGCCCTAACCCAGATGGTCATGCTCCTCCCACTCAGCCCTAACCCAGATGGTCATGCTCCTCCCACTCAGCCCTAACCCAGATGGTCATGCTCCTCCCACTCAGCCCTAACCCAGATGGTCATGCTCCTCCCACTCAGCCCTAACCCAGATGGTAATGCACCGCCGCAATCTTCACTCTCTCTCTCCCGCTTCTCTCGCCTATTTTATCCTATCCTCTCTCATGACTCTGACTTTGCCTCCTGGACCCTACTCTACTCCCTTTCTGCACCCTAGAAAATGTAATTGATACGATTGTGATGCGTTGTTGTCTCACCTAGCTATCTTAAGATGAATGCACTATTGTAAGTCACTCTGGATAAGAGTTTCTGCTGAATTAGTCAAATTTAAAAATGTGAATTGATATGGAATTGACCCCAGCCCTGATGGTTACTAACCCTTGTGATAGTGAGTGGAGGATGATATGGCTCGTAACACTTTAGAATAGTTTTATTCCCCTGTATTGTACAGCATACTTATATTAAGTCATTTGTCACCCAGTACAGCCAGAAGAGGACTGGCCACTGCTCAGAGCCAGGTTCCTCTCTAGGTTTCTTCCTAGGTTCCTTCCTTCTAGGGAGTTTTTCCTAGCCACTGTGCTTCTGCATTGCTTGCTCTTTGGGGTTGTAGTCTCGGTACCTGCACCCTCAGCGGAGTCAACAAACACCGGAAGCATCCATGTTTCAGGGAAAAGGCAGAGAGGAAGGCAAAGCCTGAAAACAGGAAGCTTCTGGTTTCTGTGGACCTGGTTTAGGCGTTTCTTTTACACCTGATACGTTAGGTTAGGGTATCTATAAAGCACTCTGTGACAACTGCTGATGTAAAAAGGGCTTTATAAAATAAATGTGATTGATATAAATCACACCAACTGACTGGTTCTTCCGATGTTGTTCACACAGGAGACCATGTTAAGACATTCTCTACATCCAGAGAGCAACAGCAGGAAAATCACAGAGCTAAGAGGTCTTGTAGTAACTAAATAATGATGCTAATTATGCTGTGAGAACAAGGAATCCGCTGACACTGTACTTTGATTATAAAGGTTTATTATATCAAAGAATTCCAGCGTCAATTTACAGACTTCTTCAGGCATCTGGAGAATAACCGACCCGATCTAATATGTTGTTACTCTCCGTCCTTTGTTTCAATCATGGTGTTTATAATCTGTGACATGATATGGGTGGTTTCCCCTACAGACCAATCCCAGGACTCCACATAACAGACTTCCTCTGTTTTAGGGTGCCCCTATAGAAATGCTCTCCAGATGCTTCCCCAAGCTGAGTCAACATCCTCTAAGACACCATTTGCAAACGTTAGCAAAGTCATAAATTGCTTAGACACTACAGTCTCACCACTGCCCACATTGTGAGGAGATTTTCCCAATTCTATCAAAGCTAAAAATACACCCAGGAGAGAATCTGTATCTCTGCTCTGATTGTGGGAAGATCTGTAAAATATCAAGGGATCTGGTACTCCTGCTCTGACTGTTGGAAGAGTTTCTCTCAACATGGCCACATAAATGTGAGAATCCTCATCAGTTCTCTGACTAGCTAAGATTAAAATCATTCCATCACTTAATTCTCAAGAAATCATAGAACACTCTATTGTAATCCTATTGTTTCTCACTGTGAGAGAACTGTGCAGAGGAAAGGGAGACATATTTACTGTTTTTCTGAAGCTGAACAAGACAGGAAGTTTAAATGAGCATCACAAAGCTAAATCTGACCTATTCACTAACATGTTTTGTCAGCATAAGCAGCTGTGAGACATGCTAGAGTACTGTAACATTACTGATCTACTGAATCATTGTAGTTGTTGGGGGTTATCTTTACAGTAAATATAATGCTTTTGTTCAATTCATGGCATTCAAAATAATATATGTTTTATTTATCCACTCAATACATGTCACGACACCTCTACACATTGGTACAAGCCAATTTGCTAGTCACCAATATTCTCTGAATCAAATCAGTGATGGCTGTTTAACAGTCTTATGGCTTGGAGATAGAAGTGGTTTCATTCTCTCGGTCCCAGCCTTGTAGCATCTGTAATGACTTTGTGGCCTTTATCGCAATTTACATTTACATTTACGTCATTTAGCAGACGCTCTTATCCAGAGCGACTTACAAATTGGTGCATTCACCTTATAGCCAGGGATAACCACTTTACAAGGTTTATATATATATATATATTTTTTTTCTTTCTTTCTTTGGGGTGGTGGTTAACGACACTGCCAAGGTGGAGAAAATATCTAGGAAGATAGAAATCATTGTGGTTGCGGCAAAACGGTTCCTGGGGCTGAAAGATTTCTCGGCAAAAGAGTTACATGGAATATTTTCAAAAGCCATACCACCATCTCAGGTCCTAGAGACTGAGAAGGGAGATATGGAGAACTAAGAGAAGGAAGAAATTGGAGTTTTGTTTGTTTTTGCAATGTACTATTTTTATTAGGGTGGAGTAAGTTAGTATCACTATTAAGTATGGATGTATTTTTTATTTAATTTATTTTGTGGTTTCAACCCGTCCAGTTGGTGGCGGCAATGCAGCTTTTGGATGTAGTCTGCCATAAAACCCACAGAAGAAGGAGAAGATGTCGCTGTTGCATTGTGGTAGTTGGGGAACAGGAACTTCCGGGGAGGCGCGCAACATTCTTCAGAACAAAGAAAACGGCGGGACTGTGATTTCCGTTTCTCTTTATAACTACAGGTATGTAATAGCACTTTTACACTGTCTAATATCGAAATAACATGTTAGATAACAAATCAGTCAATGTATTATCACGTTTGGGAAAGGTTTTGTGTAATGTTTGTGTCAGTCCGAGTGATTGAAGAACGTGATAAAAAATATTTTACAAGCACATGGCGCGGGGTCGATTACACGTTTTTATTTGTGAGGCTTTCCAGGTTCGTATATAGGTCAGTGCGTTTCGCCTGGGCATGTTCAGTACAAAAACGTTTTGGAAAGTTGCAGATAGAAATGCCCTGAATAGAACTGACATGATTAATTAGAATCAGAGGCATGTTTGTTCTACATAATACATTTGTATCTGATCGTGGCCAACATCTCCGTCCTCCTGCTGGAGTCAGCCCTGGTACCCGCTTGTCCCTACGGATGTGAAGCGGGCCACAAATTCAGTGTTGCCAACTCCCCAGTAAGGAAAAAACACCCTAAATATGTTTAGAACTACAAATTAACTTTCTAATGTCGATTCTTGTTTTTTTGGTGATGCAACCAGTCAGGATGGTGCAGCTGTATAATTTTTTGAGGATCTGAGGACCCATGCCAAATCTTTTCAGTCTCCTGAGGGGGAATAGGCTTTGTCGTGTCCTTATACAAATGTTAGCGTATTCACTCTATTGCAGGACTCTGAAACCACTGTTGTCCAGGAGTTTAACCATGTCAGCTAAATTGTCATGATAATCAGTGGTTTCAAGTTTGTCTGTACATTTTTGACGAGATGATCATAGCAAAAAATTAAATACTTCTGCATTTCCCACTGTGCAAATGCATTGATTCTCATTGTAAAGATGCTCAGGATAACTCCTGATAAAGTTGGGTAGCTGATAGGCCTTTTCAGAGCTTAAATAGCCAAAATGATTAGTCACAGGGCTCCTGAGTGGCGCAGCGGTCTAAGGCACTACAGAGCCTGGTTTGATTCCGGCTGTGATTGGAGTCCCAATCAATTGGCCCAGCTTCGTCCGGGGTAGGCCGTCATTGTAAATAAGAATTTGTTCTTAACTGACTTGGCCCAACCATTGGGTCAAACATTAGACCAGACGAAATCTGAACCAATCACTCAGACATTAGGCAGGTTTCCATTGACCCAGGTGCATTCGACAAAAGCAATGTTGCTAAAATAATCTTTGCGACGTGTAATGGAGACTGCAGATATAGGAGAAATGTTCTAAAGCTCGAAAACATTTTTAATCGTTGGACCAGTGGCGGCTCCTGAAAAAATTCTCAGGAGGGGCAATTTTTCTGATGATTTAGGTGACCTACACACATTTAAAAAAAGATATGTCCAGCAACAACATGAAGACAGGGGCAGCATATAAGTCAATACCAGAAGCATTTATTGACTGATCTCAAAAGTGTTGGCTTACCAGGGTTGGTGGAGCCCTCAGTTTCATCTTTGCCTCGCAAAGCTAACTCAAACACGCAAAACTTCACACACTGGATTAGCCGGCTGAGGATGTGGCGGTTCTTGCTAATGTCGTAGTAAATATATTTGTTATAGTGAATATGGAATATGATATGTTGAGTAAAATGTTGTGCTAAGATCTATTTAGGTCAGGAGCTGGTTATAAGTTATGTTCCTATCCAATAACAATGGACAAAAGGGTCCTATCTTGTCAGCCTTGTCAGCAGGTGGCCAAGGACAACACCCACGCCATAGGCCTCTCAGTTCTTCCAACTCACGAGTTCTTGCTCTGAGGACACACACACACACAAACACACACACACACACACACATCATCACTGTTAAACACACACACACACATCATCACTGTTAAACACACACACACAAAAATCCCCTCTCTTAGGCTGAACATTTGAAGACAGAGAACCCGACTCAGAGCCAATGCAACAGTGACAGTAGCCTGCAGGGGACCTCGCCCAACTCATCAGGACCAATCAGAAGATCAGAACTACTAGATTGAACCTACTTCATTTATTGCATAAAATGTCTGCACACAATGTTTCGGGGCTCTCTTCAGATAATAATAATAATAATAATAATAAGAATAATAATAATAATAATAATAATAATAATAATAATATGCCATTTAGCAGACGCTTTTATCCAAAGCGACTTACAGTCATGCGTGCATACATTTTTGTGTATGGGTGGTCCCGGGGATCGAACCCACTACCTTGGCGTTACAAGCACCATGCTCTACCAGCTGAGCTACAGAAAGTGGATACTCATGGATGCGCATTGCAATTGTAAAATGTCAACACAATTGGAGACACCACGTCATTTTTGGAGACATGTTATTGACAGTAAACTATTGTAGATGCGACTGCTAACTAACTAAAACATTTTAGCTGGCTAGCTAATCATCTTAGCTAAATGTGGGGCAAACAATTCAGTTATTTACCGTTAATTTGAGGGATTGGGGTGAAAGAAATCGAGTTACATAGTGATACTTTACGATATACTGTATTGACAATATCGCAATATTTTAGCGCTAGTTGGCTGTACCTGCACCAAAACACCATTATTGTTCCTTCATAGCTTGTTCTCACATTGGGAGCCAATTTGTTTTCAGCACTTTTATTTCCATGACTGATCAAAACTCGTTCTCATGGCTTTTCTGATCCCTCTGCAACAGACATATGGTGCGCAATAAAATCACAGTATCGAATCGCAATACGTATAGAATCATGAGACTCGCAATGCTGATGCATATATCTTATCGTGAGGTTCCTGGCAATTCCCAGCCCAAGTTCATTTTTAAGAGTTTGACGAACGGGTCCGTGAACGCGATTCCAGATATATTTACCTCTGAATAAACTGCCTTTATTACACCATATCCACATCCAGTAAACTTGTGATTATCAACACTAACCTCATCGTTGTGGCGGCGGACAGCTAGCCTGTATCCCTCGTCATCCAGTTGAGTGAGTGGCAATGTCTTTTTTCGTTCGTACCAATTTTTGGAAAATCCTCGGGTGTAGGACTTTCCGCCTTTAGTAGAAACCTGTTGAATTATTAAATTTGGTCTGGGAGGTCCTAATTGTTTCGTTGCCAATTTATCTTCATTTGTTCGCCGACAAAAAGGAACTTCTTTCAAACAATCCACTCTTTTCTCAGTTACGTTCATGGTTACGTAACGTATGACGAAAGCGCGTAAGTGCAAGCCCACAGACACCCATTGAGATTGTATTGAAGGCTCTGAAATTTGAAAAAAATAGATTTTACATGGGAGTCTATGACAGAAATTCTGGGCGATTTTCAATCTGACTGAAATCGCCCCAAAAGGGGGTGGAGCCATTTGAAGCACGACTTTAGCCTGATTCGACATTTAGTGGCAGTGTGGCACTGTGGCAGATCAGACGTATAGATTACAACACTGATACCTACTGTTGCCGTGATATAATTGATTAGAAAAAAATCCCTTCCTTTTCCCGTTTGGGCAGTGCGTCGCCCATATCGCCCTATTGAACAGGCCGTCCCTGCGTTGGACAGGTGGGTTTTTCTTTTGTCAAAGTTTCTTTATTCTGACAAGTGAGGATTGAAACAGTGCTTTTTAAATGAATGATTGCCAATCATTTTGACGGTACAGGGTGAGTCATTACGTCCAGCTGTTTTTTATCGACACAGGATAGTTACATGGAAACACATCCTAGATGGCAATTGTCGTATCTATTTTCTATGCAAAACTTTTTCTAATGTCGAGAAACAAAGCACTGGACAAGTTATTGGAAACATAGCTACTGTTTCACAAGATTGGAAAGTACAGTACAGCAGAGTACAGGAAAGAGAAGTTTTAGTTCAGTACAGTACAACAGTACAGAGTATAGGACAGTATAACGTACTGTAATTGTATTCTACTCTAATGTACTCTGTTATGGCTGGGCTATATGGACTACAAATCATACAGCTGTATCTTGAGTTTTTTTAAACTTATGGGCGATTCACGATATATCTCGATTTTGTTTTTCTCTAAGTAAGCTTGTACAATAAAGGTCCCAAATACACTGCATTTCAAACAGTCAGCTATAATCTAATGAATTCAGGGCTTGTGGGTTTATTTTATTTATTAGGCTAAATATAAGCCATCCACAACCAAAAGACCCACTAATTATTGTATTGTTTTTATAAAAATTTGGTTTTAACCTGCTTTTTTTTGTTGGCAATAATCTCTGATCTGGCTTTCAAGTTGGTCTATGAAAAATGCATTTTTTTGTTACAAATTGACTAATTTTTATTGTAGCAGGCATTAGGCTATAGACAATTAACACAGGTCTCATCAACAATCTCTCAAGCCCGACAGCTGGTGATTAACTCATCTATCTTTAATATTTCAAGATTAGCCAACTTGGATCGGTTCGCTAACAAGGTTTGAACAGTTGAGTTTTTGATTTTACGAAACACCATTCTGTCTGTCTCCAAACTGTTTGAAAAGCATGTTAGTCCTGTCCCGTTTTGTTCAGATGTTGAAATCAAGTGGCCTACCTTATTTCTCAGAATGAGAACGAGTTGTCCAAATTTTTACAGTGGATTTTCGAAAAGTATTCAGGACCTCCTTCCCCTTTTTTCCATTATATTCAGACACATTCAGTTGTTTCTATCTTATCTATAAATTGTCTTATGGTGTGAACGGTGAATACAAGTTTTGATTGAAATAATACCAGTGAAGACAACGTATTCAGGAAAATATAGGTACATAGTGCTGCCAAAAACAAACTGCAACCTTTTACAAAGGTTTTTTATCATTTATGGAA
>CM072220.1:71867799-71947473 GCA_036851935.1 Coregonus suidteri
AGTCCATTTCATTACTTTAAGATTCTTCAAGGCAGCAGTCGCAAAAAACTATTAACGCGGTTTGATGGAAACTGTACTCATGGGACCGCCACTGGAAAGGAAGAACCCAGAGTTACCTCTGCTGCAGAGGATAAGTTCATTAGAGTTACCAGCCTCAGAAATTGCAGCCCAAATAAATGCTTCACATAGTTCAAGTAACCGACACATCTCAACATCACTGTTCAGAGGAGAACTGCGTGTATCAGGCCTTCATGGTCGAATTGCTGCAAGAAACCACTACTAAAGGACACCAACATGAAGAAGAGACTTGCTTGGGCCAAAAAAACATGAGCAATGGACATTAGACCGGTGGAAATCTGTCATTTGGTCTGATGTTTGTTTACTACATGATTCCATATGTGTTATTTTATAGTTTAGATGTCTTCACTATTACTCTACAATGTAGAAAATAGTAAAATTAAGAAAAACCCCTCCTCTTCTTCATCTTTAATGTTGACATTCAGCTCCAGTCTTTGACTGCAGTCTTCCAGCTTCACTGATGCCATCTCTGGATCCTGCAGTGCAAACTGGGCTCCACTGTCACAATCAGGACCCAGTGACTGTAGGTTTGGACTCAGTGTGGAAGGAGAGAGGCATGCTGGGTTTGTACTCACTGTTAATTTGTACAATGGCTGCCTAAAATGCTGTGGTGCTTACTAACACAACAGGAAATATTGTGTTAGATGTGGGCCATCACATGAATTCTCAGCTCTTTCATATCAATGAATCACCCTCAAATGGACCATCAATACCAGAGTTCTACAATACTATTTACATTTAAGTCATTTAGCAGACTTATCCAGAGCGACTTACAGTTTGTGAATGTATACATGTTTTATTTTTTTTTATACTGGCCCCCCGTGGTAAACAAACCCACATCCCTGCCGGCCAAACCCTCCCCTACCTTGGACGACACTGGAACAATTGTGCGCCGCCCATGGGCTCGGACTCGAACCAGGATATCTAGTGGCACAGCTAGCACTGCGATGCAGTGCCTTAGACCACTGCGCCACTCGGGAGTCATATAATCAACTGGACATTACAACAGCCTGAACCTCAATATAGTCCTGGGCATATATTGAACTCTAACAATGGGGGATGGAAAGGGTCTGTTGAAATGAATACTGTAGTGGTGTGAGAAAGGTAACACAAGCTTCCTCTCTGGTTCCACTCCCCAATAGTAAGTGGGACATCTTAAAACACTTTTAAAAAATAAAAAAATAAAAATATATTTGTTGTTTTATTTAATTGTTACCTAAGAAGAAAACCTGTCTAAGTCCTTTATACTGAAAACATCTATTCATATGCATTATAGAAAATAATGGGGACTAGCAAATTGGATTGTCCCAATGGTGATGTGTAGAGGTGTAGTGACATACTTTGACTAGATAAATAATATAGAAGAGAAATTGGCTCAGTTAAAATGTTTCTAGTCAAAAATGTATATTTGGGTGCCGTGTTCAAAAGGCATATTTTGTATTTATATTGCTTTTTTAAATTTAACTTTTATATGAATATTTTCCCCAGTGATAAAACACAGTGCTAAAGGTTTTAAAACAGAGGCTGCCGTATGCATGTACATTACATCACCATAATCAAGCACTGGGAGAAGCGTTGCTTGAACAATCTTCCTTCTACTTTCCAAAGTGAAGCAGGATTTATTTCTATAAAATAGTTTTTTGGGGAACTGAGCAAATTATAGGTCTTGTAAGTGAAAACTTAAACTCTGTGAGGCTTTTCACCCTCTGATGTACCATCAATGCCAGAGTTCTACAAAACTGTTTACATAATCAACTGGGCATTTCAACAGTCTGTCGCTCAATATAGTCCTGGTCATATATTGTTTATCTTACTATTGTTTAAAATGCTAACTTTTTAGCATTTGTGGCACAAATCCATTGCAAATCAATTGATTAAAGTACAGTAGATTAATAAAGCTACAGTACTGCAGCTGGTGACAAAGCTGTGTATATTGAAAAAGCTTGTTAGTGCATAGGTCAAATGTATCTTTGTGATGCTCATTTCAGGTATTTTTTCTAGCTTCAGACAAATACTAAATATTTCACTTAAAATATAGTTTTGTTGTATTTAATGATAGAGAAGAGAAGAGTTTGACCAACACAGATGAATGTCCAATCTTTGAGGACGTGTCTACATTGTTAGAGTGGTCACATGCTGTAACGAGTGTCAGTGTAATGCGGTGGATCGAAGTCAGGCGCAGGACACAGAACTCGAAGAAACGTACTTTCCTGAACATGAGTAAAGACAATACAGAAATACCTCCACACAGGAAGGAACTAACCCGCTCACCAACGACACACGAAACGAAAAACAACCACGCACAAAACACATTGGGAGCCACTGGGTTAAATAGGGAAGGCGTGATTACAATAACGGGCAACAGGTGTCTGACATTAGACAACAGGTGCAACACAGAAACATAGATCGGCAGTAGCTAGTATTCCGGTGACGACGAACGCCGCAGCCTGCCCGAGCAAGGAGGAGGGGCAGCCTCGGCAGAATCCGTGACAAATAATGTATTTAATGGTGCTCCGTGGGATGTTCAAAGTTTCTGATATTTTTTTATCACCCAACCCTGATCTGTACTTCTCCACAACTTTGTCCCTGACCTGTTTGGAGAGCTCTTTGGTCTTCATGGTGCCGCTTGGTGGTGCCCCTTGCTTAGAGGTGTTGCAGACTCTGGGGCCTTTCAGAACAGATGTATATATACTGAGATCATGTGACAGATCATGTGACACTTAAATAAAGTCCACCTGTGTGCAATCTAACTAATTATGTGACTTCTGAAGGTAATTGGATGCACCCGATCTTATTTAGGGGCTTCATAGCAAAGGGAGTGAATACATATGCACGCACCACTTTTCCGTTATTTATTTTTTATAATTTTTTGAAACGTTATTTTTTTAATGTCACTTCACCAATTTGGACTATTTTGTGTATGTCCATTACATGAAATCCAAATAGAAATCTGTTTAAATTACAGGCTGTAATGCAACAAAATAGGAAAAACGCCAAGGGGGATGAATACTTTTGCAAGGCACTGTACATGACTTCTAGTTGTAAAATTGTGAAATACTCCTTTAATGGAGCGGTAGGTGCTATGAAAGGGATGTTTTCACATACAAAAAACGTTCTTGTAGTAGCTAGTATTCCGGTGACGACGAACGCCGCAGCCTGCCGGAGCAAGGAGGAGGGGCAGCCTCGGCAGAATCCGTGACACATGCCAATCTGTTCCATATAATAGACAGTCTTTGGAACAGTGGAAAGCTGCATGGCCCCTTGGTTGTTGCTAAGCATGCATTCTTCTTCTATGGTGTTTATTGGTGGTGTTCAGACCAACGTTAAAGGCGCATCACTGCCACCTTCTGGGCTGGAGTGTGATAGAGACATGTTCTGTCCTGGTGAGATCACAGGGTCAACGACAACTTGGTATGAGTGTAGTCACTCCAGGCACTCAGCCCATGAGAACCATTCATACTGTCAGATAAAATATGGAAGAACTGAATACAACCATAAGAACCATTCATACTGTCAGATCTAATATGGAAGAACTGAATACAACCATAAGAACCATTCATACTGTCAGATCTAATATGGAAGAACTGAATACAACCATAAGAACCATTCATACTGTCAGATCTAATATGGAAGAACTGAATACAACCATAAGAACCATTCATACTGTCAGATCTAATATGGAAGAACTGAATAAAAAAGAGAACGAGAGGTTGACCAGTACATATTAATGTACAAACGTTATTTTTCATTGGCAGATCAATGCAGTTTTCCAAACATATTCATCATCAGTTTTTTTGTAAGATTTTAACTAACTGAACACAAATATAAACACAACATTCAACAATTTTACTGGGGTACAGTTCATATAAGGAAATCAGTAAATTGAAATAAATTCATTAGGCCCTAATCTATGGATTTCACATGACAGGGGCACACCCATCAGCCAATAAGAATGATTTTTCCACACTAAAAGGGCTTTATTACAGATAGAAATACTCCTCAGTTTCATCAGCTGTCCGGGTGGCTGGTCTCAGATGATCCTGCAGGTGAAGAAGCCAGATGTGGAGGTCCTGGGCTTGCACGGTTATACGTGGTCTGTGGCTGTGAAGCCAATTGGACGTTCTGCCAAATTCTCGGTAGATACATTTACATTCAATTCTCTGGCAACAGCTCTGGTGAACATTCCTGCAGTCAGCATGCCAATTGCGCACTCCCTCAAAATGTAGACATCTGTGGCATTGTGTTGTGTGACAAAACTTCTCATTTTAGAGTGGCCTTTTATTGTACAAGGTGCACCTGTGTAATGATCATGCTGTTTAATCAGCTTCTTGATATGCCACACCTGTCAGGTGGATGGATTATCTTGGCAAAGGGGAAATCCTCACTAACAGGGATGGAAAAAAATGTGTGCACAAAATTTGAGATTATTAAGCTTTTTATGCGTATGGAAAATTTCTGGGATCTTTTATTTCAGCTCATGAAACATGGGACCAACAACTTTACATGTCAAGGTTATATTTTTGTTTAGAAGACAATTTACTAAACACGTAGTCATTTCATTTTAATTGTCACATGCTTGGTAAACAACAGGTGTAGACTAAGAGTGAAAGGTTGATTTCCCTACAATGGAGAACATAATACAACAATTAATACACGATGAGCAATGGTAGCTTGGCTATATACATGGGGTGCCAATACCTAGTCAATGGTAGCTTGGCTATATACATGGAGTGCCAATACCTAGTCAATGATAGCTTGGCTATATACATGGGGTGCCAATACCTAGTCAATGATAGCTTGGCTATATACATGGGGTGCCAATACCTAGTCAATGATAGCTTGGCTATATACATGGGGTGCCAATACCTAGTCAATGATAGCTTGGCTGGGTGCCAATACCTAGTCAATAATAGCTTGGCTATATACATGGGGTGCCAATACCTAGTCAATGGTAGCTTGGCTATATACAGTGCAATCTGAAATTATTCAGACACCTTGACTTTTTCCACATTTTATTACGTTACAGACATATTCTAAAATTGATTTAACAGTTTTTTCCCCTCATCAACCTACACACAATACCCCATAATGTCAAAGCAAAAGACAGGTTTTTAGTTGTTTTTCCTAATTTATTAATAAAGAACAGAAATATCAAATTTACATAAGTATTCAGACCCTTTACTCAGTACTTTCTTGAAGCACCTTTGGCAGCGATTACAGCATCAAGTCTTCAATGCTGCAGACATTTTATGGTACCCTTCCCCAGATCTGTGCCTCGATACAATCCTGTCTCGGAGATCTACGGTCAATTCCTTCGACCTCATGGCTTGGTTTTTGCTCTGACATGCACTGTCAACTGTGGGATGTTATATAGACAGGTGTGTGCCTTTTCAAACCATGTCCAATCAATTGAATTTATCTCAGGTGGACTCCAATCAAGTTGTAGAAACATCTAAAGGAAGATCAATGGAAACAGGATGCACCCGAGCTAAATTTCGAGATTCATTTTATTTCTAATAAATTTGCAAAAATGTCTAAACCTGTTTTCGCTTTGTCATTATGGGGTATTGTGTGTAGACTAATGAGGGAATTTTTATTTTTTTATCAATTTTACAATAAGGCTGTAACGTATTTTCTTGTTGAAAAAGTCAAGGGGTCTGAATACTTTCAGAATGCACTGTATAGACACTAACTATTTCACTTTAAACAGTTTGTTATATTTGTGCACAAGAGAAGAAGAGGTTGCCCAGCACAAACTCATGTACAAACATGATTTTTCATTACATATTTGTAATTTAGCAGATGCTCTTATCCAGAGCGAATTATAGGACCAATTGGGGTTAATTGCCTTGCTCAAGGCCACAATGACAGATTTTTGACCTAGTTGGCTCTGGATTCAAACCAGCGACCTTTTAGTTACTGGCCCAACACTCTTAACCGCTAGGCTACCTGCCACCAGATCAATTAACTTCAATACAGTTATTCAAATACATTCATAATCAATTACTAAAATAATTAATCTGGTATTAAAAGACAATTTCATAAACACAAGTAGTCATTTCATAGCCTGTTTATCATTAAACAAAAGTTGTTTAGTAATATAAAATAATCCACCCAAATTAATGCTGAAAACTGATCATCACACCATCTTTATCTGATGTACACTGAGTCCACAAAACATTAGGAACACCTTCCTAATATTGAGTTGCAACCTCCTTTGAGTTTGAGTTGATTTATTCTTGCTCACCGATAAAACGGAATAAATGCAGAATTTACATGACTAATAACTACAAAACACTCGTTTTAAAATACATAACACAATACGTGACATAAGTAGAATACAGAACGCTTGATGGAAATTGAAATATTAAAATGTGATTTAAAAAAAAGATTTTGGGAGTTATTATGCAGTCTGATAGCAGTGGGTAGAGTGGCGTTTCGCAGGCGGTTTGTACGGGCAGTTAGACAGGACAGCTTGTGGCTGTTTCTCAGGAGCCTGGTGGTGCAGTTACCTCTTCTTGGAGGGAGCAGGTCATTCAGTGGATGGTCAAGAGTGTGCATGTCCTTCCTTCACAGGTGCACTGCAGCCTGTTCTCGCCTGCTCTGCAGTGACGGGAGCTGTGGTTGGACTGCTCCACCTCTGGAGATGATCCTCAAGGCCCTCCAACAAACAGCACTCCACCGTATTCCAGACAAGGCCTGGCCAGTGTAGTATAGACTGTGACCAGATCTTCAGTAGGACATTACTGGCAAGAAATGTCAAAAAGGCGTTTTGAGGCCTTTCTCACTGACTACTCCACGTGTCACTACTGAGGTTAGAGTCTAGATGAAAACCAAGACACTTGGTTGTTGTTACCACTGGTACGTCCTGTCCTCCTAGGATTAGTGGTGCAGGTTGTGGATGGTCTTTATAAAAACATATCTGAATTTCCACAGACTTTTTCCCATTCAGGACCATGTTGTTGGATGTGGCCCACTCTTCCAGCTGCTGTATCTCCAAGCCCATGGAAGTGTCCTCTTGGATGCTGGTTAATGGTATGGCTCGGGACAGCCCTACATCGTCTGCATACCCAGTGTTCAGAGTGTCACTGAAGACAACTTTTCAGGTGGACATGTAAAGGAGAAACAGATATGGTGAAACCACGTCACCTTGTGGCACACCAGAGGTGACCTCTGACCAAGGGCTAAATGTGCCAGTTGCCATCACCCTCTGCCCTCTTTCGGTGGTGTAGCTGTGGAGCCAGGCTAGTAACCTTGGAGACAGTTCAATGTCAGAGATGCTGCAGGAACTTTGCGTGATCTACTCGATCAAAGGCTTTGGACACATCAACCAGTAACACCCTCACCATTGTTGGTTTTATGAAGTCTGTAGCTGTCAGCCAGGAGTGTGTGGCTTTCACAAGGGCGGTAGTAGTGCTGGACTTTGGGAGGTGGTCATACTGATTTGTGCACTCAGATAAAACTGTCCCCTGCCAGTAGGAGGTGTTAACAATGTGTTTGATGACAGGGGCTAGATCTTCTGCATGCTCTTTTAGTAGCCAGGCTGGAATGCCATCAGGCCCACATGCTTTACGTGGGCTGAGTCTGGTCAGAGCTTGCTTTAACTGGCCAATGCTGCACAGCTCAACCTGCCTTGTAGACATGGGCAGGGGGAAGATGGCAAGAGGTGTGGTGCTTGTCCATGCCTCAGCAAAGAAGCCATTCAAAACATCAGCCACGTTGTCGTCTTCAATTCCCTCGACCTGTATTCTCCCTCCTGATGTTTTCTTTGGTCCCAGTCCTTTGTTAATGAAGTCCCACCATTCCTTAGGGTTTTTCTTCTTTAGGTCCTGGATTTCAATTTTGTAGTAGCTTGTCTTTGCTTCCTTGATAAGCATTTGCACTGTGTTTCTGTTTTTCTCTCCATGTCATTGTTTCTCCCCATCTGTTGAAAATATTCTGTATTTTCCCTGAAGGCAGCCTTTATTCTTTCAGCCATCCAGGGCTTGTCCAGTGCTGTTGTTTTTAGATCAGTGGTAAGACTTCTCTCATTTTATGTTTACCTTGGTGTCTTTTTAAATGGCCTATTTGAGAGAAACTTTTTCCACAGTCAGAGCAGGAGTAAGAATTCTCTCCTGTATGCATACGTTCATGTTGTTTTAACTTGCCAGGTCGAGAGAAACTTGCCCCACATTCAGAGCAGGAGTAAGGCTTCTCTCCTGTGTGTGTTCTTCGATGAAGTTTTAGGTCAGTTGATGTTGTGAAGCATTTTACACAGTCAGAGCAGGAGTAAGGCTTCTCTCCTGTATGTATACGTTCATGTATTTTTAATTTGCACGTTGAGCGAAACCTGCCCCACAGCCAGAGCAGGAGTAAGGCTTCTCTCCTGTGTGTGTTCTCCGATGAAGTTTTAGGTCAGTTGATGTTGTGAAGCATTTTACACAGTCAGAGCAGGAGTAAGGCTTCTCTCCTGTATGTATACGTTCATGTGTTTTTAAGTTGCCCAGTCGAGAGAAACTTGCCCCACATTCAGAGCAGGAGTAAGGCTTCTCTCCTGTGTGTGTTCTCCGATGAAGTTTTAGGTCAGTTGATGTTGTGAAGCATTTTACACAGTCAGAGCAGGAGTAAGGCTTCTCTCCTGTATGTATACGTTCATGTATTTTTAATTTGCACCGTTGAGCGAAACCTGCCCCACAGTCAGAGCAGGAGTAAGGCTTCTCTCCTGTGTGCATCCTTTGGTGCAATGTTAAGCTTTCCTGTCGAGAGAAATTCTTCCCACAGTCAGAGCAGGAGTAAGGCTTCTCTCCTGTATGTATACGTTCATGCATTTTAAAGAGGCACTGTTGAAAGAAACTCTTCCCACAGTCAGAGCAGGAGTAACTGTGTGTGTTCTCTGATGACGTTTTAGCTCAGTTGATGTTAGAACAGTCTGACTAAGGCTTCTCTCCACAGTTTTTCAGAGTAGAGTGCCCCCACAGTCAGAGGCAGGAGTAAGGCTTCTCTCCTGTGTGTGTTCTCTGATGACGTTTTAGCTCAGTTGATGTTATGAAGCATTTGACACAGTCAGACAGTTTCTCTCCTGTGTGTGTGTTCTCTGATGACGTTTTAGCTCAGTTGATGTTATGAAGCATTTTACACAGTCTGAGCAGGAATAAGGCTTCTCTCCTGTATGTATACGTTCATGTGTTTTTAAGTTGGACAGTTGAGAGAAACTTGCCCCACAGTCAGAGCAGTAGTAAGGCTTCTCTCCTGTGTGTGTTCTCTGATGACGTTTTAGCTCAGTTGATGTTATGAAGCATTTGACACAGTCAGAGCAGGAGTAAGGTTTCTCTCCTGTGTGTATACGTTCATGTTCTTTTAAGTTGCCAGGTTGAGAGAAACTTGCCCCACAGTCAGAGCAGGAGTAAGGCTTTTCTCCTGTATGTATACGTTCATGTTGTTTTAAGTGGCCCCGTTGAGAGAAACTCTTCCCACAGTCAGAGCAGGAGTAAGGCTTCTCTCCTGTGTGTATACGTTCATGTTGTTTTAAGTTGCAAGGTTGAGAGAAACTTACCCCACAGTCAGGGCAGGAGTAAGGCTTCTCTCCTATGTGCACTCTCTGATAAACTGTCAGAGCCTTTGATGTTGTGAAATTCTTCCCAAAGTCAGTACAGGAATTCAGATTCTCTCCTGTGTGTATTTGTAGGTGTATTTTTAACATTGATAGAATTGGGAAAATCTCCTCACAATGTGGGCAGTGGTGAGACCTCTTAGCTCTGTGATCTTCCTGCTGTTGCTCTCTGGATGTAGAGAATGTCTCAACATGGTCTCCTGTGTGAACAACATCAGAAGAACCAGTCAGTTGGTGTGATATACATGTCAATCAAATGTATTTTATGAAGCCCTTTTTACATCAGAAGTTGTCACAAAGTGCTTTATCATCATAACACATAACTATAGTAATAAAAAGAAACGGACACAAAGGTTATCTTCTTGACATCACAGTTCTGGCGCTTTCTTTATACTGAGGAATGGTGCGTGCCTGCCTGGAACTTCCTGTTCCCCCACTACCACAGTGCAGCCACAGATAGAACAATGAGACAGATATTTCACTGGATGTATAATTGTCAAGTTTTGTGGACTTACCTGTTGCAAAAAAAAAAAGTATCACGTTATTTAGAAGGAACGCAAAGGCGAATTGAGTTATTGCACACGAGCGCTTCACAGAGGAGGTATTCCCTAACAGAAATATGCAGATGTATGCTAGAACACGGCAATAGGATCTAGCTAGCTCGTGCTTGGCTCTGCCCACTATGACTCATCTGTTCCCATTGGAAACGACCAGCTGTGGTCTATCTTGGTTTAGTTATAAAAAATCATTGGTGCAACCGTCCGTGCGTTCAGGGATCCTTGAGATGGCCCTACCCCATTATATGAGAAGGGCGGTGCTTAATTTGAGATGGATCCTCCGGTACCTCTCAGTTTTGTAGTCTATGGTTCCGGAACCCATTTGCCAGAATCAGGTAGCCTACCTCTTGTGGCAAGAAAAAATAATTCCACTGTTTGCAATGTAAAAATCCTAATAAAAGCAATCAGAGTAATTACATTTCGATTCATCTGTAATTGTCATGCCCCCTAAAAAAACGTCATGTGAAAACGTGCATGATATTCTAAGAATTGGTTAATGTTGGGCCGTCCCAGGTTTATGGTTTGTGCAACATTGTAGCCTAGACCAAGGCGTGGCCATTGCTGTGGTGAGAGAGAGAAGCACACCTGTATCTCTCACAGAAATACAATGTCATTCACTTTCTATGATCTCTCTCCCTCTCTGTGCTGTTATAGACATAAGCCGGCAACTCTCTTCTCTCCAGCATTGCACTTCATCATTTATCTCCTAATAGAATAATAGCTGTGGGAAGTGTGGTGGAGGTGCTGCAGCACTCTGCAGTCTGTTTAGAAAGAAATTAAATAATTTCCAATACTACACCACGAGGAAGCCTAGAATTTCGCCACAGAGGATCCATAGCTAATTTTAAAAATAGCCTAGCTGTGGATTGTGTGTAGCCAAATCACAAGGCATGCCTAACGTGTGGCAAATCTGTCTGTTAACAGCATGCAGCCAAAACAGGCCTTTCGCAAATATTTCTAATACAATCGCTGGAAAAGACAGGTTGTAAAGCAAATGGATCCTGCTGAAAATAAAATACTAATGTCTGTATGTTACCAAGTTAACAACTTCCAAATAGGCCTATTGAGCGAACAGCATTGTTTAAAAAAGTAAAGCAAGAGAGAGATAAGCTTTTGGCCGGTGAGTGAGCTGCACATCATTGGGTGAGTCAGTGAAACTGGAAAGCTTTTTTAGGACTATATCTTCCTCCTCATATTGTACAATGTGTTTCTCTGCACACTTAGGGGCCTCGGCTATTGATGGATTCAAGACAAGGTCGTTTTTATTGATCTCAGATTCTCAGTGTCAAAGTAGCCTGTCATTTTGGTCATTTGTGAGGTATTCAAAAAGATTCTGCAAAAGTGTCGTCATCAAAACTGATGTAGAATTGCATGAAATCCATTTATAAAAAGAACACATTTTTCCCGGACTCTAGGCTACAAAAAATTTACTCCATGTGTGTAAATTCTGCAAGCAGCTCCACACCACTGCTCTATGCCTGTACACGAAAGCTATGATAATGCATGCAATGCTTTGTTATAAAGGTTGTTTGTTTTTATCCGTTCTGGTACTTGCAGGGCTTCTGCCGTGAAGTCTTGGAGGCCCAAAAACTTCTCAGCTACAGATATAATGATGTCCAGCTTCTTGGACTTATTGTGCAGTAAAATTAATAACTGTGGCTATAAATACTAAAAAATCCACCTTCAAAATAAGTGTATCCAGATCACTTGATTGACGTACAACCTTTGCAATTGGTTGCAGTGCATCCACCGCCATATCTTCTTCAGAACTGTGGCCTCTTGCTACTATAACTCTCTTCACCGCCTCCACATAGGAGATTTGCTGTACAGCCCTGATCCTTGACACCTCAACCTCTTTCACCCTAACATGGCACTCTGGGAATTCAGGAATATGACCCCCACCACAGTTACAACATTTTACATTCACATGCTCTTCAATAACATATTCCTTCCATCTGCAAACACTTGACATGTGGCCAAACTTTTTACATTTCTTGCATTGCATCAGATTTTACACAAACTCTCTTATGGGGTATATTATATATCCCAGCTTTACATAGGGTGGTAGATACTCTTCATCAAACATCAATAATATAGATGAACTTTGTCCTTTTTCACATTCTCGATACGGGTCAAGCGACGTGCATTTGCATCCTTCTTCGGGAATCCCAAGTACTTCTCTGCCGCTGCCACCACAGCCTCTATTTTCTGGTATTTTTGATCAATTTCTGCAGTACAATTGACAACCATTGCTATAAATGCTAAAAAGCCCACCTTACTGAAGCAATATTCTTCCCATCACTCTCTCTTGGTCTCTGCGAACTCACAGGAATCCTCTCAAGATCCCTCACCCTGTACCCATCTTCCTCTACCACTCCCTTCACTGCTTCTGCTACAACACTTTCTGTACTACTGTAACCCTGGCAACCTCAATCTGCCTTTCTCTCACCTGACACCTCAGATCTCCAGCCCGTTAGCAACCCCCACAACTAACACACAGAACTTTCTCCACCGATACCACACATTTCTTCATCTCATGCCCTCCTGCACACTTGTCACATCTAGGCATCTCACGCCTACACACTGCTGCAACAGGCCCATAAACTTCACCCCTAAAACACTGTAGTATTTACGGAACAAAATCGCTCACGGGTTAACTGACACTTCCTACCTTGATCTTATCTGGCAGAGACTATGCATCAAAATCCAGCATGACAGATAATGTATTCTCTGTTTCCCCACGCTCTAAACCGGATCTACGTCTCACCAAACGGAGGGTGTCACAGACACCTGGAATCTTCCATTTCAACTGCTCATCCTCAACACTTAAACCTAACCCTGTTACCACTCCTTTCAATGCCACACTGTTCCGGAGAGCAATTCAAGTCACAATTCCTGTCCCTAATCACGTAATCCGGAGCGCCCGCTCCCTCTGGGCAGAGGAGAAACAATAAATCATCACGAGTCCACTCAGTTACCTTCACCAACTCAACAGTCCCCAACCTCTTCTCCACCTAACCTGACACCACATATGGATCCATTCCCTCTACAAATCTCACTCCCATTGGGCCAGAATCATCCTTATCATCCTCGGAACGAGGCCCGAACTCGGAGTTGCCACCACAGTTAATTCATCCTCACTCTCGTCACGTTCACTTTCCTCCTGTAGCTCTTCTAAAGGTTCTGTGTGATCTTCCATTCCATATTCACTCAAAACATATTCCACTTTTCTCCTTTGTCCTTGTCCACCATCTTCTCCTTCATCAGATCTTCCAGAAGGTTTGTGCATCCCCCACTGCAATCCCCATTCCACCTTTTTTCTTGTCCGCCATCTTACCACGTTTCTCAGCTCATCCACATCCCACTAGCTTCAGGTAGCTGCACACCAATGGAGTACCACAGTATAAATGATAATACCCATAAAACCTTGCAGTCAAACAGGGAAATGGTTCCAATCATTTTTCCACCATTCATTTTTCCCATAGGGGATTTTAGAAACACTTAAAATAAGGGCTGTATTTCGTGTAGGCTTACCCTGGTGTGGCGTTTTGATAACCATGTAAATCTCTCTAGGACAAGGTTACTTTTATATATTTGCATGTATATTTACCCCTACAAAAATGAAATGGTAATTAACTGCTAATGTGGCTATCATAAAGAACCACAAATGCCATGATGATCTCGACAAAATTGCCGAATAGAGTCAAAGGTAAGGATCTCTGGGTTAACTATCTAATGTTAGCTAAATTTTGTAATGAATAAATAGGCTACATTTATTTAAATGGACAATTCTGTGAACTGTCTTGTGCAAGTTTAAAATTGACACAATACCTGTTAGCAAAGGTGTCAGCTAGAGATGACGTGCAGGAGATTGCAGTGATTTGTTGTTTTGCATGATGTCTACTTTGATGATAATTAGAGTTTTATAATCTGAGAGGATATAGAGCCAAATATATTGCTAAAAGTCACGCCAGGGTAAGCCTACACGAAACACAGCCCTTATTTTAAGTGTTTCTAAATGAATAAAAAGAAAAATGATTGGTTCTATGACACAATTTTTGCAAAAATAACAATAATAAAAAAACTGTATTCAGACTTTACTCAGTACTTTGTTGAAGCACCTTTGGCAGTGATTACAGCTTCGAGTCTTCTTGGGTATGACGCTACAAGCTTGGCATATCCGTATTTGGGGAGTTTCTCTGCAGATCCTCTCAAGCTTGTCAGGTTAGATGGGGAGTGTCGCCAAACAGCTATTTCCAGGTGTCTCTATACTTTGCTCTGTTCATCTTTCCCTCGATCCTGACTAGTCTCCCAGTCCATGCCACTGAAAAACATCCCCACAGCATGATGCTGCCACCACCATGCTTCACCGTTGGGATGGTGCCAGGATTCCTCCAGACGTGACGTTTGGCATTCAGGCCAAAGAGTTCAATCTTGGTTTCATCAGACCAGAGAATCTTGTTTCTCATGGTCTGAGAGTCCTTTAGGTGTCTTTTGCCAAACTCCCAGCGGGCAGTCATGTGCCTTTTCATGAGGAGTGGCTTTCATCTAGCCACTCTACCTTAAAGGCCTGATTGGTGGAGTTCTGCAGAGATGGCTGTCCTTCTGGAAGGTTCTCCCATCGCCAGAGGAACTCTAGAGCTCTGTCAGTGACCATCGTGTTCTTGGTCACCTCCTTGACCAAGGCCCTTCTCCCCCTATCACTTAGTTTATCCGGGCAGCCAGCTCTTGAAAAAGTATTGGTGGTTCCACACTTCTGCCATTTAAGAACGGAGGCCTTTTGATCATATCCTTGGAATAAAATGATTGACACTCAGGTACAAGCCTAACATCATGTGCAAAGGGCCTTTGGGTAACGTAGCACATATTCAATGATATCTCTTTTTCTCACATAGGCTGTTCATTTCTGATCTTTGATACTTTTTCTGGTTTATAAACGTATCATGGTATACTACGTTAACGCTATACATATGGGCCATATTGTTACTTGGTAGCTACTAGCAACAGACCCTGTGTTGTGGATCATCTACCACTATTTTGGACGGTCCATACTGTAACGTTAACGTTAGTCTCAGGCTTCACTAACTAGCGTTACTGTTTTAGGTGGAGCTATTCTTTGCTACTTTTCAAACAAATACTACGTGATATTTCACATATCATCTTGCTAGAGAGGCCTTTTGTTGTGATATTTAGGCTACTATATAGGCTACTAGCAAAAGACCCTGTGTTGTTAGGATAGATTTATGTTTGTTTCTTCCAACAGATCTTTACATATTTTCCTCACTACAAAATATTCCTGCGGTCCTTGTGGTTACTAAACAGATTTTAGATATGCCTTTATGCTATAGCTTATTCCATGTTTACATCTTTGGTTAAATGACTTCAAATGCAAAACTTACATTTATTTTGTGGAATGTCTGTGGAGTTTGTAAACTATCCAAGCTTAAAACATGTTATTACTAGGCTTAAACAACTTCATTCATCTATTGTGTTCCTACAAGAAACTCACTTGTTGAAGGATGAGCTACTTAAAGTATGCAGGAGATGACAAGGGCAGGTAATAGCACCCTGTTTCTCCTCTCATTCTCATGGTGTTATGGTTTTAATTCACTAATCTGTTCTGTTTCAAGTGGATACTATTATAACTGATACAGCTGGTAGATACATTTAGATACAGGGAACTCTTTTGAATGAGCATATTAATCTGGTTAATGTTTATGGTCCTAATGATGATAATCCCAAATTCTTTGAGAATGTATTTCTATTGATAGCCTCCATTCCTAATGGCAGGGGACTTTAATTGCACTCTTGATCCTCATCTAGATCGCTCCTCTGGTTTAGACACTTCCCACTCGCAGAGTAGAAAGAAATTACAGCATTTAATTCAGGACTTAAATCTATGTGAACCTTGGAGGACTCAGAACCCGAGTAAAAGGGAGAATTCATGTTACTCGTCAACATTTAAATCATATTCTCATGTAGACTACTTTTTAGTTTCTTGCTTATTGCTTCCCAATGTAGCAGGAAGTGGATATGATACTATTGTTTTGAATGACCATTCCCCTGTGTCATTATTCTATAGGGATACAAAACTAGTAAAAGGATCCTCTAGATGGCGTTTGCATCCCAGATGGTTACAGGACCCAGACTTCTTACATTACGTTGGAGTGCATATAGATGTTTATTTGACATTGAACACTGACCAAACTTCAGCGAGCAGGGACGGCTTGTTCAATAGGGCGATATGGGCGACGCACTGCCAAACGGGAAAAGGAAGGGGATTTTTTTTCTAATCAATTATAAAAATAAAAAAAAATTATATTTTTTTTTTAAATAAATTTATAAAAAATTATATCACGGCAACAGCAGTTATCAGTGTTCACGTCTGATCTGCCAGCCACTAAATGTCAAATCAGGCTAAAGTCGTGCTTCAAATGGCCCCGCCCGTTTTTTGGGCGATTTCAGTCAGGTTGAAAATCGCCCAGAAGTCTGTCATAGACTCCCATGTAAAATCTATTTGTTTCACATTTCAAAGCTTTCAATACATTCTCTATGGGTGTCTGTGGCTTGCACTTACGCGCTTTCGTCATACATAACGTAACCACGAATGAACGTAACTAAGAAAAGACCAGGTAGCAGCCTCAATCAATTCACTACTACTATCAAAATGGCTAGGCTTCAGCCCAACTCGATTGTGTCTTTGAAAGAAGTTCCTTTTTGTCGGCGACCAAATGAAGATAAATTGGCAACGAAACAATTAGGACCTCCCAGACCAAATTTAATAATTCAACAGGTGTCTACTAAAGGGGGGAAGTCCTACACCCGAGGATTTTCCAAAAATTGGTATGAACGGAAAACCTGGCTAGCAGGCTGCGATGTAGCTAATGCAGTTTTTTTTTTTTTTTTTTTCAGCCTCAATCGCCAGTGTACTTTTGGAGAGACTGAACGGTCTTTTTTGCCGATGACGAGAAAGTCAAACTCATTGCGCAAGCTTACGATGGAGCCAGTGTGATGAGGGGAGAGAAGGCAGGTGTGCAGCAGAAGGTGCGTGAGCATTTCAAGAATGCCCATTACGTGCATTGCTATGCGCATCAGCTGAATTTGATCATGCATCAAGCTACTTCTCGCATCAAAAAAGTGAACATTTTCTTTTCCGATCTGAGCGGGATTACAACGTTTTTTTCCCGGTCACCCAAACGCACCAGCATTCTTGACCAGACTGTTGCACGAAGACTGCCCAGACCTTCATCCACACGGTGGAACTTCAACAGCAGAGTCGTGAACACTGTCTACGAGAATCGAGACGACCTCATAGAATGTTTTGAAGCCATCCGGACGGGTTCATTGGGTTCATTTGACCAGCTTACTGTGAGAGAGGCATCTGGTTACGTGAGGATGCTACATGATGAAGATTAAATTTTTTTCCTGCGGCTTTTTCACAAAATCATGCCCCACGTCGACATTCTGTACCAGAAGCTACAGAAGAAGGACATCGATGCTGTCTTTATCAAACGTGCCCTCGACAGCTTCACAAGCAGTGTGCAGGCCATAAGGTAAGATTAAACAATATCATTCGATCTTTCTCAAAGCAGAGCTTTATTTGAAAATGTATGCATGAAAGGAGACTGCATTTGTGTTTGAAATCACATTATTCTCATTATATATGGCCAGTGGTGTAATCTATCTTATTTTATATACTATGTGTACTGTGCAGTGGTGCTCATAAGCTTATGATCCCATGCTAAAGTTGACTAAAAAGAGGAATAAAAAAATAAAAAAAAATCATCTTTTGGAAATTGATCTTAATGACTTAATTAAAAAAGTTGGAAAATCCAACCTTTAAGGACACCAATTTTATTTTATTTTTATTCCTCTTTTTAGTCAACTTTAGCATGGGATCATAAGCTTATGAGCACCACTGTATACTGTGCTGAACATCCAGGCTATGTGAGACACAAAGGCTAACTTAAACACTAAAGACTTTATGCATCCCTGCCCATTTTAAGTGGAACTTAAGTATTTGTACTATACATGGATACATTGCATATACCTGTGCATCACATAGACAACAATACTGTACAAAGCCAACAAACACATTGGTCTGTTTGCCTTCAGGGACTCCTCTCAACAGCAGCTGCAAGAAGCAACAGGAGCCAAAAGACCCAGAACAGCTTTGAGAGAAGAGGAGAAGCAGAGGCTGTCTGAAGAGGTCTGCAACACCCTCCTGGATCACACCAAAGAAAGGTTCTCTTTCTCTGGCCACCTTGTGAGTGCTACCTTACTGCAAGCAGACATGTTTGAAAGGTACTGCCATTCATTTCCTGATGAGGCTCTGAATGCCACTGTGAATGCATACCCCATGCTGAGCAAGGCAAAGCTCAAGACAGAACTATCTCTGATCTATGAGAATCCTGAATTCAAGGGGGCTGTGGTGCACTGGCACTGTACCAGGTTCTCATGAGCTACAACCTCCAGGAGACGTTCTCTGAGACTGTGACTCTGTTGAACATCCTCATAACTACTCCCATGACAACAGCTGAAGCTGAGAGATGTTTCTCAACTTTGACACGAGTTAAGACATTCCTGCGAAATTCAATGGGCCAGGAACGTCTGAATGCACTGGCCATGCTTTCCATGGAGAGGGAACTAGTCCTCAGCATGCCTGATTTCAATGAGAAAGTCATTGAACGCTTTGCTGTATTGAAACAGAGAAGAGAACAGTTTCAGTACAAGTAATGTAGCCTCTCTCTCTCTTTGTCCCTCCCTGTCTGTCTCTTTACACACACACACGCCCAAATCAGTTCACAGTTGATGTTGTTTAAAAAATAGTTTTTTTTCATTTTAAAAAAAGTAATAAAAATAAAAATCTGTTCATGTTCATTTTTACAAATCTATACAATTGGCCAGAATATGGTTGTTCATATCTACAAATCTATACAATTGGCCAGAATATGGTTGTTCATTTTTACAAAGCCATACAGATAGCTGTGTTTACCTTTTCTAGAAATTACTTTCAAATTCTGTTTTCATTCTTATTTCATTTGTTTATGGAAATGCATATTGTTTTATGCAGTGTTGAGGAATGTGAAAGAACACCCTTGATTATTTTTACTGTGATAACTTATTTTGATTTTGTAAGCCAACACTTTTGAGATCAGTCAATAAATGCTTCTGGTATTGACTTATATGCTACCCCTGTCTTCATGTTGTTGCTGGACATATCTTTTTTTAAATGTGTGTAGGTCACCTAAATCATCAGAAAAATTGCCCCTCCTGAGAATTTTTTCAGGAGCCGCCACTGTCAGCGAGTACCAGATGGGAGGGCTTTCAAAGCACATATTTGGGGGCAAATTATACGTTTTACCAGTTTAAAATCAAATAAATCAGAAAATGAGAGCGATGGACAGCAAAATCAGAGAATTGGAGAGAAGCTTTTTTGGATAACTCAGTCGAAGTAAACAAGGAATGATTTGGTCTTAAAGCTCAGTATGAAGAACTTCCCACCTCAAAGGCTGCAAACAGCTTAACTAGGCTGAAACAGTCCTATGATCAAGGTGAAAAACCTGGTAAATTGCTGGCCTGGCACATTAAGAAGTAAAATTCAGCCTTTAATGCAATTCATATTTACAAGGACAATTATCAATGGATCCTGTAGAAATGAACCAAATATTTGCTTCCTACTACAACACACTTTACAACTCTGAATCTCCTGAGAAAACTGAACTAGTCAGGTCTTGATTTTCCCTCTACTTCAGAGGACACTAAATTGGATGAATGAGATCAAAGTGATCATGGTTTAGACCAGGGTTCTTCAATTCCAGTCCTGGAGGGTCGAAACACTTCTGTTTTTTATTTCTACTTGGTAGTTAATTGCACTCACCTGGTGTCCAAGGTCTGAATTAGCCCCTGATTAGAAGGAGAGGATGAAAAACAGAGGTGTTTCGGCCCTCCAGGACCGGAATTGAAGAGCCCTGGTTTAGACACTCGCAGAGTAGAAAGACATTTTGTAAATGTGATCGTTCAGATGTTGTTTTTGCAACAATTGAACAAAAACCAGTTTTGGCTTTATCATTATGGGGTATTGTGAGTAGATTGATGAGGGAAAAAAACAATTTAATCTATTTTACAATAAGGCTCTAACATAACAAAATCTCAAAAAAGTCAAGGGGTCTGAATACTTTCCGAATGCACTGTATATAGACAGGTGTGTGCCTTTCCAAATCATGTCCAACAAACTGAATTAGATAGAACCTCCTCTTACCCCGAGAAACAGATTTCCCAATCTTCTCCTCCTCTTCTTCATCTTTACTGTTGACATTCAGCTCCAGTGTTTTGACTGCAGTCTTCCAGCTTCACTGATGCCATCTCTGGATATTGCGATGCAAACTGGGCTCCACTGTCACAATCAGGACCCAGTGACTGTAGGTTTGGACTCAGTGTGGAAGGAGGGAGGCAGGTTGGGTTTGTCCTCACTGTTGATGTTACCGGCCTCAGACTTATCTGAATCGGCCAGTAGTAATATAGAGAGCACAGACACAAAAGTTAGTGTCGACAGTTCTGGCACTTTCTTTATTCTCTACAAATATTTTCAAATTTTTCTTGTTCAATTATCTAATTCAGTGCCAATACTCATTTTGGGTGCCGGTACTGTTTATATTAAGGTGCAGGAGCACCACAATACTTTTGAGCTAATACCTAACCTATAGTAGATAAATGCATAAATGACTCAAAAACCATTTAGTACAAGGTTACAGTTTGTTTTAGACAGCACTGTGTGCTATTTTCCTGAATCCAGGCTCTGTCGTAGCCGGCCGTGACCGGGAGACCCATGGGGCGGCGCACAATTGGCCCAGTGTCGTCCAGGGTAGGGGAGGGAATGGCCGGCAGGGATGTAGCTCAGTTGGTAGAGCATGGCGTTTGCAACGCCAGGGTTGTGGGTTCAATTCCCACGGGGGCCAGTATAAAAAAAATAAAAAAATAATGTATGCACTCACTAACTGTAAGTCGCTCTGGATAAGAGCGTCTGCTAAATGACTAAAATGTAAATGTAATAACCTTGCCTTCACTGTATTACTTCAATCAAAAACCAATTGTATTTCCTGTTCACACCATAGCAACATTTATTGATAAAGACAGAAACAACAGAATGTGTCTGAATATTAGTACACATGTAGAAAACTGATAATCATTACATTCAGCTTTAAAACAGTAGTGCGACCGTGAAATTGTCTCTATCTGATGCACCCGCACTGTCCTCACTGAAGTCCGTTGACGCTGACCGAGAGTAGCCGCCATTTTACCAGCTTGGGAATTTTACACTAAACCAATAATATGGAAAACGAACTCAGAAATCTCAAATAAATTGATTATTTATTAAACTAACATGATACAATTATGTACATTCACTCAGACAAACGCAAAATCTCTAGCTATGTGACTTGAAAAATCGTTTTTATCACGTTCTTTCTCACTCACTCGGTTTGACACAAAAATAACACATCAAACCTTTACCAAACGTGATAATACCTTAACGGATGTGTTACCTAGCATGGTATGACATGTTCTTTCGACATTAGAAAGTTTAAACGTGCTATTACATACCTCTAGTAATAAATAGAAACGGACACAAAGGTTATCTTCTTGACAACAGATGTATTGTGAAGAATGGTGCGCGTGATGAAGTCATTACGTAATAACGTAAAAATGCGTGAAATTCAAAATAACGTTTTCAAATTGACTGGCCATCTCAGCGACAAATATGATTTGACATTTGTAAGTTTAGATTTGTTTGTTTATTATCACATATTTGTATTTGTAAAAGTAATATAAACACAACACATTTTATATGATCAGATATTTTTATTTTTAAACATAACACATTGAATTATTGAACAATTACACATTACACATTATTGAACAATTATATTTGATTTATTTTCTTATTAACTAGTAAACCTACACATTCTGAACAATTATAGTTTCAATCAGTGTATTGGTAGTTAGTTAACATGCTACCTGACTGATCAACAATTATAGGTACAAGCTAATAACAAGGTATATATGCTATCTTATTGAACAAGCAACTTAACTCAAATAATGATGTGTGCGCTAGGCATCTCTCTCCAGCTCTCTCCAGGTTGTTGTGCTGCTTGGCTGGCCTGCTGCTGCCTGTGCACGAGCTGAGCGCCTGCTGCTGACGTCACTCACAATGCACTTTTGCAGCCAGCCATGTGTGTTGTGACTGAGTGTGTGACAGAGAAAATCGTTTTAGTGTCATTTAGAGGGAAAATGTGTGCATTTTAGTGTTTGAGTCACTTTTCAAAAGTTGCTAAAAGTTCCAAATAAGTTTTTAAAAGTAGCTCATTTGTTGCTAGATGCTGTTTGAAAAAAAAGTTGCCAGGGTAGTCTGAAAAGTTGCTAAATCTAGCAACAAAATAGCTAAGTTGGCATCACTGGGCCCTACCCCATTACATGAGAACGGGGTATCTGCCGCTGCCTCCTCCTCCTCCGGGACACTTCTACTTTGCATAGAGTTGATCAATCTGTTGATTGTGGCCTGTGGAATGTTGTCCCATTCCTCTTCAGGGGCTGTGCAAAGTTGCCGTATATTGGCGGGAATTGGGAACAAGCTGTGGTACACGTCGATCCAGCCCTCCCAAACATGCTCAATGGGTGACATGTCTGGTGAGAATGCAGGACATGGAAGAACTGGGACATTTTCAGCCTCCAGGAATTGTGGACAGATCCTTGCGACATTGGGCCGTGCATTATCATGCTGAAACATGACGTCGGCAGGACCTTGTCATGGTATCTCTGTGCATTACATTTGCCATTGATAAAATGCAATTTTGTTCCTTCTCCGTAGCTTATGCCTGCCCATACCATAACCCTGACACTAACATGGGGTACTGTGTTCATGACATTGACATCAGCAAACCACTCACCCACACACATTTTTACATTTAAGTCATTTAGCAGACACTCTTATCCAGAGCGACTTACAGTTAGTGCATACATTATATATATATTTTTTCATACTGGCCCCCCGTGGGAATCAAACCCACAACCCTGGCGGCCATTCCCTCCCCTACCCTGGACGACTTGTGCGCCGCCCCATGGGTCTCCCAGTCACGGCCGGCTATGACAGAGCCTGGATTCGAACCAGGATCTCTAGTGGCACAGCTAGCACTGCAATGCAGTGCCTTAGACCACTGTGCCACTCGGGAGAACACCACCATACACATGGTCTGCAGTTGTGAGGGTGGTTGGGCATACTGCCAAATTCTCTAAAACAAAGTTGGAGGCGGCTTATGGTAGAGAAATTACCATTAAATTATCTGGCAACAGCTCTGGTGGACATTCCTGCAGTCAGCATGCCAGTTGCATGCTCCCTCAAAACTTGAGACATCTGTTGCATTGTCAGTGGTAGAAAAAGCACCCAATTGTCATACTTGAGTAAAAGTAAAGATACCTTAATAGAAAATGACTCAAGTAAAACTGAAAGTCACCCAGTAAAATACTACTTGAGTAAATGTCTATAAGTATTTGGTTTTAAATATACTTCACTATCAAAAGTAAAAGTAAACGTATGAATCATTTCAAATTCCTTATATTAAGTAAACCAGATGACACCATTTTTTATTTATTTTTTATTAATGGATAGCCAGGGGCACACTCCAACACTCAGACATCATTTACAAATTAAACGTGTTTAGTGAGTCCGCCAGATCAGAGGCAGTAGGGATGACCAGGGATGTATGTCCCGTGTAGCTCAGTTGGTACAGCATGGCGTTTGCAACGCCAGGGTTGTGGGTTCGTTTCCCACGGGGGGATAGTATGAAAATGTATGCAATCACTAACTGTAAATGACTAAAATGTAAATGTAATATTTTTCTTTCGGAATGTAGTGAAGTAAAAGTTGTCCAAAATATAAATAGTAAAGTACAGATACCCCAAAAAACTACTTAAGTAGTACTTTAAATTATTTTTACTTCAGTACTTTACACCACTGGGCATTGTGTTGTGTGACAAAACTTCACATTTTAGAGTGTTTTTTTTTTTACAGGGTATCTTATATATCCCAGCTTTACATAGGGTGGAAGATAGGCTTACCCTGGTGTAACGTTTTTGATAACAGTGTAAATCTCTCTAGGACAAGGTGACTTTGATCAATATATTCACCTGCATTTACCCCCAAAAATGAAATGCTAATTAGCTGCTAATGTGGCTATCCTAAAGAACTACAAATGCCATGATGATCTGGACAAGACTGCCAAATCGAGGCAAAGGTAAGGATCTCTGGATTAACTATATAATGTTAGCTAAATGTAGTAATTAATAAATAGGCTACATTCATTTAAATGGACAATTCTGATGGGGGGCACTTACCCCACGACTTTTAAAAACGTCCCTTTTCTAAAAAAAACAACATTTAATTAAATAACTCAAAAAGTGTAAACTGTAGCAATTTATTTCCCTTTATAGTTTATTAGCCTAAGCATGACCTTCATCCACATAACCCCCCCCCCCCCAAAAAAATGTTGCTTTTTTGTGTCAGCAATTAGACTTTGTTCTTAGGGGGGGCGAGTTACCCCATAGTACCCTACCGCCAGTCTCCTCTAGGTACATAGGATGGCTACTTCCCAACCAGAACCCTGGCCTGATGCGAACGTGAGTAGATTACGTTGAAAACAACGGTCGGCCATCTTGGAGACAGTCTCTACCTCTTATACCTCAGCGGTCAGGCGGGCACCATTCTTCAGATAAAGAAAAAAGCGCTAAAACTGCTGAAAAGACAATAGCTGTTGTGTCCGTTTCAAATGTATTACTGCAGTTATGTAATAGCACGTTTCAACTTTCTAATTTAGAAAGAACATTTCATAACATGCTAGGTCACAAATACGTCAAGTTATTATCAAGTTTGGTAAAGGTTTTAGCTATGTGTTATTTTTGTGTCAAACCGAGTGAGTGAAGAACGTGATAAAAACTATTTTACAAGTCACATAGCTAACTAGAGACTTTGGGTTTGTCTGCGTGATTGAATGTACATCATCTCGTCAAGATAATTTAATAAATAATCAATTTATTTGAGATTTCTGAGTTCGTTTACATCAACATACTTCACTGCAGACAGTGCGGATGCATTAGAGAGAGAGAAGTTGACGGTTGCACTACTATTTTGAAGCTGCCTGAATGTAATGTCCAGCAGTTTTCTACATGTGTTGTAATCTAGGGTTGGAACCGGTTCTCCCGAAAAAGAACGTAAAAATGAACCGGAAACTAAAGTGTTCTATACTTTTCAGTAATAGCAGTTATTTTAAAAGCATGGAATCCAGGTAATAACCTTATTTTACTTTCCTGGCATTGTTCTCCAGTCCCACAAAAATCGCAACAACCCAGGTAACAAGGAATGTAACTGAGACATTTGTAACATTCCCCTTAAGTCTTCCAGAGGTACTGAATGTCATAGCCCGTTTGGGACATTACAGGCACATTCATAACGTTTCTAATAAGTATTATAGAGGTTATAAATATCTGGTCGCTATACGGACATCATGGGACCTTTAAAAACGTTCCTTGGTAGTCCATGAAAGGTTCTGAATATCATGTTATTTTGGAGATATCCTAGGAACATTTCATAACGTTACATTTAGAGCTATGGTTTTTTTGTCTTCATGTAACGTTACAATCAGAATGATAGAAATACATTTTGTAACGTTGTCTTTCTAAGTGTGTAGGAACATTTGTTACGTTCTAAATAAGTACTTTAGATCCCAAGATATTGGGGCCAGCATAAAGGAAGTGGATCCAGCTCTTCCCCTCCGCAATATATTTTTCCATAATTCTACCGATGTAATAAATGTATGGAAATTAATAATGTCATTTTGACCTCAGTATAGGCCTATGGAAGAGGGAACGATACCTACAAATAATATATTTTTATTATATTAATTTATGAATGTAGCCTATAACAATAATAATACTTTTTACAAATCATTATAAAGCAGCTAGCAGTAGTGGTGGCCTGACGACGGTTCATCCTGAATATTCCTTTTGACTCCATTATCCGTCATTGCAAATATAGAAGTGGGTGTGGCAACTAACAATACTGAGGCTGGAGCCAGAAAGAAACACCTACCGTACTAATTGGTAAAAGTGAAACAACACAGCTTTGCTCGCAAACAACGGCGATTGGATGACCTTGACCGTTGGAAGGCCACAGAATTTAGACAGTTTCTACTCTATACTGGGAAAGTAGTGCTGAGAAGAATCTGGTCTAAAGAACAGTACACACACTTCATGGCCTTCAGTGTGGCCATGTGCATTTTGGTTTCTCCTCAACTTTCTTCAATCCACAGTGCCTATGCTCATGCTTTACTGAACTTCTTTGTGGAGCAGGGAAGGGTTTTGTATGGAGACACATTTCTCGTGTATAATGTTTCCCTCCCTACACCTCACTGCTGATGCTGAAGAACTTGGCTGCCTTGACAACTGTAGTGCTTTCAAGTTGAGAACTACTTGCAACAACTAAAGAAGATGGTCCGTTCAGGGAGGCGGCCACTTGGCCAGAACGCACAGTTAGAGCTTCTCCCCGCCAACAGGTCATCAACATGAGACGGCCAAACAATGCCTACATACTTAATGATAGGTCATGCTGTGAGGTCGTGAGCCAAGAAGATGCCTCTGATACTTACCTCTGCAGGGTGTTTCAGCATCTGGAATCTTACACGCTGAGTCCTTGTGACTCAAGACTGTATTGGACTTTCCGCACCACTACGAGGAGCACACAAATGCATCTCATTGCAAAGAGCAGTCTTGTTAAGCAAGCTATTATACTTGAGGAGGACCATGGCACTCGTGTTGTGCTTACCATCTTGCACAGCCTGTAGCAAGCCCCATTTAGCTACAGCCAAGTTCACAAGCTGTATTAGTTATGCAAACTATCTTGGCTGGTAAATCAAGAGACTGAACAGTGTGGAATTGGTGTTTTTTTTTTTTCTGCACAGGGCATACAGCATTATTATGTTGTACATTTTGTCAAAGAGAACAATGTTGAAGTTGTACCAGAGCAGTGGGTGGAGAAGAGAGATGGGGTGAGTTGATCAGTGAAATGGTTTACCCTTTTTAGGCAAAGAGATGGATAAATAGTTCACTTTAAACAGTGTCTCATATCCTGCAGGTCCTGTGTTGCTACTGGCCAAGAAATGCCATTAAGAGAGGAGACCGGCCTGACAAAATATTATGGGAGTAGTACAGAATTTCCATCTTTTCATCAACTGGTAAAATAATATTTGACTGTCCATCCACTCCCGTTTATATTGCCATGTATGCTTGGTTGTGTGGCTCTGGAGCAGGTTGCATCAGTTGAACATACTCCTACACGTAAGGCTAGTTACAACGTAGAATATGTTCTAAGCCAGGCGTAAACCTGTGTCACCACCTGGTTGTAAGTAATAGCTTTTGCTACGCCAGGGTGTAAAAACTAAGTGTAATGTAGGGTAGACGTATAGTATATATCTATAACTAGTTTCCAAGGTAAGTGTTTCATGACTAGTCATGTCGCATCTTGTTCAATTTTCGGGAGTAGGTAGGTCCAACTTATCTCTTACACCTTATCGTCTAACTGGTGCAACCCACTCCTGGTCAGTAGAGTCAGGAACTTCCCCCTCTTAAGTACTATATGTATTTTCTGAAAGTATTACTATGTGAATTACAAACACTCAATAGCCGGTTTGCCAGTGTTAATAGGAAACTATTTATGACAATGTTTATTGCACGTACAGACAATTACTCTGTGGCAGAGCAACGAGCCAAACGGGGGGTTGACACCTCCAATGTTGAATCTGACGAGGAACCAGCGAAGAGGGCGGTGACTAAACCAATCAGATTCCGTGTAGAGCCACCTGGTGAGGATTTCTTAACTGCTCTTATTCCATTGTGTGTATTACATGCATCAGGAAGTAGATGAAATAAATGAGTATTTTTTTGTATTGTCCTTCGTAAGATGATGATGGAAGTGAAGCACTCCAGAAAAAGACAAATGAACCCAGACAAGCCCAGCGTACAGTGCCACAGCTTCCACCAGCCCCTAATGGTAAGATCCTGCATTAAGTGTCTGGTTGTAGTTTTAGGGTAAACAATTAGTTTTAGGGTAAACAATTGAATTGTATGAAGTATTATAACTTTACAAACCTTTCAAAGCCACTCAATAGAATACAATTACCATCATATTTTTGCATATTAGGTTATTTAAAGTCTTATTACTACTTTGTGCATACGGTTAGAACTTTCCAAATACTTCTGGTGCTGTGTATGGGTGAAACTTGTATTTACAGTGGGGAAAAAAGTATTTAGTCAGCCACCAATTGTGCAAGTTCTCCCACTTAAAAAGATGAGAGAGGCCTGTAATTTTCATCATAGGTACACGTCAACTATGACAGACAAAATGAGCATTTTTTTTTTCTCCAGAAAATCACATTGTATGATTTTTTATGAATTTATTTGCAAATTATGGTGGAAAATAAGTATTTGGTCACCTACAAACAAGCAAGATTTCTGGCTCTCACAGACCTGTAACTTCTTCTTTAAGAGGCTCCTCTGTCCTCCACTCGTTACCTGTATTAATGGCACCTGTTGAACTTGTTATCAGTAAATTATGCTTAGCATTTATTTTTGTTGGGATTCATTAACCTTCCCACTGAGCTCCTGACTGACATCCCTTCACGTTTGGTTCTGTGCCAGTTTCAAAAGCAAAGTATTCATGTTTTTCCTTCTGTTTTCTCAGTTAGTCCAAGTGGCAGCCAGGAAGAAGCTGGCCAAGACAGAGCATCAGAATCAGGTTTCTTTAGCCATCAAGATATTGATCTCGAAATCGTAAATGTAGAAAGTTTAAATAACAGCATGATTTGTTCTTATATTTTAGACCAAGAGCTGCCATCCCTGCTTGATGAGCCTGTGGCTTCTGAGATGCCTGCTGGATACATTAAAGGTATATTATGCTAGCCTATATGTTACAACATGTTGCTTCTCTTGTATTGTCAACATCAATTCCAAATTGTTTGGCTGTCAGCAGATACATGGTTACCAATACTACTAATATATATGAAGGGTGGATATTTTGATCGAGGTATTTCACATGGCCTTGATCCATGTCCTGCCTGGTACTCATGGCTTGTATTGTCACACTACTTGCAGCAAAACTGTTGAGTCTTTATTATTTTGCAGATCTTCAAGCAGTGGAGATGAGGATAATGGTGGAACTGGAGATGATCCGTACAGAGTCCAGGACTGCTCTGAACCAAGTTATGGAGGCCATAGAGGATAATGGTGGAACTGGAGATGATCTGTACAGAGTTCAGGACTGCTCTGAACCAAGTTATGGAGGCCATAGAGGATAATGGTGAAACTGGAGATGATCCGTACAGAGTTCAGGACTGCTCTGAACCAAGTTATGGAGGCCATAGAGGATAATGGTGAAACTGGAGATGATCCGTACAGAGTTCAGGACTGCTCTGAACCAAGTTATGGAGGCCATAGAGGATAATGGTGAAACTGGAGATGATCCGTACAGAGTTCAGGACTGCTCTGAACCAAGTTATGGAGGCCATAGAGGATAATGGTGGAACTGGAGATGATCCGTACAGAGTTCAGGACTGCTTTGAACCAAGTTATTAAATTAACCAAGTTTAATTATTTATTAACCAAGTTACTCAAGTCGCAGGGTAAGTGCCCCCCTTGGGGCAGACATTTTCTGATTGAGAGGGGGTCAAATACTTATTTTCCTCATTAAAATGCAAATCAATTTATAACATTTTTTACATGCGTTTTTCTGGATTTTTTTCTGCTAAATGACTAAAATGTAATGATGTCATCACGTAATGACATCACAACGTCATTTAGCGACTTTTAGCAACAAATTGACCTGCCTCTAACAACTTCCCCTGAAAATTAGTTGGCAACCCTGCAGGGGAGTTGCTCTTTCAACTTTCAAATTTCTCTTAGACTTTCCAACATAATAATAGCCACATGGGCACATCAGGAAATATACCACACATTTTGTTTTACAGGAAATTCTACCCAGGACATACATTTTATTTCCAGTATGAGGGTGAAGAAAGAAATCCCCCTTGGTCATCGCATTACAGTTCTCACAATGATTTGAGGGCGAGGGTGGATAGGAAATGCTGAGGGGGAACATATTCATCTGCTCTTACTAGGCTGTCCTTTAGGTTTCTAGCATGTTTAAAAAGAGAATAGAGAGATATTGTGAAAAGGCCCACAGAGGGATCCCAGTCCTAAATAGAAGGCAGAGATCAAACTCCTGGTTCTCCCCTGTTCCTTCCACACGACCTCCCATTGTACTGTATGTATGAACACATTTTGAACAATGGCTCCCTAAAATGCTGTGGTGCTTACAAACACAATAGGAAAGGTTGTGGTAGACGTGGGCCATCACAGGTGAGTTCACAGCTCTTTTACTCTGAGCATTCATATCAATGACTCACCCTCAGATGGACCATCAATGCCAGAGTTCTACAAGACTGTTTCCATAATCAACTGGGCATTTCAACAGTCTGTCCCTCGGGCGGCAGGTAGTCTAGTGGGTAAGAGCGTTGTGCCAGTAACCGAAAGGTCGCTGGTTCTAATCCCTGAGCCGACTAGGTGAAAAATCTGTCGATGTGCCCTTGAGCAAGGCACTTAACCCTAATTGCTCCTGTAAGTCGCTCTGGATAAGAGCGTCTGCTAAATGACTAAAATGTAAAAATGTAAATGTAAATATAGTCCTGAGAATATATTGTTTATCTTACTATTGTTTAAAATACTAACTTTTTAGCATTTGTGGCACAAATCCATTGCAAGTCAATGGTACATACAGTATTTAGTCAGCCACCAATTGTGCAAGTTCTCCCACTTAAAAAGATGAGAGAGGCCTGTAATTTTCATCATAGGTACACGTCAACTATGACAGACAAATTGAGAATTTTCTTCCCCCGAAAATCACATTGTAGGATTTTTAATGAATTTATTTGCAAATTATGGTGGAAAATAAGGTATTTGGTCACCTACAAACAAGCAAGATTTCTGGCTCTCACAGACCTGTAACTTCTTCTTTAAGAGGCTCCTCTGTCCTCCACTCGTTACCTGTATTAATGGCACCTGTTTGAACTTGTTATCAGTATAAAAGACACCTGTCCACAACCTCAAACAGTCACACTCCAAACTCCACTATGGCCAAGACCAAAGAGCTGTCAAAAGGACACCAGAAACAAAATTGTAGACCTGCACCAGGCTGGGAAGACTGAATCTGCAATAGGTAAGCAGCTTGGTTTGAAGAAATCAACTGTGGGAGCAATTATTAGGAAATGGAAGACATACAAGACCACTGACAATCTCCCTCGATCTGGGCTCCACGCAAGATCTCACCCTGTGGGGGTCAAAAATGATCACAAGAACAGTGAGCAAAAATCCCAGAACCACACAGGGAACCTAGTGAATGACCTGCAGAGAGCTGGGACCAAAGTAACAAAGCCTACCATCAGTAACACACTACGCCGCCAGGGACTCAAATCCTGCAGTGCCAGACGTGTCCCCCTGCTTAAGCCAGTACATGTCCAGGCCCGTCTGAAGTTTGCTAGAGTGCATTTGGATGATCCAGAAGAGGATTGGGAGAATGTCATATGGTCAGATGAAACCAAATAGAACTTTTTGGTAAAAACTCAACTCGTCGTGTTTGGAGGACAAAGAATGCTGATTTGCATCCAAAGAACACCATACCTACTGTGAAGCATGGGGTTGGAAACATCATGCTTTGGGGGCTGTTTTTCTGCAAAGGGACCAGGACGACTGATCCGTGTAAAGGAAAGAATGAATGGGGCCATGTATCGTGAGATTTTTGAGTGAAAACCTCCTTCCATCAGCAAGGGCATTGAAGATGAAAACGTGGCTGGGTCTTTCAGCATGACAATGATCCCAAACACACTGCCTGGGCAACGAAGGAGTGGCTTCGTAAGAAGCATTTCAAGGTCCTGGAGTGGCCTAGCCAGTCTCCAGATCTCAACCCCATAGAAAATCTTTGGAGGGAGTTGAAAGTCCGGTGTTGCCCAGCGACAGCCCCAAAACATCACTGCTCTAGAGGAGATCTGCATGGAGGAATGGGCCAAAATACCAACAAACGGTGTGTGAAACCTTGTGAAGACTTACAGAAAACGTTTGACCTGTGTTATTGCCAACAAAGGGTATATAACAAAGTATTGAGAAACGTTTGTTATTGACCAAATACTTATTTTCCACCATAATTTGCAAATAAATGCACACACACACCACACAAAAAAAAAAAAAAAAAAAAAAAAAAAAAAACAAAAAAAAAAAAACAAAAAAAAAACCATTTAAAAATCCTACAAGTGATTTTCTGGATTTTTTCCCCTCATTTTGTCTGTCATATTGACGTGTACCTATGATGAAAATTGACAACAGGCCTCTCTCATCTTTTTAAGTGGGAGAACTTGCACAATTTGGTGGCTGACTAACTACTTTTTTTTCCCCACTGTAAGTGAAACTGAAAAAAAATGACAAAATATCTCTCTCGCTCCTCCTTCGTTTTTGAAGAAATTCATTTGTTCAAAACTGTTCAACTATTGTCTTTCTCTCTCTTTGAGTCAACTACTCACACACAACATTTATGCACTGCAGTGCTAGCTAGCTGTAGCTTATGCTTTTCAGTACTAGATTCATTCTCTGATCCTTTGATTTGGTGGACAACATGTCAGTTCATGCTGTAAAAGCTCTTATATGTTGGAGGATGTCCTGCGGAAGCTGTCATAATTACTGTGTAAGTCTATGGAAGGGGGTGAGGAACATGAGGCTCCTAGGTTTTGTATTGAAGTCAATGTACTCGAGGAGGACGGAAGCTAGCGCTCATCCGGCTACACCATGGTGCTACCCTACGAGAGTTCTGTTGAGGCTATTGTAGACCTTCATTGCAAAACAGTGTGTTTTAAATCAATTATTTGGTGACATAAATATATTTAAATTAAAATTAAAATTAAATACATAAATTGTATTAAATGTATCTTTAAATTAATCAAATCCGTTTTCTTTTATGAAAAAAAATACATAATAATTTTCACATTTACATTTACATTTTGATCCTGCATTGCAGTGATTATGAATTACTTAAAACTGTCAAACTGCCCCATCAAAATTTGGTAGGCGGAACCAAAAGCCTGTTTGGGTTACCCTTGATCAACCCAAGACAAATAAAATTCCCGGAAAATGGTTTGATGCAGAGCTACTGAACACTTTCCCAATACACTGGGTGGCGCTATTCCCCTTTCAAAAATTTCCTCTGCTTTACTACTACATGTTTGGGGGCGAGGTCCTGTTCAACCTCTGCAAAGTTTAAAATGTCTCTAACCAAAACCCCGGAAAGTTCAGGAGTCCCTTGTCTCTACCGGGGTTGGCCTTCTATTCAGACCAAAGCAAGGGATCAGCTAGACCCGGTTAGCCCCCCCACTGATTTTGATGGGTCATTTTGCATTTTAAAGTAATTAAGAATCACTGAAAGCGGGATCATGAAATGAAAATGTAAATAGTGAAATAATTATATGTATTTTACATAAAGAATGGGTATTGAATTAATTAATGATACATTTAAACACATTTTTGTATTTAATTCTAATTTTTAAAAATTAAAGACCATTTAAGTAAATTTTTTAAGGATTTTTTTTTAAATTTTGGCATTTTAGTCCTCCAAGCGGCGGATACACATTCGTAAAAAATCTTATAAAAAAATAATAAGAAGAGGTATTTAGTCCATCTCCAAAGAGCGATGTTGCACGTGGTGTGGGGAAAGGGAATTCGGATTGGCGCCCCCATTATCAGAAAAAAAGAATGCGCCGTCAAGACACAAATTTTTGTCTGTTTAAAGATTACTACAGGAGAAAGCACGTTTAAATTTCAATACGAAAAACATGTCAAAAATGCTAGTTAACAAATACGTCAAGGGGATTCTCCCCTTTGGGAAAGTTTGTGTTATTTTGTGTCAAAGAGTGAGTGAAAGAACATGATAAAAACTTTTTACAAGTCACATAGCTAGAGATTTGGGGTTTGTCTGGTGAAAGTTTTAATCTTTCGTAAGTAATTTTAAAAAGGATCAATTTGAGATTTTTGTGTTCGTTTTACATGTTTTTGGTTTTGTGTAATAAAGTATAATCTTACGATGTTAAAATTGGGGCGTCATTTGATGTTCGTTAAAGTCCCGTAGAAGATAAGGCCCCTATCGAGGTGTATAGTATTTATATAGTTTTGGGGCAGTATATTATTTTCTGTGAAATAACATTGGTTGGTCGGGTTTCCGAGCCCTGAATGGATTGGCGAAAACGGGTATATCAACGTACACCACAGGGAGACAAAAATTAAAAATATTTTTTTTTCGTTTACATATTTGGTAACCAGTTTTTAATAGCAATTAGGGACTGAGGCATTTCTCGTGCCTAACAGCCCTTAGCGTTTATGACCTATACCCCACCTCCTCGGCCTTATGGGATAAAAAAACATGAGTTCTACTTTGGGAAAAAAATTTTTAGTTACAATTTTACAATTTTTGCTTCCGATATAACCACGAAGACGGCCAAAAACCCTAAAGCAAATCGTAAACGGTGACCTGCTGAGCCTACAGTCCATGTAAACGGGCGCACCGTTGGGGGTAACGTTTAGTATTGATTTTGGAAACCCCAAAACCCCCCTTTTTTGAACAATATTTCAGTATTTAAATTGGATTTGAGTTTTTAATTTTGGGAATTTTTTGGGGGGGCTCAATTAATATTATATGCATTTTAATATTGAGAAATAGCTACAATGCCCTTAACGGACTTTATGCAGTACTTCTAAATCCCCTTTTCTGTATGTAGGGTTTTTAGCCATTACATTCGTCCACATTTGGGGTCTGTGTAAACTAAAATTCCATGCTCTGTTTTAACTGAGAAAGTCAATATCATCACTTTCACAAAATACGTGGGAAAAAAGTATTGATCCCCCCCCTTTTTTTGTCGTTTGCCCCAAGACAAAAAAAATGATCGTCTAATTTAAAGGTAGGTTTATTTGAACAGTGAGAGACGAATAACAAAAAATCCAGAAAAACGTGTCAAAAAAAGTTATAAATTGGGGAAAAAGTTTTTGACCCCCCCTCAACCCTGAAAGATTTTCGGGCTCCGGGTTTGGTTTTTTTCCCGGAAAAGAGCTGAGATTAGGAGCACACTTTTAAAAGGGAGTGCCCAAATCCAGTTTTTACCTGTAAAAAGGGGACACCGTCCACAAAAGGGGCCAAAATCCAAATAAAATAAAAGATTCAAAACTCCCACCATGGCCAAGACCAAAGAGCTCTCCAAGGATGAGGGACAAGATGTAGACCACCAAGGTGGAATGGGCTAAAAGGGCCCAACGGCAAGCAGCTTGGTGAGAAGGGGGAAAAACATTTGGTGCGATTTTCCCCAAAGGGAAAAAACACAAAATAACTGTCAATCCCCCCGGGCCGGGGGGCTCTTGGGTCCGCAAGATCCCCACCTCGGGGGGTTGAAAGGATCATGAAAAACGGTGGGGAAATTTAAGCCCAAAACTACAGGGGAGGATTTGTAAATGTTTCTCAAGGCACCCGGGGACCATTTCCCCAAAGGGGAAAAAAATTTGGTAAACACTACGCCTTTAAAGGATTGAAACCCTTGAAAGCGCCCGAAAAGGCCCCCCTCCCAAAGGGAAAGCCATATCCCGGGCCGGGGAATTTTCCCAAAGAACACTAAAAATTCAGAGGAAAAGGGTGAAAGTGTGGGGGAAAGATGGGGAAAAAAATGGACCCTTTTTGGATAAAACTCAATCCCCGGGTTTTTGGGGGAGGAGGAAGGCCTTGACCCAAGAACACCACCCCACCTTTAAAAACAGGAGGGGAAAAACCTAGCTTTGGGGTTTTTTTTGCAAAGGGGGAAGGAAAAACTTCACTGCATAAAAGGGGACGAGGGACGGGGCCATGTCCCCTAAAATGGGGGGTTTTGGAAAACCCCCCTTTTCCCCCGCCGGGGCCCTTTAAACCGGGGTTTGTGGTGGGTATTCCCAGCCCAATGACCCAAAACAAAAGGCAAGGAAAACCAAAAAGGAGTGGTCAAGAAGAAGACATTAAGGCCCGGAGTGGCCCTTTAGTCGTCTCCAAAACCAAAAAATCCCATAGAAAATCTGGGTTTGAGTGTGGTTCGAGTGCCAAACGTCACCTGGGAAACCCTTTAAAGGGCCCGGGAAGATCGAAAAAAGAGGAGGGGAAAAACAAAATCCCTCTGAGATGTGGAAACCTGGTGGCCAACTAAAGGGAAAGGGCTGCCCTCGGTGTTTTGCCAAAAAGGGGTTTTTGCCCCCAAGTATAAGCCCAGGTTTTGCAGGGGGTTTTCAAATATTTTTTTTCCCTCATTAAATGCAAACCCAATTTTCAAAACCATTTTGAAAATGCGTTTTCGGGATTTTTGTTTTTATTTGCCCCTTTTCACTGCCCAAAATAAACCTACCTTTTAAAATGATAGATGATCACCCTTTGTCAGGGGAAAATTTACAAAATCAGCAGGGGATTAAAAATATTTTTTTCCCCTCACTGATGCTAATACCCCCTTTAATCTTTTTTGTCAGCCAGAACAATTTTTTCAAATAACGATACATTTACGTAGCATTTTTAAAAAAGGACCATACACTGTTTTGTGCCCCCAGTTGAAAAACTACACTTCCCCCATTTAGCAAACACACGGTGTTGGGGCCGCTAGAAGCAAATTTTAGAAAGGGGGCCTTTTGGTTTCCGTCTGTCCCCCGTTAAAAAAGGGGCTGTAAATGGAGATAGGCCCTTTGGGGGAAAACACAAACCCCCTGGGGAAGGGTTTTGGTCGAAAGAAAACCTTTTTTTTTCAAAAATTTTATATTTAGTGATAGAAAGATACGTCCTTATTTTTCCCAAAAATTTTTCCCGCAAGGGTTTTTCCATTTAAGCATGGGTTAATTACATCATGACAAGCAAACCAAGTAGGGTTTTAAAAAAGTTAATCAAAAATTTGGAAGAAGGGGCCTGAAAAGAGCAAGGAAATAGTCAGGGAATATAAAAAACAGAGCCAGGAAAGACTCTGTTTTTTTTAACCCATATGATGAGGATTTTCAGGGGAACAAATGGGGGGAAAAGGGTTTAACCCAAAAAACCACAGAGCCATGGTTAAACATGAAAATCCTGTTCTGGGCAAAAAAGGCTTTGGTTTTCTCATTGGTTTTTATGTGTTTGTTCTCGGTCTTTCGACCTTTTCTTGGTTTGTATTTTTTCTTTCGGGGACTAAACCCGGGGGAAACCCCTTTTGTCCCCCTTTGGTGTTTTCCCTGTTTAAAATTTAAAAGTGTGATGGGGGGGGGACAGGGGGGTTTAGGCTGGGTATTTTTGAGGGGAAGGATTGGGGCCTGCATGTGCTAATCAATCCCCGGGAAGCAAGGGGAGCCGGGGGTTGAAAATTTCAACCTGAAAATAAAAATTTTTTTAAGAAAGAGGGGTTATTTGGGCAGTGGTTAAGACACGACGCATTTGCAAAGCTGTGGCCAAAAAGAGACCCGGGTTTGAATCCAGGCACGTCTAGCAGCCGCGCCCGGGAAGGCCCAGCGTCTTTCCAGGATAGGGGGGGAAAGGGCCCGGAAAAGGGATGTACCCCATTTGGGTAGAAAAAGGCTTTTGGCAACGCCAGGGTTGTGGGTTCGTTTTCCCGGGGGGGCCCAGTATGAAAAAAAAAAAAAAAATAATGTAGCACTCACAAAATGTAAGTCGTTTGGAAAAAAAGCGTCTGCAAATGACAAAATGTTTTTAAAGGAAAAATGTAATAAAAAAAAGGGTTGATTGGGTCAAAACCACCTTTGGGTTTCCCAAAACTGAATACATAAAAAGGAGAAGTCAGTTTTCGCCTCTATCATAAATTAAGGAAGTGGGCGGAGCGGTCAAGAGGGGGAAACTGGAAAACCGTGGGGGGGGGAACCCCCAGGAGGTGGGGGTTTTCCAGTAAAAGTATGTAAAATGACTATATAAATGAGGGGGAGAGGAAAACCCAAATGTTTTGGGAAACGCCCCTTGGCTCTTTTGTTTAAATGTAAATAAAGTCTACCCAAATTTCAACAAAAATTTCTGAAAATTTTGGGTTCTTTGACAGTAAAAGGGAGAATTTGCCACAAAAAAAGGGTTTATCAGTTTTAACTTTTGTAAAAATATTCAGACACATCAGTATTTTCTATTTTTATCTATAGTTTTTACTATGGTGTGAACAGGAAATAAAATTGGCAGGGGGGAAAAGAAACTAAGTAGTCCGGTGGGGCCATTTAGTAGAGCAGGGTGTTTTGAAAGGGCCAGGGTTGTGGGTTCGATTCCCCCGGGGGAACCAGTATGAAAAAATGTAGCCTCATTACTGAAAGCCCACTCTGGATAAGGCATCTGCTAAATGACGGGAAAGTAAAAGAAAAAAGGTTTTGAAAAACATGAAGATTTTTGGGGGTATTTGATTTTACTTTTTAATATTTTTGGGGAAACTTTACCCCAATTCTTTCCCTAAAGAAAGTTGTACTTTTCACCCCTATACATTTCCCGGGGGACCAAAAGTACCGTTACATTTGAATGTTGGGGCAGGAAAAGAAATTTAGGGAAAAATTTCACTACCTATCAATATAACGCTTTCCCCCCCTTACGCCCTGATCGGGGGGACTCACTAAACACAAATACTGCGTTTGTAAATGAGTTTGAGTGTTGGAGTGTGCCCGGGCCGTCCGTGAATAATATTTTTTTGTTGAGTAAAAAAAATACAGTAAGAAAAGGGTTTTAAGGGAAAATAGCTCATAGGCTCCCTTTAAAAAAAACGAAACATTGTACAAAAGGGTTTTTGAGTCTTTTATAATTTTGTAAATTTTGGGAAAATTATATGGGTTAAGTGCACTTGCGTTGGTAATTTGTTTGCACTTGTCAATGTAAATTTAATTTTTGGGGGGCAATTTTTGCACCGGGATCTGTTGAAATTAGGTAATTGAATAAGAAAAAATTAAAAATTTTTTTTGAGGTTTAAAAAAAAAAAATTTTTTTTCCAGAAACTGTCAAGATGTGTCTGTTTCTCTTTTTTAAAATAAAAGGCCACAAAGGTTTAAGTCTGGGGCCTTTGAAACACCCAAACAGGGGGGAAAAATCAGTCCCTCTCCCCTTTCCCACTGAGCCCAAAAAACTACAGCACGGTTTCCTGTTGACAGTCGAGCCAAGTTTGACTGCGGGTTACCAGGGGATGGCAAAGTGAAGCGGGAAAGACCAGTCAAACACGGGAGCGAATGCCCAACATTAAAGATGAAAAAAAAAGGAGGAGAAGTTGGGAAATCTGTTTCAGGGTAAGGGGCGGGTTCATTCCAACTTCCACGTGCATAAAAAATTTGCAGTAAAAACTTTTTCCAGGAACGTTTCAAGGGAAAGGGTAGATGTTTTTTCCCCATGCTAGAGACTTGCAGGGTTTATGCCAGTATAGTCTTTTTGGAAATGGGGGCCAGAAAAAAACTGGCCTAAACCCTCAAAAAATAAGAGCACGGGGTTTTGGTACAAATATTTCTAAGTTCGGGAACCTCAGCTAAAACGGGTAAGAATTTTTGGGGGTTTTTAAACAAGTTGAGGAGACAAATTATTGGATTCCCTTTGGGATTGAAAAACTGTCATGGTAAAAAAATTTGTTTCAAGGGTTTTAAAAAAGATGGGGAGAGTCTGCCCAAAGAATGATGCTCTGCTTTTTTAAACCCCACACTTAAAAAAGCAAGTTTACGGGTTTCTAGTTTGTTTTTATCTTGTTATTTCCAGTCGGGGGGTTTTGATTGTAAAAGGGAAAAGATTTTTAATTTAATAAGAAATGTAGGTTTTTTGCACGAAAAATTTTTATCGCAAGGGTTTGAAGAAAAACCTTCTTAAATCTTTGAATAATTCCAGGGTGTAAAATTTTAGTTTAAATAAATTAAACAAGCCCCAATTTCGGGCAATGGTCAGCCTTTATTCTTTGAGAGCGCTCGCCCTTAAATTTCAGAGTACTTTTATACCCCAACATCAGAGAAAAACCCCCAACCCCGTTTTGGGCGGGCTGTATTTTCCATGTACACATATCCCGGGGGAGAACAAGTATTTGATACACTGCCGTTTTTGATTTTTCCCTTTACTTCCAAAGCATGTAGGGTTTTTAAATTTTTACCATGGGTTACACTTAAAACTGTGGAGAGGAAATCTAAAACAAAATTTCCAGAAAATCACATTGTATGTTTTTTAAGAAATTTAATTTGCATTTTATTGCAGGAAAAAAAGTATTTGATAAACCTCCCAACCCAGTAATTTTTCCGGCTCCCCACGGGACCTGTTAGTTTTTTTAAGAAGCCCTCCTTTTTCCACTCTTTCCCTGTTTTAAAACCCCCTTTTTGGAACTCTTTTTACCTGTAAAAAAGACCCCTTTCCACAAACCAATAAAAACAAAACCCCAAAAATCCCCCACAAGGGCCCAAAGACCAGGAGCTGGGAAAGGCATCGGGGAAAAAAATTTAGCCCTGCACAAAGGCTGGGATGGGTACAGGAAAATAGGCAAGCACCCTGGTGAGAAGGCAAAAACGTTGGCCGAAAATTATTAGAAAATGGAAGAATTAAGGGAGGGGCAACACCCTCTTCTGGGGCCCCAGCAAGTTTCACCTCGGGGGGCATCAATGTCATGAGGAAGGTGAGGATCAGCCCAGAATTTACACGGGAAAATGTTCAATAAACCTGAAGAGAGCGGGGAACCACATTTCTCAAAAAAAAACCATTAGAAAAACACTACGCCTTTCCGGGGGTTTTAAAAATCCGCAGCGCCCCGAAAGGCCCCCCTGTAAAGGGGGCCGGGCCCCATGTCCAGGCCCATCGGAATTTTTGCCAAGGGACCTCTGGATGACCGGGAGGGGAAGGGGAGAAGTAAGGGTCTGTTAAAACAAAAATAGAGTTTTTTGGGGCTAAACTCCACTCCGGTTTGGAAAAAAGAAAAAGGGAGTAAAACCCCCAAGAAAACCCCCCCAAAACCGTGAAGCATGGTTTTTTGGAAAAACCCCCGGTTTTTGGGGATTTTCTGAAAAGGGGGCCCAAAAAGGCGGGCCCCGGTATTGAGGGGAGGATGGAGGGGGGAAATTTTATGCGAGTCTGGCCAAAAACCTCCTTCCCTCAGTAAGAGCATTGAAAAAGGGTCGTGGCTGGGCTCCAGCATAAAAAACCGCCCCCGAAAACACACAGTGGGGAACTAAGGGTGGCCCCAAGAAAAGAACAGAAGGCCCAAAAGGGGCCCTAGCCAGTCCCCGGGACCTGACCCCAATAGAAAATATTTGGGGGGAGCTGAAAGTAGTAGGGCCCAGCAACCCCTCCCCCCCTTTGAAGGATCTGGGAAGGGGGTATGGAGGAGGGGCCCAAAATCCCCGCTGAAAGTGGTGAAAAACCTGGTAAGACCTACGGGAAAAAGTAGGGATCTTGTAATTGCAAAAAAAAATTTTCGTAGAAAATTTTATGTTCTGCTTTTCTGAGTACAAATACTTTTTGTCAAAAAATTTAAAAATGAAAATTTAAATTTACAAAAAAATCATACAATGTGTTTTTTCTGGATTTTCGGGTTTTTCCCATGATAAAAAAAACAGACCTCTACATGCTTTGGGAAGTAGGAAAACCTGCAAAAAAACGGCAGGTATCAAATACTTGTTCCCCCCTAATAACATACATATATATTATTTATATATTTCCCTTTCGGGGAGGGAAAAAATTTTTTATCCCCTGCTGATTTTGTACTTTTCCCACGACAAAGACCTGATCAGTCTATTTAATTTTAAAGGGGGATTTTTAACAGTGAGAGACAGAAAAAACAAAGAAAAAAACCCGGGAAAAAAAGTATTAAAAAGTTTTAAATTTATTGCATTTTAAAATTTGGGAAAAGTATTTGACCCTGCAAAAAATGAAATTAGTACTGGTGGCAAAAACCCCTTTTTGGCAATCACCCGAGGTCAGAGTTTTTTTTCCGTTTTTTGGGAAGGGTTGGTGTGGGAAACAAGCGCAGAAGCAGATGGGGCAGTCCAAAAAAGTTTACTGTGAGTGCAAAGCAAATCCACACAAAAGCCGAGGCCAAAAAGAAGACACAGGCGTCAAAAACGAGTGCAAAACTTCCTCAAAAGAGGGAAGGGGGAGGAAATAGTAAAAGGGCAACCCAAACACGGGGAAAAGCACCCAAACCCCCAGACAACCCAAAAAAATTACACACAACAAAACACTAACAACAAGGAAAAATAAAAAGGGGCTTTAAAGGGGACGTAATACCAAAACAGGGGTGGCAACAGGCAAAAAATCAAACAGGAAACATAGAGCGGGGCAGTTTGTACTCCGGAGACGACGACCGGCGAAAAACCCGCCCCAACAAGGAGGAGGAGCTGCCTCGGCCCAAACCGTGACAGTACCCCCCCCTTGGCCCGGGCTCCAACGCGCGCCGCCCCCGGCCTCGGGGGCGCCCAGGAGGCCCCGGGGCAGGGCGCGTTAGGTGCCACGGGTGGAATTGGTATCAGGGACGGGTCCCGAAGTCCTCCGGCAACCCCGAAGCCCTCCGGGGCCGTACCCCCCCACCCACCCAGGTATTGGGGGCCCCCATCCGGCGTCTGAATCCAGGGGGGTCCGAAAAAGTGTACGCCGGAAAAAAAAAACCCCCCGACTCCAAAGGGGGGGGAAAGGGGTTCCCCAATTTGAAGGGGCCGGGGGTGGACCCGTACCACCGGTCCGAGGAAAAGACCCAGGGAAAGCGGGGTTAAAAATTTTTTTGTAATCAATAGTAGTTTAACCGTAACACACCCCATTCCCAAACTTTCCCCAGGATTAAAGGGCCCAAAAAAAAAACCCCCGGGCCCCCGCTTCGGAAGGGGAGGCGGGGGGGGTTTGGTTTTTGGTTGGGGAGCCCGGGCTCGTCTCAGGTTTCGACATGGCCCCCCCCTTCGGGGGTTTTAGGTTGGCGCTGTCTTTTTTCGACGGAGGCACGTGAGAAAGGAAATGAGCAGCGTTCCAGTCTCCTCCCAGCGCCTTACCCAAATCACCACGCGGGGGGGCCCCGATTGGGGTCCGTTTCCCCGGTGCCCGAAAAAAGGTGGTTTCCCTTTTAAAAAACATGAAAAGGGGTTAGTTTGGGAGGAGTGGCGGAGAGGTTCTGTGGGCCCTTCGGCCCCGGGCAATAATCCGGGCCCCCTCTCCCGGGGGCCCTGGCAAAATGACCCCAGAAACCTCCCACATCTGGTTGACTCTTTTACCTGCCATTGCTTTCCCGGGTGGTAAACCCCAGGTAAGGCTACCCAGACCCCCAAAAAGTTCCAAAATGTCTCCGACTTGGAGGGAAAATGGGGGCCCGAAACGGGGCAAATATATCCCCGGGACCCCCTTTAAAGGGAAACGTGAGTAAAAAAGAGCCTCCCGCGGTTGAAAGGGGGAAATAGGAAGGGCCCGGATTTGGGGGGACGGCCCGGCCCTTTGAGAACCCACACAACGACCAAGTGGTGGTTTCCCCCGTGAGGAGGGAAGATCGGTGACAAAACCCCGATTTGGTGAACCAGGGTCGTTTTGGAACGGGCAGGGGGTTTTAAATTTTCCCCCGGGCAAGGTTGGGTGCCTTAAACTGGGCACACACTGAGCAGGAGGAGACATTAAAAACCCCACATCCCGGCAACGTTGGCCACCAAATACTCGTAATAAGGGGTGCACTGTCCGACCAATACCCGGATGTCCCGAGGAGGGGACGTGTGAGCCCAAAAAATCAACCCATCCCGGACCTTTGAGGGGAAAGTTTGTTCGACCCCCCGGACACTGGGAGGGGCTAGGGTCGGTACGTAAAGCCCCCCCCGGGTCCTTTCCCCATCGACCTCCCAAACCACCGGTGCCACCAAGGGCAAAAACTCCGGTAGTATGGGAATGGGCTCCACGCACCCTCCTCCGGCATACCCGGGGGGACAGAGCATCTGCCTTTCCCTTCTGGGGGCCCAGGGGTGTAAGTGATCTTAAAAACAACCGGGCGAGAAAAAATCGGGCCCTCGAGCCCGGCGAGGGTTCAGTCTCCCAGCGCCCGAAAAGTATTCCCGGTTATGGTTTATCGGAAAAGAGGAAAGGGTGCTGGCCCCCTCAAGCCAATGCCTCACCCCCTTTAGGGCCTGTATAGGTAACAGCCCCTTCCCCTAGTATAATTCCGCTCCGCCGGACTGGCTTCTTTGGGAAAAAAAAAGCAAGGGGGGGGCTTAGGTGGGGGTACCCAAACGTTTAGATAGAACGGCCCCCATACCGGGCCTCGACGCGTCCACCCAACTTGGGGAAAAGGGAAATGGGTCCGGGGCGCCAAAACCCGGGGCCGAGGAAACAGGTCCCAGTTCCCAAAAAACCCTGTCGCCCCAGCTGACCCCGCAAGGCACCGGGGCCCCCCTTTAAAGAGAAGTTATGGGAGTGGCCCCCTGTCCAAAACCCGGAAAAAAATCCCGGGATTTAATTTGCAAAACCCAAAAAACCCCCTGCACCTCTTTTAACCTTTTTGGGGTTGCCAATTACGCAGGGGGAAAACTCGGTCCACCCCCCATTCTCACCCCCGGGCGCAGACAAACTGGGAACCCCAAAAAAGGAAATGACTTGAAAAAACAGAAAATTTTCAGCTTTGACCCTACGGTTTAGGGTCCCAACAGTCTCCCCAAACCCTGCGCAACCCGGGCTACATGCCCGGCCCCCAGTAGGGCGTTTCACCAGAAAAAAACCCCGGTTTTTACACCCCCCCCCCTGCGGCCCCAGTCCCGGGAAAAATTTTATCTACAAACGATTTAAGCGATGGAGCATTTAAAACCCCTATGGAGACCCAGATACTCGTAATGGCCGGGGGTAGTATAAATGCTGTTTCCAATCATCGCCCTCCCCAATGCGCACAAATTTTAAAGCGCTCCTGAGGGCCCTTTTTTGAAAGAAAACCCTTTCCCGTGCAAGATGTTTATAGTCCCCAAACAGCGGGAAATTGGGTAACTATATTTTAAAAGGGCCCCCTGATGAGACCGCGGTTTGGCAATACAAAGGGGCGCAAAACCCCCATCCTTTTCTTCACAAAAAAAGAAAACCGGGGGGACGCAGGGGAAGTAGAGGGCCCATGTTCCTTTTCTCAGAGACTTTGGCAATTTTAAGTCTCCCTTTCTTTTTTCTTCCCCCTGTGACAAAAGGGTACACATGGCTCCGCGGGAGCGCGGGGTCCTGTCTGGGGGGTCTATGCACAAACCCCCGTTATGAGGGGGCAAACGTGCCCCTCGGGTCTTTCTAAACACGAGTGCCAAATCCCATACTCAGGGGGAAAAGTGCAGTGTGGCATCTGGTTCGGACTTTCCCAAAAGGTGCCCCCACGGGAAAAACCCCGAAACCCCCCACACGAGCAGACCACCTTTTTGAACCCTTTTCTCGCCCCGAAAAAAGTAGGATCATGGGGAGTCAACCCGGAAGCCCCAAAAACCCCCCGGTAGCAGGGGGGTGTCAATCAAAATAGAGTTTAATGTTTTCCCCAGACCCCCCTGCGTATCACCTAAGTGGTGCTGTGGTTCCCCAATCCCCCCAAAAATCCTAATGGGCCAAAATTTTAAAGCCGTAAGGGGAAAGGGTTTTTTCGACTGGAAAGGGGGGGGAAAACCTAACTTAAAACAGAATTTACGATCTATTAAAAAAAAATTTCCCCGCGCCCTGAACGACTAGCGCCTTTTTGCGGGGAAAGAGGTGCAAAATGTGGAAAACAAACAGGGAATTTAAAGGAAAGGGAAAGAAAGCTCTGGGTAAGTAGGGCCCACTCACCCGGGGGAAAACCCCCCCTGTAAGGCCTTCCATCTCCCCCCTCAGGGGACCCTCCCCGCACCTAGGCGGGTGCCCTTTCCCGGCCACACTGGTGCAGAAGGGCTGCCCCCCCCGGGTTCCCCCTCTACTCCCTCTAGCGCCGGCCCCCCCAAGCTCCCTCGGGGGTCGGCTCGGAGGCGTGGAGGGGAATGGGGGGCCCATTGGGACGGGCCCGGGGGCCCGAGTAGGGCCAGACGAATAGCCCTGCCCCAAGTGGGCGAACCCTTAAAAGTAGCGTCCCAAAAGGGTAACTCCTGCGGAGTCCTCCCCAAGGTACACCTAAATTGGGTTTTTGGGGGGCCTTTTCATTCCACCCCCCCATCAGCCGCTAGAGTCCGGAAATCCCGTGCAAATTCTTGGCGCTCCTATCCCCGCGGGGTGGAAAAGACGTTCCCCCCCCGCCCCTTCCCTTTGGTGGATGGTTCCAAAAACCCCCACGGAAACGGCGGGGAGGGGGAAATCCGCAAGGTGACTGTGGGGGGAGTTTACCCTCCCTTTGGCGTTGGGCCCCCTCCAAACCCCGCCGGTGAACAGGAGGGGGAAAAAAAAAAAACGCCTCGTATTCCCCAAAGGGGCCGGGTGTATGGTGGGCCCGGGGGAAATTTCCCCTTTTCAAAAGGAAAACCCCCGACACCCCGGGAGCGGAGCCCTCATACGCCCCGGGAGCGAGAGCCCAATTCCAGGGTTTTGGTAGATGGTTTGGGTGGTCTTGGTGGGATGGGCGCAGGTGGAGCGTGGGAACACCGCGGTCTCCCCTCGCCGAAATGTGCCCGACGCCATCCAAAGCGTGCCCATCCCATTATCGAGCTTTGGGCCCCGAAAACCCTCTCCCGGGGTGACGTGTGCTCCTGCTGATTCCATATGGGTGTTTAATTCTGTCAATTTTGAAAGGGGGTGTGGAATTTTAAGCGCCAGAAGCGATGGGGGCCAACAAAAGTTACGGGGAGTGCCAAAGCAAATCCCCCCACCAAAAACCAGAGGCCAAAAAAAACGCCCCAAAAGGCGCCAAAAAAACGAGGGAAAAAATCCCTCAAACGGGAAGGGAGCGAAATAGTAAAAGGGCCCCCGAAAAAACCCCGGGGAACGCCCCGAAAACCCGACCCAAAAAAAATTTCACACAAAACCAATAACAACAAGGAAAAAAAAATAGGGTGCTTAATGGAGTAATACAAGACAGGTTGGGAAAAAGACAAAACTAATCAAAAGGAAAATGAGCGGGGGCAGCTAGTACCCGGGGACGACGACCGGCGAAAACCCGCCCCCAACAAGGAGGAGGGGGGTGCCTCGGGCCCCAAAACCCGGGGCAGTTTCTTGTAGTTGGCCACCCGGTTTGCCCCAAACTTGGGGGGGATTTTGTTCCATCCTCTTTTCAGGTCTTCTCCCCAATATTTAAGGTTGGGGCCTGAGTTTTGGGAAATCGAACCTTAGCTCCCCCACAGATTTCTATGGGGATTAAAAGGGGGGGAGGAAAGGCTTTGGCCACTTTTGGTCATGTGCCTTTTTCTTGAGCCCCTCCTTTTTTGCCTTGGGCCCCCAAAGCATAATGTTTTCCCCCAATGTTTTCGGTGGGGGGATGGGTTCTTGGGGTTTATAGGCAGCATTTTTTTCTCCTCCAAACCCCGGCCCAGTTGAGTTTAGGCCCAAAAAGCCCATTTTGGTCCATCTGACTACAAAACTTTCACCCAGTTTTCCCTGAATCACCAGATGTTATTGGCAAAATTCAGACGGGCTGTTTGGCTTTTTGAGCAAAGGGGGGCTTTGGGGGGCCTGCAGGATTTTGTCCTTTTAAAGGGGTACTGTTTCCCCAAATTTTTTTCTTGGGACTATGGCCCAGCTGTTTAGAGATTGTCAGAGACCCCCGATCACTCACCTGTTTCCAGCCCAAAAGAAATTAGCCACCCCAAAATACCTCATCCCTTATTGTTTATTTTGCTCTTTTTCACCCCAGTATCTCTATTTGCCCAAAAATCTTGCCCCATCTAGCATTCCAGTGTTTAAAAATAATTGTAAATATTTTTCCAAATAAGCCTATTTTTTGCCTTTCCCCCAAACTTGCACATTTGCAAACACTGTATATATACAGGGGGGAAAAAAATTTTAGTCAGCAAACCCAAATTTTGCAATTTTTCCCAAATTAAAAAAAAGAGAGAGGCCGTAATTGTCATATAGGTACAGTAAAAAGGGGCAGACCCCCAAAAGAGATTTTTTTTCCCTTTGAAAATCACATTGGAGGATTTTTTAAAGAATTTTTTTGCAAATTATGGGGGAAATAAATATTTGGTCAATAACAAAGTTTTTAAACTTTGTTTTTTACCCATTGTTGGGAAGACACAGGGCAAACCCTTTTTGTAAGTCTTCAAAAAGGTTTCCCCACAATGTTTTGGATTTTTGGCCCCCTCCCCCAAAGCAGATCTCCCTAGAGCAGTGTGTTTTGGGGCTGTTGGGGAACACGGACTTTCAACTCCCTCCAAAGATTTTTAGGGGTGAGATTGGAGGGTGGCTAGGCCACTCCCGGCCCCTTTAAAAAAGCTTCTTACGAAGCCCCCTCCCTTTGTTTCCCGGGCGGGGGTTTTTTACATTTTCATGTGAAAAAACCCCGCCAAAGTTTCATTTCAAAGCCCTTGCGATGGGAAAGGGGTTTTCACTCAAAACCCAAGAACCTGGGCCCCCTTCATTCTTTTCCTTTTCAAGGAAACAGTCGTCCGGTCCCCTTTCAGAAAAAAAAGGGCCCAAAGCAAGAGGTTTTCCCCCCCCCTTCCACAGTAGGTATGGGGTTCTTTGGGTGCAAACTCAGCCTTTTTGTCCTCCCAAAAAGAAAGAGTTTAGTTTTTTCCCAAAAAATTTTTAATTTTTGGGTTTTATTTTGACCATATGGGCATTCTCCCAATCCCTTTTGGATTAAACCCAAAAGCACTCTAGAAAACTTCAAATGGGGGCCCGGACATTACTGGGGTAAGCAGGGGGACAAAGTTTGCATTTGGGGTTTGGTCCCTGGGGTTTTAGGGGGTGTTACTGATGGTAGGCTTTGTTACTTTGGGCCCAAACTCATGAGGTCATTTAATAGGGGGCCCCCGGTGGTTCTGGGTTTTTGACATTTTTACCCCCCGGGTGAGATCTTTCGTGGAAACCCAGATCGAGGGAGATTTTCAGTGGTTTTAGTCTTCCATTTCCTAATAATTTTTCCCCCAGTTTGGTTTCGTCAAAACCCAAATTCCCTTTCCCATTGCAGATTTGTCTTCCCGTGGGGCAGGCTACAAATTTTTTTTGGTGTCCCTTTTACAGCTCTTTTGGGCTTTGGGCCCTAGTGTGTTTTGGGGGGTGATGTTGGGGGTGTGGACGGTGTATTTTATAGATAACAAGTTCAAAAAGGTGCCCAAAACAGGTAATGAGTGGAGGGGCAGAGGAGCCTCTTAAAGAAGTTGGTTTCAGGTCTGTGAGAGCCCGAAATCTTGCTTTTTTGAGGTGACCAAAAAATTTTTCCACCCTAATTTTCAAAAAATTTATTAAAAATCCCAATGTGTTCTCTGGATTTTTTTTTCTCAAATTTTTCTGTCATAGGATGTGTAATATGTGAAAATTTAAAAGGCCCCTCTCATTTTTTAAATGGGAGAACTTTCACAATTTGGGGTAAAATACTTTTTTCCCCACTGATTTTTTGTTGTATTTTTTTACTTTTTGTTTTTTTCCCCATAGTAACTCTGGTTGTTGTTTTTTCGCAGCTTTGGGTTTAAACTTGGGCCCGGTCGGGGGTTTTAAATGAGAAATTTTTCTTAACTGGAAACCGGGGTTAAAAAAAGGTAAAATAAAATAAAATCACTGACCCAAAATCCCCCCCGGTAGTTCTGGGTTTATTCCCCAGTTTAATGATCAATTTCAACTCCACAAAGGGAGATCTTGCCCTGGGGAGCCCCGGCCAAGGGAGTTTACAAATCTTTTTTTCTTCCCTTTTCAAATAATTTACCCGTGTCCCCTTCCCACCAAGCTGCTTTGGCCCATGGTCTTGTAGCCCATTTTCCCGCCTTTGTAGGTTTTACAATCTTTTCCCCGAAATCCTTGGGGAGCTCTTTGGGTCTTGTTCATGGTGGAGATTTTGGGGAATCGGTTTGGATTGTTTGGTTCTGGGGGACAAGTGTTTTTTATACATAAAAAACGAGTTTTGGGGAAGGCACCCCCTTTTGAGTGTGCCCCCTTAATCTCAGTCGTTACCTGTAAAAAGACACCGGGGGACCCAAAAAAATTTTTTTGATTAAAGGGGGGGTAAAATTTCTTCTTCCCTCTTTAAAAAATGCAAATAAAATTTATAACATTTTTGACATGGGGGTTTTTCTGTCTCTCACTTTTCAAAAAAACCCTCCCATTAAAAATAGACTGATCATTTTTTTGTCAGTGGGCAAAAATAAAAAAATCAGCGGGGACAAATTTTTTTTTCCCTCTGTATAATTATAATATTTGTAAAAAAATATATAGGGGGGGAAGGGAAGTGATGCAGAAAATTTAATTGAGGGAATTTTACAACTATTCTGCAACATTAAAGTGATCTCCCCCCCCATAAAATATAAAAAATTTGTTTTAAAAAAAAACCTATTTAAGCGCAGTTTGGCCCAAAAACAGAGGGGGAAATTTGCTCTTCTTTGTAATCAGAGGGCAAATTTAAAAAAACTATCCCATGCCGTCTTTTGGGCAAAGATTTGAGGGAGACTGACTGATCATTTTTTCTTATGAAAGAAAAAAAAATTGTTTTAAAAACCCCAAAATTTTGGTTTTGCATATTTAAATTTTACACACAGCTCTGACCCCACACACTTACCCCACCAGACGCCACCGGGGGGCTTTTCACAGTCCAAACCCAGAACAAATTAAAAGAAAGTTTTTACAGTATTAAATAGAGCTTTTTTAATGGAACTCCATTCCATTCAAAAGCTCAAATAAAAAAGCAAACTTGCTTTCAAAAACAGATAAAGCAACACCTCACGGCAAAAACCCCTCCCCCCTTTTTCCCTGGGATTTTTTTTGAAATGTTTTGACAGTGGGTTTACGTGCCCCCCTTTTTAAAATTTTTTTATGTGGGTTCTGTTTTGAGCTGTTTTGGGCTATTAATGTTGTTTTATGTCATGTTTCATTTTTGTGGGGGCCCCCGGGGAAGAGTAGCTACGGCTTTGCAAAAGTTTGGGGACCCTAATAAAATCCCCAAATACCAGTTTTGCCAGCATGTGTTTTTTTAAAAGGGGCTGTCTGGGTGCTCAGAGAGTACACAAAAGAAGTGAAGTAGACAAATGCCAGTAATTAGAATTCATGAAAGGGAGTCTTTTGTATTTACTAGGCTTGGGGGGGGTTAACGGGTAGGAGGTTTTTTGGAAAAAACCATGGGGGGTTTTCAGTACGTTAAAAACTATTTTTTTGGGAAGTTTTTTTTTTTATTCTTGAATTTTTGGTTTTTAGCTACTTTTTAAGTAGTACCTGCAGTAAACTTGGGCAAACGTTATAAAGATAAAGAACTTTAAAGTCACATTATATGTAGCTTACGGTATTTCCCCAGTCACGAGAAGAGAGGGGGAGCTTGTGAGTCACTTTTCGTCGGGGCAGCAGGGCCCCAGGTGATCTAAACAGTATGGAATTCACAACTAAATGTTGCCAGCAGTTTTATAACTTTTAAAAGGAAAAACAGTTAAAAATTTTTGCAAAATGTTTTCCCATTTTTCCCATTTTTTTTTTTGTAATTTAGTAGTTGGGTTAGTATCTGGGTAAGTGATAGCTTTTCCCAAAAATCAAGCTTTGCTTGGTAACAAACCGAGAATCCCCCTGGATCAAGAGCCTTGCTAACAGCAGAAAAATTCCCCCCGGAAATAAAGACCCTTTGTGGATAATTTGGGTTTTGTGCGTGCAGCAAACTGAGAAGCTTTTGAGTCCTTGATAGGGGGGTCAGAAAAATGTACAAAATTTAAAGCAATGCACTCTTTAGCATTAGTTAGGTTCTCTATGAGGTTTCCAATTTACTAGTTAGCTTTTTGTTAGCATTTTGCTTAGGGACTTTTTTGGGGCTTTGAATATTAGTACTTTTTAAAATAAAGCCCGTATTTCAACTTGTGCACTAGGTAATGGGAAAAACCCACATCGCTTTACATAATTTTGCCCTTTTTTTTTTGATAATTTTTTTTTATAAACCCTTTTTTCTTTTTTAAGCATTCTAAACCCAAACAGAGTAAAAAACTAAAAACGACATCTGGGAAAAGTCAAACAATTTTATTCACCCACAGGGTAAAACAGTTTGAAAAGAAAAGCAGATTACACAAGCACATATATTTTTTAAAAACCTCCTACTAGGGGGTGTAAACCCCTTTACACACGAAAACAGCCAATACATCTTGTTGCTGTCGGGAAAATTTAATTTGGTTTTTCTCACGGGTTTGTAGTCAGGGCCCCTCCCGATGCTAGAACCTTCGGGGGCTTTGAAAGGTATGCGTGGAGATGGGACTGTAGTAGGAGGGTCTTTGTGGGGGGCCCCCCTCTGGCCCCCCCCAGGGTTTTTCTATACTTCATTTGTTGCAAAAACCCGACCCGAATTCCTTGCTCCTCCCTATTTCCTCAAACGGGCCGCCTTATCAGGAACTGAAACTAGACTGTTGCCCTTTGCCCCCCTCCATAAAAAACAGAATATTTCGAAACCCCCCTTTGGGTCCCCCTCAGAAAATTTCCATGCCCCAAGTTCCATCCCCCCTTCTTTAAAACCCCAAACAATACAGTGCCTTGGGAAAAATTTTTCCCAGACCCCTTTGACTTTTCCAATTTGTTGTGTTACAGCCTTATTCAAAAATTGTTTAAATTTTTTTTTTCCCCTTCATCAATCTACACCCCGCCCATAATGACAGAAAAAACATTTTTTTTAGACTTTTAGCTAAATAAAAAAAAATTGAAAATATCAAATTTAAAATAAGTTTTCAGCCCCTTTTAAACCGTCCCCTTTGTTGAAGCCCCTTTGACGGGGATTACATCATTGAATCTTCTTGGGTATGCGCTAAAACCTTGGGGCACATCTGTTTTTGGGGAGAGTTCCCCATTTTCTCGGCAGATCCTCCAAGCTCTGTAAGGTTGGTTTGGGGGGGCGCTGCTCCCAAAAGCTTTTTCAGGTTTCTCCAGAGAGTTCGTTTGGGGTTTCAAGTCCGGGCTCTGGCGGGCCCACTCAAGGACATTCAGAGACTTGTAAAAGCCACCCTGCGTTGTCTGGCTGGGTGTTGTGTGTTGTCCTGTTGGAAGGTAAAACCTTTGCCCCAGTTGGGTCCTGAGCGCTCGGGAGCAGGTTTTCTTTCAAGGATCTTTTTTCTCGGGCTAGCCAGTTTTTTTTTGGGCCTCGATCCTAATAGTCTCCCAAGCCCTGACGCTAAAAAACACCCCAAAACAGCATGATGCCCCACCACCAGGCTTTACCATGGGGATGGTGCCGGGTTTTCCCTCCAGACGGGGCGTTTGGGAAATTAGGAAAAGAGTTCAATTTTTGGGTTTTCTTTTGACCAGAAAATTTTTTTCCCATGGTCTGAGAGTGTTTGGGTCCCTTTTGGAAAACCCCAAGCGGGCATTTCGGGTCCCTTTTACTGAAGAGTGGCTTCCTTTGGGCCCAAACTTCCCAAAAAGGGCCCTGATTGCTGGAGTGCTGAAAGAGTGTTTATCCTTCGGGAAGGTTTCCCATCTCCAGAGGATCTTAGAGCTTGCCCAGTGACCACGTGGTCTTGGCCCTCCCTGCCCAAAGGGCCCCTTTCCCTCCCCCGATTGCTCGGGGTTTGGGCCCGGGCGGCCAGCTTGGGAAGAGTCTTGGTGTTCCCCAAAGGGGTCTTCATTTACGAAGGGAAATGGGGAATTTTGGGGGTCTTGGGGGACCCCCAATTTTTTGCAGATGTTTTTTGGTTTTAACCCCTTTCCCAGATTCGTGCGTGACCAACCTTTCTCGGAATTTAAAGGGGACAACTCCTTCGACCTCGGGGGTTTGGTTTCCGACAGCATGCCCCAACTTGGGCCCCTTATTTTAAAACAGGTGTTTTGCCTTTTCCCAAAACCATTTTCCAACCCAATAGAATTACCAGATTGGCCCCCCCCCAATTTTTTAAAAAACACCTCAAGGATGATGAAGGGAAAAACAGGTTGCACTGGGCTAAAATTTTCGGGTCTCATAGCAAATTTTTGAAAATTTTTGTAAATAGGGTAGTTCTGTTTTATTTTTTTTTTATATTACCCAAAAATTTCAAAAAAAATGTTTTTCGTTTTTCTTTTATGGGGATTGTGTGTAGATTGTTAGGATTATTTTTTTTTTTAACCATTTTAGAATAAGGGGGAAAACGTAAAAAAATGGGAAAAGCCCAAGGGGGTCGGGAATATTTTCCAAAATGCACTTTAGCAGTTGAGTTTCTTCAATAACCAGCCCCCAAAGCAAATCAGGGGGAAAAAAAAAATTTTTTTATTCAAAGAAAACCCAAATCTTGTTATCCCTTAAAGTAGATTGTAGTGTTTATTTTCCCTGCCTCAGGGGTTTTCTCCACTGAACAAAGAGAAGGATTATTTGATCCCCAAAGGGCCTTGCCTTTTGGTTTGACCAATTAAATTCCTTGAAAAAAAATTTGGTCCAATGGCCAAAAAACCAAGTATCCCATTTCGGGCCTAAATTTTATAGATCTTTTGGGCCCAAATGCTAATTTTCCCCACATGCAGCTATGAGCCCCGGGAAAGGGAAACCCCACTAATGGATTCAAAAACAGATGTTGAACTAAAAAAACAACGGGTTTTTCATTGATTTTTAATTCCCTGTGTTGTATTTTTATCTTGGAATACTCTTACCCCTGTATATAGGCTACTTTATCAATCAGTCATTTTTTGTTCACACAGCATGAAAATTTTCTTTAAAAGGCAATCAAGCTTTTTTGGTTTCAAAAAAAAAGATCCCTTTTTTGAAAAATTTGGGCATAAACAAAAAAAACATTTCCCTTCCCCCCCCCCCGGGAAAAATTTCTTTAACGAAAAAATGAAACGTTATTGTTTTAGCGGGAAAAAAGGGGTTTACAACAAAATTTTGGGAAAGGTATCATTTTATTTTAGTTTTTAGTTGTTTAAAACCCTGTAAAACAAGCCAGTCCCTATGGGGTTTTCTTACCGGGTTTTGCGTATGTTATTCTTCTATTTTTGTATTTGTTTTGATTTTTTTTGTTTTCACAAGGGGACATTGAGACTTTTCTCTACACCCAAGAGAGCAAAACGGGAAGACCCCAAAAGAGCTAAAAAGGTTCCCCACTGCCCACATTGTGGGGAAAAGATTTTAAAAAATTCATAAATGCAAAAAGGGAAAACCTAAAAATACAAAACGGGAGAGAATCTGTTTTCCTGAAAGGACTGTGGAAATGTTTTCACAAAAAATGGCTCAAAGTTAATCAGAAAAACAAACCCAGGAGAGAACCCCTTAAATCCTCCCTCTGATGTGGGAAGAGTTTCTCTCTAGTGGGCATTTAAAAACACAGAACGTATACAAAAAGAACCCCTTACTAGCTTTTTTGCTGATTTTGGGGCTAGTTCCCCCAAACTGGGCCCACTTAAAAAACACATGAACGTATACATAAAGGAGAGAAGCCTTACCCGCTTGACTGTGGGAAAATTTCACTGAAGGGCACTTAAAACCCACACGAACGGATAAACACAGGAGAAAAAGCCTTACCCCGGGCCTGACTGTGGGAAGAGTTTCACAACAAAAGGGGCCTGACAATTCACAGAGTGAACACACTAGAGAGAACCCTTTACTTCGGGTTTGGGAGTGGGAGAGTTTTTTCTCAAAGGGGGCCATTAAAAAAACACACAAAAAGGATCCCACACAGGAGAAAAAGCCTTACTCCTGCTTTTGGCTGGGAAAGATTTTTTCCCAATTGGATAATTTAAAAGTCACCAGCGATACATACAGGAGAGAACCCTTACTTCTGCTTGACTGGGGCAAGATTTTCTCTCTACAGGACAGCTTAAAATCACACCAACGGAACAAAAAGGGAAAGAGAACCTTTAAATTTCGGGCCTGGAGGGGGAAGGGAAATTTTTCCCCGGGACAGTACAGTTAAAAATTTACCCCAAAGGGAAATACACACAGGAGAGAAGCCTTTTTTCTGTTTGATTTTGGGAAGAATTTTCTCAAAAGGGGACAATTTAAAAACACCCAAGGTGCACCGAGAGAACCCTTTTACTCCTGTCTGACTTTTGAAGAGGTTTTTCCGTTTGGGCCCCCTTTTAATAGGGGACACCAATTTATACTTTAAAGGGGGAAAAAAGCCTCATCAGTTTTTCAGCCCAGCTAATATTAGTCACCCCATCTTTTTAATTTCTTTTTCTCATAAAAAAAATTTTTGAAAAGTTGACTTGGACCCTTTTGTTTCTCACTGTGAGAGAACTTTTGCAGAGGAAAGGGGAAAGCGTTGCAGAATGTTAACCCTCTTTTTTTTAAATGATAAGGGTTGCCCCTTGTCATTTTTTGGTTTGGGTTAAAAAAAAACCTTTACTGAAAGATATTGGGGATGACGTTGTTTTTGTCCGGTTGAATCCCCTGCGTGAGGGTTGACTGGGTGGGCTGCTTCCATCTGCACAAAACCATTATTCTATACGAAAATCCGGGCCACTCCATTTAGTTCATAATAACCTTACCTTAGTTACAAAGGGCCCTAAAAAGGAATAGGGGGTCTTTACAATATCCCTATAAGGGACATGAACAAAAATAAAAAATTTAACTTTAAAAAGGTTTTTCCCCATTTTTCATGGGGCTGAAGTAAAAGACCCCAGAAATTCTTCATAGAACAAAAAGCTTATTCTCTCAAATTTTTTGAACAAATTTTTTTTACATATCTTTTAGTGACTTTTCCCCCTTTTGAAAAGGGAAATAAAATCCCCCTGAAGGTGTGGCATATCAAGAAGCAAAAAAAAGGGAAATGATCATTACACAGGTGCCCCCTTGTTTTTTTCCACAACACAAGCCACAGGTTCAAGTTTTCGGGGAGGGGTTGAAATTTGGCATGCGGGAATGCAGGAATGTCCACCAGAGTGTTCCCAGGGGAATTTTAATTTCTTTACCAAAAAGCCGCCTCCAACATTGTTTTAGAAAATTTTGGCAGAACATCCAACCAGCCTCAAAAACTGCAGGAAGACCAGTGTATGGGTTGTGTGGGCGAGCGGTTTTCTGATGGGGTTTTGTTGTGAACAGAGGGGCCCCATGGTGCCCAGTGGGGTTTGGGGGGGAAGGCATAAGCTACATAACGAAAACAACTTGTTGTGAAATTTTCATAGCTGCATAAACCTCATTTTTCTCATGATAATGCAGCGTTGTGAGGTTCTTTTTGAACTTGTAGAATTTTGGGATTTTTTTTAAAGCTCAAAAAACAGGGGCCCAAACATTTACATTGGTTGTGTTTATTTTGGGCCCTTTGAAAATTTAAATGTTTTTGGATAACGAAAGCACTTAAGGGGATCTGCTAATTAAAAAAAAATTTTCCCACAGAATTTGTGCTGGAAAAAATTTATTTTTTTGGGGATTATACAGTAAATATGCTTTTTTTAAATTCATGGCGTTAAAAAATTATACCTTGGTTTTGCCCTTAGTGTTAATTTCCCCGTTTTAGGGGTTTTGACTGGGGGGAAATGCTTCCATCTCCCAGTTTTCTGTGGTAATGCGCTAAGACAAAACTTTGTATCAAAATAGAGAGGGTGGGGGTTTTTCAGTTTACCATTTTTTTGGGTATATTTTTGGGGGCTAGTTACAACTTTGTTTAATGATAAAAAAGGGATTTTAAAAAACAATTCATGTGTTTATTAAATTTTTTTTTTAAAAAACAAAAATTGTTTTTGTGTCTTTGATATTAAAATGGTTGGATTTTTTGAAATAACCCAAATTTTGGGTTAAATCTGCCTTTTTAAATTTATGGCATTAAAAATGTATATTTTAAATTATAAAATATATACTCAAAACGGTCATACCCCTTACACACCCCCCAAATTGAAACACAAAAACCCTTTTTTTTTTTAAAAACAAGGTGTTTTTGTCCAGCAAATTTAAAAATCACTGTTTTATTTTCCAGGCGGGAAAATAGTCCTTTAGCGGTGTGTGGTTTTTGGGAGGAAAAAGGGGAAGTGCTTTTTGATTCTGAGGAGCGCGGTGGGGGGGAATTTTGGTAAGAATGAATGGAACACAGGGAAAAGGAGCAAAGAGCAAAAAAGCCATCAACCCCAAAAGTCTTTTACCCAAAGAGAGATAATCAAGGAAGAAGAGGGGATCATGAAAAAGGGAAGAAGAGGATATATACGGGGAAAGAAGAGAGATCATGTTTACAGAAAAAATACGGGAAAAAGAGAGATCATGAACGGGAAAAAAAACACGGGAAGAAGATGAAAGAACAGAAAGAAAAGGAAAAGAGGGATCATTGATCCCAGAAAGAAAAGGAAAAAGGGAGAGTTTCTGTACAGAAAAAAAACAGGAAAAAGGGGAGATCATAAATACAAAAAAGGGAAGAGAGTTTCATGAACAGAAAGACACGGGGAAAGAGAGAGAATGTTTACAGAAAGCCCTTTGGGGAAGGGAAGAGCGATCATGATACAGGAAGAAGAGAGTCATTACAAAAAAGGGGCAGGGATTGTCTAGAAAGAAAGCATGGGGCCCAAAGGGTTTAGGGAGCAAGGTAGTGATGTGGGGAGTGGGAAAGTGGTGATGTTTTTGATGAGCCCCACGGGGGCCTCATTTACACCCTCTCCGACTAACTAATCCCGAGAAAAAGAGGTAGGTGAAGTAAAATTAGTTTAGGTTAAATTGGAAATGGTAGATGATTAAATTGTGTGGAGCCAGGTCAGCAAGGGAAAAATTTTGAAAAGGGAAAAAAACTTAAGGAAATGAAGTTTTAAAAGCCATGTCCCTGGTGCTGATGCAGGTTACAGATGATATAAAGAAAATGGAAGGGGGGCGGGTGATTGGGGCCCAAAAGGGGTGACAGTAGGAAAGAGGGTCAAAGAAGTGAAAGCTTATCAGTGATGCTGGGGTTTTGAGAAAGTCTTCCCGGGGAAAAGACAGATAGGTTCCTTAGTTTCAATTTTAGAAAATTTTTGCCCCATTTATGCACTGCAGTGTTTCAAATCCCCAAAGAAGGGGAAAGTGTGGCTGTTTTGTGTAAAGGAAATAAAAGTTGTCCCAAAAGGTGGAGGAGCACAAGATTATGTAAATGTGGAAGCAATGTGAAGGTTAAGTGCTGAAATTTGTGGGGGAGAACACAGTGCAGCTTTTTGGGGGTTTTCCGGGTACAGAGAAAGGTCGGGAGAAAAGGGGATCAGTCAGCTGTATCGTAGGGCAGAGGCCAAAAAACAGTTTGGTAAAAAACTACTGTGGGGGACGGGATGGAGTTAAAGGGAGTACCTGTAGAAGTGGACCTACGGGCGGGGCTGGTTTTTGAGGGTCCTAGCAGGGTTTTCAAGGCTTTTCAGAAATTTTGTGCTCAAAATTTTTGGAATTTAAGTTAAACCCTAGTTTCTTTGGTTTAAGGTTGTAAACACGCCCGGGTTATGAAAGCGGGAAAGAAAAGGTTAAAGGGTTTATTTGGGGGACGGAAAAAAGAGAATTGGGGGCTAACAGAGGTTACTTTTTGAAAGGTTTTTGACAGCGAAAAATTTCCAAGGGGGTGGGGGTGTTTGGGAATGATAAGATAAAGTTTAAGGGGTTGGGGGGGGTGGGGTTAAAAGTTATGGATTTTTTTTGGGTTTTTAGAATTGTATTTCATGGTGGGAAACAAAATTTGGCCAGATCATGATTCAACGTACTTTCCAGCACAGTGGGTGGGGGCATGCATTTAAAACGGTTGTTTGCGGGACCGCCATGATTTTTCAAAGTAAAAGAAGGGAAGACGAAGAAGAAAAAGTTTTGCGGGTTTGCGTCAGGGTTTTAGGAACTGGGGGTGGGAACGGGGAATTTCCCTGGCAGGTGCGCATCGGTCTTCAGAAAAAAGGGAAAGGCCATAATTGTGCAGTGGGACCGATAACTTTTTTTATTTTACTACAGGTAGTAAAGCGCTTTTTAAAACTTTCTAATACAAAAAATAACAGGTCATAACCGGGAGCTCCCCAACTCTAACGTTTTCCCGTGTGACACACTTTTTGGGGCCGGGTTTTCACACGCACTCAGCCACAAACCCCAATTTCTCCCCAAAAAAAATTGCCCGAAAATTTTCTTTCCCTTTTTTTCAAATCCCCAAAGGTTTAGATGGCGTGATGAGCGCCCCGAACCTATGCGCTGCACCCCAAGTTAGGGGACAGAAAAAGAGATACCATTGCCGCGAAAAGCAACAGGAGAAGAAAGGGGTCACTCCTCAAAAAGGGTTTGATAAAAAGGGCTAGTGGGGACTAGGTTTTAACAATGAAAATGGCCCCAATGAGTACTCCCTCTCTTAAACTTTAAATTTTGAAAGAAATTATTTTTTTGTGCTTTGGGGAAACAAAATTTAGGGTGGTGAATGTAAATCAGCTGTTTTTCGAACAGGAAAGTTTGGATTCCAAAAAATTTGAAAATAAATACAGGAAAGTGTGAAATAGAAGTAGGATGTTTTTGTAAGAGGTAAAAATTTTTAAAACCCCAACATAAACCCATTTAAAATTGTTTAAGTTTAAAAGAGTCCGTAAGGAACTTTGCCAGGACAAAACAAAAACCCTTTTTTATTTTATTTTAAAAAACCACCCAAGGAAAAAAGGGGACAGAAAAAAACCCCACTGACAAAAACGGCCAAAAACGATTGATAAAAACGACAGGGGCCAACAGACAGAGGAGAAACAAAGGACAGAGAGACCGGAGAAAAGGACAGACTGAAAAACCAAGCAGGGAGAAAAAAGCCCGGAAGTTTGACGCCCATGAAGGGAGCAAAGGACAGGACAAAAGAACAACCAACAGGGGATGGAAGGGACACAGGGGGGACAGACAGAAGAGACCCCCCCAAACCCAAAAAGCAGGGCCAGAAGAGCGTGCTTGGCTGGGGGAACCCAAAATATAGATCCTTTTTCCAAAAAATGAGTGGACCTCTTCAGGGCCCAATGTATTACAGAGGGACCCTCAACAGGGCATACTGGTTTTGCAGTCTGCCGTATTGAAAATCTTTGTTGCCCCCAAGGGTGGGGACAGATGTAGTGCGCCATAAAAAAAAAGCAAAAGGCCCCCAAAGATAAGCAACGAGCCTCCAGTCCACACCCACAATATCCCAATAGCAAGGGGCCCTTCCATCTGTAGGGGGTATGTTGCACAAGAGGTTAAGGTTTTTATGTGTAATGATTCTGTTTAAGGTTCCCGTCAAAAGTTTTTTTGTTTAGTTTATCACGGTTTAAATTTATGGTTGATAGTTTTTATAAAATTTTTGGGTTTGGGATTTTAGTGTAGTACCGTCCAGTTTTCCCTTTTTTTTGGGGATTTAGGTTTCTTAATGTGTTTTTACCTGTGGGCCCCATACGCAGGCGTTTTATTTAAATAAAATGGTCTTTTGGGGGGATTTAAAAATTTTAATTTTTTTACGCAAGAAAAGGGGGGGGGTCAAAATGAAAACTGGGTTTGGGAGTTCACAACGTCCCCCCTTTGCCTTTTTTGGACCAACCCGGGGCCTCCCTAAAAAAAAGTTTCGGGAAAATTGAAAAAACAGCGAGGAGGACAGGTGGCCAGGACTAAGTCATCCTGCATACCAATGAAGCACTCGCACCTATTTCACACAGGAGCTGTGGGAAAGGGGATGGGAAAAAAGGGCCCGTTTTACCCCTTGGGCGGGGGGCGAATGACACGGGATTTCACAAAATATTTTAGATTTTTTTCCCTGCAAAAATTTTGCTTTGTTTTATTTTTTAAAAATCTAATAAAATGAAATTGTATGATTCTAACTTGTCATTTTAGGAGTGGGAAAAAATGAAACCCCCTTTTCTGTCCGGGGTCTTTTTTATGGGCCGGGAAAGTTTTCCAACCCGTTCTAAATAGTGCACAACAAGTGGGACGAAACGTGGGCCAGCAAGTGAAGATCTTTTTACCCAAAAATTTAAATCCCCCATAGAGGAGCATGGCTCCTGGGGGGAAAATGCATTTGGCTTAGTTTAAAAATGAAACTGGGGAAATTGGACCACGTAAATTCCCCTTGCCTTAGGGGGTCCAGAAGCATCCCAAAAACCCCATATTTATGGTTGCCTTGTAAGTGGCACATAACACCGCCAAAGCTGCCCCGGAGGGGGGATTTTTAAAGATTTTTTTTAAAAAGAGTTAAGGCCCCTCGATTTATCTTTTCATTTTACCCTTTTTTTTTGTATCCCAATTACGTGCATTTACTGAAAGTGTTATGATTTATTTATGCATTTTCAGGTGTTCCCCGGTTTTTATTTTGGGGGAAAGGTAAGGTTTGGGCCCGGTTACTGGTCAAGGGTAGCACAAAACGGGAAAAGGGTACCCCGCCCGGTATGCAGTTTTTATACTATTAAGTGTAATACTGAAATGCTGAGCTGTAGAAAAATAGGGTATGGGGTTTAAGTCTAAAACAGAGTTTTGTGAGGGTCCATTTAAAAGGGAAATAAATGGAGGTCCTTTCCGGGGTATCTCGGTCCGTGGCTTAAAACCTTGAAGTTTTGTGCCCCGGATCCTGGGGCGATGAAAACCCTTTCCAGCTTTCTACAAAACTGCCCAGTATGGTTTTCAATTTTCAATTTATTATGCAGGGAACTACATGGATTTTTAGTCCAATTTCTTTATTAATGAAAACCTCTTTTTTTTGTTTTTTTTTGATTGATTCAAGAAAGAAAAACAGGCCAGGTTCAAGAGACTTGGCAGACATTTACTGACCCCCCGACAGAAGTGTACCGCGTTCTTCCAACCAAACCCCTACCAACTTTCACTTTTTTCAACTTGCGGGTTTAGAGGAGAGCAAGTTTATCAATATTTTTTGGTTTCATGATGAGGTGGGGGGATTGGGTTTTTCTTTTTTTTTCCCTTTTGGTTTTTTGCGAATTTTTGCAGGGGGTCCTCAAAAAGGGGTTTTACCTACCTTTTTTTAAATGTCTGTTTTAAGGGTGGTGAAATTCCCTACGCAAGTATGTTTCCCAAATTTTGGTTCCCGCAAACCTGCAGGCCCTTTAGGAGCCTTGTGGAAAAATTTTCCTTTTAAGAAAAAGGGAAAAACCCTTTACCCGGGGAAATATTGATATTATTTTGATTTAAACACTGGATATATGATTTTTTAGCCTTTTACCTTATCCCATATGCTGTATTTGGGTTCCCAAAACCGGGTAAAAATTTAAAGTTTCTCGACGAGGGTGAAAACACACCAAAAGCAGGTGGGTTTATTCCCTTTAAGCTGTGTTGTGTTTCCTGACAAGTGCTTTTGGGGCTAAAGGGACTTTAAAAAGCTGCCAAAGGAAGAAACCACTGATCAAGCAAGCACAATTTTTTGGGTTAAGGCAGAGGGCCCGGGAAAATGACACGAAAAATGTCCGTACTTTGTTGAAAAGTTAGTTTTTTTTTTCTAATTATTGTTTTATCATCTTAGGGTAAAATACCCTGTGTTTTTTTGATGAGGTTGTGTTTACTCCTAAAATGCACATGATATATTCTTTTGTGGGTTCCTCAAAGATGTGTTGAAAATGCTGCGGGGTTTATGACTTTTATACCCAAAACGTAACAAATTGTAAAATCTACTTTATAAATAGGTTTCCCCCTCTCCCCCATACATTGGCCAGAGGAGAGACCTTTTGGGGAGGGTTTTTTAAATTATAGAAAAATGCCAATATATCCCTGCAGGACTTAAAATGAAAAAGGAAAACTTCTGGGGGTGAAATGGGAAAAGGGGAAAATAGGTAATTTTTTTTTCCTTTTTTTTCTTTTCCTTTTTGGGAGGGGGGCTTTGGGTACATCTGTTGCTTAAAAAAGTTTAAAGCATATATGTGGGCAGCATTTCAAATTTTGCATGTTTTTATTGAACTTTTTTAAGATAAACCCACAGTATACTCACAGTAAATTTAAACCCAAACAAAAATCAAGGTATGTTTTTTCCCTTGTGTTTTTTGGTTTATTTTCTATAGGGGACAGGAGCAAAAAATTCGAGAGGCTTTCTTGCCGTCCCCCAAGTTGTCCTGGTGTTTTCCCATGCAAACGAGATGCTGAGAGGGTTTTTTTCAGTTGTTGGGGCTGAAAAAAACCAAAGAAAAAAGAAAAAAGCCCAGGGTTGGGATGGCCCCGGGCCTCCAAAAAAGACCTAAAAAATGGGAAAACTGGGCCCGGGCCAAAAAGGGAGCCCCCCTCCCATATCACAAGGCTCCCAAAAAGGCCACGGGGCCCGTATAAAACCCTGCCGACAGATCATAGAAAAGAGGGGCCCCTTTTAGATGAGCCCGGGCTGGGCAGAAACGATCACCCCGATCACCCCCCCAATGCCCTGCTGGTTAGATTTGTGTCCGACTTTATCCCGACTTTCTCTGGCCCTCATCACACGCGGAAAAGAAACTCATGGATCAAGGCGGCCGCAAATTCTGAGATGGGAGGCCGTGCAATTGCTTTTCCCCCGAATGCAGGGCCAGGCGGACCCCGGACCCCAAAAATCACTAGGTTTAAAATATTTTATTACATAAAAAATCTAAAGTTTTTTTACAACAATATTAATAGGGTTTGCTATACCAGTTTCAAGGGCCTTTTGGGACATTTCCCCAAATGTTGCACATTTCACTGCCAAGGGGAATTTATCAGCGACTAAAATATTCTTAGAACCCCGGTTACACAGGATAACATGTTTTATAAAATTTCACACACTTCAACCCGGCTTTTAGTGCCCCGCAATGAGCTGAGCCCCAGGGCACCTCTTTCCCTTTTATTGTCGAGGGAAAACTGTTCAAAGTGCAAAAGCGGGTTTGCAAGCTTTCTTGGGTTGTTGTTCGTAGCTTATTTAAAGTGTTTTTCTCTTGCAAATTCATTTTTTTTTGTCTGCTTTCCAGAATGCATAATGAGTAGCTTTTTTTCTTCAGTGGGGTTTATAGGGAGTTGGGATCCAAAAAGTTATGGGATTACTGCCCCCCATTGTACGAAGTGGGGGCCCGAGCTGGGGCAATAGCAGTCATGAATATTAATAAATAGTGCATTTTTCTTTTTTTATTTCAAGGAAAAAACAAAAATAAGCCCTCATTATTTTTTATAATGCAATTTAATTAAAACTTAACTAAAATTTAATCATTATGGGGGTGTATGAAAAGTATGAAAAAAATCAAAAAAGTATGCACTCACTAACGTAAGTCGCCCCCTGGATAAGAGCTTCTACAAATGGGCTAAAAGGGAAAATGTAAATGGGGCTTGGGTGTATTTCATTTTAGATTAGGCTTCATAGAAAGTTTTACAAATGTTTTCCGGGCATCTTATAGGAGATCCATTTTAAAGGGTTTTGTTATGGGTTTAAATGTGGGTGGTCTACGGAGTTTCCCTTTTTGCGGGTTTTTTATGTGACAAACCCTTTTTTTTATTATGGTATTTCCACCCAAACCCAAAATATTTAAAAGGTAAATTCCCCTATGAAACTTTTTACTAGGGGGTTTGAATTTCTTTACCGGTTTTCTTGCACATACATGAAGGGGGTTTTTATAGACAGGAAAACAATGCAGTAATTTTATTAAAAAAAGGCTCGGGTTAAAAATCATATTAAAAAATCAGGCATTTGGCTAATTCTTCTTCCCCGAAGCCCTCTGAATGGGTTTTGGGGGAGGTCTGGAGGAGCGGTAACACCCTGGGCTATGAAATGGGGGGGTTTTAGGGGGGGGGACTCCTGGGGAGAAAAGGGGGCGGTGTTTGGGTTTCAGGTCCCCTTTGGGGGGGGAGTGGATGGAACCCCTGGAAACCCCACACTCAGCATCTGTCATAAAAACATTTCATAATCAGAAAAGAATGTTTTTTGTGTTTGTCTGTCCCTCTGCCTTTTCCGTCCCCCTGTCCGTCTGCCCCGTCCTTTGCCTGTCGTCTGCCCGTCCCTTGCCTGCCTGGCTGTCTGTCTGCCTGGCCCTCTGTCGCCTGGGTTCTGTCTGTCCCCCTGTCTGCCTGGTTTTGTCCCCCTGTTGTTTGTTTTGCCTGTTCGGCCCTGTCCGTTCCCGTCGGATGCCCGTTTTCCTTCTTTCTGTTGCCTTGTCGTTTGTCTGCCCGTCCCTCTGGCCTGTTTAGTCTGCCTGTCTGTCTGGCCCTGTCTTCCGGCGGTTGCCCGTATCTGTTGTCACTTTTTAACAAGCTTTTCAAGGGTGATACACAATATGGGCATTTTCGATGGCTTATCATTACCCGGGTGAAATATGAGTCTCCTGGGACGTTTGGTAGGCAAATGCATCCCGTTTTGGGTGTCTTTGGTTCCCTTTTGTCTTTAAAAAGCTGTTGAAAAAAACACAGGGGCAAATGAGCCTGTGAAAATACAGAGGGTGCACCCCAAAAAGGGACCTATTTTGCTAACGTAAGGCACTACTTTTGAAAGGGCCCCGGAGCTCGGTTTAAAAAAAGTGCACTATATAGGGAAAAAGGGTGCCATTTGGGAAAAATAGCCTTTTTACTCTTTCCCATGTGTATTAGGATTGCATTACAGCGTCCTCACCAACCCCCCTAAGGGCAATGGAGCAATAGGGGTTAGTGAATCTGTAGGGGGAAATTTTAGCCCTGCCTTACAGATGGAATCTCAAAACCCGAAACACCTACCCCTTTAAACTGATCTTTTGGGAAAATTATGCATTTCGGTAGGAAACGCCACTTCCTTTTTCTTTGTCTCTTCCCCTCTGGCAGAGGGAAGGCGGGCCATGCCGTCAGCCTTTAAAACCCGCCGGGCTAAAGGGTCCTGGGGAGGGAATTCCCCAGTAGGGATTAAGGTAGCTACAACAAAATGAGTGAGGGCCCTTTTGGCATTGGGGGGTGTCTGAGTTGGAAAAAGAGCACCCCTAGTGTGGGGCCCACCCGTGTAAAAAAACTGGGGGGAAGAGGGTTTCGCCATTTAAGTCCCCCCACTGACCCCAAAAGGCATTCTCTTTACTTTTTAGTGCACTACTTTTGACCAGGGCCCATAGGGTTGGTCAAAAAATGTGCACAAATGAAGAAGGTGCCCTTTTTTAACAACCAGTGAATTTTTACAGCATAAAAAAGCAATGTATTGGCATGTTACAATTAAGTCCTTTGCGATGGAAAAAAATACCTTTTACTTTCCATCCTCCTTTAGACCCTTTGGGGCCCTAAGTCAGGCTGGGCCATCACCAGTCTGTCATCAACTTTATGACCCGATCAAAAACCATTTAGCCGATGGTGGCATAGGCCTTCCCCTACACTGCCCCGGGTCTCCTAACAGAAGTCGGGGGAAATTGGGAAATGAGCTCTGAGGGGATCGGCCTTTGACAGTTCCCAGGGCTGGTTTAGGCAGGCTGGTTTAAAAGAGGTTCGTGGCCCAAACCCTGGATTGGGGAAACTGGGGTTTAGGTTATCCCCCGAATGAGGGGCCATGGCCCTTTTCAAACAGGTTGCCAGCGCACCTTTAAGGGCTTCAACTGGGAAAAGGAGCCTATCCAGATTTTCTTTGGGTGAATCATCTCTGGGGCGTCCGTCTTTATTTTGTTTCCCTATAGTTTTTACTATGATATTTGGGGGGCAGATATGTTTTTTTCTTTTTGGTCAAAAAAGCGTTTCCCGTTTAACCCCGTCTCATCCATTGCGATAGGGGGTATGGGATTCTGTTTCCCTTTTGATCTCATCGGCAGCGCTCATTCAGGGGAATGGTCAAGGCCCCCAGTACAGAGTTAAAATGTTTGTGGCTATCAGACACCCTAAATTTCAAAACTGCCCAAAAAATGAACCTTTAGATTTGGGCCCCTCTACACTTGATCACATTTAGGATCAAAACTGAGCGCTTCTTTTCAGTTTTTAAAGGGTTCTTGGGTGACTGCCACTGGACGTCTTTTAGAGCAAAGAGGTTTTCAACTTTTACTCAACCACGCCGTGGAGGGGGGGAAGGCTCTCTTCAAAATGTTGGGGCTCACAATGACATAAAACCCGGTGGGCGAGTACATCTCACGCATGTGTCAATTACATGGTGGGCTGTTGAAGAGCCCCTCGAAGACAGAAGGGTTTTAGCCTTTTTTTGCCAAACAGATTTTGACAAAGGTTCTCAAAAACTCACAAAACGGAGGGGGGGGGGTCCTTCCTCAACCAAAAAGCAGTGTCAGCGGGGCCCTAGACGTTTTGAGGTCTCCACAGGGGGGGAAGGGGCCAGCAAATATTTTGGCCTTTTTGGGGGGGGACACTGGTGGAAAAAAGAAAAAGATGTTCAGTCTATCCTTTTTTGTGGTAAAATGGTTTGAGCAGCATCCCAAAAAGTTGTCCAAAAACAAAAATCGGGTTTTAAATGGGACTCCCGGGTTTTTTCTTCTAGGGGAAAGGGGTTGCGGGATCCACAGTGTACTGGGGTACACCCTTTTTAAGGTCTTGGGGATGATAATATTTACCCCTTTTCTTTGGCTGTAGAAAACCCCATTTTTATGGTGTGAGAAAAGGGGGTGCTAGCCATGCTTGTAGCAAAAAATGGCTGGGTTTTCTAGCAGCTCTGAGAAAAGGTTTTCAATCCCAAAGTGTTTGGCCTAGCTCGGAAAATCAGCACTGTGAAAGCCCCTGTATGGTTAGAGGTTTTGCGGCTGCACTAAGGGGATCGCCGGAGTGTGGCAAACTCGGCTGATGTCACGTCACTCGGAAAAGGTGAGGTCCCCATTTTTTAAAATTATCGAAGGGCCAACTTCTGGTTGAAGTCGAAGGATGAAATTTTACTACTTCCCCAAGGAAGCGGAGCCCGGCCTTTCCCTTTTTAAATGTCCAACCCCCAGCACCGAGGGTTTACAGGTTTTTATTTCCCCCCTTTTGTGAGGTTTTTCGAGGGTGAGCTGGTGGGCTGAGGCTGAAAAACTTAGAAAGGGGGCTTTTGTCTGTCTTTTTTACAGGGACCCTGCAAAGTGGGCCCCAGTTTTCAGGAGATTTCCCGACAGTGGCCTCAGTTACAAGAAGTCCCCGTTGCAAAAAAGGCCGATTTTGGGACAGGAGTATTTTTTTCCCTCAGTGAGAGGGGGAGGTCAAAAACTTCCTTAGTTTTTTCCCGGGTTTGGTATAAAACTTCTGGAAAAATGAACTCACTTCCCCCCAAAAAAATTTTGCGACCTGATTTCGTACGCATTGGGGGCCTTTTTGACCCCAGATACCTTTATGCAGGTCGGGAAAAAATTTACCAAAGAAAATCAGGGGGATTCCTCCTCAATATTCTCTTTAGGAAAAAATGGACAGATGGGTTTTCCACAGTTTTTCCCCCAAGTGTCGGTTTTATCCAGCGCAGCCGTAAAATGTCACAGCGCATCCCGAAGACCGAGTGATTTCATTTCTCAGCTTTGACAATATACCCTCCCCTGGTTGAAACCCTGGGGGGTGTCAACTTTTTCAGCAGGGGGCTTCCTTTTGAATACCACATTTTTCCGGATGGGGATGGGTTTTTGAAGATAATGCTCTCAGTGACCATTTAGAGGGGGCGAGGGAGAGTCCCCAAAAAAGCGGAAACTGGTATTGCGAGGTGGACATCTCGGATGCTTTATCACAGCAGCCCCCTCCAAAACGCCCACGGGCCCTGGAGGATGGGCAGAGTATCCAAGTCCTCAATGGTCTTTACCCGAGACGATAGTTTGGTCTCTGGGTGCCAGGTTTGGGAGGGCTCTGGTTCTCGAGCTCGGTTTTTAATTTTTTGAAAGGCAGTTGGGAGGCAACAGCAGAAACGAGAACACAACTTTTTTTTTCAAAAGGGGGAGTCAGAAAAAGATGATGAAAAATCTGTCAGGGGCATGGGGGAGAGTTGACTCTCAGAGACAAATGGGCCGGGGTTGACCCGACACCTGTCGACCAAGTCCCAGCCAAGGCTCTCATATCATTGCTCCACTAGCTGAGTTGTGGGAAACAGGCATCTTGGCCCTTTAAAGGGTTCCCGTTATCCAAAAAATTTCCCGGTTTTCCAAAAAACCTCCCAAATACAAGATCCAAACACGGAGACACTTTTGTAAAATCGTTTTCGGACAGAAATGTACTTTGGGTGAAAGGTGCCGGCCCTTTTACAGTCCAGGCGCAAAGGAGTTGGGGAAGGGTTGGACTAGTGGAAAAAAAAACAGGTTTTACTTGGGCCTTTGGCCCCAAAAAGCTCTGCCATTTTAGCAGAACTATTTAAGACCTTTGATTGGAAAATTCCGCAGGGGTCGTTGTTGGGGCAGTGGTGGTGGTCTGCTAGCGATCTGTGAACCACTTTTGGTTTGTATTTCTGCCCAAATGGCAGTTAGAAAATAGGTCAAGGGGGTGGTCGCTCTCCCCCCATTTCCCCCCGTTGGCTTTTGCCTTTATTTATTTCTTTTCTATGATGAGAATGACCCGTCCAGCCAGAGGGGCCAAAAAAAGGCCTCCCGGGCCCCCCCTCTAACTCAAGGGGGGCCCTTTTGGCCGAGCGCAATATGCCTATGGCATGGGGAATACATCTTAGAAGTGCCATGCTTGGAAAACTCGGGCAAATGTTGGGCTTGCTGAGATAATTCCAGTCAGCAGAACTAGAGTTTTCCCCCACTGACAATTCGCATTTGTCAGCCAAACTGGAGTTGAGAAGGGGGTAACCCAAATCGACAATTTCCCAAACATTAAAATTTTCCATCCCTTTACTTTTGGGTAGGTTGGGATTTCTTGTCTAATCCGTTTGGGCGGCGGTACGATACCCTGCGATGGGCCCCTTGGACCATGCCCAAGGGCCGAGTCCCCAGAGATGCCCCCCACAGATCTCAGTGGGCTGAGTGGGTCTGTGTTCATCTTTTATCGCCACCTAGGTGAGGGACATATGTTTGTTCCACTTGCAAAAAGGTCATGGACCTGCAGAATGCACAACAGAAATGGGAAAAGTACTGGTAACAAAATAAAAAATTGATCCCAAAAATTTGGGGGCACAAAAATCAACCCTTTTTTTTTAAATTTTATTCAAAAGGGAAACATGGGAACCATCTCAAACCACACTCCGACCAAAAAAATTTAAAATTTAGGGTAAACGTTTTTGAGTGGTTTTTAGTATCTAAGTAGGATTTCTCACTAAAAGGGGTCTGGAATGGATATTTGTACCTATAACAGGAAAAACTCAAAAAAAGGAGGGGGTAGGGGAGGTATCTGTGAGAGGAGGGGTAGGGGTAGTACCTGTGAGAGGAGGGGGTTTTGGTAGGTACCCGTGAGAGGAGGGGGTAGGGTAGGTTTCCTGTGAGAGGAGGGGGGTTTGGGTAGGGAACCCGTGAAAAGGAGGGGATAGGTAGGTACCCGGAGAGGAGGTGATAGGGCTAGGTTTCCTGTGAGAGGGCGGATAAGGGTAGGTACCTGTGAAGGGGGTCATGGTAGGGTAGGTACCTGGGGAAAAAGGGCCGGGGGGTAGGGGGCTAGGTACCAGTGAGGTGCGTGGATAAGGGGGGAAAGGGACCTGTGAGAGGAGGGGTAGGGTAGGTAGGTTGAGAGGAGGGGATAGGCTAGGTACCCGTGAGGAAAGGGATGGATAGGGGTCGGGACCCGTGAGGGGGGGTGGATAGGGGGTACCGGGGAGAGGAGGGGGTTGGGTAGGTACCTGTGAGAGGAGGGGATAGGGGTAGGGAGCGGGGAGAGGAGGGGTTTGGGCTAGGGACCTTGAGAGGAGGGGATAGGGCAGGATAGTGTGGAGGGGGGGGATAGGGCAGGTTTCTGTGAGAGGAGGGGGGAGGGCCCAGGTACCTGTTTAGAGGAGGGGGATAGGGCTTTTGGTACCTGTGAGAGGAGGGGAAAGGCGTGGGAGTTGGGGTGTGTAGGCGGGTTTTGGGGCTGGTTTCACCCGCTGGGTCCCCCCTACAAACTGAATTGACGCGGGGGCCAAAAGAGGTACCTCTCCTGCCCCCAACTTCCTATCCAGAAGAGCTTTGGGGGGAAAACAGAAAAAGGGTCTATCTGCATGGGGAGGTCAAGGGCGGGGAAAAAACCCCAGTGGGGGTAGACTCCTCACCCATGCAAAAATATCCCGGGACTTTGGGAAAAAAACAATTTTTTCCCGCCCCAAACTGAATGTTAAAAAACGATACAGAGTTAGTTTTTTAAAGGGGCTGCACTGATATAAAAATTAGAACCCTTTACTCAAGCTAGCCAAATTAAAAACAGTCCAAATTAGAACCAAACCCGTCCAACTTTGGTTGGGCTCTTTAGCCCCTCTGTGATCTTTATGGGATTAGATAGAGAAAAAGGGGAAACTCTCCTTTGGTCACTGCTAATTTAAAGGATTTTGGGAGGGGTTCCAATTATAGAATTTGTATAATAGAATTAGAACCGTCTAGGGAAATTTGAAATAGAAACACTTTAAAAATTTTATGGCTCCCAAAATTTGAGAGAATCGGCCTATCCCGAGCCAAAATATTTTTGAGAATTCTTCCAAAATTTAAAAGGGCTCAATGTTAGGCCTTAGAGCCTTTCATTTCCTTTAATTTTAAGTAAAATTTAATTATAATTTTTCAGTTTCAAGCATTTTTTAAAATGTAAAAATTGCCCCTGGGGAGCCCGCGTCATAGGGGTTTTCTACTTTTTGGGGTTTTTTCCCCCCCGTTTAAAAAATTTTTAATAAAACTCAGCAAAAAAAAAAAAACGTCCCTTTTTTAGGTCTTTTTAAAGATAATTTGTAAAAAATTTAAAAAAACCCTTTACAGATCTTTATTGTAAAGGGGGTTTTAAAACTGTTTTTCCCCTGCTAGTCCCGTAGCCAGTTGGGAGAGGCCCCCCCCGCTTTCCCAAAGCCAGGGTTTTTTGGGGTTGGGTTTTCCCCCGAGGTGCCGTTGAAAAATGTATTTCATCACTAACTGTAAGCGTTGGATAAGAGTGTTGCTAAATGAAAAAAATGTAAAAAAAGTTGTTCAAAGCATTTAACCCTAAACAATTAAAGAACATGCACCGTGGAACGGTATTAAGACACAACAGTTACAACGGGTAGTTATGAAAACTTAGGGCCCTAAAGAGGCCTTTCTAGACTCTGAAAAAACCCCCCCCCAAAAATGCCCCGGGTCCCTCTCATCTGCGGAAAAAGTGCCAGGTATGCTGCAAGGAGGGATGAGGATGGGAGAGTGGCCAGGAATAAAATTTCAAGTCCGTACTGTTTAGGGCGCCCAAACGCCATAGGGAGACCCAAAAAGGGCGCTGATCGTCCTCCCCAGGGGGGACCCGTGAACAAACCGAAAAGGATCGGAACATCCCAACAAACACACCTGCGGGACAGGGAAAGGATGGCAAAAACAACTCCCCCGTTTTACACCGGGAAATGCAAAAACCCCTATCAGTGCTCAGACGTCCGTAATGGTGAGAGAGGTGGACTGAGGGCTTGTAGGCCTGTTGAAGGCAGGCCCTCACCAGACACACGGAAAAAACGCGCATGGGCACAAACCACCGTCGTGGCCCCAAAGGACGGGCAAAAAAGTGCTCTTCACTGAAGTCCGTTTTGTCCACCGGGGGTGTTTTCATTTGTTTTCGCAAAGGAATGAGCGATACACCGAGGCCTGTACCGGAGGGGATCGTTTGGGGTGGTGGTCCGATTGGGGGTGGATACATCAACCTCCTTACTGGAGGGGAGGAAACGCCTCGCCAACTCACTCTCCCCCAAACCTCCTGTGACTGGAAATGGGATGGCAACGCCTCGTACAATCACTCCCTCCTTAAACCCCCCCCGGGCGACTGAGAGGGGTTTCAACACCCTTGCCAATCCTCCCCCCTTTAAACCCCCGGGGATGAGATGGGATGGCAACAGCTTGCCCAACTCATCTCCCTTCAACTCGTGCTGAGTTGGGGTATCTGTCTCTAGAACAGCCTCGTCCAACTTGTTAGTTTTTCAGCCTCTCGGGGTTTTTTAGGGGAAATTAGATAGAGAAAAGGAATCTTTTTGGGCACGCTATAATGTGATGTGGGGATGTGTTCCAATAAAAATTTATATATAGAATTAGAATCATTCTAGAATTAGAATGAATCACTCAAATTCATGGCCCCAAATACTCTTGAGATGATGGCCTATCCAGACCCAAATATTTAGAGAATTCTCCCCAATTTTTAAAAGGCCCAATTTTGCGCCTTAGGCCTTCATTTCCTTTCATTATAAGTACATTTCAAATTTAATTTTCATTACATAGCTTTTTTAAATGTAACTTTCCCATGGGGAGCCAGCGTATAGGATTTTTACGTGTCATGAAATGTATACATAACTCAGCAAAAAAAGAAAAAGCCCTTTTTCGGGATCTTTCAAAGAAAATTTGTAAAAATTCAAATAACTTCCAATCTTCATTGAAAAGGGTGTAAACATTTTTTCCCATGCTAGTCCCCTGTACTCTTTTTGGTAGAGATGGCGCTTGCAACGCGGGTTGTGGGTTTTTTTCCCAGGGGGGCCAGTATGAAAATGATGCACTCATAACGTAAGTGTTTGGATAAGAGTGTCTCAAAATAAATAAAAGAAAAATGTTGTTCAATGCATGAACCATAAAAAATTTAATGAACATGCCCTGGGGAAACGGTCTTTAAGACACAACAAACTTACGACGGTTTTATGAAAATTAGGACCCTAAAGAGGCCTTTCTTGACTCTAAAAAACCAAAAAAAAAAAAGCCCGGGGTCCCTGTCATCCCCCTTGAACTTTGCCTTTGGGCATGCTGCGGGGGCATGGGGCAGATGGGGCCCGGGGAAAAAATTGCAATGTCCGTACTGTGAGAGCCAAGACAGCGCTATAGGGGACAGGACGGAAGCTGATCGCCCTCGCAGTGGCGGGCCCGTGAAAAAACACGCCAGGATGGGAACTCCGAACACACACCCCGGGACAGGTACAGGAGGGCAACAAAAAAACTCCCCCGAGTTACACCGGAACGCAAAATCCCTCCCAGTGTCAGATGCCCGAATAGGTGAAAGGGCGGATGAGGGCTTGTGGGCCTGTTGTAAGGCAAGTCCTCCCCAGAAATCACCGGCAACAACGTCCCCTTGGGCACAAAAACCACCGTCGCTGGACCAGACAGGATGGCTAAAAAAGTGCTTTTCACTGACGGTCAGGGTTTTTGTCTACGGGGTAGGGTGGGATTCGTTTTTATGTCAAAGGGAAATAGCGATACCCGAGCCGTCTCTGGAGGGGGATCGATTTGGAGGGGGAGGGGCCCCTCATGGCTTGGGCGGTGGCCAGCATCATCGGACTGAGCTTGTTGTCATTCAGGAAATCTCAACGCTGTGCTTTACAGGAAGACTCCTCCTCCCTAGTGGTACCCTTCCTGCAGGCTCACCCTGACATACCCCCAGATGACAATGCCCCCAGCCTACTGTTTTCTGTGCGTGTTCCGCAAACAGGAATGCAGGTTCTCCCATAAAGAGCCTGGATTTTTTGGATCGGGGGTGAGGTGGGTTTTACCTTCCCCCAAAAATTTTGGGAATTGCGGGTGCCTTGGTGGAAGATTGGGTAAATCTCACAGCGAACTGGCAAATCGGGTGCAGTCCATGAGGAGGAGATGCACTGCAGACTTAATGCAGCGGGTGGCCACACCAGAACTGTTATTTTTGATTTTTGACCCCCCCCCCCTTTGTTCTGTTGGGGTCACACGTCTGGGGAAATTTGTTCAGTTATGTCTCAGTTGTTGAAATTTGTTATGTTCATACAAATTTTTTACACTTTTAAAGTTTGTGAAAAAAAACGCTTTGACAGTAGAGGAGTTTTTTTTTTTTGCTGAGTTTTTTCTCAAGCCCAACTCTTAAATACAGGGGCTCTGGGCCCAAACCTCCCATGGCGGTGACCTTGCCCTACTATGAATCTGTAGGCCTATGTGACCGTAACCAGTCACAAAGTGTCATTAGGTAAATCACTTCCCCTGACTTCCCTTCTAAACATCATTCATTGAGGGGTCATCCAGGTCTATGGGGGTGAGGTCTTTCCCCCCCGCCCTTTGACCTTGAAAACAGCACAAATCATTTTTAGATGTCACCTACTGTGTCCCCTTTTTGCCCGTGTTCAAAACAACTGGGAAATCTCGATTCCACTTCAGTGCTTCAAGACAAAAGGGGAAAAAGGGAAAAAAAAAAAGCTCCGACTGGGAAAAATCGTTTTTTTAACAGTCACCAACCGGAATTTTCCCAAATCGGAAGCGCGCGGCTTGGCGGGCCCCTGTTTTTGGGGGACGCCTGACTCGACCTTTACCTTCCCGAGCCGCTGGGGGAAATTTTTAGCGTGAGACAAATCGTAAAAAGATCGTAATACCAAATTGGGTACACGAAAAAAAGGGAGAAAATTACACCACAAAAGTAAAAAGGGAATCCAAGTCGGAAAATTGGCATCTTCTAGAGCTCCCACTTTCCCACCTGAAGATCACGGACATGATTTTTTTACCTAGTTATTTTTTTTTGAGTTCCCCTTGCCTTGAGAGCCCATTTAACCCAACTTCTTGCACATCATAAAGATCATATTAGAGAAATGAAACACCAAAAACATCATAAGGTGTACAGTTCAGTTTTCCAGTCAAATGCCCAAGGTCAAGGCTCTATCCTTTCTAGTGATTCTTTTATGGCACATAAAAATGATCTATCTTGCTTGTGTCCCAAATAGCACCCCAGTTCCCAAAATAGTGCACTTCTTTTTTGGGTGGGCCCTTAGAGTCCACATAGATCATAAAACCCATAAAACCTTGGTCAAAAGGGAAATGGTTCCAAAACGTTTTTCCCCATTCATTTTTTCCCCTTGGGGGTTTTAGAAAAACTTAAAATAAGGTCTGTGTTTGTGTAGGCTTTCCCGGTGTACTTTTGTAACCGTGTAAATCTCTTAGGACAAAGGGGACTTTTCAATATATTTGCCCCGTATTTACCTCCCAAAAAGTAATGCCTTATTAGTGCTATGTTTTCTTCATAAAGAACAAAATGCCCAAGTCATGTGATCGAGGCAGGTAAAAATCTCTGGATTAAATATCTAATGTTAGTAAAGTAGTAATGAATAAAAATTGGTGCTTTCTTTAAATGGACAATTTGTGAAAATGTCTAGTGCAAGTCTTAAATTGACACAATACCCGTTTGCAAAGGGGTCAGCTAGAGAGGAAAGCGGAGCTTTTCAGGGGTTTTTAGTTTTGCATGATGTCTCTTTTATGCTAATTAGCATTTTCGAATCTGAAGTAATAGAGCCGAATATCCTGATAAAAGTCAACTTTTCCGAGAGAGATTTACAGGGGAAGCCTACACGAAATACAGCCCTTTTTTATGTGTTTCTAAAATCGCCCATGGGGAAAAAAGAATGGGGGAAAAACGATGGAAAACCCTTTCCCGTTTGGCAGGTTTTATGGGATTACCACCTCCATGTAACACCTATAGAGGGGGTTGGGTTTTTTAGCAACAAAACTGGCATGCAAAATATGGGGAAAATAGCAGGGTTTGACTTTGACAAAATGTAAACTAATTTTTGTCTCTAAAAGTTTAATGCAAAAATAAAACATTTGAAAAATGAACTGTATCAAATACATTTTTTCAGTTGGGGTTGGTTAGCTGGTGCGAATTTTAGCCCTTGCATAGAATTTCAGTCAAAAAAACCCCAAAACAAAACTTGTATCAATAACACCATACAACGAGCTGAAAAAATGCCCCAGGCTACGATTCCCCACAGGAGCTTGTTTTTAGTGGGTTCAGAAAACAACAAAATACACATTCCGGTTTCGATGCGCGAGCATCATTTTCGTGAACAGCCACCCCTTTTATGGGTCCCATCAAAAATAGCACTACTCCTGGTCAAAAGATGCAAAGCCACATAGGAATAGGGTGCCCTTTAGGGCGTATTTTTGAAGGGGCTGCAACCTTGACCCCCATTTTACCCCCAGCAAATTTTACTTACTGTACCCTTTTGCCAAAATCTCAGACTCCCCGGCCAAGATTTTTATTTGGGTTTACAGCAGAAAGCACACTATTCATTTGTTAAACAATTTTAAAAACCCCAGTAATTAAATAATTAAGATTTAAAATAAATAACATGCCTCCTTGAAATCTTTTCCCCCCTTTCCCTTGCAAAAAAGCACATTTCCTTGCAAAAAAAAACGCGCATCCAGACGAAAACAAAGCAAACCTCCAGATAGGGGGGATAGACTGAACTGTCCAGCGGTTTTGACAGTTTTTAAAGTTTTTCAGTGATGAGAACAAAGACCTGTACGATTGACGCACTTTGATCTCGTGTGATGCAATCTCGGTTTTTGAAAGCCAGATGGGAAATCCCGCGAGTTTAACAAATTTAGGTATTGTTGCCCCCTTAAAAAACTGTAAAAGTTTTAGGACGCATGAAAAAAAAAACAAACCCACACCCTTTGGCCCCAAAGGGACATGCAATTTTCACATTTTGCCCCTAGACTTCTTGTTCCTTGTTTATGTACCTTTTTTGGGGTTTACCACTGTCATAGAAATTTATACGCGGTTTTCCATAAAACGTAAACCCCTAGTTTATTTTTAAATAAAAAAACTAATTTCTTTTTTTTTACTCAAAAATATACAGCAAACTTCAGATCTGAAGAATTTTGGGAGTTTTGAATTCAGTCACTATTTTATAGTACAGTATTTCACCTTTTAAATAAGAAAAAGGACACGAAAAAAATGTGAACCTCCTGTTTTTGATTTGACGAACATAGATATGTATTGTACATATTTCCAGTTAAAAGATTTTTTTTTTAAAAAAGACAAAAAAAGGGGGTTTTTAACAAGCAATCCATAAAAAGGGTTGAGTGGTTTTATTTTTTTAGAAGGTAAAACAAGCAAAACCTGTCAAATACTTTAAGACCCGATAGATCATAAAAGAACAACGTCCAGACAAGGATTGATTTGAATGGACGGTTTATTAAACCAAATTTACACAGGTACTGTTTGGGCCCAGCCCACGCCCAAAAAAAGAAGATAACCCACAAGCCAAACGTGACCTTCTCTTGTGAAACCCAGAGTAAAGAGAGAGAAAAACTAACTGTCTTAACTTTCCAATGCTCCATCCCCCGCCCCAAACCCCCCCCACGCCACTCCCCCAACCGCCAGGATGCCCGGGATCAAAATTCCAGGATTCCCCCTGATTGGCAGAAGCGGTTGATTGCGTTCGGACCCCCCGAACATGGGGACGGTAGGGACAACACAACATCTACTACCTAAACCCTAACACACAGCTGTCGTGCGGGGCGACACTGCCCCCCCCCCACAAGTTACTCGCCCCCAGGGAACAAACAAAACTCGAAGCGACCCGGGGTCCCTTGCCCGCGTGGCTGTGAGGCCGCAGAGTGCCCCTTGGGAACCAGGGGATGAAAGGGAAGGACTGGGGGACAAGGGAAGCGGGAAAAGGGGAATCAGTCCGTGGGTCTGGGGGAACCCCGTTGTGACACAGGGGGAGTGGGCTGTCTGGACTTTTGCGCACCGGGGGGGGGTGCCCGGAGAAGTCATTTTCCAGAGAGGGGAATTGTGGGGGTTCCTGGGGTTTTGGGGA